>CM053603.1:53060412-53137211 GCA_028646535.1 Procyon lotor
CATCCTTGGAACATGCATTTAACATAAAGAAAGAGATCTTTAAATAGCCAAAGTCACATAACATAATATCTGTGCTTCTTTTAAATGAAGTTATGATGTTTTCAGGGCAACCACAGTCTCCAGGGTACATTGTATAAAGAATACATGAAGCAAGTGTGAAAAAATTTGATAATTGATAAATCTGGATGATGAGTGATGAAGATTTATTTCATTATTCTATTTGTATATGTGCTGGAAACTCTGCATATCACCATATTATTAATTAACCTTGGAAGAGATAAAAACTCTTCAATGTACAAACAGAACAGTAGAAATGGAAGAATTATCAAAGAACACTCCTTATGTCTGCTCAGCTATCTGTGGATGGATAAGTAATGTATTTCAAACATTCCAAACCAGTTTTCAAACGTAAGAATCAGTGCCAGAAAGCTCCCTCTCCAGCACTCCCCAATTATAAAAGTTATTTAATTTAGAAAACACTACAATGATCCTGAAGAAAAATGGATAGTGCCACCATTCTTTGGTTTTTGGAACTGAGGAAGCTCTTCCTCTTTCGCATAATGCACCATGTTATGGGAAGTTCTACATTGTACTTTTATAGGCAAATTATCCTAAATTATTGCAGATAAGCAAATATTACATGTTAGCCCATAATATTAAGCTCATAAATATTCTGAAATCTCACTTCATTTTGAATTTCATTTAGAAAGAGGATAGGGATATTGGACTGGGATTGAGATTTAGTGAAATCTCTTTTGCTAAACTTCTGACCTGGAATACAGTACAAAACAATTAAATGCTATCTTGTTTTCCTTTTGAACAAAAAGAATCTCTCAGCATTATATAAAGGAGAAGAAAAAGGAAGAAACCAGAGATTATACAAGTCTACAATAAATGCAAGAAAATTTGGACATTTATGTAATCTGCACGTCAATCAATTCTTAAGGGACTACTTATCTTTTTGGGGTAGAGAGGAAAGATTTCTAAAAAAAAGAGGTTGATAGGTGTTTTGGAAATATTTAAACACTTCAAGATAGCTATAGGCACACTTGACCAATATTTTGCCCAGAATAAAATACAGTCCATTTTCTCTTTTGCATTTTGAATCCTTTACAAAAAATCCTTTCTAAATGATTTGTATATGATCCAGTATGTCAAGCTCTATAGGTTCTTCTATATGCCTCATTCAACTTGATCACCAAACGTAGGGGTAAGTATAATGCTATTATAGTAGGAAAGAGCATCAGCCTTGGAGTCAGATTTGCCTCAGTGTTTTGTTTCTGTACCTTACTGGCTTTGATACCTTTGTAAAATAGTTAGTTGGAAGCTCTGTGCCAGTGGATAGGACTTGTTCCTCATGGGCTTCACTGTAGTATCATCTGGTTGGGTCATTTTGATGGGAAATCACGTTTTTAGTAATTGATATATTTTATTTTGGGCAGGTTAGATTCCTAGTGGAAGATTCTTCCCATGTCTTGTCTGGAGACTATAAACTTTGGTACAGGCATTTCGGACCTGAGTGGGAACAAAAGGATCTGGGAGTATCTAACTTTAGCTGTACACATATATATGTGCTTGTATTATTTGTTCAAAATAATTGTACTTCAAAATATTTGATCATATTGCCCTTTTTTTCCCCCATTATATAGAATGAATGCATGTCCAATGTTAGCGTGATCCTTAATCTATTGATCAGAATTTTTTTTTATTCTTTTCCTAAATTTCTGGAAGCTTTCAATTTCTTTCCTGATCTAAATTTTCACCTAAATACATATAGGAGTATGTCTTTTATTCCTTAATCTTTCATTTTGATTATCTCTTAATTCTCCACTTTGTCTTTTCATGACTTTAATAATTTATTTGAATATCCTAACCTTCCCATTATCTCTCTCTCTCTCTTTTTTTTTTAGATTTTATTTATTTATTTGACAGAGAGAGAGAGAGATCACAAGCAGGCAGAGGGGCAGGCGGAGAGAGAGGGGGAAGCAGGCTCCCTGCAGAGCAGAGAGCCTGATGTGGGGCTCAATCTCAGGACCCTGAGATCATGACGTGAGCCAAAGGCAGAGGCTTTAACCCACTGAGCTACCTAGGCCCCCCATTATCTCTCTTTTGTATAAACTCTTACCACATGGTCACAGCCACCCCTATATATATCTTCTATATTTTCTTTCTTTTCACATTATTTCTTTCATCTTTGCCCCATTTGATCATTTTTTGGCTTGATAATCCAAATTCATAATACATTTCTTATGATAATTATATTCACAATATTCTTTTTTGCCATCTACTGAACTCATACCTATTTAAGAATCATATTTTTACTTTTAATATTTTACTGAATTATTATCCTTTATGATTTATTCTCTTTTAATCATTCCAAGGATATATTTTAAATCTTGTTTTTATTATACTATTTCTACTTATTGAAAAATAATGTCGTCTTTTTTAGTGTGGTATCTATTTTTCATGGACTTGATATCTTCAAGTGTTCAATGACTCTTGGAATTAAACTTACCTTTTAATGTGAGATTTCTTCATTGCATTTATAGTATGCCATTGTTTTCTGTAGCTATTCTCCATACACAAAACTTTACAAGACTCTTAATAAAATTGACCAGTTTATAAATCCTCAAAACCCTCAGCATAGAAAAGTTTCTTCTATTAGGTGTCTCATATCCTTCTTCCCACACTTCCAGACTATAATTAATTCATTGGCTACGGTTTTGCTATACAGCAAACTACACAGTGCAAGAAGTGAATCATTTTTATAGGTAACTCTGTATTATATAGGCAACTCTGTTGTATAGAGCAAGAAGTGAATCACTTTTCAGTTTCAGCTACCTATAGACGGGCTTTGCAGGCTAAGTCTTTTTAAAAATTATTCCCATTTATCAATAATGGGAGGAAAGGACAGCTGTCAAAAGGTGGCAGAAAGACAGCCTCCAATATCCATTCCCAGGACTAACAGATGTCACACTCAAGGCTTCAGATTCTGGCTAATGTAAAATAGTGGGGTCCAGATTTATTCTCTTGCCTGAAAAATCAAAAAAAAAAAAAAAAGGGAAAATATATGACACAATAATTTTCAAGGCACTGGACTTCAGGCAGAAAAATACAGTAACCCCCAAGAAATGAAAACCAACTGAGATAGGCCCTACAATTGCCTAGCTTACTGCTTTGAAAGAATTTCTCATCCATGGTACAGAGGGGGACCCAAGGCTGAGCACAGTGGATTTCTGGAGCTGAGAGTTTAAGGTTAACAAGCTTGCTATAGTTTGCAGAATGGAGCATAGAGAGATCTGTAGAGAGAATGAAAAAATAAGCCACAGACTGGAAGAAAGTATTAAAAATTATACATCTCCATAAAGGATTTGTATACATAATATACAAATAATTCTCAAAACTCAATAATGAGAAGATAAAGAAACAAAAAAATGTGAAACTTAAACACCAATAAAAATAGGCTAGAAGTTTGAACAGAAACTTGGCCACCAAAGATACACAGATTACAAATAAACATCAAAATTTAGTCAGCATTAATCATCAGAGAAATGGGAATTAAAATCACAGTAAGAAACCAACATCCCAACTAAATGATTAAAATTATAGACTTATCATATCAGGTGTTAGTGAGGATTCAGGGAACTAACAGCCCTTTTGCAACCACTTTGGAAAACAATTTGAGCGTTTCTTAAAAATTAAAATCTACAACTCTATGATTTATAATTTCCTGGGCATTTACCCAAATGAAATAAAAGCATATATCCACACAAAGACTTGCATACAAATGTTCATGGAAATCTTATCTGGGGGGTGCCTGGGTGGCTCAGTGGGTTAAGCCTCTGCCTTCAGCTCAGGTCATGATCTCAGGGTCCTGGGATCGAGCCCCGCATCAGGCTCTCTGCTCAGCCGGGAGCCTGCTTCCTCATCTCTCTCTGCCTACTTGTGATCTCTCTCTGTCAAATAAATAGATAAAATTTAAAAAAAAGAAAAGAAAAAAAAAGAAACCCTATCTGTAACAAATAAGAACTGGAAACAAAGCAAATATCCATCAATCACTGAATGGATAAACTAATTGCAATATGACATGCAATGAAAGAGTACTCATCAATTCTAAAAATGAACTACTGATACATGCAAAAAGTTGTATGAATTTCAGAATAATTACGTTGAATAAAAAAAAAAGAAAACAGACCAAACAGTAAACATACATGATTTCATTTATAGAAAATTCTAGAAAATGAAAACTAACTGTAGTGACAGAAAACAGATTAGTGATTACCTGGAACTACAGAGGGGGTGACAACTAGAGTCAGGAGAAAGAGGTTAAAAATAGTCATGAGGATCTTTTTGGGGGGCTGATGGTTTTACAGGTGTATGTACATTTCAAAACATTATGATACTGTATTTTAAATATATACAGTTTACCATAAGTCAATTAGAACTTAACAGAGTTGTTATCTTTAAAATGGGCAGAAGCAGAAGCTGATGCTGAATGTCCACCCCCAATAGACTGTGGTATTTCCCAGGGGAAGGATGAGTGTCTCTCTGCCATTTCCAACTCTGACAGGCTCCCTCCTTTCTACCCTGGGGCCTTATTTTCAACTCTCTAGAACACACTTCCTGCTACGGTTGTAGCTGACTAGCAAACACTTCCATAGCACTTCCATATACGCCAGGTGTAACTTCTCCTTCCATATCTCTTGGCAGCAGAGCTTTGGCATGTAAGTCCCAGGGTTGAGTTCTTTATTTCAACAAAACAAGATGTGGTTTCTCTTACCTCCCACCTCTCAATCCTGGAAACCTGCTCACCTCTGCGTTTTGGCTGCAGCTAGAATTTGAACTGGAGGAATAGATAGAAGGAAAAAAAAAATGCTTGAAGGCAGTCAGTGGGGAATGACGTTAGTATTCTGGTCTTTGAAGAGCCACAAGAAATTGTCCTTGGACATTTAGACCTTGAGGAGAAAGACTTAAGAGATCACTTCACACAGGCCGCCATTTAACTCTTGAGGGCTCTTTTCCTTTGAAGTCTAGTTTGTGGTCAGCATTGGGAATATGACTACATTCTCCACACCACTGGCAGTACTATGACTTGAAGTCCAGCTGTGTTCTACTTCAGTTCTCACCAGCCCCTAACAACTAAGGGGAGAAAAAAAGGTGGGGAACTATACAAAAAAACCTACATTTTGTGCAAGCCTATAAGCAAGAACAGATATACAGGACAGGAAAGTGCTCAGAAGTTCCAGGCTAAGAGGTTCCAGTTCAGTAGAAGTTTCCTGAACTGACCTCTTCCCATGGAGACTAAATCTACAGCTACATATAGCTGAGTGACTCCTATATATAGGACAAATGAGAAAAATTCCACATCAAATAGGTAGAGAAAGCTGATACATAAGCTCACCATAAACCCTACCGTTGGTGTGGTGACCCACACTCAAGAGAGAACTTGCAACTTAGAGCTTCTGAAGAGCAAATGGTTTGAACCCCACATCTGGCACATTAGCTTTAAGACCTATACCCAGGAGACACACCCCCAAAACATCTAGCTTTGGAAGCCAATGGAGCTTGTTTCCATAAGACCCACAGGGTACAGTGAGTGAACTGAGAAATGACTCTTCAAGGTCTTGTGCAGGCTCACTTGGCTATACCCCTGGGGCCCAGCACAGGGGCAGCTAACTGAAACACACTCAGTATTTCTAGGAAAGAGGGTTATTTGCTTATCTTAAGTTTCAGCCTGAGGAACAGACATATAACCTAATACATATCTAGGAGCTAATTTACTCTCCAAAGATCATGGATGTCAGTAGGCACCAGCATCCTCATGCTCTTGCTCTGCCTAAAGGAGCTTGTGTGCACATCTAACATGAGCCAGTCTTTGTGGATGCTGCTTAAGGGACACCCCTTGATCTCCTGACTTTGACAAGATCTAAGCTAAGTCCTAGACTTGGTCTAAGCTTTGTTATACATGTACGCACACCAAACTCTATGTGTTCCTAACTAAAATAGAAAACTATTATTAACATGTCTTATTGTTGCCTTCCATAAATTCTCATGTTAAAATTATTATTGTATTGGCAATCTTGGCTATGGGGTTCCCAACTGGACGCTAAAGAGTCTGGTGCCCAGAGTAAGCAAAGAAGGAATGAAATATTTCTTTTAAAAAGTATGTTTTGGTGAACTCCAAGTAACATCACTAAAAAAAAATTATTTTAAAGACTTTATTTGAGCACAAGCAGGGGGGAGCCAGAGAGGGAGAAGCAGATTCCCCTCTGAGCAAGGAGCCCAATGCAGGGCTTGATCCCAGGACCCTGGGGATCAGGATCCAAGCCAAAGGCAGACCCTTAGTTGACTGAGCCACCCAAGTGCCCCTAAAAATTTGAGTCTTCCTTTTACTTCTTGATTATCTTCCATCGTTCAGATTCTAAAGTTGCATTACATTCCAATAGCAGTGTCTTACCAAAGCCCTTCACATCAATGGTAGCTCCACTGATGCTCTGTGTTCATTTCAGACCTAGCACGAAATCCCCTTTATGATGTCTCCTAGGATTTATTGACCATCTCCATCTTTCAAATTCTGGTCTTTCCCATGCCAAGATATCATCCTACATCACTGTGTAGTACATATTTCCTTTATCTTATGCTTATCCGTGTTGAAATTTCACTCTCCTGTATCATAGCTGATGGTCAAATCAGCTATCAGTTTTTATGTCTGATTTTGTTAATTTGGTCTTTAGAGTGAAATGTTTTCTTCCAAAATGATATTGTACCATTTTGTTCCCAGTTGCCATTCCATAGATTTAAACAATGCAGATACCTGGAAGAATCACTTTCAATGGTGTGCTCTCAATGATCGCCACAAAATGTCCTCCTGTCCTGTGGTAGTAAAAACAGCTGTTTTAGCCTTAAGTTTTTGTTTTTTTAATTTTAGAAATAAAAGAATAATTCCCAGTTTGAATATTATAGGGTAGATCCTGAGTCCCTGAAATATATTTTTATGTTCAGCCTTACTAAAAACAAGTATTTCCCTAACCCTAAAAATATTGAGCTTTTAAAAAAAAAATCATTGTAAATAGTGCCAGCACCTTTTACTCTATAATAAAAGGGAAAAGAATTTCCAGAGAAGAGTAACATTGGAATTCATATACATTAAAGAATAACCAGTATAACATCAAAGATTAATGACTGAGATTAGACTCATCCCCATTCTTTTGGGGATGATCGATAAATATAATTAATATAAATCACCTCATAAAAGGCAAAACATAGATCCTAAGATATAGAAAAGAGAGAAGATAGTTGTTAAAGCTAGGTTTTACTAACATCATGATTTTCTTTCTCATTAAATTTTCATTAAAGTAGTATGGCACAGATGTACTTAACATTTTTTGTACCATAGAAAAATTTCCCAGTCTATTTAAACTTATTGACCCTTTTCTCAGAATAAAGTTTTTAAATACATAAAATAAAATACATAGGATTACCAAGGAAAACAATTACACTGAAATATAGTTATCAGAATACTGAAAAAATGATGAAGAAGTAGTACAGTTGCCTTTTATTGATGAGTTAAATAAGCAGATGCACTGGTAGATCTAATAAGTAACATAATTATAAATATGTTTATGTTGAGCATAAACAATACATTGACACATCTTTAACAACAGCAGTAAGATATGGAAATAGCTGTCATTTCTATTGGTGACAAAGTCACTGGTACTGCTACTACTACTATGGTTTATTACTCATATTCATAAATGAAAGAAATGACAAATATCAGTTAGAACATAGTGAAAATGAAGATATGGGGTTTTTTCTATCTTAATTCACAGATCTGAATTCTATTTCATGCGGGAAGTTCCTTCATCCTGTATGGTTTAGCAAAAAACATTTTACAAATTTATAATTGGGGTTTAGTTATTCAACTGAGCATTCTTGAGCAAACTAATCATCTTAAACTAAGATACAGTTTAGGGGTTCAGAGTTGCAAGGCCAAAAGTGTAGTACTATCTGGAAGATGCTGAGTCTAGCAGAGTGAGAATTTTCATATATTAAGGCAATGAAACATTAGAAATATTATGAGGAAATGGGACCTCTGGGTGGCTCAGTCAGTTAAGCAGCTGCCTTCATCTCAGGTCATGATCTCAGGGTCCTGGGATTGATTCCCACATCGGGCTCCTTGCTCAATGAGGAGCCTGCTTCTCCCTCATCCTCTGCCTGCCACTCCCCCTGCTTCTGCACGCATGCTCTCTTTCTCTCTGACAAATGAATAAATAAAATATTTTTTAAAAATTAAAAAATAAGAAATATTATGAGAAAAAAATGTATATATACAGTAGAGCGAAAGTACAAATGAGGGGAAGGTCAAATAGGCCCAACTTCTAAAAACAAAAGGGTGGCAACAGGAAGAATGACAGGTAGCAAGGAATTACCCAGGCAGATAAAAATTTATGACTGAAAATACTGAGATCTAAAACAATTCTACCAAAGTTGGTCATTTATTATGACTTGATATCTAGTGCAAGGATCTCTTGTCAAAATTACATTGTATTCACTGCCTGTGGAGATACTTAAATACAGCCAACTTCATTATAGAAAAGCTTTATTCCTAAATAATGAAGTATTCATCTATTCCACCCAAGTGTGTGAACTTTTCTATATATGTTGAATGAATGAATGAGTGAATGAATGAATTTGGAACCCTAGAGTGGCTCTAGTAATACCTAACCGTTCTCATAAGAACCATTGGGTGGCAGATATTTAGTCCAAGCTGTTGACTGCGAGCAAAACTCAGATGATGAAATGCAAAATAGCTTTTTTTTTCTTGATTCTTACTGTCTGAGTTTATTAAAATCAAAAGGATTTCATGAGGCGACTAACTAGGGAATATTTTTAGCCCTTTTTGCCTAGAGAAATAACTGTTTATTGAATTGGTTTATGAAATTGAATTTGAAAAAGACAGTAACAAATACTCCTCTCTCAAAATAAATAGTAATAATGATTTTTCAGACAAAATCATCTTTCTATGGAGATTTCTACTCCTTACTCTCTAAGATCAGTAAAAGAAGGACTATGACCATGAAAGTCATTATATTGTTACATATTATTTAAAGAAACAAAGTGGGTAAGATTCATACACACAGCAATGCCTTTCTATTTTTGCCACATGGAAAGTAAACCTCAAGTCATATGTTTAGACAGCTAGATAGATAAATACATTGATACCTAGATATAGATAGGTCATAGTCATATACAGCAGAAAGGAGGTGTCTGCAACACAGCACCCCCCAACCATATACAGGATGAATCCACAGACCCTTGGTACATTTGATTGCATTTAATTCTGGGTATGATACCTTAAGTGGGACATTAAGAAAAAGAGAGAGAGAGGGGTCACCAAAAAGAGATTTTTCCACAATAGAAATCAGGTCATATGGAGAACAGCTTCAGGAAATGAAGGTGCGCAGCTCAGACACGTGACATAGGAACCATTGAGGGCTTGCATGGGGAAGTCAGACAAGCTACCCTTGCTCTGAATTAGGACAATTGAGTTACAGAGAGATGGAATTCTGCTTTAGAAAAGGGGAGGATTTTTTTTCATAATTGGGGCAGACCACCTAGGGAAACTCTAGGGTTTTTTTCAATGGATTGTTCAAGTAGAAGCCAAAATGTAATTAAGTGTATAAAAACCCAGATAATCTACTTCTTCAGACCATACTCTCAGAAATACAAAGTAACACATGGAAATACATTGCATGATGCCTGGATCATAGCACATGTTCATTAAACAATACATTTTTGTTTGTAATTTCTTTTCTGTTACTACCTTAATCTGATCATGTACTCATTTTTGCTTTAGAAAATAATTCTAACTTATTTATCCATATAAACTTTACACACGCTTACAATAAAAATTATAATATGTAATATTCATATACTACTTCTCAGTCTGTCAAACTTTTACATATTTATCTCATTTAATACTCACAGTGACCTGAGCATAATTCTTGATACATAATTACTTAGCAAGTCCTTGTGAGTCATCCATAATTATTCTTCTCTTATACAAATAGAATCTTATTGTATAAGCCCCTCTGTTTATAAATTGCAGAAATAGTTTAATTTATACTTTATCTTTTTCCTGTGTTCCTTTTTACAATGCAACCTTAGTCTATGTAAGAAAATGATACCTATATATAAATACAAAAAATTCCAACAGCATATATGTGTGTGCATGAGTGTGTGTGTGTGTGTGTGTGTGTGTGTGAGAGAGAGAGAGAGAGAGATCCAGGAAAATCCAAACACATACATCTTTTCGTTTTATATTAAGAAAGTTGCTACTCATCAGAAAATACCAATTTAGTTTCAAAGAAGAGTCTTGTTGCTTCTATCAAGTATATTCGCATTACGCATGGGTTTACTTAAGTGATGACTCATGATGTGCATATGCATTTTATATGTAAACATATATATTTTTTTCTATCCATACATGCATATATACAGATGTTAAGTATTTAGTAAGCTACTAAACAATGGTGAACTCTCTTAATATTAGCTAGGACTAATGTTATACACAGCAGAAACTCTACAGAGATATGCAGAGCAGCATTAAAGTTACCCACTAGGGTAAGGTTAATTAAAGCTATTCTTGGAAATGTCAAGCAATCAGCAAGAATAGGATTAAATTGGGGTCACTGGGAGTTCCCTTGCATTCAGCATGCTGAGTAGCCCATTATATTGTTCATAATAATCTGTGCCAGCCTGTAATGGCTTATATATTTATAGGCTATCCAATGAAGTTTACAAATTCAAGTGTTAATTCAAACACAGCCTTTCCTTTGTTTTGGTGAATTTACATGAAGCATTCGTTATGGGCCAGACATTATGTAAAGGATTTTACATGTGTGGATTTCACTTATTAACTCAATGAATATCTAATTATAAACTCCATTTTACAGGTTTGCAAACTGAGTCCTACAGAGAATAAATAGCTGGCACTGGTTTACATGGGTGGGCCAGCTTTTGAATCCAGGTACTGATTCTGAATCATCTAATCTTGCACACTTAGACTAAACGCTATGGAGAGGCAATAATAATAGTAAGTACTGCTCACAGAAGGCATAAGCCTTGGGGTCTGGGTAGACAACCCAGCCATTAAGAGAAGGAAATGGGTTCCATATATAGAATGGCACTGGGAAGCATTTCAGGTGGGGAGTAGCACAATCAGAGCCCAGGAACATTGGGGATCAGGGTGTTTTTGAGCCAATATGATCCCAGGGAGGGATGTATAGGCTGACATGAAAAGCCACGGATCTGAACAAGATCGCTCCCCCACCCCGAGGAGGGGCAGACTCCCAGAAAACAATGCCTGATACACACAAAAACCTGTTTCTCACCTGTCCATAAACCTGCTTCTTGCCTTGGTACATAACTCACTAAAGCTAGTCTACACCCCAGAAAGACAGTGCTGTCCATAGTCAAAGGCAAGTAAACAGCAAAGTTTATAATTTAGCATGTAAGACTTCAGGAAAATCTTCAATGGATGTATAGATTTTATTATCAATGAAAGAAATTGTATTCAAGTTTCCACCCTTTCCTCTTCCCTCCCTCCCTTCCCATCCTTCTCTCTCCAGCCTCACACACATACTACTCCCCAACACACATATCCATACCACCCTGATTATGACATTGGATAGCCCCTCATCAAACATAGATGGGATGAATGCCCATGACAGTGAAGTAATGTGCTGAGGGCATGCCACTGATATAGGGCCAAAATTAAAATGTTGATTCAGCCAGGAAAGCTCTGAGGTAGCATATAAATGAAACTGACCTCCCCCTGTGATTTTTAAGGAATATGCTGAAGCATGCTCAGACTCTGGCCATTACGTTTTAGTATGCTCCCATTGCGTGGGTTTTTGTGTTCCACGAAGTGTATCTTTGGAAACCTATTGAGAATTCCACAAGTCTTAAATATCTGATGGCTGTCTTCTGAGGAAAGAAGCCTCCAGTGGTCACTGAGCCACTCTCTTTAGGGAAAAAATATTATATGCATTTATTCATTTTACTTTACTTTTAAATTAATTATTTTGCGAGGGACTTGAAAGGAGTGAAGGCAGCTAAATGTGATGAACTACACATGAGAGAGCACACTTATTTTTAAGGTCATTAGAACAAATTTCTTATTAAAGCAATACTCCCTATCCAATGGGGCTCAGATATTCCAGTCAGGTATCTCCCTCTGGGAAATACAGCAGAGTGCTCAGCTCGAGGCTGCATGATGCCAAGTGTGATTTTCTCTGCACATATCTAGTTGGGGACTTGGGACCCAGGACAACTCTATCTCTGATGAGTCCATTTTTCATGCTGCCTGATATTCCTTCAGCACATGTGACTGAGTCACTCCTTTGTGTCAGGCACTTACTCTGGGGCTAAAGATATAGCAGAATAGCTCACCCTTGTGGATCTTACCTTCTAGTATAGATAAAGGCAATATACAGTAAACAATGAAACACTTTCATTTTACGTGGTGGCAAGTTCTGTTATAAAAGTACAAGAAGATATTTGGGTGCTAGCCATTTCAGATATTGTGATTGGTGGAACTCTCCTATATTTGGAGGAGATATTCCTATATATTTCCTATATAGGGAAAACCCTATATTTGGGTTAAGTGTTAGATATATTAAATATCTGACCATGTATAGATATGGGGGTGGGAACACGATTAACATGTTACAGAAGCAACAAGAGAACCAGTATGAGGAGAATGTCATGAGAAGGAGCATAGCAAAAGATAGGAAATTTCATGGAGCCAGATCATGTATGAACCTCTAGACCCTGGCAAGAAGTTTTGGACCAATTCTGAACATGTTAAAAAGCATTTGTAAGATTTCAAGTGGAAGAGTGATATCTGATTTCTTCTATGAAAAGTTTACCCTGGCGCCATATTGAAAATGGATGGTGAGGGAAAAGTAAGTCAGAAAATCCTGTTATAAGTTCATTCTTGGGATATCAAGTAATCAGCATGCAATATTAAATTAAGGTCACAGGAGGTTTCTGGTCTATTCAGCATACTGAATTCAGCATTATGATATTCATGTTTTTTCTAAAGACCAAATACCTAAGAGTTTATGTATTCTGAGGGTATTCCAATAAGATTTACTGAGGCTAATCCTAAGTCAAACATTTTTCTTGGTTTTTCTATTATTGTTGTCATTGGACCTTTGCCCTAATTCCCCTTTTCTTGACAAATGGATTTTCTAATGATAGACAACCAGAAGGCAAGTATTTAACTCAGCTCAATCACCATTTGCCAAGGGAACTTAAGCATATCTCTGAGCCACTTTGGGCCAGTCTTTTTATCCAAGAATGAGTGGGGTCAGCACAAGTTCATCTGACTCTGAAATTATATCATTGTTCAGATCATAGAAGTAATTACAGATGGCCTCAATTAGCTTTATCATTTGTTATTCAGAAGGAAAATTAATTGACCATGAGCTCAGTGACCTAAATATCAGTTATACATGTGGGCTGGCTTCAAATAATAGTTTCATTTCCTTTGTTGCACTTAACACTCTGTAAAACCAACTAGCTTATTTGTTTTTACTCCTCCCATTATGATTTCTGTTTCATGAGATCAGGGACCCTATTCACTTTTTTTTTTTCCAAACATATATGTCCAGCCTCTAAAAAGAATACTTAGCATACAGCAGATACTCAATAAATACTTGTTGAATGGATGAGTGAATGAAAGATTTGATACTGTGATGAGAATTCCCAGGCACTAAGAGGCACAGTAATACAACAAACTGATATTCAATTAAATTTTATGAATTATTATAGACACATATTTTTATAATTTTTAAAGTCATGGGATCTTTTATTTAATTAAATTCTTGTATAAAAACAAAATATGAAAACCTGGCTCTGGGGAAAGAAGGGATAAAAAGTTTTCCCCAAACACTTTCCCCCCCCAGTTCTTTCACAAGCAACCACTGAAATACTTCCACAAATAACACTGCTGGATGCCTTCACTACCAAAATCTTTCCAATCCCACAGAAGCAAGGGTTAATGAGACCTCAGTAACTTGTTCACCTAATTGTATGCCTACCACCTCATTCAACAACTGAGTCTTTGCCTATCATTTCCAGGGAAAAGAATTCACAACATTTAATATTTGAATATCTCTGTTAGCAAATACTGTCTTTATCTGGCCAAAATCTATCTCCCTGGCCGGCATTCAACCCTCATGAATCTCAGACAATCAACTGGTTCTCTTTTCCATAGGACAAACAGGGGAGTCTCCTGGCTCCCCTGGCCAGGATGAACATTCCCCAGTTCTTTTTAGTCATTATTGATTCACTGGCCTGAAAGCCTCCTAGACTTTCACAGTCAAACGTTTTCATCCCTTTTTTGGCCACAATTTGACAGTGCACTATGGAAGAAGTAGTGCCCAGATTAAAACACAATTATCCTGGCAAGACCCCTCCACTCAGAGGAGACAAAACCATCTTCTTTTTTTTTTTCTGTTCACAAGAATTTTATTAAAACAAAATAATATCCATTGATTTGGGGACATGTATGTATACCAGGATTTACCGACAAGCTTTCTTCATTTCAGTTACCACTACCTAGTCTAGGCTTCCTTTCTCTCCAACACAAGCTACAGTGTCTGGGAAACTGCTCCACATTTTGTTGTCCCTTCCCTGACACAACAGCAGCATGTTACATGTTCATTGTAGTCATTACTGTGCAGGACAGGATCTGTAAATGCAACAGACATCAGGGAAATAATAAAAATTCCAAAAATCTCAAAGAGTCTTTGAAGGAGTTGTCTCAGACTAGGGTAAAGTGTAGATCCCCATCTTTCTCAGTGTATCTCTTATTCTCCTTGTCTACATGGATGCTCTGAGCATGTATCTTCCTAAAGAGCTTGGGCATTAGAGAGATATGAACAAGGATTTAAATGTTGGCTCTATCAAAAAATCAACCACAGATGCTGGCAAATAACATCATCATCAGGGTCATTATCTCCTCTTGTGTGAAATGAAAATACCATGCCATATGATCATCATGGACAATGGCTTCTCTGATGGTTTAGCATAAATTAAACAGAGGAATCTTCTTCCATCTTTTTCTGGGGATTATCTATCTCAATCTAGTCCGGGGTAAAAAATTCTTTCATGGGTTTGTACAGAAAAGAAGCTATGGGGAGTGGTAACACAGAAGTTAAAAGGACAGAGAGGCTTAGTCTAACATGCCTTGATTAAGGGTAAAAACCTGACTCAATTAAACATCTTAAGTAGGTCTTAGTACGAGTTGTATTTTTCGCTCTGAGGACTAAGAGTCCTTGTTGCTCCAAATCCTGCCAAGGCAACACCAAACTGTTATGCAAAATAGACCAAACACAGGTATTTTGGAATATGCTGTTGCAGTTTTTCATTCATTCAAGCTCTGCAGGAGAAACAAGAGAGCTGCCAGAGGCCATCCTACTGCTCGTCCTGTTCCCTTCTGTAAATGACTACAAGCCAAGATCCATCCCTCCCAATTTCTGCACCTTCCCAGGAATTTCAGGAAGTTCAGATGTTCTGTGGTTAATAGATATTAGAAAAGAGAGTCGAGTGTATATTTTGGCATCACAGTGAATAAGGTAAGATATGACTGGAAGGAGATCCACATGCACATTTGAACAGAAAAGGAATTATAGAAGAGCTAAGAGAAGTGGGACATTGAAGACTTTTTTGTTTAGCTGAAACTTTAACTTTCAAAAGAGGTGACATAAATTCCTGTTGATTATGAAACACTAATTTCCTCATCACTTGTCATAATTCTCCCCTGTGCTCATGGCCTCAACTCTCTTTCCCCATCTGACAAACTCTGATTCATATCTCCACAATGAGTTGCATTGCCACAATTTTCTGTGAATTCATGGGAAGCATTCACCCTCTTTTCTGAACTCCCACATACTCTATTCATGCTTCCCGTACATCACTTCTGCTGCTATATTTAGTAGCTACGATCCTCTGCCTCTTCGCTTATTAGGCTACGAGATCTTCAACGGCAAGAATCATGCTCCATCCTTATTTATAACTCCAATCCTACCTCTATCTTTATGGCAGGTGTCCAGTACCTACTCTGGTGGTAAAGAATGGAAGAAAGTAAGCACTTCTGTCTGGATTTCTTGGCATATTACTTCTTCCAGGGTTGCTTCTCAACTTGGATCTTCCTCAAGGTGTTCAAGTAACTTAGGTAATTTTTCTGAGCCCCAGGGACTGCTGGAGTCCTTTCTATTAGCTCTCATGCTAGAGTTTTCCATAGGTATTTCTAGGCATCGTCATCCACCTGCTCCCTGGAATCACATTATGTCTTTTCACGTATCCAAACTCCAGAAGTACCTAATGTCACCCACAGTCAGTCATGACAAGTCAGCATCAAATTTCCACAGTGAATTGCTAAAGCCCAGGTAATGGTTTTCTCTTCCAGGAATCCTCTTAAACATTTTCTTAAATACTCCTTTATATGACCTTTTTTGATTATCAAGAAGATACTCTATAAGTACACTTTTCTTGGCCTGGATTTATTAAACTGTAATTTGGTCAGCATTCCCCTGTGCTACTCTATAAAAAGGTCAAATGAAGGAATTCTGTCCACATTCCATTTATGTGTTCAGTTTGCTCAGGTCCAAGCATAGTAGTCTGCACCTGAAGGACCTTAAAGACAGACAATTTGCATAATTGAACCAGCACATTCTGCTTGTCTCCTGACCTATTTGTCCATCTTCATGTAAATCTTCTAAAATAAAGTCTCCACTCTGATGCCTGACTCAAATTTTCCAGGGTGATAGTTTGCAATTTTGAACCAAGCCTCTTAAACTCTAGCCTGAATTGGTTCCATAAATCCTTTTAAACAATTTTGACTCATCTATAATTAATCATAATAATAAAATTGTTAAATTCCATTTATTTCTAAAACCATAAATCTTTCACACCAGATAATTTGTGGTATGGCATGATTAGCAGAGTAGCATAATTAGCACATTCCAGAGACCTAGAGCATGACCTTGGATTGAATTCTGTTCATTTTCCTTATCTCATTATCAGTAACTCCAATGGAAGATTGTAAAGGCTGTTACTCATACATAAGCCCTTTCCTGTAGCTTTTTTCCTGAGATCCATATTGCAGCAAGGATTTACTCTCCTATTATGCTGTCCAGTTTTCCTTTTTTTTGGGGGGGGTGGGGGGACAGGTTTAAGTGCAGTTAAGTAGAATGGTATTTGAATTAATTTAAATGCACACAACACTCACAAATTATATGCATCTAGTACAATAACCCTTAGTACGTATATTAACCCCATATGACAGCCCATTATATAGTCATTGCAAACTTGATTCTTTTAAAGGCAAGGCCTAGAGCGAATGCGCTGCCACTTTCAATTAATTCTACTAGTTAAAGGCAAATGACTTCTGCCATCATACAAGGCTCCATGCTTAGAAAAAGACTCAGAGCTTGGTTTAATGTTCTGTTATTGCAACCTTGAAATTCTTAATAATTTCTGTGCAAGGGACCCCACATTTTCATTTTGTACTGTACCCTACAAGTTATGGATCTAGTCTTGGTCAAAAGAAGTCATAAGGCCAGCTCAGACTCTAGAGAAGGGTAAATGGGATAGAATTTGTTTCTTATTGGATAAAGAGTATGCATGTTCATGGCAAGAAAGAATTGATAGGGACCTTATTTGGAGACTACCTACTTCTAATGAAGAAATTGGGGTGAAAAGAGAGGAAGCAACTTTCACCAAAGCACATGGCTGGCTGTCCATGTCCCAGACATAGCTCTAGTACCTACTAGGTACCCACTGTGCTTAGTCCAGAGCACACTGAGAATACAACCATTAACTTGTTGGAGCTCCCATTCTTGTATAATCACTGAAGAGGACAGTTACTAAGAGAGTTTATTTGAACACGGCGTATTTCCTTTCAATAACTTAGCATCCCATTTAGTTATATTAGGTTGGCACCTCCTTACCAATTCTGATTCCGCAGACTTGAATGCCTAAGACCAGCCATTTGTCCTTTATCCCACCTGGGCCAGTTCCTGAGCTTTTAAAACCATGCCCCAGAGGGTGAATGAGGTTGAAATTAGCAAAAAGTTTAAAGCTTGTCTTTCAGAGAACTGTTTCTCCCTAATCAGCTATTAGGTCCTTTCAGACCCCACTAACAAACTCATCAACTATCTCTGCAGAAGCCTGGACTCTAGGTCAATTGAAATGGTTCCAGCCTAGGAACAAGCAAGGCCCCACATTCCTCATCTGAGAAAATGAGCCCAAGACCGCATCCTGATTATACCAGCTCTCAGAGTGTGCCTCTATTCCCTTTTCCTTGTCCTAAGATAACCTCCTAATAGCAGGGGCTGAATTTTGTCTCATTCTGAGCTTATTTCATCACCCCAAAGTGAACAGGGGATGTATACTACATATGTGCTTGCTCAATGTGCTGCTCCATCTTTCCTCATGAATAATGTTTCTCCACCCTTTTTTTTACCAGTATATGTAATCTCAACTCTTATGATTATAAAAGACTTGTTTTCTCTCTCTTCCAGGAGGCAGATTTGAGGCTTGCCCATGTCTCAAAGATGAACTTTGTTGTGCATGGGGAAGATGGACTTGGGTTCAAGTACATCTTCTCTATTCTCAATAAGAACCAGTAACATGGAAGGAGAGAAAAGCTGTGCACTTGGGCCAGGCCCAGGAAGATCTAACATGAGGTAGACGAGGCCCATAGACTGGGAGAGGAAGGAGAATCAAGAGATGAGACTCCCCATCAGGGGACTGAGAAGTGAAATTCAACAAGATAAGGGAATAAAAGAGGATGAGAGCAAGAGTTAGAGCTTCTAGATTTGAAATCTTAGAAATGCAGCAGTTTGGGGAGATTTACTGTTAGGTGACCTAATGATTCAATAGGCTGAGGAATCATAAAGATAGGTATTATTAGAGTTAAAAAGTGTTCATTCTCAATTGAGCACTATGTGATATGAGGGTTTTTTAACCATATTATGTTGTTTTCAGCATTTGCTATATGATTATCAGTTATATTAATAATAAAGCCATAATCTTCTACAGTTCTGTGTTTTGGTGCCTGATACTTATGTTTTCCACTAAATTAAATTGAATTTAAAAAGTAGCATTTTTAATCGATAAACCTTTATTTAATATTTGACAAAAATTATCTTACTCTTCTATTATTAGTTTGCAAATGGCGCTTGATGTAAAGATGCTATGTTAGCTATAATTCAATGTTCAGGATAAAAGTCAAAATCAGTGTTTGTCTAAACTCCCTGGTTTAGTGTTTCTATATGTCAAGTATTGTAACCTTTAGATATATGTTCTCTAATTCTTACCATTTGTAGTGGATGATGATATTATCAAAATTATACAGAAAAGAGAGCTAAAATGAGATTAAACTCTTATCAGAGTAAGCAGGATGATAATCTACAAAACCTAATTGATTAATCCCACCCTATCTATCTGTTTCAGGTTTTTGTAGTACCAGGAGGCAAACTATTGCAAAACTTGGAGTCTTAAGACAATATTTATTTGTTCACAGTTCTGTGGATTGACTATTTATCTGGCCTCAGCTGAACAGTTCCTCTGCTAGTCTCCACTGGGATTACTCTGCTGGTGGTTACAGCCATCTGGTGGCCCAAATGGGGTCAGACTGGCCCAGATGGTCTCACTGCCATGTGGGAAGGTTGGTGCTGGCTTATAGCCGGCCTCTCTCTGCATGTGCTCTCTCATCCTCATAGGTGCTGTAGCTCAAGCTTTTTAATATAGCATCTGGGTTCCAAGAAGGGAAAATGAAGTGCTCCAAGGCTCTTGGGCTTTAGCCTTGTGACTCCCACAGTATCACTCACCCTGAGTTCTATTTGTCAAAACAAATCACAAAGCCAGCCCAGGTTCAAGGAATGTCAAGTACATTCAGACTCTTGAGGGGAGAGGCTGCCAAGCATTTGTTGTCCATTCTAATGTATCACAATTTCTACACTTGCTAGAGGAAGAGTTTGATGCAAGAATATCACCTAGGGCTACTACTGTGGGTCTCTGAGCCACTTCTGCTGGGCTGATGCTCTTGAACACCCATGCACATAGCTGAAAAGCAGACAGTAGGCTAGAGTTCATGGGCTCTTAATTGCCCCTCAGAAGCATTTTGGTGCTGCACCAACTACATAAGCACAGGCAACTGCCTTAAATCCACCTGACTTTTCCCTTGACTCAAAAATATGTTTTCATTTATTGTTTGGTTGTGAAAATGTTTTCAGTATTTTATTCCAAAATAAATTATCTGTGAGCATTATATAAAGAAACATTTGCAAGAGCCTGGCATAGAAAGCACTCTACATTTTTTTTAGAAATTTCTTTTTCTAAGTATAACTTCTCATGAATGAAAACGTAGTCACAAAGCCAGCAGCAGGTAGATCCTGTCTGCTCATGTGTGCAGAGTCACACTTATCCTGCTGCGAGCATGCCTTAATTTAGCAATCTGCCTACAAAGGCGGAGGCACATCAATGCTTGCTCTTACTTCATTATAAGCTGAAGGACCCTTTTAGGGCAAGTTATACACCAATAATGACCGTACCACAAGCATCTACATAGTTAAAATGTCACCATTGGCAGAGCATAGTGCTCTTTGGTCACAACTAGTGACTTATTTGTGTTGATCATGGAATCTGGACCTATAAAATGCCATGAAAAATGACTATTAGGGGCGCCTGGGTGGCTCAGTCATTAAGCGTCTGCCTTCGGCTCAGGTCATGATCCCAGGGTCCTGGGATCAAGCCCCACATCGGGCTCTCTGCTCGGCAGGAAGCCTGCTTCTCCTGCTACCATTCCCTCTGCTTGTGTTCCCTCTCTCGCTGTGTTTCTCTCTGTCAAATAAATAAAATCTTTAAAAAAAAATGACTATTATTAAAGCTAGTTCCCATTTTCCAAACAAGGATATGGAAAACACAGGCCATGCCCATTTGCTAATCTCCCACTATTCTTAGACATGGATGTTGCACCAAGATGCCCAAGTTCAGAAACAGTCTCTGCCTCCAACCCCTGACCACCCTTCCCCCGCAGCTATAGATCCCTGCAGAGGCAGAGACCGTGCATTGGAGGCAATCTCCTCCAGCTTCAGGGTCATTGGGTCACAGCCTCTGATCCCAAGCAGCTCCTTCTCAGTGTCCCTTAAACATATTATTATTTTATTATTATTATTTTTCTATGGATTCTATGAAATGAGAAAGCAGTTCAAGAACACTGATCTAGTGTTTTCTCACTGACATACAAGTATAGTTGCTTGGGTCAATTTTAAGCAATGAAATCTGCTCATGGCCATAACTTGAAAAAAGTCCTCAGTGTCCTGATCCCAAGCTTGTCTATACATAGGCACCTGTATATCATATACACACACACGTATATACACATAGATATGTATACATGTATACATGTGTGTATATATAAAATCGATTACACTAAACATATTCACTTTCACTTTTCTCCTTAATATGTCTTGGAATGCTTTCCATATCAGTATATGTAGGACATGTATGTATGAGTATATGTAAATCTTCCACTCCTTCAGCTACTACAGTAGTCCACTGTTTACGTGGCCATACTTTGTTTTTCAATAAATTCCTTATGAATGAACATTTTTATTTTTTCTGGGTTTGTACTGTTACTGGCAATGCTATCAGCAGCCCACAGTTTGGGGTAGAAGTTCAGTACCCACCCAGGCCTTGCATCCCACCAGGTGGCCTCATTCTAATTTTACCTATGCTGCCCACTAGCTAAGTACCTGGAACAAGACTCTTGCCTTCTGCTGTCTTACTTTTCTCATGTACAATATTGTAAAAGAAATAGTGACTAGCTTATTGAGTTTTGGGCTGGATTAAATGGGATTTTTTAGTGCTCAAAACAGACTCTGGTGCATTTTAGGTACTCAACTAATGTTAACTATTATTAAGTTGCTATATATCCATTCCAATATTTTTATGGGATAAAATAATCTGGCCTTTGAAATTACCATATCAAAGTTTCAAAAAATACTTCAAATTGCCCTTGAAAATTTTCATTATACATGTTTCTTCACATCCATTTTAATTTATCAAACTAATTTTTTACTGAATCTGATTAGTAATTTAAGTTTAATTAATTCATGCTAATCTGAATTTTTTATTTTTAGTATAATCAAATACTTCATATTTTTGCTCATTGTCTTTGTTTCATGACTCTTGCTTATTTTTTGAGTTGTTCACTGCTCTTATTAACTTGAAAAATTAATGTCAAAAATGCAAACTAATACCTTTATCCTAATGTATTTCTTTCAAATACCTAGAAGTTTGTGCTTAATCTCTTGTTCTTTACACCTTTCTTGTTGTTTTTATACATTAGACTTTTTTTTAAATATAGTTTTGGGATCCTTTATGTGTTAAAATCTTTTTCTATTGACACTGCATTATAAGTACACATTTTTTGCTTTTAGATTTTTGACCATTCTAGACATTAGGGAATTGACGAAGGAGGTGGGGCAGAGGTGTGTATAGGTGGCTACTTGAAGGTAGAACCTGCATAGCTGACATCTCTGATGACGTGATATGTGAGCTGAGAACAACAGGATGAGAATGAGCCAGACATGTGCAGAGGCAGAGGAAACAGGAAATGCCAAGACCCCAAGGATCTGCTCTGTCTGAGCAACAGGAACATGGCTCAGTGTGACTGAGTACTCTGACAGTCTGTGGGGAAAAACAGGCAGAAAATAGCTCTAAAGGAAGCCTCAGCCAACACAGTTTTTGTATTTGGACTATTACAGTGGCCTATATCGAAAGTGAGCCAATGTCAGATATGAACTCAGGGACCTACTAGCACAAGAGAATGCTGTCTGTGCCATGAATACAATTGACTTAGCAACTGGAGTCAAGGGAAAGCCAAAGCAGAGTGTTGATTTTTCAAAATGAGAGAATATTTTTTTTCTCATCAAAGGCAATAAACACATGCCAAGTCAAATAACCCTGTGAGAAATAATTTATAATGAAAAAGGGAGAAGGCACACACAGTGGCATATACAGGAAAATTCTAAAAAAAAAAAAAAAAAAAAAAAAAACTTGTTGAAAATTCTCCAAAACAACAGATATCTTAGGGAAATTTACTATGAGAATAATGCTTAATGAATAACTCCAAGAAATATAAAAACTATCATCTCTCTTGATGGAAAGGTAAATGGTACTACTGTACAGCAGGAGCCTCTTTGGAGTTGTAGCTATACATCATTTACATGTGTGTGAGAATGTGTGTAAGAGACAGACAGGATGTGGGTGTGTGTGGGGGTTCCAAAGAAATCTCAGAACTAGCACAAAGTTTCACTGATCTGTTCTCCAGCTTCCAAATTTCATCAGCCCTAGACTATCTACAGTGTGCAGCTGGTGCATCTCATTGAGCTAGAATCCTGGAATGAATTGGTTTAATTAAGGTAAGGCCATTGTGTACAATAGTCATGCTTAAGTCCTAAATCAAAAGACTTACCATTATAAACCTTGGTTTTTAAAATAGAGCACTTCTTCCAAGAACTAAGACTGAACCCAATGAGGAGGAATGGTAAGCCCCTGCTCATGGCTGCCTTGGGAGTAGTAAGCTGCACTGCTGTAAAGCAAGTTTTCTTTGGAACATAGCCATAGGAACACTGGAGTAGACTTTCCATGCATCTCAGGCAGGATCACCTCTGATGAAATCACTTTTGAGCTGTATCTTTAGTGCCCTATGGAACATAAAGTTGGAGCTTAAGGATATGGGTAGTCCTGAGAGATTATTCAATTCATGATGAGCAAGTTGGAGTATTCCTAGACCATTTTTCAGATCTAAATAGTCCCCAAATTCTCATCCTTGGACACTGCTGATTAAACACTAGGTCATGCTCTATAGTATCTACTATGTGGACTTGATATTTTCATATCAAGGGCTTTTATTTTCATACTATTCACAATATATTTTATACAATTTTTGTATTATCACCATTATAATCCAGTCCTGTTTCCTGAAGTTATATCCAAGCTGTCAAAGTAGAGATTGGGTGTTCCCAAATCTGCAAATACCCACTTTCACACACACACACACACACACACACACACACACACACACACACACATTTCTGGATAACGTCTTAGGTGTCTCCAGAAGTGACTTGTTTTTTTACTTATGTTTGTATTTTATCATGTTGGTTCTCAGAGGACCACTTTAATTCTAAGGTTTGGGGGACAGCTGATATTTTGCTGTGCCTTAGGTAGAAGACAGAGGACTGACCCACAGACCACAGAGCCAGTCGCAGCAGTGTGCGGACCTGTCAGCAGTGCAAGGTCCAAGGGAACTCAATGGACTTTTCACAGTATATACATAAAGTGATCCAAAATTGCAAATCGGTACCTCTTAAACATAGTTGAGGAAATGGATCAAAACCAAAATGATAAAAGCAGTAGAAAACTTCAGGATCAAACTGTGAGGTAGTGTAGGAATTAAGAAATGTGTCAGGAGTAAGCCCAAAAGTTGAGTTTAAGATTGATTGATCAGATAGGTTGAGGACAGAAGCTGTGACCAACTTAAGCCCACATAAAGATTATTTTTCTGTTTGTTCTCGCTAGAATATCTAGGATACAGGCCTGCCAAGCTGAGGAACGTGCAGGAACACACAACAGATGTTGTCCTAAAAATTAAGGATATTGTTCAGCCATGAGAAGGAAGGAAATCCTGCCATTTGCAACAATGCATCTTGAGGGCGTTATGTTAAGTAAAATAAGTTAGAGAAAGACAAATACTGTTTGATTTCACTTATTTCTGAAATCTATATGAAGTCAAACTCATAGAAATAGAGTAGAATTGTGGTTACCAGGAGCTAGGAGATAAGAAAAATGAGGAGATGTTAAATCAAAGTGTACAAAGTTCCAGTTATAAGATGAATACATTCGAGTGATATAATGTACTTACATGAGGATTATAGTGATTAATACTATTACATACTTGAAAGTTGCTAAGAAAGTAGATCTTAAGTATTCTTGACACAAAAAAAATGGCAATTATGTGACATGATGAAGGTGTTTGTTAAAGCTGTGGTGGGAGTCATTTTGCAACATATAAGCATATCGAATCAACACATTGTACATCTTAAATTTATATGATGTTATATGTAAAGTACATCTCAATAACTCTAGAAAAAATAATTTAAGGACAGTGAGAGCTTGTATTTCTCAATGTCTGTTAGTATAAAGGCACAATGTTCACAATATATATATTTTTTTATCATGGCATAGTCAACTTCTCGTGAAAGCAGTCCTCCTTACCTCCCCAGACCCAGGTTCTGGGTGCCCAGTTTCCCCAGCCTCTGGTTAATGTAAGTCCTTGAGTTGGTTCTGTTGGGAAGGGGCAAGGGAGCTTTAGAACTAGGCAAAGACTACCAGAAGCTTACTTCCCTGCTGCCCTTGGAAGACATTTCTACTGTGAAAGCAAATGTGACTCTCATAGAGTGAAGATGAGAAATGAAAGGAGAAATAGTACTAGCCTTCAGCCCTGCACCAGGGAGAATCATATCTCCCTGTTGCCATGTGCAACCTTCCAAAATCAGATATAGAAGGCAGTAATTGACTGTCTCACTGGTTTCTTTGCCTTGATATTTCTGAAAGCAGAGTCTGAGGCAAAGACTCCAAGATGGTTTAATTGAGGAGGAACCCCATGGAGCAGGAAGGCAGGACAGGAGGTGGAGCAGGAAAGGAGAGAGAGGGTGATACTAAGAGGGTGATACTAAGGAATTGGCAAGTGACAACCATTACTCAATCTAGCTGGGGCCTTCTGAGGTCCCACCTGATTGTTTCTCTAAATGTTCCACCTCTGAACAGGAAAGAGGAAATATTATCCACTGGCTCCACCTTTCATTGGTCAAGGGGAAGAAGAGTCCCAATCCCCATTGGGCATTAACTCCTCTGAACTCCCGGTTGCACCTTCAAAAGTATAGACCTGGGCATCACCCATCATAGAGTCAGAGGAGCTTCAAGGCTAGAGATGAGCATGCGCATCACCAGAGGCAAGGCCTGTCTGTGTGCACCTGGGTGAAACCATAAGGCCCATGTGTCTAAAAGATAAGAATGAAGGATTTTGAAGTGACTTACAAGGTGTCTGATAAAATCAGCAAAACTTAGTCCTGGTCAATATAGTATGTGAACTTGTAGTTATTGTCAAAAGAATTAGAACTAAAAGAATGTAATTTTTGTCAGAAGTTGAGCACAGAAGGAAGAATGAATTTCATGGTACATTATTATGATAACACCCTTAAAACATTTTTTTTTCTTGCCTACAACTTCTTAAAATAAGGAGAAAGACTTTGCATCTACTCTTGAAGGAAGAAAATAGTCTGCTGCCTGACTATGGCCTCTGCCCACTAAGAACTAGGACTTTAGAGAAAGAAGAGAAATTACAGAACAAAAATAGGATTAAAGGGGTGCCTGGGTGGCTCAATGGGCTAAAGCTTCTGCCTTCGGCTCAGGTCATGATCTCAGGGTCCTGGGATTCAGCCCCACATCAGGCTCTCAGGTCAGCGGGGATCCTGCTTCCCCCTCTCTCTTTGCATACTTGTGATCTCTCTCTCTATGTCAAATAAATAAATAAAATCTTTTAAAAAATTGGATTAAAGCCTGTGATTTTCCTGAAAGACTCCTGCTTATATTGTCATTTTTATATTTTTTAATTGGGACATCTAAAGATAGGAAGTAATGTTCTTTACAAAACAAATTTGCCATTCTTTAAACATTAATGGGCCACTTTATAAGTGTGGAAAGAGTTCAGGCACAATGACATTTTAATAACTCATTTATATTTGATGATAACTTACATTAAATTAGTTTAACAACTGCAAGTCAATTAGAATCTATCCAGCTATTACAAAGTTTGTTTATGTTTTCAAAAATGATATGCATGTAAGCATTTAAAACATAATCAGGGTGTGTGTGCATATGTATATATTTATATGGACACATATAATAAAAAATATAATAAAATATGTAATATTTATTATATATTTATTTATATAATTATAAATTATTTATTATATATGTAATCATATATTAAAGTTAATATATGATTAACTTGATTCTTTATATAATATATGATTAACTTGATAACTTTAATCATTAATCATGATTAAAGTTAATATATGATTAAATATATATTTAATTAATTTTAATATAATATACATATATTGTGTATAATATACAATTCTATTATAGATATGATTTACATATTTTATTATATATGTATATATAAAATATATAATAAAAATATATTTATATACACACATACAGGTTCATGTGTGTGTATATAGAATGTGTGCAATATAAATCAAATGTAGATCAGTCATATCTGAAAGCTCCTGTCCCCCTGAACAGTTTTACAACTAATTTTTCTTTTTTTTTATTAACATATAATGTATTATTTGCCCCAGGGTACATGTCTGTAAATCATCAGGCTTACACATTTCACAGCACTTACCATAGCACATACCCTCCCCAATGTCCACAACCCAGCCACCCTATTGCTATTCCTACCCCCCACCCCCTGCCTCCCAGCCACCCTTAGTTTGTTTCGTGAGTCTAGGAGTCTCTTATGGTTTGTCTCCCTCCCCAACCCTTCCTGTTTCATTTCTCTCCCCCCCACAAAACCCCACCTTACCTCCCAAATTCTTCATATCAGAGAGATCATAGAGAACCCAGAAATGGACCCCCACTCTATGGTCAACTGATCTTCGACAAGGCAGGAAAGAATATCCAGTGGAAAAAAAGAGAGTCTCTTTAACAAATGGTATTGGGAAAACTGGACAGCCACATGCAGAAGAATGAAACTGGACCATTTCCTTACACTGCACACAAAAATAGACTCAAAATGGATCAAAGACCTCAATGTAAGACAGGACTCCATCAAAATCCTTGAAGAGAACACAGGCAGCAATCTCTTCAACCTTAGCTGCAGCAACTTCTTCCTAGAAACATCTCCAAAGGCAAGGGAAGCAAGGGCAAAAATGAACTATTGGGACTTCATCAAGATCAAAAGCTTTTGCACAGCAGAGGAAACAGTCAACAAAGCCAAAAGACAACTGACAGAATGGGAGAAAATATTCGCAAGTGACATATCAGATAAAGGGCTAGTATCCAAAATCTATAAAGAACTTCTCAAACTCACCACCCAAAGAACAAATAATCTAATCAAGAAATGGGCAGAAGATATGAACAGACATTTCTGCAAAGAGGACATCCAAATGGCCAACAGACACATGAAAAAGTGCTCCGCATCACTTGGCATCAGAGAAATACAAATCAAAACCACAGTGAGATACCACCTCACACCAGTCAGAATGGCTAAAATTAGCAAGTCAGGAAAGGAAACGACAGATGTTGGTGAGGATGCAGAGAAAGGAGAACCCTCCTACACTGTTGGTGGGAATGCAAGCTGGTACAGCCACTCCGGAGAACAGTATGGAGGTTCCTCAAAAAGTTGAAAATAGAGCTACCCTACAACCCAGCAATTGCACTACTGGGTATTTACCCTAAAGATACAACTAATTTTTCTTTTCAGTGAATTTTCACTTTCCCACATGTTTCTGTTCTTTGCTTCAAGGACACTTAAGAGAATGGTCCTTGGGGTGCCTGATGCCTCAGGCCTCAGTAAAGCCTCTGCCTTCAGCTCAGGTCATGATCTCAGGGTCCTGGGACCAAGCCCCCCATTGGGCTCTCTGCTCATCAGGGAGCCTGCTTCCCCCCCCTTTCTGCCTGCTTCTCTGCCTACTTGTGATCTCTCTCCCTGTCAAATAAAAAATGAAAATCTTTAAAAAAAAAAAAGAGAATGATCTTTGTCTCAGGGGCACAACTATCTGTATTGGAGATATTGGTGCCAATTGCTCTCATACTCACAGGAAAGGACCCTACATGAATATCCATGCATTGAGCAGACCCTTACTTCGGTTTCCCATAGGACATGACTTTTATTTTGAAGTTGTCTAAAGTTCAGGGATGACATAAGGGGAATTCAATCCAAGGAGTAATTTCTCCCATTCTTACTTGATAGGTATCTTGAAGATTTTTTTCAATTAGTTTATTATAATCTACTCCATTACTTTCTAACTATTGCATATGTATGGAGCATGGTTATACCATAATTTTAATTTAACTGGAAAATTTAGAGTTAATAAATGATACTCTTTACAAATTTGTCATTCTTTTAATATTAATGAACTAAACATGAGTATGGAAAGAGGATGGAAATTGCACATAGATAGATATCTCTTCTCAAAGCTGCCATCTTGCTACTCAGTTGTATGGCACCATCATAACTGATATAATCAGTCACATAATGACTAACATTAGGTTACCCTGTGTTATTGCAAACACTGCTGCAGTACGTGCCCTCAGTATAAACAACTCCGTGTGTAAGATGCAGTTCCAGAAGTGTTGTTGAGGTGGCAGAATACAACTGTGTGTGTGTGTGTGTGTGTGTGTGTGTGTGTGTGTGTATAGGCCTATGTCTGGCATCTGTTACTAAACTTCTGTCCAGAAATTTTGTATGAGTTTATCCCCCCAAATTATTATTACCCACGAGATATCCTTAATGCCTTTTGACAATCTCACAGTGTAATTAACCCAAATAGTAAAAAAATTAAAAAGTAACAAAATAATAAAAAGGCAACAGTTTGGGTGACTGGTAGGAGTGCAGACATATAAGCCAACACGTATTGGTAATTCAAATAAGATTTTGTTGACAAACAACATTTGGTGCCAAGTTTACAAAAACCACTTTGAGTTTCAGATCTTTTTGTATTTCACAATTGCCTATAAGAGATTATGAATCTGTTATTAACAAAGCATTCATTTCTGAACAGTATCTCCTTAATTAGGCATAATATTGAAAATTCATTTTATATACTTATTAATCGTGTGTTTGCTTCTTCTGAGATGAGCTGTTCATTCATACCACGTGCCCAGTTTTAGTTCTGATTATTTAAATTTGTCAAATAAATTTTAAATTTTCTGTATAAAAGACATTGGCTGACTTCAATTATGTTTTCTTATCTAGTAGTTTGATTTTGAGTTGTAATATGTTTTAATCATAAAAAATATTTAAAACTTGTCTCAACTTCTAAATGATGTCTCATACTCAGAAAGATTTCCTGCATTCACTGTATATATTGGGTGTTCAAGAAGTATATTAAGGGTGCAGATTTCTTTTTTCTAAATGGCATTTAAATTTTTCCTGCATCATATATGTAATGACCCACCTTACTAATTTCATGTATCCTATTTACATTAGATTCTTTATATGAGTCTATTTCTATTTTCTCAATTCTCAACCCTAATTACATTAGATTCTTTATATGAATCTATTTCTATTTTCTCAATTCTGAACTGTTTGTCTATTATTTTTACAGCATCAATCTGAGAATCTGGAAGGGGCAAAAAAATATACCAACATAGCTATCACCACAGCAGCACTACAACCAGATCACAGAGGAGCCAAAACATCTAGTGTACTCAAGTAAAGAAGGTGAAAACAAAGTATTTATATCAAGCCATGTTTTTGTTTAAAAATAAAGGCTACAAAAATTTTTGAAGATGCAAGAATTAAAGGAATATTTTTCACAAGAGCAATTCTTAAAGAATTCATTTATTTAGGGGAAGAAAAATATAGACATATTAAGGGATTACTAAGAAGTCACCAGAAAAAGAAACTAATAGAAAGCAGCATATATATACACACACACACACTTCATATACACACACATATATATGTATATATACATACATATACACAGTATACACACACACACTATCTTTCTAGCAAATAATAACCTTTATTTGATAACTTTCTATTTGCTATTTTCTACCTTTCTAGCAAATAATAACCTAGAAAAAAAACAACACACATATTTGACTTACCAAAGTCTAATGCCAGCTGATACTGTTAAACTTTTCTAAATGATGCAAGAAACTTAGAACAACTTAACTTCATTACCACCTCCCCCAATTTATTTTGGTTACATATATTAACAAGGTAATATATGAATATATTTGTTTTTAAAAATCCTAGCTCATTATCCATACATCTACCATTTTTCTTCTCTTCCATTTCTTCTGCACCTATCAACCCCTTTTAGTCTCTTCTATTCATTGCTCAAACAATAACTTCACATGTTTAATTATGGAGTATATGCTGCTTGTGATGAGCACTATAATTTTTGTCTTTATTTTCCATTTATTTGTGAAAGATACATATTCTGAATATAGAATTCTCAATTGGCAAGTATTCTTTTTTAGAACATTGATTATAACATCCTATTATCCTCTGACTTGTTTTGTTACTTATAAAAATTCACCTGTGGTATGTCACAGTTTGAAAGTTTTTACCTTTGGTATTCCAGAGTTTCTCCTAGATGTGTGTACAAACATCTCCTAGATGTTTGAACAGCTTTTTGCTTATCCTGTTTGGAATTTATATTTCTAGAATTTTTGGCTCGATACCTTACATCTGGAAAATTCTCAATCCTTATCTGTTTAAATATTCTCACTGTTCTCCTTCTGGAATGTAAGTTTCTTATATATTATCTTGCTCCTTATATCCTTGAAAACTTTTGCTTTCTAATCTTTATTTAATTAGAGTCACCTTTTCTTTTATTATTTCTAAAATTCAATTATTATATTTTCTTTCTAGACTTTCTTTTTAGTTCTTTTTCAAACATGCTTCATTTCTAATTTTTTTTTCATTCTGATATTTTAAAACTTGGTTTTTAATTTTTGAACTTGATAAATATAAATGTCCAATAAACAACTAAAGATCAATAAACAACTAAAAATGAGGAGATAAGATACTATGTGCAATAAACAGAAAAGAACAGATTAAAATATTGTCCTGGAAGTTATAGCCATGAAATAAGTCAAGAAAATAAATAAAAGGCACAAATATTAAAAAAGAAATGAATTTATCCTATATATAGAAAACTCAGGGGAGTGCTTATACATCTGTGTTTCCACCACTATCCTAAAGAGATTTAAAAGTATGATAAAAGTTATTATAAGCAGTTTTATATGAATATATTTGATAATTATTTGAAAAGCATACTGTGTAAGAACTACTAAAAGTAATAGGAAATCAAAATAACCCTTTGTTTATTGAAAACACTGAAATTGTAATAATATTAAACTTTCCAAGTAAGAAAACCTCTTAAGTTTGTATTTTAATTCCTGTTAGTGATCATACAGTGTTATATTAACTTCAGCTGTACAATATTGTGATTCAGCACTTCCATACATCACCCATTGTTCATCATAACAAGTGCACTCCTTACTTCCCACCCCCTATCTCACCATCCCTATCCTCTCCCCTCTAGTAACCAACAGTTTGCTCTCTATATTTAAGAGTTTGTTTCTTGGTTTCTCTCTCTCTTTCTCTCTCTTTTTCCTTTTTCTCATTTTGTTTTGTTTCTTTAATTCCACACATGAATAAAATCATACAGCCAAATAAGAAAACCTTAAGCCCAGATGCTTTACAAGTGAGTTCCACCAATTATCTAAGGAAAGAAAAAAAAAACTCTTTTAAGAAACAAAGGAAGATGGAACATTTCAAATTTTATAGGAGTGCTCAGTCTTGATCCTAAAATTTGACAAGGATAAACTGGGGGAAATTATTACTCATGAACATAAAACACAAAACTCCTTAGGAAAGTATTGTCAAATTTATTCAGTAATGTATTAAGAGCATAATACTTCGAAGAAAAGATAGGGGAGCAAAAAGAACCTAGAAAGGATAAGAGAAATAAAAGTGCATAACAAAATCATAGATTTAAGTGCAAACATATCAGTAATTGTATTAAATATACCACATACAGATTACTAAAAGTACCTATAATGATGTTTAGAAAGAAATTTATAAAACATAAAATAGAAAAAGTGAGAAATTGAAACTAAAAATAAATATTCATTCCCATCCTTGCAATAAGAGCTGACATGAAAATCAGTGACTATTCCTGGGCCCCAGAAGAAATGGAGTCACAAATCCAACTGTCATTTTGAAATCTGGAAAGATTCGTAGATTCAGATAGTCACACCCAAGAAGGTGCTGGAGACATAAACTGGTAGGAACATGAAAAAACAGGTAGGTAATATAAGCAGAGAGACTGAAGCACTAAGAATAAAAAGGAAATAAATACTAGAAACCAAAAACACTACAATAGAAGGAAATGCCTTCTATGGGCTCATCAGTTGTCTAGACATGGCCAAGGAAAAAATAAGTGGGCTTGAAGAAAGATCAACACAAACTTCCCAAATTCAAATTTGAAGACAGAAAAAGAATGGAAAAAAATACTAGAACAAAATATTGATGAGATGTGCATATGAGTAACTGAAATACCAAAAGAAAGGATGAAGCAAAAAAATATTTGAAGTAATAATGGCTGAAAACTTTTCAAAAGTAATGATAGTACGAAATCACAATGCAGGAAGCTCAAAGGATACCAAGCAGAACAAATACCAATATATATATATTGGTGTGTGTGTGTGTGTGTGTGTGTGTGTGTGTGTGTGTGTGTGTGTATTATCTACATATAGAAATAGGAATGTTATCTTACAACTGTAGAGAACAAAAGACAAAAAAGAAATCTTGAAAGAAGCTAGAGAGAAATAGTGTAAATAGTGTTACCTAGAGAAGAACAAGGATAAGAATTACTAGAGACCTCTCATCAGAGACCACACTAGGTAGAAAACAGTGAAGTGAAACACTTAAAGTACTGAGTAAAAAACCCACCAGCCTAGAATTCTACATGCAGGGATTTTCTTATACAATATCAATTGAGGAAATTCATCACCAACAGATTTGTCCTTCAAGAAATGTTAAAAGAAATTCTTCAGAGAGAAAAAAAATTATATCTGTTGGAAATCTGAATCTACATGAAAAAAGCAAGAATTTCAGAAAAGAAACATACAAAGGTAAAATAAAATAATTTAGTATTAATTTATCTAAAAATAAGTGTTCAAAGTAATAACAGTAACAGTATATTGGATAACTATAGCATATGGGTAAGTGAAATGAATGACAATGACGTCATACAAGATGGGAAGGAATAAATATACTGATAGTGTTATTTGAAGCCAACTTAGATTACTTGAAAATGTATATTGCAAACACTAGGCAACCATAATTTTAAAAAATGAAGCATGCTGGGTTGTGGACATTGGGGAGGGTATGTGCTATGTTAAGTGCTGTGAAATGTGTAAGCCTGACAATTCACAGACATATACCCTGGGGCAAATAATACATTATATGTTAATAAAAATTTTTTAAAAATGCAGTCTGATTGACAATAGCAAATCAAGCCTCAAAAAGACAAGGATGAATCTTAAATACAAATTGATAAATGAAAGAACCCAATTGAAAAGGTTATATACTGACTGGGTGTGGTGCATGCACAATGAATTTTGGAACACTGAAAAAATAAAATAAAACTTAAAAAAAAAAGAAAAGGTTATATACTGTATGATTCTTAATATACAACATTCTGGAAAAGGCAAAACTCTAGTAATGGTAAAAAGATTAGTGGTTGCTAGAAATTTGGGGGAGGGCAGTAGGGTTGAATAGTTGAAGCACACAGTATCTTTTAAAGCAATGAAACTATTCCATATGACAGTTTAATGGTGGATACATGACACTATGCATTGATCAAAACCCTAGAACTTTATAACATAAAGAATGACTCTTAGACAAACTATAAGAGACTCCTAGACTCATGAAACAAACTAAGGGTGGCTGGGAGGCGAGGGGTAGGAATAGGGTGGCTGGGTTGTGGACATAGGGGAGCATATGTGCTGTTAAGTGCTGTGAAATGTGTAAGCCTGATGATTCACAGACATGTACCCTGGGGCAAATAATATATTCTACATTAACAAAAATTAAAAAAAAAAAGAATGACTCTTAATGCATGCAAATTTTTTAAGCAAGTTTAGTAGGTCGGAAGATTCCTGGATGGAATGTAGGCTATGACAAAAGAATCTTACTGTCTAAAAAATAATATTACTGAATGAGGTGGAAGAAAAGGTACTGACCTAAGTGGAGTGGAATCTGTAACACTAAAGGTAAAATTAACTATACACAAGCATTGTGCTTTAGTTGATAAGGTAAATGAAGTATAGAAGTTATGAGTGAACAATTCTAATGCTGCTATGTTTCATACTGGAATTCAGCAATTACAAAAATGGATGGTGGAGGTAGGATCAGGTTTCTTATTGTTGGAGTGGAAATTTATAGATAAGCCAGGGAGAGAGGCTAGAATAATCTTTATAGTAATGAGCTAGAGTCGGAGATATTATAAACTCAGGCTTAACTTCATATAGATACATATGGTTACATGGATAAATATTTGTAAATACACACAGGTCAGCATACATACATACATAGAAATCCTGTCTGCTGAGAGGACTAGAGGAACAAGCCCATCTAGTACCCAGATCTCCAATAAAATGAAGTGCTCAATGGAGAAATGATTGATTCTGAAAATGGGGTAGGAAATATACAGAATCAGCCTTGAGCATCATATAGTGAAAGAAAGTAATGAAGGTCTTAAAAAAAAAAAAAGTAACCACAGTGGTTGCTGGGTGGCACAGTCAGTTAAGCAACTGACTCTTGGTTTAGGCTCCAGTATGATCTCAGGGTCATGAGATCCAGCCCCATGTGGGGCTCTGCACTCAGCCCCTAGTCTGCTTGGAATTCTTTCTCCTTCTCTCTCTGCTCCTTCCCCTGCATGCTCATTCTCTATCTCTCTCATTCTCTATCTCTCTCTCAAATAAATAGATAAATCTTAAAAAAAAAAAAAAAGTAACCATAATGATAGCACTAGTTCAAAAGAGACACAGGAAGAAATTACAGTATCCACAGATAGAATGATTTGAGCAACAAAAAGTAGTATTGGATTATAACCCGAAGTCTAAAATAAATATCTCTAAAACCATACTGATACAAATGATTGAATAATTAAATGAGAAAGCGAAGACAATAATTATGAATAATTTATGTAGCTATTCTGCCCTTACGGAGGAAGGCATAACTCCCACTTATTAAGCCTGGGCTGTGCATAGGTACATCCTCAAGAGTACAGTATAGAAAGTGGGTGGTGGAGGAAGGAAAACAATTTTATAGTGACAAAGGGAGACCTAACGAACACTACTTCAGCCAAATGGTCAAGGTCAACATCAAGAGTGACTACATATATTCCTAGTATGTGCCTTTAAAATGATGTAATGAAAACGACTTTATCTCTGTGATCTTTTCCCCCAAACACGTAACCCCAATCCAATAACAAGAAAAACATCAAACAAATCCCAATTGACAGACATTCTATAAAATACCTGACAAGTACTCCTCAAAACTGTCAAGGTCATTAAAAAAAAAAAAAGCCTAAAAACTTGTCACATCCAAGAGAAGCCTAAAGGACACGGCAACTAAATGTAATATGGTGTCCCATAAGTCATCCTGGAACAGAAAGGGGACATTAGGTAAAAAATAAGGACAGCTAAATAAAGTATGGGATTTAGTTTAATAATATTCAATGTTGGTTCATTAATTCTGAGAAAGATGGCATACTGATATAAGATGTTGGTCATAGAGAAAACTGGCAATAGGATATACGGGGACTCTCTTTACTATCTTTGCAATTTTTCTCTAATTATAAAACTGTACTAAAATTAAAAGTTTATGGGGCACCTGGGTGGTTCATTCTGTTAAGCATCCACCTTTGGCTCAGGTCATGATCCCAAGAATCCCAGGATCAAGCCCAGCATCAGGCTGCCTGCTCAGCAGGGAACATGAGTCTCCCTCTGACCCTCTCATGCTCTCTCTCTCTCTCTCTCTCTGTCTCATACTCTCTCCCCCAAATAAATAAATAAAATCTTTTAAAAAATTAAAGTAAATTAAAAGTTTATTTATTTTTTTTAAGATTTTATTTATTTGACAGAGAGAAACACAGCGAAGAGAGGGAACACAAGCAGAGGGAATGGTAGCGGGAGAATCAGGCATCGGGGCTCGATCCCAGGACTCTGGGATCATGACCTGAGCCAAAGGCAGATGCTTAACAACTGAACCACCCAGGCGCCCCTTAAAAGTTTATTTTTAAAAAACTTGAAAGGACAACACACAAAAAGACAGTCTTACCCCTCAAAGCCAACCAAGAACCAAAAGTTTCTGTGATTATTTTAATATGAGCAAAACAGACATTAAGGAAAAGCATTACCAGAGATCAAAAGGAACATAATGATTCAATTGGCTCCCCAAAACTGTAACAATTCTAAATTTGTACTCACCTAATAACCTATCTCCACATAAAAAGAAAGGAAAAAAATCACCAGAAGTACAAAAAGAAATAGTCAAACACATAGTCACACAAGGAGATTCTTTTCAGTCATTCATAAAAAGGACAAACCAAAAAAATTCAAAAATCACTAAAGATATAATACATTTAAACATGACATTTTGGATAAGACAATTTATTATTATGAGACTGCCCCAACATTGTGGGGAATGCAGCATCCTGGCCCCATACTGAATGCCAATAGTCCTCCCAGACTATGAGGTTATCAACAGCCCCCAGACTTTCCCAAATGCTCCTGAGACTTGTGCCTTTCCCCCATAGCGCACACTCTGTTTGAAGCACACACCGCATGAATTAGACCCTCTTCTGGGACATGACCATGCTCTCTGGTGTACATTTCCATCATAGCCCTTTCTGAAGCACTTTTATCTACACATCGATATGCCTGAATTTCACCCTGGGATGCAATTTCTTATATATATTTGACCAAATAGCATCACAATGTTGTAAAATCATCTTGAATTCTTCTAATAGTATTAAACAACACTTATTAAGCACTTATTTAACAATGTGCTTAAACTTTCTCATCTGTAAAATAGAGATAATAATAGTTATTTTATTTGAAGACTTAAGTAGCATAATGTCTTTATAGCTGTTAGCACAGTGCCTGAGATTATAAGGACGCAGTTGAGTAGTGTTATTATGAAATTATTCCCTATAAAAGCTGGCTCCTTGTGATGTGGAGGGCAGAGGCTGAGGTTATGCAAGTCTAACCCAGGAGTGGTGTCCTGGGATCTTGAAGGATTGGCATCTGAAAGCCCAGACAATGGTCTGAGATTGCAGTCTGGAGAAACATCACAGCTAAAGCATATTCAACTGTATTCCTGGATAGTGTTCATTGGCATTATGAGGATGTGATGAGTTGGAAGGAAAATCAGAGAACAGAGTTTGTAAGTCTGGAGTGAGGGCAGGGTTTGGTGTGGGGTTCTAAACAGTTGCTGTGGTCAGGAGAGGGTGGGCATCCCCTTGTTGTGTGGACTCCTTGTACTCACGAGGAGGATTAATAGTCCTCCTCACTGAGGATGCACCCAAGGTGAAAAGAAAGGGAAAGAAGCCTCTTTGAGTCAATAGACCCAGAGCCTCTAAAACATTCTGTTTGACTTACGACTCCACTCACACTTCTTAATGAAGGGCTGAAATGGCCAGATGTCAGTTTGAGATGCCAAGGAAAACAACTCAGGGTAGAATGCCAGCAATAAAGTTCAGTGACACAAAGACAAGGGACAGAGTGAACAGAGGCATCCCATTTCTCCCTGGCTGTGGGAACAGGCCCTTACCAACACTGCCAATGGCCCCTATTTGCCACTCTTCTTTGCTGAAATAGCCAGTCATTTAACATTAACACTAAACATTGCTTCTTCAATGCCAGTTACTGCCTTTACTCTCCTTCACGACTTCCTGTGTGTCAGCCAGAGGGCCACTTAGTGTCACTGGGAAATCTAGCTATGGCATTGCCTTCAAAGTGACAGGAAATAAGTTCTCTCATGCCCTGTCCGCCAAATGTGGAAATCTGTATTTTTGTGGGCATGTGTGTGTGTTGCAAAAGTCAGTAGACCAAAAAAAGATAAAAATGTTCATACTATTTAGTGGCCATCTCAAAGTTCCATTTATTAAGGGCTGACAACTACTAAACAGGAGAGGGAGGAACAGAACACATGTCTATTGAAAATAATGTCTGTGTTGACTGATTGTATATTAAAAATCTCTGGATGACCAATGTGTTTCTGTTTAAAATATTCTTTACCACATTCTGGGGGATTCTGATAGATTTGAATAAATATGTCAATGTCACAGCTGAGCATTCATGGCTTTTTTCCCTACGGAATCCAGCCCAAACTTCTTGGGTTTTTTGCACCACCATCCTGATGTGGCTCCACTCCCACCTCTTCTCTGATTCCACGCACCCTTCATGCTATCCTGGGTGGATTAACCTGCTCCCCAGAAGCATGCAGTGTTTTCCATCCTATGGAGGAGGACAGCAGAGTGCTCTACAAGGTCAACTCTGAAGCCTGCCTGCCCACATTGCAGCTCTTTACATCCTAGCTTTGTGACTTTTGGGAAGTATAATCATTTAACCTCTCTGTGCCCCAGTGATGTCAATTGTATCTTTAAAATGATGTAACAGAAGTACTTTGCTCAGAGGTATTTGGAGGGCACAATGAGTTCATATGTGTAGAAGGTTTGGGATAGTGCCTGGCTACTGTCATCGTCTCAGCTCCTGTAATGGCATCTCCATATGTACCTATCCAAATCCTCTTACCCTTCCATGCACAATGACTCTCTTCTGTCATGCTCTCCTGATCCCATCTGCCAGATGAGATATGATCTTTCCTGCCTTAAAAGCTTCAAAATTGTTAGATTTTTATTTAGCACAGAATTATTCATGTTGCAAATTACAAGAAGTAAATGGTATTTCAATTGAAATTGTTTGGGGAAAGCATTTTATTTTTAACACCTTTGAAAAGTTAATACGGTATGTATTACACACTTACTTGTGGTCCAGTAGAAAGCCTTGCTGGTCAAAGAGCGGTGCTCGTACCAGCAGCATCCACATCACCTGACACCTAGTTGAAATTCAGGAACTCCAACCTCTCTCCAGACCTCAAGGTCCCCATCGCACTATACACTGAAGCACTAGAGTAAAGCTTTGGAACTTGGCCAAGATGAACTAGATTCAATTATGTGTTTGGGGGAAAGCAAGATCTATATCTTCATGAAAGCTCCATGATATTAACTTCTTCTTTTGCCTCTGTAACAAAGCTGAAATGTAAACCCACATTTCTGTATCCAAAATCTCTACCCTTACCCTATGTAATCTTGACTAAATACCATTGGTAATCTAACCTAACAGCATGCTTACAATGTTAATGTCAAGATGGAAGCTTAAGCGCCAACCTTCTCATATATTAGGGTGAACAGAAGACACTCATAACTGCAGGAATTTCCACATGCTTAAGGATGCATGAATTTTTAATGTTTTGGGCGAGTGACTGCTGTACCTCAAATTATGAGAAGATTTATGGGGAAAGGAAGTAAAGAGCAAGCTAGAGAAAAGATGAGGATGTTAACCCTTGGCTTCTTTTTAGTCTCTTTGAAGGTATAAATGCATTTAGTGTTAAGTGTTGGACTATTTACTTTAAAGCACAAAAAAAGGAGTGAAAAAAAATTTTAAGGTATTTGATTTAGAAAAAAAAATTTAGGGTATTTGAGAAAATAAAATATATATATAAATCTACTGTTTACTAAAATTTACTAGTTTTAATTTCTTACATCTTTATAAAGGCTTAATTTTTCCTCATTTTTAAAAATACTCCTGAGCTTCATAGACTTAAATAATGTTTGTTCTTTACATCATATTTCTTGCTAATTCTGTTGTGCTTTTGAAGTTGTCTGTGCTAGGAGGAAGAACAAAGAAATTGCTCAATATTTCCTAATTTTAATGCTCAGAATGAACTCTAACACTCCTGGGCAGAGGAACATGAAAAGAAGCTGGCAAAAGACATACTTCTCCCACATTTAGAATGCAATGGTCTCGTGAAACTGGCTGTGCTACTCCAGAGTGTGGCCTTGGTTTAGGGGATTACAAAGAGGAGACTTGAGGAAGAGTCTTCTGGGTAGAAGTGCCTGCCTGATCACATTTTATTTTAAAACTGGATGTGCCCATGGAAATCATGCAGACCTACTTTCTCTATTCTCCAGTGAAGGAAAGGAGACTAAGAGAGTTTGCCAAGGTCAGGGAGCCAAATGTGACTCAGTAATGTCTGCAAAGCTAACACAAAACTGAATCTAAGTGACAGCTAGTCTGATTCCCTCTGAGATTAGGAATCTGGAGTCCCCACCCCCATGAAATTCCCTAAATGGGATAAAGATTGTCTTATCTTCATTCCTTCATAGTCACTGCTGATATCATTTTTGTTCAATGATTTGGGATCTTTTAAAACCATCAAATATGCTACAACAGAGCTAAAATCAGACTTGGGAAAATGTCCCTGATGCTGGAGTTCCCAGATCAAGGGTAAAGCCTCTGAGGTTTTACTCTTCTGGGTGCAGCCAGGAGTGGGCCCCAAGTCTGCACTGTACACAGGCCCCAAACTCTGCCCTCCTCCCAGACTGGCAGGAAATAGCCACCTCTCTTGGCCCCTGTTTCTATCCCTCTACATCATCTAATCCCATACCTAGGACAGACTGTTCCTGATTTCTGATTTTCACAGATAGGTAGGATAGTTAACATTCATCAGCTTCTGTCTTGCTTATACTCTTTTAAAAAATGCAGTAGAAAAATTAAGGACCTGGCAACTTCTCTGAAACAGAAGAAGGAAAATACAGGGAACGCCACACACATAGCTCTAATTTGACATGGTTCCTGCAGCAAGAAATGTAAAATCCAATTAATATGTCAAGAAAAGATCATGCCACATGGGCTAGTATTATTTCCCACTTAAATTTCACATCAAGAATGTGAAGCTAAAATGTGATAAATGCCAAGTGTATTCAGGCCACTTTTATAGACTTCTCTAGGAGATACGTAGTGGAAAAGTTTGAGAAGCACTGAAGTAGGCCAATGTCCTCCTTTTGCATGTGGGGAAATGCGGCCCATGCACATCATTAATGGCAGATCCAGGCCACAGTTGAGTGGATGGAGGCCTCAGAGAATGTGGTGAGCTTAGACAAACTTGCTTAAGTCAATAAAGGAGGTCAATAGATACCTCCCAGGGTCCTGCTGATCTTGGTTCAGTCCTTGTAGCCATGTCACCTGTTTCACCAATCACTGTGGCACAGGAGACCAGGTGTGGAAAGAGAAAGTAAGAAAGGAAAAGGGAGGATGAATAAGAAGCCCCTTGATTGACAGAGCAGAGAAGGCTAAACACAACTTGAACTGCTGATTGTGGTGGTGAGGTTGGGCTATAAAAATCAAAAAGTAACAAGGTGACTCCTGCCACAGGCCCATTCTACCTACAAGTGCATACAAATTTGTTACATTAGGTATTTCTGAAGTCTGGGGAGCAAGGCAGAAGTGGAAAATAGTAAGCTTTATTGAAAGTTTGACTAAGGAGCAATGAGAAATCTGGATCTCCTTATCCTTCCTACAAAGCTGAGTTACTTGTCCTGCCTCTCCCTAGAAGAATACTATATACTCTCTTAACCTTAATTGAAAAAAGTTTGGGCCTTGAGGATATGAGGCACAAAGAAGGTTTGTGTAACAACCCAATACTGAAAACAAGAGATTAAATGAGAGTTGGCCGGCTTTCAACAGTGAGCCCCTGGCTTCTCTTCCCTGTTCAATTCCCAAACCCTGGAAGTCAACTCTATATAACATATTCAAACAAGAGATTGAAGTTGCCTCTCTGGGGAAACTAGCCAGCTCAAGATAAAAAAAATCTACAAGACCTACAGCCATTGACCTTTGGTTGCCCCATAAATAAACAGTTTATAATGAAGTGTATCACTTGGCAAATGGTATCATTCTACCACCACCACCACCCCTCAAAAGATGCACAGGGAGTTACCAAATATCAGTTTAATGTGTTTCTAAGAACCAAGAATTACCAACCATTTGAGAAAACATTTAACATGGAGGTCAAAGAAAAAATTAAAAAAAAAAACCACTAAGGAACACAGAAGGTCAATAGACAATGTTATGGGTAGAGGGAAATATGAGAAAAATTAATATCCTCAAGTTATAGGGAAAATACTGCTTCTGTTATTCCAAGAGATGTAATAAAAAGAAGACTACAGAGAAAAAAGAACTATTAGAGACAAAAATGGTGATATATAAATTAAAAATGCAGTAGGCAAATTTAAAGATAAGGATGCAGAGACATAAAGAAAAACAGATTACCACTAGAAGAAAAAAATTAAAAATCTGTCTAGTATCTCTTAAGGATATAGTAATGAATGTATTTATATAATACCATTGCCATAAACACACATAAATCCACACACAGAGTGCACATAGTAAACTAAAGACCAATATCTGAGTAATAATTTCATTAGGAAAATTATCTCATTCATTAATTAAGCCACTGATCACATTTAATATTAGATGCCAACTTTATATGATTTTTTTTTTCTTTTTCTCCGGGGACCTTTAGTGCAACTATACTTGTGTACCAGTGTACTACTGTATTTAACACTTTGTAAATTATATTCTTCATATTTTCATGTTTATGGTAGGATGGTTATAGGAATGCATTTGAAATCTAAATGGGTTTTCAATTTCTTATTATAAACATATCTTGTCAAGGCAAAAGGCCTTAATCAAATAATAACAATTCTATAGCTGTGTACTGTGTACATTAGAGCAAATAAATGTTAAATATTATTTTATTCAGGATTCAGAATCCTGTATCTGCATGCCTTATTTTAGAGACAGATTTTCAACTCAAAAGCAATGTAAACAATCACACATTTATAAATATATTTTATTTTACCTTACTGTTCTTTATTTAGTAGTTAGTTACATTTTAAAAGAAATGGTGGGTATTGCCATTTATTTAATAATAGAATTAACAGAACTAAGGAGGAAGTTACAGGGAAGATAAATGAGGTATTGGTGAAGTAATTATTCCTTTGTGGCTTAATTATTAAAGACCACAAGCCAATGAGCCATGTGAAAGTTTACTACTGATGCTTTTCTAGGCACTAAATTTGCATGGGATGCAAATATCCTATTTGTAGCATATGATTGTTGGAGATTCAATGAGCCATTTGAATGGCAAACAATACATTACTTTCTGTCCTTCTGCTTTACTCATGCGGTATTTGTAGGAAAAGTTTAATTGCTCCAATGTTCTTTTAAATAATTGAATTGCTTGTTTGCTATATTTTCTCCCTGATATAAAGAATGGCTGAAAATAATTCATCGTGAAGTTGAGTAATAACCATGACTTTGTGTTACAGGAACATAACGAGCTTGAAAATTTTTTTTAAAAGCTGTTTCAATTAAATTCAAATAGTAAATGGAGAAATTTTATCAGTATGGGACAAACATATTTTACTACTACAATCTCTCATGCTATGTTCTCAAATTAATTTTCTTCTAAGAATATCATCAGTTATTTCAGAGCTGAGAGTCTTAAAAGTTCAGAAATCATTCTTGAATCAAAGTTCTTTCTGAGAATCAACTTCTCCTTGGCAAATATGACAAATACTGAGTAAGGTCCCGGAGGACGGAAAAACCATCTGAGTCACTGCTGCATCATCTCATGGTTGGGAACCAGAGTGGAGACTTAATGAGTTCCAATGAAAGGGTTCCAATGAAAGGCTAGTATTCTTGAAACACAGCATGTGGCAACCCATCAGGGATCAGGATGCTCATCCGAGATGTGCTCTCAGACTTCACTTCTGCACAGGCCAGCAGAGCGGATAATAACACACTGCTTATGTCTAATCTCATAAAGGATTTTTCTTCTCAAATCATGCTCTAACTATCGACTATGGTGTCAATGATTTATCATTACCACTTTCTTCTCATCTAGAATCTTTCCAGGCATGTGGTGAGGACTAAACTCATTCATTCATTTATACATTCAGTAATTCAAAATTATTATTGACTGCATGCTCTGTGCTATTGTCCTAGGTGCTCAGAGTACAGCACTAAATACCCCCCTCTCCAGTATTTACACTGAGGGGCTCAGAATAAGAGCACAAATGAATCCTGTTCACCACATGTCCAGGTATTGAACAGTTATCTATCTAGCTAACAAAAGTTTGAATAACATGCATTTTATCTTCCCATCCCCAAAACTATGACTTTATGATATTCAGGTTCAAGTTTAGAATGCTCAAACTCCTTGCAAATTCCCACTAGAACATGGCAGTGAAAAAAGGAGAGCCAGCCCCTCAGCCTCTGCCACCACCTGAAGCTACTATTCCTTCCTCTCACCCAGAACAGAAAGGAATTTCTGTTCTGAAAAGGTCTTCCTGCATGCTGTGTGGACTCCTCTAGGAATCTTCTAAGACTGTCCAACTCAGTCTATGCTTTCTGAAAACAACTTTTTTAAATGATTTTATTTATTAATTAATCTTTTTGTGTATTTGAGACAGAGAGACAGAGAGCATGAGCAGGATGAGAGGCAGAGGGAGAGAGTGAGGGATAGGCAGACTCCCCGCTGAGCAGGAAGCCCCACACAGATCTCAGTCCCAGACCCTCAGATCATGACCTGAGCCAAAGTCAGATGCTTAAATGACTGAGCCACCCAGGTACTCCTGAAAAGAACTCTTGAGCATATGGGTAGACTCAGAAAAAGGCCCAGGTAGACTCTTGGAAGGATGTTCAGGAATGCCTGAGAAAGGAACTCCAAGGTCCTTAGTATCTACAATGGTCTAGTAAGGGGAGTCAATTCTCTGGATGAACAGATCCTCCCTCTCTCCCACCAGGAGTTCAAAACTTCAGGACTTCTCCAATGACTCCAGTGCCCCAAAGCCTGATGGGGTAAACCATGAGAGCAGACCAATTAATAAAGGAGGTCTCCTACCTTTGGGACCTCCTTACCAATCTTGCAGACTTTATCTTTTCTTCTCTGCCTGTGAAATTATCTGAGCCTAGAGTTTTCTTATGTCTTTTGGTGAATGGACCCTTCTGTCACTATATAAAGTATTTATGTATTTCTATAAATTTCCTAAGCTCTAATGTTGATGTTATCTGATATTAACATAGCCACCCAAGATATTTTGTTTTTACTATTAGTATATACATGGTATATCTTTTCCATCCTTTTACTTTTGACCTATTTATAACTTTTTAAAGTATTTAAAGTGAGCTCCTCATAGAGAAACTCATATTTTAGAAGGGATTCTAATAGAAGTATGATTGTTAAGTTCTTATTATGCAACAGGTACTTTCTAGGTGCTATAAATATAGCGTGAAGATTACACTTTTTTATGAAGTCCAAAGAAAGAAAATTTACTTGATAGTTTTGTACATAAAATTTGTATTGTGAAGTCAACTTCAGCTTCATAGAGTTATAATATATTCATGATATCTTATATCTATCTGCCCTGGAAGGTGAAACTGGTGCTCTGAACAGAACACTTTATCTTCAGAATATGACCACAAAGGAGACCAGGGAACAAATCCTGGCATTAAATGTGATAATGAGCTTTTTCTGGCTGGATGTGTCACCATGTAATTTTCTGCTAGGACCAAAATCCTGTCTAAAGAGCCTTTCTTCCAAGGGTATCCTCTTTGCTTTCATTGCATTCTGACCACCAGTTTCCTGATTGTAATTGTTAGCATATAACACCTTTCCACATGTCAATTTCCAAAATTATAGCCTGTTTTGTGGTAATTACAGTTTAAAGGGTTGTTTCCTGTTTCCTAACCACTGAGAGTTACCACTGTTAGTCTGCAAATCACCATGTAGTAAAGGCTATTTCTGTGGACGTTCCTGCAGATGGCTAACTTTTTAGGGAGACTTGTCTTTATTTCAATGTGGTAACATTTCCCCAGCCTCATCCTAGACACCAGAATCATATGGCCTGTGAGAGAAAAGAAGTCAGTCTTCACTCTACTTACACCCAAGCCTCAGACTCTAAGATCAAAGCAGAAACAGAAGATAGGTGAAGCAGGCTGAATCACAGAAGGAGATCCCAGAAGTAAACAGGCAAAGGCCTAAAGAGGATGAAAAATCACTCTTCAAGGATGATGGGGCATGGTGGGAGGATATGTACTTTTGACTGATATAAAAGGCCAAGTTCAGCTAGTTGTGGTCAAATAAGAAACCAAGGTTTTTATTATTGGAGCTTACCAGAGAAATATGGATTTCCAACCTTTCAAGAAGCTCAAAGGCCAAGACATGATACCAGCTAAGGACAAAGATCCAGAGAAATAATATAAGGATACAGCCATTAGATTGATTTGGTGTTGTAGGTTGGTTTCATTACAAAGTAATGATGAAGATTAGAATAAAAAATTATTTAAAAAATTATTAGGTGTCCATCAACAGACAAATGGATAAGGTAAAGGTATATATACATGACAGAATATTAGGCAACCATAAAAAAAGATGAGATTGTGCCATTTGAGATCATGGATGGACCTAGAAAGTATTATGCTAAGTGAAATAAGTCAGACTAAGAAAGAAAATGCCATAATTCCACTCATAAATGGAATTTAAGGGGTCAATATCCAAAATATATAAAGAACTTACACAACTCAACACCAGAAAACAAGTAATTCATTTTAAAGTGGGAAGAAGACATGAATAGACACTTTCCAAAGATGACATATAAATACCCAACGGACATATGAAAGCATGTTTGACATCACTAATTATGAAAGAAATGCAAATCAAAACCACAATGAGATATCATCTCACACCTGTCAGAATAGCTAAGCTCAAAACACAAGTAAAAACAGGTGTTGACAAGGATGTGGAGAAAAAGGAACCCTCATGCATTGTTGGTGGGAATGCAAACCGGTGCAGTCACTGTGGAAAAGAGGAAGTTCCTCAAAATATTCAAACTAGAATTGCCAGATGATCCAATAATTCCACTATTGAGTAATTACACAAAGAAAACAAAAATACTAATTCAAAAAGATATACAACCCCTATGTTTCTTGCAGCATTATTTACAATAGCCAAATTATGGAAGCAACCCAAATGTCCACCAATAGATGAATGGATTAAGAGGATATAGTATATGTATACAATGGAATATTATTCAGTCATAAAAAAGAATGAAGTCTCGCCATTTACAATAATATGAATGAATCTACATGGTGAAAATAAGTCAGTCAGAGAAAGAGAAATACCATTTGGCTTCATTCATATGTGGAATTTAAGAAACAAAACAAATGAAAAAAGAAAAAAGAAACAAAAAGGCAGACTCCTTTTTTTTTTAAGATTTTATTTACTTAAAAAAAAAGATTTTATTTACTTTTTGACAGAGAGAGAGAGAGAGAGCAGCAAGCAGAGGGGGAGGGAGAATCAGGCTCCCTACTGAGTAAGGAGCCCCATACAGTGCTCAATCCCAGGACCCTAGGATCATGACCTGAGCCAAAGGCAGATGCTTAACCAACTGAGCCACCCAGGTGCCCCCAAAATGCAGACTCTTAACTATAGAGAACAAACCAATGGTTACCAGAGGAAGGTAAGTGAGGCAATGGGTGAAAACAGGTACAGGAGATCAAGAATACACTCATCATGATATGATGAATAATATAATGAATTGTTGAGTCATTATATTGTACACCTGAAACTAATATAACACTGTATGTTAATTATACGTGAATTTTTAATTAATTGATTGATTATAAATAATTATCTTTTACAAGATTTGGCAGTTGAGAATAATTGGTCCTTACAAGATTTTGATTTCTAAGTTTGAGGTTATGATTTTTACAATTACTTACAATTGTATGTGTTTAAAGTTGAAGGAATGTGAGACAGTCCATGATGCAAACAAGAAACACCCCACTCCTGAGCTTCTGCAACAGCTCAGCTCTGGCTTCTGGCTGCAGACTCCCCGCCCTACCTGCAGCCACAGGAGACTTCGGGAATTGCACGTGAAACCCAGCTTAAAGATCACTGATGGCCACACACTGCCCTGTGGTGAGATGTGCATGGCCATGGCGGGTTTGATCTGTGGGATATTTGCAGTTTCAGCTCTGCCTCCCCAGGACCCTAAAGCATCCAACTATCTGTGTTCCCCTCACCTGTGCAGACAGCATTCTCTTAGCCAGTCACTCTTCTCGCATCCCTAAAATGGTGACCTATTCTACCACCCCATGCTTCCCCTTCTATCAGCCTTTCAAGTTAATTTGAAATTTCCTTAAGTGGAAGGTCATCCAGGAAATTTCCTCTCACAGTTCCCCTGAGTGGGCAGAGTACAAGGCAGTACTGAGAATTACACAGGAGGGGAACTAAGTAGGTGAGTCCTCACCAAGGCACAGGTGACCCTAGAGACTCCGGGTGACACTACTGGAGTCTGACTGCCTATACATACGTCTGAGCTAAGATTTCATAGTGGGAGGCCATAAAATTAGTCCATAAAACAACCACAATTGCTTTTTTCGATCCATGAAGCCTGCTCAAGGACAGAATGCCCAGACTGCCCTCTCTGCACCTGCTAATTAATCAGTTAAATGACAACCAAAAAAGTACAAGTTAAAATCACTGAACCCCGACGTCTGAAGTTTGCCTTTTTTCCTCTCTCTCCCTTCTATCTTATCAATCTAGTTTTCACTTTGTTTCTTACTCAAATTACAATTGACTTCCTCAAATATAAGTAAATAATCTTCATGCAAATGACTAAACAGCATGTAAAATAACTTTTTATATGTATTTGAATAATTCTTATATGTCACCAAACACATAGTAGACTCATACTGTCAGTACATTTTTATTAGGTTAAGTAAAGTAAAGCTGCTGACTTCAAATAAATGCATTTTGGTTATGTAACTAATATAGTATTGCTCTTCTGACATCCTTAAGGAAACTCCAAATAGGAAATTTGCTTTAATAACAACAAACTTAAGTCTTGCTCCAATTTTTAGCCGCTTTAGGTCATCAAGATTTTGCTTGCTATTACACCTTATATTTACTGAGAAGAGAGGTATTTTAACTGAGTAGAAAAATATACTAATTTGGAGGTTAAATCTTGGCTCTTCCTATTACAAAACCCTGGTAATACAACTAGCCTCTCATCATTTCTCAACAGTAAAATGAGTAACAGTAATTATAAATGAGTAATGAGTAATTATAAACAGTAATTTATAACTATTAAGTAATTTTGAGGTTAAAATGAAATAAGCAATGTAAACTCTGAGACTATGGTTGAGGCTTACTTTTGCCCTCTGTTTTTGTCAGGGTGTTCTCATCTGTTAAAACAACCATGCTCTTTGTATAAAATTTATACATGTTCCTAAGAAAGATGGGAAATCTTGATAAATTATGATGTGCTATAGAAACCCAATATTTAATTCCCCAGGCTGAAAAGGAATGAGTTCATGTCAAATGGAGAATGACCACAAATTTACATGATCACATAGGAAAAGATGAGAGGAAGTCAAACGTGCCATGTTGCTATGATACCAAATATTCCAATATTCTGATTTAATAGACCAAGAGAGCAAGTGATAAATGTATCTTTTGTTTTTTAAAGTAGTCTCCACACCCAGCATGGAGCCCAATGAAGGACTCAAACTCAGGACCCTGAGATCAAGACCTAAGCTGAGATCAAAGTCAGACGATTAAGCAACTGAACCACCCAAACACCCCATTAAACGTCTTTTTAATATTAAAATACTGGCATTAGGAAAAGAGTAGGACACTGTTTTCCACATCATTTCTTAAAATTATATCTTTCTATACCCTATCAATAGAAATCTGTTGGTAGTTTAGTACTAGCAGTGCTGTTGCAAGTTTTTAAGTTTTTAAGTATCTTAAATTATTTAAATGTTCTTTAAGAGTCAGTGAAGAGGTCAGTATTCTCCAGAGCAATTCTTTCAGGTCTACTAGGTAATACTAGAAGATGACAAACAGAGTTAGCAAGAATGCTCATAGACTAAAAATTCAAAGAAACAACAGAGGACCAGAATTTTAAAACTTAAAAGCCATTAAAGACATTCTTAGTCCAGGGCCATCATTTCATAGGTGAAGAAATTGAATCCCAGAATAGTCCAGGGACTTACAATAAAATCTCAAGAGGTGAAAGCTGGAGGAGAGGTCCCCTGATGGATAATTGAACAGTGGGTGGAAAAAGCAAAGCAAATAAATTAGGTTTAGAAATTAGACACCTTATAGCAGAATTAGGTTAGCTCCTCCTTTTAGGGTGATGGAGCTCTAAGGAAACGATTCTTATGAGTCAAATTCATAGTAAATGGATTTTCAGGACAAAAAGGTAAAAAAAAAAATTGCTGGCTATTCCATAATAACCAGAATGCTCTAGAAGTTATTACAATAGGAAAAACAATTCCTCTGTGTCCAGGGTGTTCTGATAGTTAAAAATATTCATACTGAAATATTATCACACATCTATACACTCACTGCTGAAATTTTTAAAATGTTAACATTTTGCCCTACTGGTTTCAGACTTCTCTGTATTTTTTTTAATTCTTAAAACAAATATTTAAATGAATAGTTAAAGAAATACCTAAAGCCACATTCCTATCTTTTCCCCAGCTTTCATTCCTCAGGCTTACCTACCACTGGCAAGATAGTATATGTCATGCTCAGGCATGGTTTGTATCCTTCTGTGTATCTATAAATGTGTAACAGCCTACATAAATGGTATTCTAATACATTCGTCCTTTCCTAGCTTCCTTTTCCCCCTCAACTTTAGGTTTATAGATTTACATGTTGTGATACAAAAACATCTAGTTCATTTATATCTTCCTTTGAGTTGACCTTACAACTAAGAGATAATTGGGGTTATTTTTCACTTTTGTACTGTCCCTGCTACAATTAATGTCCTAGTACTTGTCTTCTGGGGCACATTTCCTCTTGTCCTTATGTGTATAAATCTTCAGAGATAGCCACTAAGAAATGCTGTTGTCAAATTGAAAGATGTTCTTCAATATTACTAAATATGCCCAATTGCCCTCCAGAGCAGTGGTGCCAATTTACACTTTCTTTTTTTTTTAAGATTTTATTTATTTATTTGACAGAGAGAGATCACAAGTAGGCAGAGAGGCAGGCACAGAGAGAGGGAGAAGCAGGCTCCCTGCTGAGCAGAGAGCCCACTGCGATGCTCGATCCCAGGACCCTGAGATCATGACATGAGCCGAAGGCAGAGGCTCTATCCCACTGAGCCACCCAGGCGCCCCTACTATGGTAGATTTTAAATGGTGAGCTTATATATTTAAAATAAATTTTTCATTTTAAAATAATTTACAGAAAACTTGTGAAAATAATATGGATAGTGCCTATCTAACTCATGCCCAGTTTCCCCTATTGTTAGTGTCTCACATTCATGTTTTTCACAATTACTGAACCAATGTTGATATAGTCCATACGGTATTTATATTTTCTTATTTTCTACTTAATGTCCTTTTTCTGTTCTGGGATCCTATCCAGAATATCATATCACATTTAGTTGTCATGTCTCAGACTTCTCTCAGTTATGACAGTCCTCAGATTTTTCTTGTTTTTGATGAACTGGACAGTTTTGAGGAATATTAGATAGTTTTTTTTTTTTTTTTAGAATGGCCTTCATTTGGATTTATCTGATGTTTTCCTCATGACTGGACCTGGGCTATGGAGTTTTGCAGGAAGATTATGGAGGTAAAGTGCCTTTTTCATTCCATGTTAGCAAGGGCACATGGTAATCACTACTGATGTTCATCTCGATCACCTGTCAGTGGTAGTGTTTGTCAGATTTCTCCACTGTAAAGTTGCTCCTTTTTTTCCACTCTCCAGACTGTACTCTTTAGAATAAAGTCATTATGTGTAATCTATACTTAAGAAGGAGGGAGTTACACCTGTACCTTTGTCTAAGAACTGCTAAGTTACTGAAAAGGTGATTAGATCAATGAGCTAATACAGACAGGGAAGTGCCTTTATGGAATCCAGATGGCCACTAGCACACTAAGAGGCAGCATGGTGTAGTGAAGAGAACATAATATTTGGGAGCAATACACATCCAGGTTTGAATCCAGAGAAGTTTTTGAGACTCAGCTGGCTCATTCTTTAAGTGGTCATAGAATCTACACTTTTAGGCTCACACTATGTTAAAGACAAATAATTTTGAAAGCCTACAACATAATTTGAACCCCCTAAATGGGAATTACTATGTTGCTGCTGTTTATAGAGAGATAAACACGAAGGGAAAGTCATTATCTAGGTTCTTAGCCACTGTGTTTGTGATTACATATTATTCTGCTGGTGGCTACAAAGAATAACTTTCATGGCAGTCTGCTTGAGAGGTGTCACAGTATACAGAAGGAGAAACAAATCTCCACTTAACATCCTTTCTTCTAACCAAAAATAAATGTTCTCTGGCCTGGCCACTGCTTTGTCTCCTTCCTATTTCGAATCATAACCTCTTGCTCAGCATGTAATGATGCATCTGCTCTGCATTCCAGTTAGATCATCAGGAACTGAAAACAAAAGAGGTGATTTCCAGATGTGCAAAAAGAAATCTGGCTGTATTGGGACCCAAGGTTTTACCTACCAACCTCACCATGATCATGCCAGACAACAATCCTGATCTGCTCATAGTGGTTTCACCTGGATAAATTCCTAAGGCCTCTTTATCAAAATGAGTAGAGTGTGCGTAAGTCTAGCTGTCCAAATTAAAACTGAATCTTGGCATGAATTGTTTTTAATGTTAATGAGAAACAAAAGGAGAGAAAGTGGGGATAGATTAAAAGAGCCTTGACAATACCTATTTTGGCAATATTGCATAAAAATACTGGCCCCAAAAGGATATGCACATGCATTGAGTGGTTACTGAGTATTGACAATGAATAGACATTGAGCCTCTAGTAAGTTCAGGGCCCTATGCCAAAGATGTGGAAAGAGGACACTATTTGCTAATGGCAAATGCCCCATATGTCTACACTCAGGGAAAACAATGGAAGGAAGTCCTCCCTCTACTGATTATTGCAATTTAACATGCTATTGTGAAAGTTGTACCTTGCACTTGTATTCTCCAGCCAGGGAGACAAATGGGATTAAAATCCACCCTGTACTTGCCTACTAATTTAGACAGTAAACTCAGGGCTGAGTCTGCCCAGAGTAAGGGAAGCCTTTTTTTCTAATTTTTAAATAGTTACCTGGCAAATCAGATAACTATTTCATTTATAAGCTCATTCACCCATCAATATTTATTATATCTCATATATCATCATTGAACTAGGCACTGGTGAAACACACATGAATAAGATACCTTCCCTGCTCTTGACGAACCAACACATACATGCCCAGGAAGCTCAGGAGAAGGGACAGCCTGTCCCTTGAGGAGCTCCTTCATTTAAAGTGTCCCATTCACTACCTCTCTTCTTTAGAGATTCTCATCTACTGCTGTAATGGCTCTACCAAATAAATAATTGAAAACAGAGAGGGGGAAATGTGCATAAAAAAAATTCCTTACTGGGGCACCTCGGTGGCTCAGTGGGTTAAAGCCTCTGCCTTAGGCTTAGGTCATGATCTCAGGGTCCTGGGATCAAGCCCCGCATCGGGCTCTCTGCCCAGTGAGGAGCCTGCTTCCTCCTCTCTCTCTCTGCCTGCCTCTCTGCCTACTTGTGATCTCTCTCTCTCTCTCTCTCTGTCAAATAAATAAATAAAATCTAAAAAAAAAATTCCTTATTATATAGTTCTTTATAGGGCATGGAGCAAGTTCTCCTAACTGCCCTTTTTTTTTTAAATTAACATATAATGTATAATTCGCCGCAGGGTGCATGTCTGTGAATCATCAGACTTACACATTATACAGCACTTACTAATTGCCCTTTTGATCCTCACAATAATCAGTAGGGAAGCCAGGATGAGTATCAATATCACATCTGATGATGGCTGAGGCTCTGAAAATCACTAAGGGCCCTAGAGCTAGTAAGGCTAAAAAATGACCAATGCATATGCTACTTGAAAAATTTTTAAATGTAATGATTTTACCATTTTGACACATCCTCCAATGGCTGAGTAAAGACTATCTCCCAGGTGAAAAGAACCTCAAGAAAACAACCAAAATAAAATGATTTTTACTAACATCAAAGAAATACAAAGGATTATAAGAGAACACTATGAAAAAAGTATACGCCAGCAAATTGGACAACACAGAAGAAATGAATAAATTCCTAGAAATATATCACCTTCCATTTTTTGAGTGTTGAGTTTGAGGAGTTCTTTATAGATCTTAGATATCAGATCTTTGTCTGTAGTGTCATTTGCAAATATCTCCTCCCATTCTGTGGGTTGCCTGTTTGTTTTGTTGACTGTTTCCTTTGCTGTGCAGAAGATTTTTATCCTGATGAAGTCCCAAAAGTTCATTTTCACTTTTGTTTCCTTTGCCTTTGAGGACATGTCCTGATAGAAGTTGCTGTGGCTGATGTCGAAGAGGTTACTGCCTATGTTCTCCTCTAGGGTTTTGATAGAGTCCTGCCTCACGTTGAGGTCTTTTATCCATTTTGAGTTTATCTTCGTGTATGGTGTAAGAGAATGGTCAAGTTTCATTCTTCTACATATAGCTGTCCAGTTTTCCCAGCACCATCTATGGAAGAGACTGTCTTTTTTCCACTGGATATTTTTTCCTGCTTTGTCAAAGATTCTTTGACCATAGAGTTGTGGGTCCATATCTGGGCTCTCTACTCTGTTCCACTGGTCTATGTGTCTGTTTTTGTGCAAGTACCATGCTATCTTGGTGATCACAGCTTTGTAGTAAAGCTTGAAATCAGGAAATGTGGTGCCCCCAGCTTTGCTTTTCTTTTTCAACATTTCCTTAGCAATTCGGGGTCTTTTCTGATTCCCTACAAATTTTAGGATTGTTTGTTCTAGCAAACATGGAAAATGCCAGTGGAATTTTGATAGGGACGGTGTTGAAAGTATAGATTGCTCTGGGCATTATAGACATTTTAACAATGTTTATTCTTCCAATCCATGAGCATGGAATGCAAAAAAGACACCTTTTTGTGTCTTCTTCAATTTCTTTCACGAGTGTTCTGTAGTTCCTCAAGTACAGATCCTTTACCTCTTTGGTTAGGTTTATTCCCAGGTATCTTATGGTTCTTAGTGCTATAGTAAATGGAATTAATTCTCTAATTTCCCTTTCCATATTTTCATTGTTAGTGTGTAAGAAAGCAACTGATTTCTGTGTATTGATTTTGTATCCTGCCACATTACTGAATTGCTGTGTAAGTTCTAGTAGTTTGGGGGTCAAAAAATGGGCAGAAGACATGCATAGACACTTCTCCAAAGAAGACATACAAATGGCTAACAGACACATGAAAGAATGTTCATCATCATTAGCCATCAGGGAGATTCAAATCAAAACCACACTGAGATACCACCTTACACCATTAGAATGGCCAAAATCAACAAGACAGTAAACAACAACTGTTGGAGAGGATGTGGAGAAAGGGGAACCCTCTTACAAGGCTGGTGGGAATGAAAGTTGGTGCAGCCACTTTGGAAAACAGTGTGGAGATTCCTGAAGAAATTAAAAATAGAGCTATCCTCTGACCCTGCAATTGCACTACTGGGTATTTACCCCCAAAATACAAATGTAGTGAAAAGAAGGGCCACATGTATCCCAATGTTCATAGCAGCAATGGCCACAATAGCCAAACTGTGGAAAGAGCCAAGATGCCCTTCAACAGATGAATGGATAAAGAAGATATGGTCCATGTATACAATGAAATATTACGCCTCCATCAGAAAGGATGAATACCCAACTTTTGTATCAACATGGATGGGACTGGAAGTAATTATGCTGAGTGAAATAAGTCAAGCAGAGAGAGTCAATTATCATATGGTTTCACTTATGTGTGTAGCATAAGGAAAAACATGGAGGACATTGGGAGAAGGAAAGGAAGGGTTAATTGGGGGAAATCGGAGGGGGAGATGAACCATGAGAGATTGTGGCCTCTGAGAAACAAACTGAGGGTTTGGGAGAGGTGGGGGAGGGGGGAATGGATGAGCCTGGTGGTGGGTATTGAGGAGGGTACGTATTGCATGGAGCACTGGGTGTGGTGCATGAACAATAAATCTTGGAACACTGAAAAAATTAAATTAAATTTTTTTTAAAAAAAAGAAATATATCACCTTCCAAAACTGAATCAGGAAGAAATAGAAAATTTAAACAAACTGATTACTAGCAATGAAACTGAATCAGTAACCAAAACAGTCCCAACAAACAAAAGTCCAGGACCAAATGGCTTCACAGGTGAATTCTACTAAATATTTAAAGAAGAATTAATACCTGTTCTTCTCAAACTATCCCAAAAAATAGAAAAGGAAGGAAAACCTCCAAATTCCTTCTATGAAGCCAGCTTCACCCCATATCAAAACCAGAGAAAGGCACTACAAATAAGAGAACTATGGACAGATATCTCTGATGAACACAGATGCAGATGTCCTCAACAAAATGTTAGCAAACTGAATCTAACAATATATTTAAAAAATCATTAACCACAGTCAAGTGAGATTTATTGCAGGGATGTAAGGATGATTCAATATTTATAAATCAATCAACATAATGCAACACATCAACAAGATAAAGGATAAAAAACATATGAGCATCTCAACAGATGCAGAAAAAGCAACCGACAGTATACATCCATTCATGATAAAAACTCAACAAAGTAGATTTAGAGGGAACATACCTCCACATAATAAAGGCTATATGTGACAAACCTACAGCTAACATCATATTCAATAGTGAAAAACTGAGAGCCTTTCCTCTAAGGCCAGGAATAAGTTGAGGATACCTACTCTCACCACTTTTATTTAACATACTACCAAAATTCTTAGCCATAGAAATCAGACAAGAAAAAGAAATAAAAGACATCCAAACTGGGAAGGAAATAGTAATACTGTCACTATTTACAGATGATATAATACTATATATAGAAAAATTCTAAAACTAGACCAAAAAACTACTAGAAATGACAATGAATTCAATAAAGCCACAGATTACAGAAGTAATATACAGAAATCTGTTGCATTTCTATGCACTAATTATAAAGTAGCAGAAAGAGAAATTAAGATAGCAATACTATTTATATCTGCACCCCAACAATAAAAGGAAAAACCTAGAAATAAACTTAACCAAGGAAGTGAAAAACCTATGCTCCAACAGCTATAAAACACTGGTGAAAGAAATCAAAGATGACACAAACAAATGAAAAGACATTCCATGTTCATGGACTAGAAGAACCAATATTGTTAAAATTTCCATTACTACCCAAAGTAACCTACAGATTTAATGCAATACCTATCAAAATACCACAACAATTTACACAGAACTAAAACAAATAATCCTAAAACTTGTATGGAACCACAAAAGACCCCGAATAACCAAAAGAATAAAGCTGATGGTACCACAATTCCAGGTATATACTACAGTGTACTACAGATATAATACAGTACACTAATTATTGAAGTATGGTACCAACACAAAAATAGACAAGTAGATCTATAGAACAGGATAAAAGTCCCAGAAACTAACCCACACTTATATGGTCAATTCTATTATAAGGAGGTCAGAATACACAGCGGGGGAAAAAAACTCTTCAATAGACATGCTTTTATTGAATGAAAATGAATGAAAATGAACCACTTTCTTTTTTTTTTAAAGACTTTATTTTTATTTAAGAGAGAGAGAGCACAAGTCAGGGGAAAGAAAGAGAGAGAAACAGTCCCTCTGCTTAGCAGAGAGCCCAACATGGGGCTTGATCCCAGGACCCTGCAATAATGACCTGAGCCAAAGGCAGACACTTAATAGACTAAGCCACCCAGATGCCCCGAAACTGAACCAATTTCTTACACCATACACAAAAATAAACTCAAAATGGATTAAGGACCTAAATGTGAGACCTGAAACCATAAAACTCCTAAAAGAAAATATAGGTGATAATCTCTTTGACATCAGCCACAGAAAAATTTTTCTAGCTATGTTTCCTCAGCCAAGAGAAATAAAGCAAAATTAAACTCTTTTTTTTTATTTTATTTATTTATTTGACAGAGAGATATCACAAGTAGGCAGAGAGGCAGGCAGAGAGAGGGGGGAAAGCAGACTCCCTGCTGTCAGAGAGCCCGATGCGGGGCTCGATCCCAGAACCCTGAGATCATGACCTGAGCCAAAGGCAGAGCCTTTAACCCACTGAGCCACCCAGGTGCCCCAGCAAAATTAAACTCTTAAGACTACACCAAAATTAAAACCTTTTGCACAGTGAAGAAAAACATCAACAAAATGCTAAGAAAACCTACTGAATAAGAAAAGATACTTGCAAACAATACATACAATTTGATAGAGATATATATTTGATAAAGATTTATAAAATGCATAAAGAACTTATACAACTCAACATCAAAAAAAAAAAAAAACCACCTGATTAAAAAATGAACAGAGAACCTGAAAAGACATTTTTCCAAAGAAAACATGGCCTTTTTCTTGGCCATGAGATGGCCAAGAGACACATGGAAAGATGCTCAACATCAGTCATCATCAGGAAAATGCAAATCAAAACTATGATGAGATATCATCTTACACATGACAGAATGGCTAAAATTTAAAAAAAAAAAAAATAACGCAACAAGTGTTGGGAAGGATATGGAGAAAAGAGAACCCTTCTGCACTGTTGGTGGTGGGAATGCAAGCTGGTGCAGCCACTATGGAAAAGAGTATGGAGGTTCCTCAGAAAATTAAAAGCAGAAATATCATATGATCCAATAACTCCACTATTGGGTATTTACCCAAAGGAAACAAAAATGCTAATTCAAAAAGATAAACACATACTATGTTTTGCAGCACTATTTATAATAGTCAAGATATAGTAGCAATCCAGGTGTCCATTGATAGGTGATTGGACAAAGAAGATATGATCTCTCTCTCTCTCTCTCTCTCTCTCTCTCTCTCTCACACACACACACACACACACACACACACACACACACACACCATGGACTATTACTCAGCCATTAAAAAGAATGAAATGTTGCCATTTGGATGGGAGTAGAGGGTATAATACTATGTGAAACAAGTCAAAAAGAGAAAGACAAATGCCATATGATTTCACTTACATGTGAAATTTAAAAAACGAAACAAAGGAAAAAAGAGACATAAAAAAATGCAGACTCTTAAAGATAGAAAACAAACTGGAGGCTGCTGGGGGGTGAGTGAAATAGATAAAAGGGAAAAAAATGCTTTTTGACATCCTTACATTCCCCATACATATCTTAGCCAAGTAAATATTTATTTTATACAGATAATAAACATTATAATTCTAAATTTTTAATCTTTTCTTCTCATGAGGGAAGGTAACACTAGTGTGAAAATTCCAAAATGATACTTCAAATGAAATAACCCACCGTTATCAACTCCTAATCTAGCTGATGGCAATAAGTGATGTTCTGTGCAGTGACCTAGTGTTCCCAGAATATTGTGACACACCTGTGGCAGGATTCAGCACTGATACTCTTAGTGACACTTCCTGCCAGTTCTAGGTTATGTTTCTCCAATTACACAGAGGGGTTTTCCAACTCTAAACAGTCTTGAACGTGAATTTGAAAGGAGACTAGTCCTCAGTGATCAGGCCAGCTCTTAAGCTTTTTCTCCAGCTGTGCACCTCATTCCACCAATGACACCAGATTCATCTTCTCTGTACTTGATGAACAGTTTTCATATTCACTCTCAAAGCATCAGTGATTGCCAATCACCTAGAGATAAAGATCAAACTCCTTACCTTGGAACTTAAGACTCCTACAATGTGATCTCAACCTTTTTTTCAATCCACTACTCTCCTTTGCATATACATAAGTACTGTCCTATACATGAAATTCGGTTGTATAAATCCATGCCTCTGCTAATAGAAATGTAACCACCTTAGTCTCTTCTTCCTTTCTCATAATCGCATGTACAAATTCTACATGTTATACCTAAATGCCACTTCCATTAAGACTTCCACCGACTCCCTCTGGCTGGGAATAATTACTTACATCTCTGAAGTTTAATGTTCCAAGGGTCACCTTCTTAAAAACCTTTTTCTTTTAACCCTATAAGGTCTACTTCAGAACATAAGCTTTCTGAGAGCAGAGGCTCTGACAGTCCATCCCACTTTACTCTCTTGCGATATTACCTGATATGTACTAAATTCTCACAATAAATCAATAAATATAGTCACAGCAATTCTACATTCTGTTTTATTCCTCATTGGAACAGAAGTATTTTCTCTCTAGGGTCCCAGAGGAAGTAAAATTTGTCTAGCACTCCCCGTTATTACTGATTCCATTCCTCAGTGGAAAACCATCCAAGTGAGCAATTTCTCGGAAAGTACACAACGGGCCACCCGAGGGTTAGGAAGGTGTTTTTCCTTGGCAGCTTTCAATTGTGGATTGAATTAGGAAAGCAAGAACCTTTTAAGAAAATATTCACATATTTTGCTATAACAAATCAGTACATTTCATTGCATTTCAGTCATAAAATCGTTTTATGCTGTGATTTGCATATTAAATTGGGGCTCTATTTGTATATTACAAAGTAAGAAAGAAATATACTAGTTAACAACTTCTCTGTCTTGGGCAAGTAGGTCAGGCAAAGTGGGCTAGATGCATGAAACAGGTGGTGTGTGTGACAGGTGGGTATGGGGATGCTTCAGTGGAGAACCAGCTTCTGGCTCCTCACCCAAAGAGGATGGATGTGTAACACTCATTGCCAAAGACCAATCAAAGATAGAAGAACCCAGAAATCAAAGCTTCTGGGGCAGCATGACAGGATTTGAGACAAATAAAAATTGTGGGAACACATTATTCTAGTTATGAGGGGATCTGGCTGTTTACTATCTCTCCAATCCAAAAATGGGACTTGGTCACCATAAATTATATTATTTGTGCACATGTGCAACCCTCACTTACTCTGCCAAAGCTCTGCAGTTTGTCACCTGTGAAGTATAGAGCAAACTCATCCACCCTTGGCAAAATGGTATTTTTTATTGAATTGCAATCCAAAAAAGCTTAAAAATTCTACCTGATGCTTTTCTCCGATCTCTTCTCATCTGAGAAAATGACATTTTGATGAAGAATACATGCTTATTGTCTCTTTTACTTTTTAGTGGTCTGAGATTACTTTTCCCTGAACATCTGCTATCTAACAATCATTTTGCAAAGTAGATTGTTTTGCCCCCATTATACAGATGAAAAACAGCTCAGAGAGCATATTATGTAGCTCAGGGACCCACATGTAGCAATTGGCAGAGCTACCATCTGAGCATGAGTTGATTTGCACAGTTCCCTTGACTAAGCTTCCTTTAGTATAGGGATACTTCTGCCCTGACTCTGAAGAGCCCTATTTCTTTAAGATGAAATACTCACTGATCAGACTTTTCAGGTAGGGTTGCCAGATTTAGCAAATAAAACTACAGGATAATTAATGGTTAACTTTTAGTAGAAGTATGTCCTGAGAAATATTTGTAGCCTATATTTTATCTGGCAAGACTACATTAAGGAGGACCTTTATTAAAGTACCATATGTACTGTATTCCCAGAGACATGCTGGATCTCCATTTTAGATGGAGGTACATGGAAAATAGAGCTGCATGCATTTACTCATAGCAAATTGTACTCCTTAAGGGGAATGATCATATCTAATTTCTGAATCCCCAGTTAGTATTTCACAGGAAACTTTATACATAGAAGTATTCGATAAATATATGTTTAATGAATTTAATGTATGTTTAATGAATCTCCTAAAGTTAAGATAGACTTAGACTTATTTATATTTTGTGGCAAAAAATCACTGATAAGGATGTTTAGCCCAATAAAATAGCATATTAGAAGTATATACAAAATAAAATAAATGACATAAAAACCAAATAAAAGGAAAGTATGATAGTGAAAATGAATTTGAAACGTGAATATGAAAACCTAAATACTATGTGTTTTTGTTGAATGTCATGAAGACATTTCAGCATATAGCAACATAGAAATATCTAATTCTAATTATATATTTTATTAGATTAATATTAAACATTAATTTTTAAAACCTAAATACTATATGTTTTTGTTGAATGTCATGAAGACATTTCAGCATATAGCAACATAGAAATATCTAATTCTAATTATATATTTTATTAGATTAATATTAAACATTAAATATTAAATTTATAAATTTAATATAAAATAATTAAATATTAAATTTAATTATTTAATAATAATTAGATATAAAAATATCTAATTCTACCACAACTTCTGGTCATCTTGCCTGTTTCTAAACCTAGGAATGTTACTCATTTTGAGTAGCACATATCCCAGTTCCACCTCCTTTTCCAGACTCTAACCTGGGAAGAAACCTCAGAAGCCTGATCTCATCTTCGGGTGATTCAGCCTTACCTTGGGAGGTTGTATGTACATTGTATGCACAGTGGGCATTGGATCCTGCCCACTGACCACGGCAGGCACTCACGGTACCCTAAGTGAGAAATGTGGACTTATTTTCAGCAGCCTATTAAGGACTGGATCCTGCCTGGACCCCAATGGGTAATGCCTAGCTTCCTGTTCCATATGTCCATGTCTCAATTGACAACCCAAATGTCATCATGTCGCCTTGTTCTATGTTCCATCTCTATGTTCTTTTGCTGGTTATTAGCCAAGATGTTTTGTCACCCACTCTGGGTACCACTCTCTTAGTACACAGTAAGTTTGTTCCATCCACATCTGTTTGGATCCTTTTTACCATTTTTGTACACATAATCCTTTAGAATCCTTTTGCTTCCAACAGCTGGTACCCATTTCATGAGGGACTGTCCTCAAGATTTTGTAGCCCCACTTGCTCACACCAAGAAAAGCCAGAGTGCATATGAACTTATATTCCCCTTATCTTGGGCAGTCCACCAACTAAACCTGATCTGCCATTCCCTTGGGTATGATTTCCCTATGGTATGACTTCCTTGTGGTCTAGCTTACACTCCAGAATTACTCTGTGGGATCACAGAGGCTAAGACTACCCTCTATAAGCCAGACTTCATTTGTTTTCCTTCCCTCCTCGCTCCCCCACTACCTAACTAGTTTCCTCTAGAAGTGCTTCCTTAAGGAATCACTTGTACATGAATATGTCCTTAGGTTTTTCTTCTAGGGAATTCAACCTAAGGCACCCTACTTCCTCCATACTTGGACTGTCACCTATTGCCTTCTTGGCATGGAGTAGGATAAGTCTAGAGTCCCCTGGCATTGACCTTCCCAAGTATACATATTTAGTTACAAATCAAAGTTATTTCCACACTGCTGTAGGGATTTGGCAAGACAGAAAATACAAGAGCAGCTTCTAATCCATAGCTGTGCTCTTCTCTTTTAACAGGAGATGCAATAGGCCTTGCATGGTCACACTAATCTCCATGCAAGCAGCAAGCTCATCTTCATTAGGAATGCTGAGCTTTTCACCAAATGTTATTAGTATTGGAGGTGTGCCATTGACTCTGCTATTTGAAATTTGTTCTTGGTACACTGATTTACTACCTGTCATTTTACTGCTATATATTTATAAGATATTTGAATTTTCTTATTACTCCCTTTAAAATTCCCAAGACACTCAGGGAAAGAAAGGAAAAGAGTTCATGGTCCTGACAATGGGCTTGATTTCCAAAGAATCATAACACTTTATTATTCACAAATAGTTATGCCCTGTGGCAGTCAAGTTATGAGATGGAGGGCTGAGAGGAGCAATAGTTCCCATCAGAAGTGAGAAAAGGGGAATTCAAAAAGCAAGACTGCTTCAAGGCCATCTAGGGAAGCAGTGACAAGGCAAAAAGGAAGGACATCTCAAAGCTGTGTGACATTCAACTAAGCAGAACTTCCTTCTGGATTTAATGTCTATTTGTACAAGTGTCACTTTTCTAAATCTTCCCCAGATAGAAATAGAATTAATTTTTCCCTCTTCTGTGTCCCCACAACCCACTGCTGGAACAGTTGGGAGAAATGATTGCAAGAGATACAGTTTCCAATGTTAATCTGAGCCTGTGAGGGCTAGCACTGCCTAATTTCCTTATTTCTGGTGTCAAAGTAGAATGAACTATTCTTACAGTGATGGTCTAAAGATGTAGAGATGGAATAAAATACAATAAGGTGCTATCCTTCATCAAATCATCAAATCATCAAAATATTACAAACCAAGGAAGGAATGGGAAAAATGAAAGAGATTAAATAATTTAGTCTAAGGGATGCATGAATAATAGAATGTTCTCTCTTTATGCTTTCTTTCCTCTCCCTTCATGCAATTAGACACATCCACATTGGAAAAGGGATATGGTGCCCAAAAGGTTATGGTACTCCCAATCATCACTGTATATGATAAATTTATCACTAGTTAAATCACCCTTTCACTATATATTTCACTGCATTAGAAAATTGCTTGCTTTTTCCACAGAGAAATTGCTTTTATGGACAATTCATGGTGAATGGTACAAATTGCTGTCCATCTCAGCATGCCTCTGGACATGCAGGGATAATTATACCTGAGAGGGAACACCAGGTAGGGCAAGAATGCATGCCCACTAACATGCCTATGGATATTTCTATCTATCTAAGGATGGGCCCAGGATCATGGCGAAAGAGAGGCAGAGAGCATCATCAAAAATATGTCCACCTTGGGGCACCTGGGTGGCTCAGTCATTGAGCGTCTGCCTTCGGCTCAGGTCATGATCCCAGGGTCCTGGGATCAAGCCCCGCATTGGGCTCCTTGCTCCGCAGGAGGCCTGCTTCTCCCGCTACCATTCCCTCTGCTGTGTTCCCTCTCTCGTGGTGTTTCTCTCTGTCAAATAAATAAAATCTTTAAAAAAAAAATATGTCCACCCAAATGGATGAACTCCATAAACATAATCCTGAGTGAGAAGCAGACACAAAAGAGTTTATTGCATTATTTCATTTGTGCAAAGTACAAAAGCAGACAAAGTTAGCCTATTCTATTTGAAGTCAGGGTAACAGTTTCCCTTTTACAGTAAATGTAAGGAATGGAAGGGATAAGACTTTGCTTTGATGATATTCTGTTTATTGGCCTGGGTTCTGGCTGCATGGATTTATTGTTTGTGAAATTTCAGTCTGTTATAAACCAATGGGTATCTTTTTATATGTATACCAGTCTCCATTAAAGAAACGGAAAACTATCAAAATACCATTGGCATTTTTCACAGAACTGAAACAAACAATTCTAAAATTTGTATGGAACCAGAAAAGACCCCAAATCACCAGGGGATTTGGAAAAAGAAAACCAAAGCTGTGAGCAACACAACCCCTGACTTCAAGCTATATTGCAAAGCTGTGATAATCAAGACAGCATGGTATTGGCACAAAAACAGACACATAGATCAAAGGAATAGAATAGAGACCCCAGAAATGAACTCTAAATTCTATGGCCAACTGATCTTCGACAAAGCAGGAAAGAACATCCAATGGAAAAAAAACAATCTCTTCAGTAAATGGTGCTGGGAAAACTGGACAGCCACATGCAAAAGAATGAAACTGGACCATTCTCTTACACCATACACAAAGATAAACTCAAAATGGATAAAAGACCTCACTGTGAGACAGGAATCCATCAAAATCCTAGGAGAGAGGGTAGGCAGTAACATCTTTGACACTGGCCACAGCAACTTCTTTCAAGACACGTCTCTAAAGACAAGGGAAACAAAAGCAAAAATGGACTTTTGGGAATTCATCAAGATAAAAACTGCACAGTAAAGGAAACAGTTAATAAAACTAAGAGGCAATGCATAGAATGGGAGAAGATATTTATAAATGACATTTCAGATAAAAGTCTGGTATCCAAGATCTATAAAGAACATCTCAAGGGGCGCCTGGGTGGCTCAGTCGTTGGGCGTCTGCCTTCGGCCCAGGTCAGATCCCAGCGTCCTGGGATCGAGCCCCGCATCGGGCTCCCTGCTCCGCGGGAAGCCTGCTTCTCCCGCTACCATTCCCTCTGCTTGTGTCCCCTCTCTCGCTGTGTTTCTCGCTGTCAAATAAATAAAATCTTAAAAAAAAAAAAAAAGAACATCTCAAGCTCAACACCCAAAGAACAAATAATCCAGTAAAAAAAAAAAATGGAAAAAAAATGGGTAGAAGACATGAACAAACACTTCTCCAGAGAAGACATACAAGTGGCTAACAGACATATGAAAAATGTTCAATATCATTAGCCATCAGGGAAGTACAAATCAAAACCACAATGAGATACCACCTTACACCAGTTAGAATGGCAAAAAATAACAAGACAGAAAACAAATGTTGGCAAGGATGTGGAGAAAGGGGAACACTCTCATACCATTGGTGGGAATGCAAGCTGGTACAGCCACTCTGGAAAACAGTGGAGATTCCTCAAGATGTCAAAAATACAGCTACCCTATGACCCAGCCTGCACTACTAGGTATTTACCCCAAAGATATAGATGTAGTGAAAAGAAGGGGCATATGCACCCCAATTTTCATAGAGGCAATGTCCACAATAGCCAAACTGGAAGGAGATGAGATGTCCTTCAACAGATGAATGGATGAAGAACATGTGGTTTATATATGCAATTGAATATTACTCAGCCATCAGAAAGGATGAACATGTATCATTTGCATTGACACAGATGGAACTGGAGGGAATTACGCTGAGTGAAATAAATCAAGCAGAGAAAGACAATTACTGTATGGTCTCACTCATATGTAGAACATAAGCATTAGCATGGAGAACCATAGGGGAAGGGAGGGAAATCTGAATGGGAAGAAATCAGAGAGGGAGGCAAACCATGAAAGACTCTGGACTCTGGAAAACAAACTGAGGGTTACAGATGGGAAGAAGTGGAGCGATTGGATAGCCAAGTAATGGGTATTGGGGAGGGCACATGTTGGGATGAGCACTGGGTGTTATATGCAACTAATGAATCATTGAACACTACATCAAAAACTAATGATATACTATATGTTGGCTTACTGAACATAATTAACTAATTTTAGATAGTTAATTTTTTTTTTTAAAAATAGGAGACTACTGTTGACTGCTGGTTAAGAGAAGTTCTTTTCCTTCTCTTGGGCCAGCTATTTCTTCTCAAATTTTAGAATGTTATAGAGAATCATTATCTTAATAGAGGGCTTTTAAAGAGTTCAAGGTTGAAGCTCACTTTGAAGCTCATGAGGCTGCCTACTGGAGAAAATGCCCAGCAACCTCTCTTTTCCCCTTCTGACTCTCCCTATAGGCATACATGTTATAAATTGAGATAACAACAGGGCAGAACCTAATGCCCTGGAAAGTAAAGCCACTAGAGAACTACTGTGCTTTGCTAGAAATTTCTGATGATCCTTTCTTATTAATGGGTTTTCTTGAATTGTTCTTGCTCACAATACAGTGGTAAGAGCCAGGCTCTCATCTAGTATATCTCATCAAATCTAAGATGTGCCTGCCCCCATGTACATATATTGATATAAAGAGAAATAACCATAGTTTTCTGGAGCTTTCTTAGCCTGAACTCTATAGTCTAATATGTCATTCAGTTTTATGCTTTGATGTGTATTCTTCCTTGTATGTCCCTAATTCCTGACTCTAATTGCTTTCTTCATACAAAGCTTTTCTATCTAGGTCTTACTCTGTTCCCTGGCAACCTGTGTTCATTAATATTCTTCTTCTTCCCCTTGGTTATAGCCCTCAAGATCCTACATAACCCTCTTCTTAGTCTCTCACTACCTCCATCTTGAAATGCTCCCATAGGTTTCTGGAGAAGCTTTGATTACTTGCTCAGTGTGTCGCTATGTTCACCTGCCTGGTGTGCCATAACAGAATGCCACACATCGGGTGACTTAAACAACAGAAGTGTGTTCCCTCACACTTCTGGAGGCTAAAAGTCCAAGATCAAGGTGCCATCATGGTTGGGTTTTGGTGAGGAATCCCTTCCTGGCTCACAGATGGCCACCTCCTGGTTGGGTCCACACATGGCATTTTCTCTGTGCATGTGCAGAGAAACAGAATACTCTAAGGCCTCTTCCTCTTCTTGTAAGTCCTATCAGTAGGGCTCTATCCTATGACTTCATTTAACCTTAACTGTCTCCCTACTAGTCCTATCTCCTAATATACTCACACCAAGGGTTAGGGCTTCAAATACGAATTTGAGGAGGACACATTCATTCCATAACAAGCAATATCACCTCTTTTTTTCTTTAACATTTTTGTAGTCATATGCTCCATTAAAGTGTGATTTTTTTTCTATTTGGGAGAAATCATTTTGGAGGATGCAAGATCATTAGCCTTGGAGCAATTAATGGGATTTAAACTCAGCATAACCCTAGAAATGTGCTTATATAATATTATCAATTTTGAAATAATTATACATTAGTGATTCTATCATTAGCTGTCAAACCTCATACTAATCCAACTTTGTGTAGTTATATCCATACATGTGTGTGTCGTGTGTGTGTGTGTGTGTGTGTGTGTATGTGTGTGTATCCAAGCTCATGGTATGAAAAGGGTTTCAGTTATTCTTTGCTCTTCTTCCAACTGTACACAAGGGCAAGGTTAGTGAAGATGTTCTCAAGAGGGTGACAGTAATGGAAGATTGGCACAGGCAGATGCCTGGGCAATTGCTTTGTCTGAAGACAGCTGACCTTAGCCCATGAGGACTGTTATGTGCCCGATTTTAGGGAATGCTATGCAACTGCCAGGGAACCTTCACCATGGAGTGAAAAGGAGAGCCAGACGCAGTATATCCCCTGGCTCACCTTATAAGGAGAATCAGAGGTGGGCTCCAGGCTTAGCACCTCAGATGTGCACTGTGTCCCCCTCCCCCTCACTGTTCTGGCTGCAGGTCAAGGGTTAGTTTTGCACATTCTAAGCAGGATCATCTTTCACCATGCAACACAATCAGCTTGTATTTTCTCTGAGTAGCATATTCTCGTCCTAATAACCCATTTTTTTTTCTGGCAAACAATCAATTTCCAATAGCGAGGAACAGAGCCCCCTAACCATTTTGTAGTCTTCTGCTGTTAACCCTTTCTTATACACAGAATTCTACAACCACAGAAAGTTTCAGGAACACCAAAGGTGAGTGGCAAATGTTGTCCAAAATTCAGGCCCTTGTATACCTCCTTCATTATTTTTGCTTTAGACATGTCACTCATAATATTACTTATGCAATAGTGGTCTTTAAATCCATTAATTCTTATATTAATTTATTTAGAAAGAAAATAACTGTCTCATTAATCTAAATGGAAAACCAGCATCCCATCCCCTATATACAGGGGGGAAATAAGCACAATAAAAAGCAAAACAATATTACTGAAGTCTAAGTTCAGCCCTCTACAGAAGACCTTGAATCTGAAGACCAATTTCTCTTTATTTAAAGAAAAAAGACAAACAACTTTTTGGATGATGTTCAAGACTAGTAGACATTCTCCTTGCTTCAGAAAGACCAAAGGAGACCCACATATAATGAGCTCTACTTGATGCAATGCCATTAAATGCATGAACACCAAGATCCTACATCATCCCTTGTCCCAGTTTTATGCATTACCTCATTCACTTACTAATTGTGTGTCTCTCAGTTTCCTTATCTGTAAAATGGGTTTTATATTAAATGAGTTGGTATGTAGTGCAAAGACTCTTTTATAGGCTTAGTTATCATTATTATTAATGTTGTAGTGTTATTGTCATTACCATTCTTCCTATTAACCTCCAAATAATTATTAGGTGAATACTATATGCAAAGCATGCCTGACATATGACAAAATATCCTGGTTTCATGCCCAATATTTAAGAAACAATAAGCCAGACCAACTTCTATTTTAAATATTAAGTAGCTAAGATTCAGAGGAAGGGAGAGACTCTACTTAGGGTCATATGGCTACTATTTTCATCAAGTTTACAGAATACAGGTAAACAGAGATTAAGATGTGATGCATTTGGTTGAACAACCCCAAACTTAATGTTAACATGTACCTATCACCTTTTGTCTTCCAAAACATCTGTGTTGAAATAAGAAGATGAGTGAATTAGGGGAATAGGCTGGGAAGTGTTCCAGTGTTTAGCATGGTCCTTTCTTCTTGCTGTTTCTTGCTCCATAAAGCTTCCCCTCCCGGTTTCAACACCTACAGTGACACTTTGGTGACTGAACCTGACAGAGCACACTGTTTACTAACACGATCATCTAGCACCATCAGTGGACACACCTGAGAGTCTCCAAGACAGTGGAGAAGGCAGGCAACTCTCCTGTTCCCTGGCCGTACAATACTGATAGAGACACAATACTGCAGTGACTAAAGAAAAATGGCATCTTAGTCCATTTGGGCTGCTATAAGAGAATACGCTAAAGTGGGTAATGTATAAATACCATCACACTGGGGATTAAGATGTCAACATATGGATTTTTAAGGGACACAAATACTCAGACCATAGCAAATGGCTTGGCCCCCAATATTTAAAAACAAGCAAATAAAAACTTCTAAATTAATTTGGAATTCTGAACAAGAGCATATCAGTGATCAAAGAGGTAGAAAAAAAACAGCTATATGCCTAGCATCCTTGGTTCTGAGTGGATGTGATGGTGCTAGAACTCCAAGCAGCTAAAACCATGTCCTAATGAGGACATAGGATTGTTGGATGCTCGCATCCAGTCTGGTCCATGTTCAACACCTTTGAGTTTGTAAATTGGTCCATAATGATTTATGTGCCATTTCTACAGAAAAGGATCCTCTGTATTTCAATCCTCCCGGATCAAAGCAAAGGAGGGTAAAAGGCACAAGCAGAAGAAAATTAAATGTGTTCTACTGAGAATGCATAAATACAATGGAGAAAACCGATTTCCCAGAAACCATTAATGACTGCATTCTTTGTACTACTGAATTAGGCAGCAGGGGGATATAAATGTGGTGAGTCTAGATCCCAGACTCTAAAGAATATATGCACTAATTGAAAAGCTGCTAATTAATTAAATGTTAATCTAATGAGGAGAGGTGGGTGAGATAAGCCTGCAAGAGATTTTATACACAGTACGTCACACTGTGTGTGTGTATTTGTACATCTAATTCCAGCACTTGAATGTCACAGATGTCTTTGAGATTCTAATGAAAGCTCTGATTCCTCTCTCTAGAAATATATACATGTGTACAGTAGCACACATACATTTAAGGTCAGAACCTAACTGGAGCCCAGATCCAGAACCCCTTGCCCAGGATAAAGAGACATATGTTTGGACTCAGAAATTACAATCACTTTGCACTTGAATATGCTCAGTAAAAATCAGTTAGCAAGAATGGCATGTATAAATAGATAACCGTACCGGAGACCTAAAAATACTGAATCTGTAACACGGACTAGAAGCAAATTAAGAGTTAAAATAGACAAATAAGAAAAGTGGTAAATTGGAACACATTCACAAAGTTAAATAGGCAGTCATAAAAATATGAAAAATATTTTATAAAATATTGAGGGACTGAGCAAGGTGCAGAAGAATATTTCTGACCCCATTGTATAAAAGGAAAAACACATTTTATAAATATAACGTATCTATACATGTATGTTGAATTTGCATAAGAAATTTATTCAAGGATACACCAAAAAATTTACAGCAGTTACTATAGAAGAGAAGGAGGAGGTAGAACACTTAGATTTTTCACCTTTCTTTTTCACATGGTTTGAATTTTTATCAAGATGGTGCTGTATCTGAGACCAGGAGAGACACGGTGGATATAATTGTTACTCCTGATGTACACAGACTCCAACTACACTCTTGCTTAAGCCATTGAAATACCAACAACTATGCATTAGGAACATCCTACACTTTCAACACTTTGAGTTTTCCCAGAAGCAAACCCTGAGCCAAGGATTTAGGAGCAAGTGCTTTATTAAGGAAGAATCTCCAGGAGAACTCGGCAAGGCAGTAAATGAGTCAAGAGAAGGAACAGAAATAAGTCAAGCAAGAGGTGACTTCAGGCAAGCTCTGCAAATCAGCCTGATCCAACAGTGAGCTCTGGAGTGTAAATCATACCTCAAAGAGCCCTCCATAGAGGCCAAAGACCTTGGTTTTTGTCTTTCCATACCAGTCACTGGTAGCCTATATGGGTCGCCTGTTGTCTGGAGGTTCAGGGGATATAACATTTGGACACTTTCAGTTCTCTGTGTCAGTAAAATGACTTCAGTGATCCAGGGCAATCACCCACAGGCTGGAGGTATAGCTATCGGCAGCCAAGCACACAAGCTGGAGCTGATGCTCCTCTGTGCACAAAGAGGATAAAAAGTATCTGAGAAGAACGAGATGGATAGATGGGGGCACCAACCACACACCTATATTCAACATATTGTAGCATCCATGCTTTCAACAGATATTTATCGATAGTCTAGAACTATACTACCTAACATGTCACTACTAGCCACATAAAGACATTAATCATTTGAAAATTGGCTCCTAAAAAGAGATATGCTATAAGCATAAAATAAATACTGATTCTGAAGACTCTGTAAGAAAAAAAAAATGCACAACATCTCACTAATAATCTTTTCATACTGGTTACATGTTGAAATGATACCATTAAATATATTATTATACAATAAACAAAATAAATTATCAAAATTAAGTTAACCTGTTTTCCTTTACTTTTTTAATGTGGCTTCTAGAAAATTTTAATTTGCCTATGTGATGTGACTTACATTGAATTTCTATGAAGCAGTGCTTGTCTAGAATATATCTGATACTGTGCTGGGTGTTGGGGATACTTCAGTGACCAAGAGTAACTGGGTCTTTGTCTTCATAATGTTTATACTCCAGTGGTTGTAACAGACTAGAAAAAGATGGTATCATTTGTTTTAAATAAGGTGATGCAAATAACAGTATAGACAGCTGGGAGAGAGTTATATCACGGAGATTCATCAGGAAAGATGTGGCTAAAGAAAACTGTCTTAAACCCAAAGACAGGGACAGGGAGTGAACCATGGGAATAATTTGGATGGGGTACAAGAAGGGAGATTTGAAATGTCTGGACTCCAGGCCACAGGAACATCAGGTGGTGGGGAAAACATCTATGAATTGCTTAACTGCATGGTTATATTAGTGTAAAGGTATTAAGACCACTAAAGTAGTAAAGATAACATAAAATCCCCCTCAACGACACACACTTAACTTGGCACACACAATTGACCTCTAGGGGAAAAAATAATCAGATTTTGAGAGCTGATTGAGAAAATAATTTTTTTTCCTTTCCTGAAAAATATTCAGACTTTCACTTCAGCAAATAACATCCAAACTACTTGGAAAACTAAAGTTTAAATAAAGGCGACAGAACTTCTATGCTCATGTTAAGGTAAAAAAATATATAAATTACTAGAATAGGCTTTCAACACAATCACAATAGCCTATTTATTTTCTTCTTAATGATTTTGAAGTGATGTTAAATTGACATTAAAAACATGCAAGAGGGGCGCCTGGGTGGCTCAGTCGTTAAGCGTCTGCCTTCGACCCAGGTCAGATCCCAGGGGCCTGGGATCGAGCCCCGCATCGGGCTCTCTGCTCTGCGGGAAGCCTGCTTCTCCCGCTACCATTCCCTCTGCCTCTGTTCCCTCTCTCGCTGTGTTTCTCTCTGTCAAATAAATAAAATCTTTAAAAAAAAAAAAAAAACATGCAAGAATTTTCAGGGGAAAAGATTTTTTTTTTTGAGTGATGATCTTCCTGCTTTTCTGAGATGAGGTCAGAAAAAAATGCTTTTGATATTTCTCATACTGAAATCATTAAGACATATTCCTTATTACATAAAAATCTGCCCCAAGAAATATAATTTTGGGGGCTCCTGGGTGGCTCCGTGGGTTAAAGCCTCTGCCTTCGGCTCAGGTCATGATCTCAATGTCCTGGGATCGAGCCCCGCATCTGGCTCTCTGCTCAGCAGGGAGCCTGCTTCCCCTTCTCTCTCTGCCTGCCTCTCTGCCTACTTGTGATCTCTCTCTCTGTCAAATAAATAAATAAAATATTTAAAAAAAAAGAAATATAATTTTGTCACAGGCCATTACATTTTTGATAGTATATAAATATTTAATGTAAAATCGTTAACGTTGTCTCTTCTTTCTTTTTTCTTCCTTCCTTTCTTTGCAATCTCTACACCCAACATGGGGCTTGAACTTACTACTGGAGCTCGAGAGTCACACAGTCTTCCAGCTGAGCCAGCCAGGCACCCCTGACTCTTCTTACAATAGAGACCTTTAGTTTCTTCACATTGTTTTAACCAATGGAATGCTAACAAGCCCCTAAATTATGTTTTTTTTAAATCTAGCTTATTTCATATTCCAGTTGAAATGTGTGCCAAAAAAATAATTGGTTTAACATTCCAATTTATCCTCTTAAAAATTCCTATAACTTCTGAATCAATATTTTGTGGTAAATTTAGAACTGAAATTTGAAGGTGAGGAAAGTCTTCAAAACTTACTTATTTTTTTCCTAAATAAGAGAGCATCAAGCAGAATTTTATATCATAGGAATGTTTATAGGGATCTGACACACCAAAAGGTGATGACAGGGATAACAGCTATTTATTCATATATAGTCTATTTTATCCAATAAATCCTTACTGGGTCAAAGGCCGCTGGTACTGTAACTATAAATGAGACACCCTCTCTGTGATCCATGAAGTTCACAGGAAGTTAGGGGAGGACGCACCAAGGCCCAGTCTGGAGCTCCAGTAGAGATGCCTCTAGAATGCTGGAGGAAAAAGAAACATTGATTCTACCTGAAAGTAGAGAATCAAAGAAAGCTTCAATGAACAGGTGATCTCTGACCTGTACTGTGAAGAAAGAGAAAGGCTTTCATTCCTGGAAGGATATCACTAGGAAAATCACTGCAGTGGGAAACTGTCTAGGAGAGTCACTACCTATTAAAATTAGAGCGTGGTAAGTAGTTGTATGTGTCTAGAGAATTAGAATATATAAGGTAGCTTTGGACCAAAATGCTGTGGGGAAGACTTTGAAATTTAGTCTTTATTTCTTTTTTTCTTTTCCTTTTTAAAATGTGTGTATACGTTTTTGGTACATGTTCTCTGATTCTGTTAGAAAAAGAGCAAATAAGTAGCAACGCGTCATTTTTTAGCTTTTCTGTACACCTGCTTTATCCTCAGTAATTTACAAACTTTGTGTTATCTTTGTTCTCTCTGCTTTTCATTAGGATGGTTATTGATTTATGAGCAGCCTTAATGTGGCTCATTCAGGCATCTTGAATCATTCTGACAGCAGCTCTGCAAATAGATCAATTTCTGCCTTTAAAATTTGATGTCTCCTATCCTAACAAACCATTATTTTGGCTAAACTCAGAGGAATTCTTCATCCTTGGCAAAGTATCACTAAGTTAGTCTCCAAAGAACTGAGGTAATATTATTCTTATTATGTCAAGTGGAAGTAATCCAGCATTAAAGGTCACTTGTTTATTGAGGTAGCTCTGACGCCCAGTAAACAATGGGACAGGATTCTTCACCAGCCTTGGATAACTGTGCTAGTATCACCTGAATTTAAGAGGAGAACTAGAGTCCTGATCACAATCCCCATAAATCACCATGAATTGATCTTTCAGCAACCTAGGGTAAGCAACTATTTGTATATGTAAATTAAGGTCAGCGTGATTTCAAAAGGAGACAGGATTCTAGGTCCTCCTCTGCATTTCCTCATTGTGGTGACCACACACTGCTAACGCGTACTCTTTACACCTTTTTGTTTCTTAGAAAAAAGAAGCTGACATAGTGGAAATGGAAAGGAC
>CM053603.1:53137711-53176567 GCA_028646535.1 Procyon lotor
TCCTGGGATCAAGCCCCACATGGGCTCTCTGCTCAGCAGGGAGCCTGCTTCCCCCAATACCATTCCCTCTGCTTGTGTTCCCTCTCTCGCTGTGTTTCTCTCTGTCAAATAAATAAAATCTTTAAAAAAATAAATAAGTAAATAAATAAATAAAAATAAAAAATAAAATATTTTGAATTTTTACTACCTTGAATTGTGAGATTCAAGCTTTTTTCATGTTAATTTGACATTTATATTTCTTTTGCAAACTGCTCTCATCTTTTGCTCAATTTTTTGTCTCTTATTAGTATTGTTGTTTGTTGTTATTTGAAGGTTCTTCATGCAGTAAGGGAGTGAATGGCTTACAATGTGTGTATTGTTATGAGCTCCATGTGACCTTAAGGTTATTTACTGTCTTAAGCTTCACGTTCTTCACCAGAAAAACTGGTGGGTAATAACAGTATCAACAGTCCAGAAAAGATTTCTTTTTATGGACTACATAAGTATATAGATGACATGTATATCATAAATATTTTCCCATTTTTCATAAATTTTTGAGTACCAATTAAATGTAAGTTGATTAAAAAAAAATTTCTGCCACTAAACCAGTAGGCTGGTCAGCTGTCAGTCAAAGCCCCATGAATCCCTCTTCCTCCCATTTCATCTGTTACTTCCTGTTATTGACTTCAGCTCTTCAATGTCCTTCAGGGTGGTTCTTTACTTTCCATCCCCAGGGTCACTGCCTGCATTCAGGCCTCCATCTTTCCTAGCAGAACATTCTAATGGCTTCCTGACCAGTCTCTCTGTGTCCCCTTCCTTACTCTCCAATCAATTCAACTTCCTGCCACTAAATGGGCCATTCTAATTGCAGCTCTGAATAGGCCAACTCCCCCCACCCCATTTCCCTTAGCGTGGACTCTGTTCATTTTATCAGATCACAAAAGACAACCATCATTTGATCCCTAGTTTTACTCTGAAGCCTCTCTTAATGGTTCCCAATTGGCCCATAATATTTCAAAAGTTCTAAAATGCTAGCTTTTCCCTAAATGATCCATGACATTTATGTCAGGTGACTTTGCATAAACTCCCAGGTCTTATCCCATCATAGTATCTGCATGATTTCACCTGTATCATTTGTTCATTTATCCATCCAACTCACTACTCTAGGATCTACTAAAGAGCAAAGACTATATGTTTGGATTGTTATCCCAAGCCTGACTGGTCAAACATTAATGAGTAAATGAGTGAAAAAAAGGAAGGAACATAAGATTGTCATGCTTTTCAGCAACATTCTCGTTGCTGAAAATCATTCTCTGATTTTAATAGGAACTGAATAAAAGTTAAGATTAAATTTTTTGGAGAGAAGAGATGAATTTCAATAAACTCTATCTATAACAATGCAGAAATATCCCTTTCTAGATGGTTGGTATATAGGTAGGTAGGTAGGTAGGTGATAGATAAATAAAGACTGAAAGAGAAAGAGAGAGAGAGAGAGAGATTTCTTTCACACAATAAGAAACAGACCAGTGCTTTAATTCATATGACCTTTACTGACAGAGATTCAAATGTCCTAAGCTTAAGGGCACTTGAAAAATATATTCTCTTTGACAGTCCTTTGTTATTATTCTCACAAGACTGATTCATCCCTTCAACTTTCAAACTGCACTTAAATCAGGGTTATGAGGTTGAAGGAAAACAATCTATATTCTATTGTAAGTAGTTATAGAATGCACATTATAAATGGTCTCATTGCTTCTTTGGGAAGGACAGAGCTCATCACTTCTCTTGCTGCCTAAAGGCTCTATTTTAGAGCTTATATAATTGAAGATTAGCTCATGTATCACAAATTCACCAAAAAACTTAAAGTGAGATCACATCTATGTAGCCCATGGAGAGATGACTTAGGGTTCTCTTCTCTTGTTAATGATATAGAAGATCTGGAGATCTGATCCTGAGAAAAATGACTAGAGCCCAATCTACAAATATAGATCAGCTTCTCCTAGGAATGCAAATTATATGTGCATGGTATATTTTTAATATGGATTTTTCCATATTAATGTTATTTACACATAAACTACTTCTTTGTGACCATTTTTGTCAGTGACCAACTCATATTTATATGGACCTCCCCTTCAACATCCACTGTGGCATTTTTTACTGACTTGGTTCTGAGCAGATGGGGTTTTAAATCGATGCTTAAAACTTTTTATGAACCAGAAATCCGGGAAGTATCTGATCTTTTTTACATTAAATATTCTAAGGGATAGTGGTCCCTGTCCCCAGTTTTATCTACATTCTTTAGATGTTCATTTGTAACAGACTTCTGCTTCCAGTTTGCTGCGTGATGGATAGTGACGGCTGCACATAAAACAGCTCAGAGACCATGAGGGAGAAGGGGAGCATCCATTACCTCCAGTTGGTGCACATTACTGTCATTATCCTGCATTTGAGTATGAAGTGCAATCATAGCTTGTCAAAAAGTATGAAATATCTCCAATTTCCTTTAGTATCACTAGTTTCTTGTGACTCATGGTGTCATTTAACTAAGTTGGTGACATCTGTGTCTGTGCTGCCATAACATATGTAGTTGGTGATACCCCTCATCTTTTGAGCTGAACATATTTATTTGTGTAATTATTGGTGAATATTCTGTGTGTGGGCATGTGTGCGTAAAGGCTTATATTTATAGGCAACAGTACATGAGAGCAGCCATATGAAGAATGTTGAGAGTTTAAAAATAAGCACCAAAATAAAAAAATCAGTATGTAATGGATCAAAACAGAAATATGGAAAGTTATCTTAAAGAGATAAAATGATTCCAAGACCTGCAAGATTTGGCATCATCCTGAGTGAAGTAGAAATACATCTAAACATGAATGGTCCAAGAAGACGCAACTGGCTAGGCTAAGAAATTGTGGAGAAAACAAAAAAGTTAGGGAGACAAATATTGTCAGTGTCCATCAAGCCCTCTCTAAGGCAAGTGGGTGCCCTGGAGAAATGATACAAAATATCTACTTAGTACAAAGTACTTCAGTCCCAGAGATGGTAACTCTAGCTCACACACCATACTAACCAAACAATCTTCCAATTTTGAAACTGTTTTTTGAGGTATCTCCACACCAGGAGAAAAGAGACCTTGAATTGAGAACATGAGTGGCCCCAACGCTGCACAAGGATCACACACATGCATATACACAAACTCACACACAGAATAAGATGGCCTGCTAGTTCATAGACACATGTCCTGTGTATGTGCATGAGTTTCCTTGGTGTATACTTGTCGGTGTTTACTCCCTGGAAGTCAGATCAGTTCTGAGACACTGAAAAGCCTAAGCACAGATGTAGAGAAGAACCAAAAGGTCAGAGCAGTGAGAGAACTGAGAATATTGCCAGACGAAGATTGAGTCTTGAGAGTTTCAGGATGAATAGATAAGAGAATAAAAACAGGAGATGTGAAATAGAAGTTAGAGGGGCCAGAGGATCAGGTGAGGTCAAAGGGTAGAGGACAAGGGGTAAACTCAGTGAATAGGCTAAAATGACTGGAAATTGTGATCAAAAACTAGAAAATCTAAATTTATGATAAGCAAAGGAACAGATTTTAGCGATTGTGAGGTTCAGGATTTGGCTATTGGAGATCATTAAGTATGAACTCAAGATGGTGTCTGAGTCATTAAAACATTTGACATCTAGGGGCACCTGGGTGGCTCAGTCGTTAAGCGTCTGCCTTCGGCTCAGGTCGTGATCCCAGAGTCCTGGGATCGAGCCCCGCATCGGGCTCTCTGCTTAGCGAGGAGCCTGCTTTCCCCTCTCTCTCTGCTTGCTTCTCTGCCTACTTGTGATCTCTCTGTGTCAAATAAATAAATAAGATCTTTAAGAAAAAGATTAAAAAAAAAAACAAAACATTTGACATCTAGCGTCATGGCAGGAAAAGCATTAGACAGAAAGTCTATGAATTAGATGCCAAATTCCTCAAAAACCAAAGGCCAAATATTTTACCCACATAGCTACTTATGTCTTCATATTTTGTTCATTCTCCTCCCGCTTGGTGAAATTCCATCTCTACTCCACATTGCTCCACATTACTCCACATTTTCGTGCAGAACTCATATATTTCCCCTAGAATATGAATTCTTGCTGTATTCTCTCTACAATATGAATTCATTTTTTTAAAGGATTTTTTTTTATTTATTTGACAGAGAAAGACACAGCGAGAGAGGGAACGCAAGCAGGAGAAGAGGGAGAGGGGGAAGCAGGCTCCCCGCTGAGCAGGGATCCCGATGTGGGGCTCGATCCCAGAACCCTGGGATCATGACCTAAGCTGAAGGCAGAGGCTTTAACCCCCTGAGCCACCCAGGTGCCCCAATATGAATTCATTTTTAATGCAATACATATAATTCAATGGCTAAATCTGTAAATGCTCATTGAATGAAGGAAACAGGAAGCAGCATAATCATGGAGATCATTCTGTAATGTAATCCTGGAAATTCATTTAAAAAATTTTTTCTGGCAGTATTAAAAGAACCAGGAGACAGAGAGAGAATACAGAGATTAAGAAAATGGTCTTTTTAAAAATAAAAATAGGAAAATGTATTTGTCAACATGGAAGGCTTTAGTGATGTGGAAGAGCACAAAATTTGTAGAACTGTCAAGGCAGGAATGTGAGCCCTCCAGACTGCAAAGGAGAGAAGACAGCTGAAGATAAGTAACTATTCAGGGTGCTTAACTCAGACACAGGGTAGTAGCTGCAAGACTATCCCTAATAATTTCAAGTTTTTGATGCAATGATAAATGGAATTTTTAAATTTTACTTTCAGATCATTTGTTGCTAGGATAAGGAAATACAGTTAACTTTTGTATAATCATCTTATCTCCTGCAAACTTACTAAACCTATTTGCTTGGTAGCTCTTTAGTAGATACCGTAGGCCTTTATACAATCACATTGTCTCCAAATAAAAATAATTTTACTTCTTCCTTTCCAATCTGGATGCATTTAATTCTTATTGCACATAGCACAAGCTAGCATCTCCAATACAATGTTGAACAAAAGTGGTGAAAGAAGACATTTCTGCTTTGTTCTTTATCCTGGAAGAAAAGCATCAAGTTTCCCACCATTATATGGTAGCTACAGGCATTTTGTAGATGCCTTTATCAAGTTAAGGACATTTTGGCTTGATGTGAGTTTTTATCCAGAATGGATTATGGATTTTGCCAAATGCTTTTTCTCTATTGAGATGACCATATGTTTGTTTTTTTCAGTCTCTTGATATAGTGAATCATACTTATTGGTCTTAAAAAGGTCTTATTGGCCTTACATTACTGAGAGAAACCTCATTTAGGATATGATTTCCTCTTTGTATACTATTTAATTTACTAAAATTTTGTTAAGAATTTGTACTCTGTGTTAATGAGAAATATTAGTATTTAGCTTTCTCTCCATGGAACATATTTGCCTGACTTTGTTATCAGGAAAATGCTGGCCTCATTGAATGAGTTGCAAAGTTCCCTCCTCTGAAATTTTATAAAAGTTTTTTAAATTATTATTATTCCCTTTTTTCAGTGTTTGGTAGAATTAACCAGTGAAGCCATGTGGGTCTGCAGTTCAATTTCTCTAATAGATATAGAGGTACTGAAGTTATCTATTCCTCTTTTTTTTTTTTTTTAAGATTTTTTATTTATTTATTTGATAGAGAGAGATTACAAGCGGGCAGAGAGGCAGGCAGAGAGAGAAGGGTAAGCAGACTCCCCGCTGAGCAGAGAGCCCAATGCGGGGCTCGATCCCAGGACCCTGAGATCATGACCTGAGCTGAAGGCAGAGGCTTTAACCCACTGAGCCACCCAGGCGTCCCTGAAGTTATCTATTCCTCTTGAAAGAGTTTTGCCCATCTGTGTCTTTCAAAGAATCTGTCCATTTCATTTACATTGCCAAATTTAATGCCATAAAGTTGTTCATAATATTTGACCATTATTCTTTAAATATCTTTACAATATGTTGTGATATCACCTCTTTCATTCCTGACATTGATAATTTATGTACATTTTTTCTTTTGGTCAGTCTGAATACAAGTTTATCAATTTTAATGATCTCATAACTCCAGATTTTTGGTTTCATTGATTTTTTTCTATTGTTTTTCTTTTTTGTATTTCACTGTTTTCCATTATTGTTTTCATTTTTTCCATCCTCTCCTTCCTCTTGCATCTAATTTGCTCATCTTTTCCTACTTTCTTAGGCTGAAACCTGAGGTGGCTGAGTGGAGACCTTTTTTCTAATATTAGCATTTAATGTTGTAAACCTCTCTCTAAATACTGCTCTAGCTGCATACCACACATTTTGATATGTTGTTTCCATTTTCATGTGGTAAAAATGATTTTTTCATCTCTCCCTTGAGTTTGTTTGACCCACAGTTAATTTAGACATTATCTTTTTTTATTATTATTCAAGAGTAATTTTGGGTTCCTGGGTGGCTCAGTCGTTAAGCGTCTGCCTTCAGCATAGGTCATGATCCCAGGGTCCTGAGATCAAGCCCCACATCGAGCTCCCTGCTCAGCAGGAAGCTTGGTTCTCTCTTTCCTACTCCCCTTGTTTGTATCCCCTCTCTCACTGTGTCTCTCTCTGTCAAACAAATAAATAAATTCTTTAAAAGAAAAGATATTTTATTTTACTTTTATTTTTTTAATTTAAATTCAATTAGCTAACTTGTAGTACAACATTAGTTTTTTCTATGTTCAATGATTCATTCATTGCATATAACACCCAGTGCTCCTCACATCACATGCCCTCACCTTAAGGCCCATCACCAAGTTACCCCATCCCCCACCCACCTCCCTTTCTGCCACCCTAAGTTTGTTTCCCAGAGTCAAATATCTCATATGGTTTGTCTCCTTCTCTTATTTCTTCCCCTCAGTTTCTCCTCCTTTCTCCTATTGTCCACATATAAGCCTATTGTCCACATATGAGCAAAATATATAATTGTCTTTCTCTGATTGACTTATTTCACTTAGCATAATACCCTCCAGTTCCATCCATGTTGATGAATGGATATAGAAATATCTCTTTAAGCTTCTAGGTATCAGGGACTTCCTAGAAATCTTTCTGCTACGGCTAACCAAACTATGTTTGCTCTGAATCCTTTTAAATTCATTGAGACTTCTTTCATAACCCAAAATGTGTCTGCCTTAGTAAATATTCCATGTGGACTTCAAAACTTTGGGTACTTCTTTTGTTGGATGGAGTATTTAGAGGTGTGAATTAGGGTCCAGTGGGTTGACCATGTTGTTCTTATTTTCCATATACTTACTGATTTTCAACCAACTTGTGCTAAAAATGTGTGAGAAAATGAGGTAAAAATCTCTGAAGATTATGCTAAGTGAAATAAGTCAAGCAGAGAAAATCAACTATCATATAGTTTCACTTATTTGTGGAACATAAAGAATAGCATGGAGGACATTAGGAGAAGGAAGGGAAAAATAAAGAGGGGGAAATTGGAGGAGGAAACGAACCATGAAAGACAATGAACTCCAGGAAACAAACTGAGGGTTTCAGAAGGGAATGGGTGGAGGGACAGGTGAGCCTGGTGGTGGTACTAAGAAGGGCATGGATTGCAGAGAGCACTGGGTGTTATACACAAACAATGGATCATAGAACACTACATCAAAAACTAATGATGTACTGTATGGTGACTAACATAACATAATAAAGAAAATATCTGAAAATAATTGTCAATTTGTATATTTCTCCCTTTCACTTATATCAGTTTTTGCTTAATGCATGTTGTAGGTTTTTATTAGAGACATAAAAGTTTAGGATTACTATATTCCCTTGAAATCATGATTCTTTTATCCCATGGTAATATATTTTGTTCAAAAATATACTTTGTATCATTTAAATTATAGCCACCCCAGCTTCTTTTGATTACTGTACTGATACTATATATCAATATATATTTTTCCAATGCTTTAACATATTTTTCTCATTACATTTAAAGTAGATTTCTTATTAGCATCGTATAGTAAGGACTTGCTATTTTATCCAATTTAACAATTTCTAACTTTCAACTATGGTGTACAGACTATTTATACTTAGTGTTATTACTAATATTTATTTTTATTATTATATTTATTTAAATATTACTGATATTAAATCCACCACTTTTTGTTTCCTATTTGTCCCATTTGATTTTTGTTCCTCTTTCTTTTCTTTTGTACTCATTGTTTTTATTATTTATCTCTTATTGACTTACTTGCTATATTTCCTTTTTAAGGTATTTTTGTAGGTTTATACTACATACCTTCAACCTATCACCTATCTTCAAATAATATTATACCACTTCATATATGATACAATAACCTTAAGATAGTTTACTTCTATTTCTCTCCTCCTGGCCTTTGCCCTATTTTTGTGATACATTTTACTTCTACTTATAGTATTAACCCCCACATTACATTGTTATATTGTTGTTTTTAACAGTCAATTGTATTTTCTAGAGATTCAAAAATGAGAAAGATCTTTTTTATCTTTATATTTACATACATTGGTTCCATTCTGGGTGCTCTTCATTCCTTTATGTGGATTCAGACTTTCATTTGGTATTGTTTTTCCTTTTTCTTTTGTCAAAAGGACTTCCTTTAACATTTCACGTAGTGCTGGTCTACAGATGATAAATTCAGATTTCTATGTCTGAAAAACTCTGGTTCACCTTTACTGTTGAAAGATATTTTCACTTGGCTGGGTGTTACGTGTATGTGATGAATCAATAACTTCTACACCTGAAATTAATATTATACTACATGTTAACTAACTAGAATTTAAACACTTGAAACAAAGAATTTTTAGATTAAATGTTTCCTTTCACATTTCTCTCTCTCATTTTAAAAATGTGCTTCCCCATTTTCTTTCTTGCTTTGTTTCTGAGGAGGCTGCTTTCATTCTCATCTGTACTTCTTTGTATTAATATGTTTTCCCCTCTGTTTTTTAAGATTTTCACTTTAATACTGCTTTTAAGGAATTAAATTAAGGTACTAAGTACCTTAGTGTGACTCTTCATGTTGATGCTTGAGTTGAGATTCTTTGAGTTTATGGTTTCTATTAAATTTTTTAAATGACAATTATTTCTCTTTTTTATTCAAGTATAATTAACCCACAATATTATATTAGTTTTAGGGGTACAATGTAATAATTGAAGAATTCTATACATTACTCAATTCTCATCACAAATGTACTTTTAATCCCCTTCACCTATTTCATCCATCCCTCCACTCACCTCCCCTCTGGCAACCACAAACAATGTTCTCTATACATAAGAGCCTCGCTCTCTTTTTTTTTCCTCTGTTCATTTGTTTTGTTTCTTAAATTCCACATATGATTGAAATCATGTGGTATTTGTCTTTCTCTGACTGACTTATTTCACTTAGCATTACATCCTCTAGCTCCATCTATGGTGTTGTGAATGACAAGATTTTCTTCTTTAATGACTGAACAGTATTCCATTATACATTTTTTGAATAATGTTTTTCACCCCTCCCATCTTCATGCTTTAGGACTCTAACTAAATGCATATAAGGCTGCTTGAAGTGTTCCCACAACTCACTACTTGAGCTCTGTTCATTTTTGCCAGTTTTTGTTTTCTTTTTGTTTCATTTCAGGGAACTTGTATTTCTATCTTTGATTCATTAATATTGTCTTCTGTAAAGTCTAATCTGCTGTTTTCCCCATTCAGAGTATTTTCCTCACACACATTGTATTTCTTGTCCCTGGAAATGTGACTTTGTTCTCTTTCATATTTCCCTTTGCCTCTACTTTGATAATTTTTCTAGCTTCTTGAACATATTAAATATAATAATTGCTTTAATATACTTGTCTACTATTTCAATCAACAGTGTCATTTCTGCATCTATTTCTATAAATTAATTTTCTCTCCATGATGAAAATTTTTTTTTCCTGCTTCTTGAATGCTTGGTAATTTTTCATTGATGTCAGACAACGTAAATTTTACTTTGTTGAGTTCTAGACATTTTTGAATTCCTGTAAATACTCTTGATCTTTAAAGATTCAGGGACACAGTTATTTGAAAGCAGTTTTGTCCTTCAAGATTTATTTTTAAGTTTCGTTAGCCAGGATCAGAGTGGCCTTTATTCTGGAACTAATTTTTTAGCATTACTGAGGCAACGGCCTTCTGAGTACTCTACCCCATGAATTATGAGGTTCCTGGGTAGGAATATGAACTATTCTGGCCCTGTATGAGCTCCTTGGATTTTTCCTTCTGCTTCTGCTTCTTTTGGAGGGCTCTTTCCCTGACTTTAGGCAGTAGGATGTGAGTTGCCTCTCATCCAGGTACTGATTAGAACTCAGTTGAGGACTGAAGGGGGTTCCTGGGTAATTCTCTATAACTGTTTCTCTATGTTTCTCTTTCTGTTCTTCAAACTAAATATTTTGGCCTTATTGGACTCCAAATGAAGATGATAAATGGAGGGATCTTTACAGCCCCTTAATCAAGAAGAGGCCTAGGTTCCATGTGGGTTACCTGTCTTACTGGCCTGGAAATTCTGTCAGTTAGTAAGCCTAAGTCAGTCAAAGAGCTCCCCTATTTTTTTTTCTCATTTTCATTGACTCTCAGGAATCACTGCCTTGCTATGCCTAATGTCCATTCAGCAACAAAAAGTGCCTGAAAACATGACTTTGTATATTTTGTTTGAACTTTCAGTTGTTTCAGGCCCGAGGGGTAAATCTAATTCCTGCTTTTTGATTTGCTAAAAGTAGAAGTTTAAATATAGTATTTTAAAGTAACTTAAAGCATTTTTCCTTTTATGTTTCAGGTGAAATTTCAGAATTAATATGGCATTACAATGTAGCTAAATATGAAGTTTTTTCTGTTGGTCTGATTGAGTAGTCTAACACTTCAAGCAATCTTCGACCCACTTTGTATAGGGAAAGGGGGTGTGTGGTTATTCTCAAATAGGGATGCACCTTGACCTCCCTTCTCCATCCCATGCCCCAGTAAAAGCTACATTACTGCTCTTTCACCTTTCAGAGCACATGCAGAAAATCCTCATCAAGACTTTGAAAACAAAAAGACTATCAAAAATACATCTACAGACTTTGGTTAACTGTTCCCTCCATGTCTAGCACCATGTTGGACTCCCTCCATGTCTAGCACCATGTTGGACCTTGCTGAATATAGAAGCAACTGACATCTTCCCTACATTCCAATGAGCAAGACTACAGCAAGGATGTTAAACTGGCCTGTTTAAAAAAAAAAACAAAAAACAAAAAACAAATGAATGGTAACCATAAGTGCTGAATATAAATCTAATAGTTCATAAAAGAAAGCAAACAGGTTGAATTATGATAAGCAAAGAGTGTTGGTAGTAGAATTTAGACACAAATGAATGGGGGAAAATGGGCTTACAAAAGGAGATAAAAGAGGTGTGAGAAAACCTGAGGGAGGAGCCTGCATACTTGACATACTGGGGATACTGCAAGGCCTGCCAGGATGAGGCCCTGGAGAGCATGTGATAGGGAAGTTCACTCCTCCAAGGTCAGCCGTGCTCCATCACATGGAGTCAGATCATTATTTTCCAAGCCTGGCTTTCATTGCTGTAATCACCACCAAGATCTTTTCACAAAATGGAGGCTGTGTCCTTCCCACATCTATGCATGTACTTGCTCATGCACTGTAGTGGGTGTGGGCGGCACCCTATCCAGGGACCTTATCTGGGCACACACTGCTGGCCATGTGAATGTTGGCTGCTCATGGCTCCCAGCTGACATTTTCTCAAGCAGGACTGCCTTCCCAGGGGGCTGCATTTTCTTCTACATTTTTCCTTCTGCCTCAGGCGGCCGGAGGCCAATGATTAACTGACATAGAGTTACAAAAGTCAGGCTCCTTTATCTCAGATTGACCCTAGTCTGGGGTGCAATTTTAGACTCCCCAACGGTCAGTCCAAAGCTGATCTTTAGCCAAGACTACATCCCTGTTTGGTTCCTTCTTCTGCCCTAACTGCCTCTCTTACTGGTTTCTTCTGGAAGGTCCCTCCCAGTAATCACTGGTAAATGAACTCCCTTGTCAATATTTCCTCCTGAGACCCCAATCTAAGATATATACAGGTATACATTTTATAAACAAGTGGGTGTTTCTGTGTGAAAACTGAGAATTCCAAAATATACCCTGACCTTTTAATTAGTATTATTGTCAAACTCTGGTTGGTGATACCCAAATTAGTCCTAACATCTTTGTCACCACTCATGGAAGTGCCTCAAGCTCCTTATAAAATCATTCCTGGACACAGGCCCATGTCCTGGTCAAGTCTCCAAATATACCTCTGTGTCCTTTAGGTTTGGGCCTAGTTCTTACCCACTCCCCCACCTTTAGTTGGGACATCATGATTTCAGTTGAATCTTGGATTATGAGCCCATGTTGGCCTCAAATTCTCTCTTTTCATATTCCTTTGGATAGCTAAATATTAGCCTAGGTCAGAGATCTGGATTACCTGCCTGACCAAATAAGGGGTTCAGGATATTTTTGCTCCTCAAGCCTTGGTTTTGGGTCTCCTACTCTCCTAGTCCTGAGTCCTAGAGCCAAGCTACAGCATTAGGGTCCTGCTTGTGCCCTGGCAGGGGCAGGCTCAGCGTCCTCAGCCTGCCCATTTTCTGGCTATGGCAGCAACTGAAATTAAAGTCTCAGCTCTTGATTGGGTTGATCAATCCAATGATCCCCTCACGACATCTCACACAGCAGAGTCATAGCATGTTAATTATAAACCATAGCCTCTCCAAAATCAACTTTCTTGCCACTATCCTGCTCAGGAAATGTCTCTGGGCACCCAGAAACCAAGCCTCAGCAAGTAAAGGTCTCACTTGACCAGGCAGTCAACAGGTGCCCCAGTTTGATCCAGCCATTCCCCCTTGGGATGAGGTGACCTTTTCCATTCTACTCCAGTTCCTGGCCTTGCCTTCTTAGTTCCATACATCCTTTTGTGCACACCTCTCCAAAACTCCCCAGAAATAACACATTCTATGGAAGTAGACAGAATGGTTTTTCCCTTGTCTTCATCATTTTTCCCCTTTTCTTTGGCTCTGACCACTCACAAAATCCCCCTGCCCCCACTTTATGAAGCTGCCAGCAGAGTCTACAAGGTTTCGGTTTCAGTCCTAATAATTCACTTGCACTTTTCTGATTGGAAATTCACTGGATAGCCCAAAAATTATCTTTCAATTTCCTTTTTAAACTTTGTCTCAAAAATAAAAATTCTTGGGGCACCTGGGTGGCTCAATGGGTTAAGCCTCTGCTTTCGGTTCCGGTCATGATCTTAGGATCCTGGGATCGAGCCCCACATCGGGCTCTCTGCTCAGTAGTGAGCCTGCTTCCCTCCCTCTCTTTCTGCCTGCCTCTCTGCCTACTTGTAATCTCTCTCTGTCAAATAAATAAATAAAATCTTAAAAAATAAATAAAAATTTAAAAAATAAATTAATTAAATTAAAATTGAAAATCAGTCAAAAGAATATAGACTAAAATTCTACACTACATAACATTTAAGAGCATGAGCTCTGGAACCAAATGGACATAGTTTTTATCCCACCTCTTTTACATCCGGGGTCTGGGCCTCACTTTCCTCATCTGCAAAATGGGGATAATATAATCTTCTTCAAAAGAGCACTGTATGAGTAAATTGATAAATTCAATGTAAATCATTTAGAACATGAGCCAGAAATATAGTAAGTCATCACTAAATGATATATAAAGTTATTTTTATTTTTACTTTCTTTTGTGTTTTTCAGAGCTATGAATGTAGTCCTTACTCAAAAACTGATCTTCCAGAGAGAGAAGATGACAGAGAAGGAGAATCCAGAGCTCAGCTCCTCCCACAATACAAGAAATAACAACTAGATGTCATGCAACTCACATGAATACAACCTGAGACTGGCAAAGCTATATTCTATAACTAATGGCATAAAGAGAAGACCACAGTGAGAAAGGTAGAAGAGGAAGAGGCACAGCGAGAAAATAAGCCTCTGGAGTGGCTGGGACCCACAAGTGGGAGGTGCATCACAGGCATGGAAGGACACACTAAGAAGCAGGGAGTTCAAGCCCCAAATCAGGCATGTCTGGCCCTGGAGACCTGCACCAAAAGATAAGCTCCCATAACATCTAGTTTTGAAAATCAGAAGGTCTTAGATCCAGGAGATTTGAAGGGCTATAGGAAACTGAGTCTCCTCTCTTAAAGGTCCAGCAAACTATATCATTCAGTCCAAGACCCAGCCTGGAAGTAGCAGCTTGAAGAGTACCTGGGGGTACATGTGAAAGAGATTTAGTTACTAATTTTAAGAAGTGTGCCAGAGGGACAGCAATCTACAGGAGATTTCTCTGAAAATAGGGCTGCTATTAGGCACCATTTTTTCTTGCCCTCTTCAGAACAGCTTGCTGAACACTTTGGGAAACCAGTTTTAACACCTTCCATCTACTTTGCTAGAACTGGGAACCCTGCCCTGCTGAACTTGTCTGCCCCAAGAGGCACCCCTCCAAAGTGGCTCCTGCCTCCACCACATCCAACAGGCAGCATTGGCCAAGATCTGTGCCCTCCAGAGAAGTCCCTAACCTGGGCAAAGGGGAAAGTAGTCTCACTCACCAGCATTCTCACAGTACTTATAGCCCAGCCTCTCAGTCAGCAATGCCAGGATCAAGCCCTGTCCATCAGTGTACCTGTGGAAGTTGAGGCTGGTCATTGCAGACAACCAGGCTGAAGTCTATCTCCCTTAGTACACTAACAGCAACTGCAGCCAAGCTTCTCACTCAGCTGCGGCAGGGGCGAGGCTTGCCCATCAATATGCTCATAGCAGCCGCAGCCCAGCCAGAACACAAGTGAGCATTCAGGCACCCATTCAGGCAACACCCCAGAAACACTAGGTTCTGGTGACCAGGAAGCATTGCACACAGGGCACCACAGGGTCTCTTCTACACAAGGCCACTACTTGCAACAACAGAAGACATAGTTTCCCTACCTAATACATAGAAACAAACAGATAAAATGGGGAGACAGAGGAATATAATCCAAACAAAAGAATAAGACAGAACCCCAGAAAAATACCTAATCTAAATAAAGATAAACAACATGTTAGATAAAAGAGTTCAAAGTAATAGTCATAAAGATACTCATTACAGTTGAGAGAGGAGTGGATTAATTCAGTGAAAACTTTAACAAAGAAATAGAACAAATTTAAAAGAATTATTCAGATCTAAAGACTACAATAACTAAAATGAAAAACACTAGAGTGCATCAACAGCAGATTAGAGGATGCAGAAAAAAAATTTAGCAATCTAGAAGAAAGGGTAGTGAAAGCAACCAAGCCAAACAGCAAAAAATAATATTTTTTTAAAAAATGAGGCCAGGTTAAAAACCTCTGCAACAACATCAAGTATACTAACATTTACATAATAGGCCTTTTAGAAGAGAGAAAGGGACAAAAAATATACGTGAAGAAAGAGTAGTTGAAAACTTCTGTAACCTGGGGAAAGAAACAGACATCTATGTCCAGGACCCACAGAGGTTCCCAAACAAGATGAACTAAAGGAGGTCCACACCAAGATACACAAGAATTAAAACAGAAAATAAATTAAATAAATAAACAAACAAACAAACAAATAAATAAATATTCTTAAAAGCAGCTAGAGAAAAGCAAACAATTGCATACAAAGGAAACTCCATATGCTATCAGCTAATTTTTTCAACAGAAACTGCAGGCCAGAGAAGTGGCATGATATATCCAAACTTCTGAAAGAAAAAAACCTACAACCAAGAACACTCTAACCCAGCAAAATTGTATCATTCAGCATTGAAAGAGAGATAAATAATTTCCCAAACAAAAGTTAAAGGAGTTTATCACTGCTAAACCAGCCTTACAAGAAATGCTAGAGAGACCTCTTTAAATGGAAAAGAAAATGCCATAACCAGAAAAAATTATGAAAAGAAAACAAACATAGAATAAAGGTAGTAAATGAATCACTTATAAAACTAGCATAAAGGTTAAAAGACAAAAGTAGTAAATCAATTGCATCTACCAAAATTAGTCAAGGAATTCACAAAAAAATGTATAAAATATGATATCACATATATAAACATGGAATAAGGAGTAAAAATGTAAAAATGCTTTCAGAATGTACTTGAACATAAGCAACCATCAAATTAATACAGATTGCTACATACATAGGATGTTATACATGAACCTCGTGGTAACCACAAATGAAAAACCTGTAATATATACAGAAAAAAAAAAGATAAAGAAATCTGAGCATAATACTAAAGAAAGTCATCAAATCACAAAGGAAGAGAGTAAGAGAAGGAAAAAGAACAAAGAAGAACTACAAAAAGAACCAAAAAGCAATGAGTAAAATGCAATAACTACATACCTATCAAAAATGACTTTAAATGTAAGTGCTATAAATATTTCCATCAAAAGACATAGGGTGACTGAATAGATGAAAAAGACCTATCTATACATTGCTTAGGAGAGACTCACTGTAGACCTAAGGACATATACAGACTGAAAATGAAGAAATAGAAAAAGATATCTCATGCAAATGGAAACAAACAAAAGAGCTAGGGTAGCAATACCTACATCAGACAAGAGACTTTAAAACAAAGACTGTGGAACGCCTGAGTGGCTCAGTCAATTAAACGGCTGCCTTCAGCTCAGTTCATGATCCCAGGGTCCTGGGATTGAGTTCTGCATTGGGCTCCCTGCTCAATGGGAATCCTACTTTTCCCTCTCCCTCTGCTGTGCTCTCTCTCTAATAAAAAAATAAAAACCTAAAAATAAATAAAATTAAAATAAAATAAAACAAAGAGTGTAACAAGAGACAAAAAAAGGGGGGGCGGTACATAATGATAAAGGGATCAAGCCAACAAGAAGCTATAGTAATTGTAAATATCTAAGCATGCAACATATAAGCATGTAAATATATGAAACAAATATTAAGGGAGAAATCGACAATAATACAACAGTACTAGGGAATGTTAACACCCTAGTTACATCAATGGATATATCATCCAGATAGAAAATCAACAAGAGAACAGTAGCTTTGAACAACACATTAGACTAGATGGACTTAAGAGATATACACAGAACATGCCAACCAAAACTAATGGAATACATTAGTTTATATACATAATAATATAATTATTGTTATTTATTTATTATATATTATATATTTTATAATAATATTTTATTATATATTTTATAATAAATATTATATATTTATTATAATAAATAATATAATTATATTATTTATTATATAATAAAACATAATAATAATACATTATTTTCAAGAGCACATAGGATATTTTCCAGGATAGATCATGTTAGGCCACAAAAATAGGCTCAATAAATGTAAGAAGATTATAATCACAACAAGCACCTTTTCCAACCACAACACAAATTAGAAATCACTCATGTAAGAAAAAAAAAAAAAAAACAAGAAAAAACACAAGCTACATGGTAGTAAACAACAAATGAATCCCTGAAGAAATCAAAGATGAAATCAAAAAGTGTCTTACAACAAGTGAAAATGAAAACACAACGGTTCAAAATTCTTGGGACACAGAAAAAGCAGTTCTGAGAGGGAAGATTAGAGTAATACACAGCCACCTCAAGACACAAGGAAAAAACAACATAAACTTACACATAAAGGAACTAGAAAAAGAAAAACAAAACTTAAAACCATCAGTAGGAAGGAAATAATAAAAATTAGAGCAAAAATAAATGAAATAGAAACTTAAAGTAGAAAATATCAATGAAACTAACAGCTGGTTATTCGAAAAAAAAAATTATAAAGCTTTAGCCAGATTAGCCAAGAAAAAAAGAGAGAACTCAAATAACTAAAATAAGAAATGAAAGAGAAGTTATAACTGACACCACAGAAATACAAAGAATTATAAGAGACTGCTAGAAAAAATTATATCACAACAAACTGGACAGCCAGGAAGAAATGATAAATTCCTAGGAACAAATAATCTTCCAAAACTAAATCAGGAAGAAATAATATATATATATATATATATATATATATATATATATATATATATATATATATACACACACACATACAGACTGATTACTAGTAACAAAATTGAATCAGAAATCAAAAACTCCCAACAGACAAAATTCCAGGACAAAAATGACTTCACAGATGAAATCTACCAAACATTTAAAGAATTAAAACCTGGTTTTCTGGGAGGAAATAAGATGGTGGAGTAGTAGGGGGACCCAATGCTTGCCTCATCCCTGGAACACAGCTAGAGAAAAATATCAAATCATTCTGAACACCAAAAAAACCAATCCAAGGACTGACAGAACAAACTGCATAACTAGAGAAAGAAAAGAGGCCACTTCGTGGAAGGTGGGAGGTGAGGATATGTGATTTGGGAGAGAAAAAAAATAGCACTGTAGAGGAGAGGGAGACCTGATCATGTGGAGAAGAGGAGGGGGAGAGAGAGAAAGGGAGAGAGAGGGAGGAAGGGAGGGAAGGAGAGAGAGAGAGCAGTGTACAGGGGATTACACAAGAGAAACACTTCCACAAAACCATTGACTGGGAAAACAAGCGTTTGATTATCACAAGTTTTTACAATCATTGGAGCTCAAAAGCTGAAGTTTTAGGAGTCTGCACCATGACGAGGCAGAGCCTGACAGGCTTAGGGGTGATCCTATGGAGAAGGAGGGCAGAGGCCCAAGAGTGGACAGCATGGTCTGAGGGTCCCCTGGGATGTGCTGGGAGAGACAGTACCCCTTCTTGGAGTGCATTTGAGAGAGAGGGCATTACCTCTCAGGAGACAAAAGAACCAGCAGGCACCATTGTGCTGCCCCATTCATTAGCATAGGAGCAGAGGCACCTGCTGAGGGCAGCCAACCCAGACATGAGCTTTTTGCTGCATTTAAGCTAAACTCCAAGTTGTGGTGTGCTTTCATGCAACTATCCTTCTGGGACAAATCAACACCACTCCCAGCATGGTTAGACCTTCCCCCAAGGAGTCCCTAACCGCAGAGTTAAAAGACTTAAAAACTAGTCAGGGTAAAATAAAAAATGATATAACCAATATGCAAAACTGATTGGATGACCACTAATGACCACAAGGATGGGAGAATCAAAAGAATGAACAAGTGACATAAAACTATGGAAAACAATGTAACTGAAAAGAAAAGGAAAAGAAAATACTGGATCACAAAGGCAGACTTAGGGAACTCAGAGATCCATAAAATATAATAATATCTGTATCATAGGAGCTCCAGAAGAAGAGAGAAAAAATGGGGCAGAAGGTTGATTTGAGGAAATTATAGTTGAAAACTTCCCTAATCTGGAGAAGGAAACAGACAGCCAAATCCAGGAGGCACAGAGAACTCCCATCAGAATCAACAAAACCAGGCCAACACCAAGACATATGGTAGTAAAACTAAATTATACAGAGGTAAGGCGAAAAAAAGCAAACCCAAAAGCAGGAAGGGAAAAGAAATCTCTAACTTACAAGGGAAAACAAATAAGGTTAGCAGCAGATCTATCCATAGAAACTACACAGGCCATAAGAGAGTAGCATGATATAGTCAATGTGATGAATAGGACAAATACGCAGTCAAGAATACTTTATCCAGGAAGGCTGTCATTCAGAATAGAAGGTGAGAGAAAGAAATTCCCAGGCAAACAAAAACTAAGAGAGTTCATGACCACTAAACCAGCCCTGCAAGAAATATTAAAGGGGACTCTTCGAGTGGGGAAGAAAGACCAAAAGTGAAAATGACTAGAAAGCAACAGAAAAAATCTCCAGAAACAACTTAATAGGTAATGCAATGGCACTTAATTCATATCTATCAATAATCACTTTGAATGAAAATGGACTAAATATTCCAATCAAAAGACACAGTGTTTCAGGATGGATAAAAACAAAACAAAACAAACAAAGAAACAAACAAAAAAACAGGACCCATATATATGCTGTATACAAGAGACTCATTTTAAACCTGAAGACACTGGTATATTAAAAATGAGGGATGGAGAAAAATTTATCATGCTAAGGAACATCAAAAGAAAGCCAGAATAGCTATACTTCTATCAGATAAACTGCATTTTAAACCAAAGTCTCTAACAAGAGATGAAGAAGAAGGACCATATATCATAATATATAATAAAAGGATCTATCCAACAAGAATATCTAACAACTGTAAATATTTATACCCCCAACTTGGGAGTACCCAAATATATAAATCAATTAATAAAAAAGCATAAATAAACTCGATAATAATACAATAATAGTAGGGGATTTTATCAATGGACAGATCTTCTAAGCAGAAAATCAACAAGGAAAAATGGCTTTGAATGACACACTGGACAAGATGGACTTAACAAATATATTCAGAACATTTCATCCAAAAGAGGCAGAATACACATTCTCTTTGCATACACATGGAACACATGTGCATATATTCTCATATATATGAGATATATGATATCTCTGCAAAACAGAGATATATATGCAAAACACATTTGCATATATTCTCCAGAATATATGACATATGGAATCACAAACCAGGCCTCATCAAATACAAAAAGACTGAGATGATACCATGAATGTTTTCAGACCACAATGCTATGAAACTTGAAGTCAACCACAAGAAAAAATTTAGTAAGACCACAAACATGAGGATAAAGAACACCCCACTAAAGAATGAATGGATTAACCAGGAAATTCAAGAAGAAATTAAAAAAAAATACATGGAAGCTAATGAAAATGGAAACATGACAGTCCAAAATTTTTGGCGTGTAGCAAAAGCAATCATAAAAGGGAAATATATTTGAGGCCCACCTCAAAAAGCAAGAAAAATCTCAAATACACAACCAAACCTGACACCTAAAGGAGCTAGAAAAGAAACAACGAATGAAGCCTAAAGCCAGCAGAGAAAGGATAAGATTAGAGCAGAAATAAACTATATAGAAACAAACAAACAAACAAACAAACAAAACCCAGTAGAACAAAAAGAAACTAGTAGCTGGTTCCTTGAAAGAATTAAAAAAATTGATAAATCCCTAGCCAGACTTATTAAAAGAAAAGAGAAAGGATCCAAATAAGTAAAATCACGAATGAGAGAAGAGAGTTCACAACCAACACCACAGAAATCCAAACAATTATAAGAGAATATTATAAAAATTCTACGGCAACAAATTGGGCAATCTGGAAGAAACAGATAAATTCCCAGAAACATATAAATTACCAAAACTGAAACAGTAAAAATGGAAAAATTGAACAGACCCATAACCAGCAAAAAAAAAAAAAAAGAATCACTAATCAAAAATTTCCCAACAAACAAAAGTGCAGGGCCATATGGCTTCCCAGGAGAATTCCACCAAACATTTAAAGGAGGGTTAACACCTATTCTTCTCAAAATGTTCCAAAACATAGAAATGGAAGGAAAGCTTCCAAACTCATTCCATGAGGCCAGCATTATCCTTATTCCAAAACCATAGAAAGATTCCACTAAAAAGGAATACTACAGGCCAATATCCTTAGTGAACATGGATGCAAAAGTTTTCAACATGATTCCAGCAAATCAAATCCAGTGGTACATTAAAATAATTATTTACCACAGTCAAACGGGATTCATTCCTGGGCTGTAAGGGTGGTTCAATATTTGCAAATCAATCAACATGATAAACCACATTAATAAAAGAAAGGATAATAACCATATGATTCTGTCAATAGATGCAGGAAAAGCATTTGACAGAATAGTTTCCATTCTTGATAAAAATCCTCAACAAAGTAGGGATAGAGGGAATATACCTAAGCATCATAAAGATCATATATGAAAGACTCCCAGCTAATATCATCCTGAATGGGAAAAAGCTGAGAGTTTTTCCTCTATGGTTAGGAATAAGACAGGGATGTCTACTCTCACCAGTGTTATTTAACATAATACTGGAAATCCTAGCCTCAGCAATCAGACAAAGAAAGGAAAAAAAGAAAGAGAGAGAGGGAGAAGAAAGAAAGAAGAAAGAAAGAAAGAAAGAAAGAAAAAGAGAGAGAGAGAGAGAGAGAGAGAGAGAAAGAAAGAAAGAAAGAAAGAAAGAAAGAAAGAAAGAAAGAAAGAAAGAGAAGAACAGCATCCAAATCAGCAAGGAAGAAGTCAAACTTTTAACATTCTCAGACAACATGATCCTCTATGTAGAAAATCTGAAAGACTCCACTGAAGAATTACTAAAACTCATACACAAATTCAACAGTCACAGGATACAAAATAAACATACAGAAACCTGTTGCATTTCCATACACCACTAATGAAGTAGTAGAAACAGAAATCAAGGAATTAATCCCATTTATTGATGGGAAAAACCATATGAGAGCTAGGGAAAAACCCAACCAAAGAGGTAAAAGATCTGTATTCTGAAAATTATAGAACACTCAAGAAAGAAATTGAAGAAGACACAAAGAAATGGAAAAACATTCTACTCCCATGGATGGGAAGTAAAAATATTTTTTAAATGTCTATACTACACAAAGCAATCTATACATTTAATACAATCTCCATCAAAATACCACCAGCATTTTTCACAGAGTTAGAACAAATAATCCTAAAATTTGTATGGAACCACAAAAGACCCCAAATAGTCAAAGCAATCTTGAAAAAAAAAAAAAGCAGAGGGGTGTCTGGGTGGCTCAGTCAGTTGAGAATCTGCCTTCAGCTCTGGTGTGTGTGTATACACACACACACACACACACACACATAAACATACATACACACACCCACTTCTCCACTGTATGTGTGTGTGTGTATGTGTATACACATATAAACACACACACAATGAACTATTACTCAGCCATCCAAAAGATTGAAATCTTGCCATGTGCAGCAATGTGGATGAAGCTGAAGTATATAATGCCAAGCAAAATAAGTCAGAGAAAGACAAATACCATATGATTTTATTCATATATGGAATTTAAGAAAGGAAGCATAGGGACATAGGGAACATAGAGAAAGGAAGAAAAAGAAGAGGGAAGCAAACCATAAGAGACTATTAACTATAGAGAACAAATAGGGTTGATGGAGGGAGATGGGTTGGGGATGGGCTAAATGGGTGATGGGTATTAAGGAGGGCACCTGTCATGATGAGCATTGGGTGTTATATGTAAGTAATGAATCATTAAATTCTACTCCTAAAACCAATATTACACTACATGTCAACTAAGTAAAATTTAAATAAAAACTTGAAACAAAATAAATAAAGATTTAAAACCTATTCTTAAACTATTCCAAAAAATAGGCAAATAGGGAATGCTTCCTAATTAATTCTATGAAGCCACATTACTCTGATACCAAAACCAAGCAACAATGCTACAAAAAAAGGAAATTACAGACAAATATTCCTGATGAATATAGATGCAAAAATCCTTAACAAAATATTAGCAAACTGAACTCTACTTCTTAATTTTTCTATTTGTATGTATTTTTTTTAAGTAGGCCCCATACCCAGCATGGATCCCAATGCAGGGGTTGAATTCATGACCCTGAGATGAAGACCTGAGTTGAGACCAAGAATCAAATGCTCAACTGACTGAGGAACCCAAGGTGCCCCAGCAAACTGAATTCTAAAACACACTAATCACCATGATTAGTGGGATTTATTCCAGGGATGCAAGGATAGTTCAATATCCACAAATCATTCAAGCATAAATATCACATTAACAAAACAAAAAACAAAATTCATATGATCATCTCAATAGATACAGAAAAAGCATGTGACAAATTTGATATCCATATATGATAACAATATAGATATAAAGGGAATACACCTCAACGTAATAAAAGGCCATATGAGATAAATCCATGGCTAACATCATACCCAATAGTGAAAAAATGAAAGCTTTTCCTCTAAGATCAGAAACAAGACGAGGATGTCTACTTTTGCCATTTTTACTCAACATAGTACTAAAAACCCTAGCCACAGCAATTATACTAGAAATAAAAGCCATCCAAAATAGAAAGGAAAAAGTAACACCATAACTACTTGAAGACATGATAACATATAAAGAAAACCCTAAAGACTCCACCAAAAAAACTCTTAGAACCAATAAATGAAATCAGTAAATTTGCAAGATACAAAATCAGTATGTAGAAATCTATTGTATTTCTATGCACTAATAATGAAAATAAGTAGAAAGAAAACAATCCCATTTACAATAGCATTGAAAAGAATAAAATATTTAGAAATAAATTTAACCAAGATAGTAAAAGGCCTATTCTCTGTAAACTATAAGACACTGATGAAAAATAAATTGAAGACAATGCAAATAAATGGAAGGACATACCATGCTCATGAATTGGAAGAATTAATATCATTAAAATGTCCATACTATACAAAAATACTATACAGATTCAATGAAATCCCTATCAAAATACCAATAATACTTTTAACAGAATGAGAACAAAAACCCTAAAATTTTAATGGAACCACAAAAGACCCTAAATAGCCAAAACAATCTTGAGAAAGAACAAGGTTAAAGAGTATCATAATCCCAGATTTCAAATTATACTATAAAACTATAGTAATTAAAGAGTATTGTACTGGCACAAAAATAGACATATAGAGCAATGGAAGACAATAGAAAGCCCAGAAATAAACCCATAACTATATGATTAATTAATTAATCTATGACAAAGAAGGCAAGAATACATAATAGGTAAAAGTCTCTTCAACAAATGGTGTTGGGACAACTGAATGGCTACCTGCAAAACAATGAAAATGGATCACTTTCTTTTTTTTTTTTTTTAAAGATTTTATTTATTTGACAGAGAGAAACACAGCGAGAGAGGGAACACAAGCAGAGGGAATGGTAGCGGGAGAAGCAGGCTTCCTGCAGAGCAGAGAGCCCGATGCGGGGCTCGATCCCACGCCCCCGGGACCTGACCTGGGCTGAAGACAGACGCTTAACGACTGAGCCACCCAGGCGCCCGAAACTGGATCACTTTCTTACATCAAAAATAAAATTAAACTAAACTGCATTAAAGACCTAAATGTAAGACCTGAAAACTCCTAAAAGAAAATATGGATCTATTATCTTTGACTTAACAATATTATGTCTTAGCAATACTTTTCTGGATACGTTTCCTCAGGCCACGGAAATAAAAATAAACTACTGGAACAACATCAAAGCAGAAAGTGAAGGAAAGAATCAAGAAAATGAAAAGAAACCCATTAAGTGGTAGAATATATCTGCAAATGATACATCAGATAAGAGGTATATATACAAAATATATAAACAACTCATACAACTCAAGACCAAAATAATAATAATAATTCAATTTAAAAATGGGCAGAGAACATAAACATTTTTCCAATGTAGAAAAAGAGATGATTAAAAGACACACAACAGAATCACTAATTAGTAGTATCACTAGTATCACTCACTATCACTAATCACCAGGGAAATGTAAATCAAAACCACACCGAGATGATATCTCATTCCAGTCAGAATGACTACTATTGAAAAAAAAAGAAGAAATAGCAAGTATTGGCAAGGATGTTGAGGAAAGGGAATTCTTGTGCACTGTTGGTGGGACTGCAAATTGGTACAGCCAATGGATGGATGTTCCACAAAAGAATAAAAGTAGAACTAACATATAACCCCCTAATTTCACTACTGGGTATTTACCAAAAGAAAATGAAAACACTAATTCAAAAAGATATATGCAGCCCTATAGTTATTGCAGCATTATTTACAATAACCAAGATATGGAAGAAACCTAAATACCCATCAACAGATGAATGGACCAGAAGCTGTGATACACACACACATGCACACACACACACACACACACTGCGATATTATTCAGACATAAAAAAGAATAAAATCTTGCCATTTACAACCACACAGAAAGACCTAGAGAGTATTATGCTAAGGGAGATAATTTAGAGAAAGGTCATGGGATTTCACTCATATGTGGAATCTAAAAAAAAAACAAAACAAATGAACAAAAAAAAGAAACAGACTTATAAATAGAACTGGTAGTTGCCAGAGGGGAGGGGGATAGAGGAATGGGTGAAATAGGTGAAGGGGATTAAGAAGTACAAACTTCCAGTTATAAAATAAGTAAATCACAAGGATGAAAAATACAGCATAGGGAATATAGTCAACAATATTATAATAACTTTGTATGGTGACAGATGGCGACAGTACCTATGGTGAACATTGCATAATGTATAGAATTATTGAATCACTATGTCGTACATTATTATACATTATTTGTCACCTATATTTCAATTAAAAATTTTAAAAACTGGGGGTTCCTAGGTGGTGTAGGTGGTTAGGTGTCTGAATCCTCCTTTTGGCTCAGGTTGTGATCTCAGGGATGTGAGATCGAGCCCCATTTGGGGTCTCCTCAACACGGAGTCTGCTAAGACTCTCTCTCCCTCTGCACCTACCCCCCCACCCCACACTCCTCTCCCACCCTCTAATAAATAAAATCTTTTCAATAACTAAAAAAAAAATAAAAAACTGATCTTCCTTCCTTTAAAAATTAATTCAGCTGTAAAGAATGATGGTCCGTTTCATCCAAAACAACCTGCTAGGATGTAGAGATTAAGTGAGATGAGTAAGAAGGCTGGACTGACCTTTATCCTCAGGTTACAACCTCGGTGGGGACAAATGAGAGGCAGATATGAAAGAGATCTTTTCACACAGTGAGATTAAGTGAAAACATGGATTTGCAATTAACTCATGGGAACACAAGCCTTAACCTCAGGAAAGGCTTCATCACAGAGAGGGAGGGGGGAGAAAAGGACATCATAAAATGGGATCCTCAGGGCTCTAACTTTCCCAAAATGAAATGCAAATCTACTGTTTTTAATTTCAAGTATATTGTAATAGGCAGGGCCAAAGGCAGCAGAACCTATTAAAAGTTTTAGGTATTTATTCCAACTGAAAGAACTATAGTTGGCCTCCTGAGTTAAATAACTCACCAGTTCTGGTTATTGCCATAGTCTTCGTTCCATAACTACTCAGCTTTTAATTTGTGTGCAAAGCCCAGGAGGGTAACAGGAGCAGCTGTTCCCTCAGACAGGAGTCCTCAAAGAGAAACAGATCAGATAACAGCAGAGACTGGCAGAATGCTGCCCTTCTCCAGGGAAGGGAGAAGCCTGTAATCTGCTACCTCGTAAATGCTGAAGACTCAGACATACCCTTGTGACCACAAAGTAGCCATTGTGTCCAAAGGTAACGAGTACAGGATGCCTCCAAGGAGGCAGGGTACATGGACGGCAGACCTCCAAAGAGAGAATTTATGCCTCCCAAATTAGGACAGAACACTTGAATCTGGAAAAGAGGACAAGTAAGAAAGATACGTTCCTCTCAATTTCAATCCTCCTTCAATGGAAAATCATGCATCTCTGAGGAGTTATGTAGCAGGGAAAAAAACAAAGGCATCAATATGCAGCAAACAGTCTGAATGCAGCACAAAACTTCAGAACCCTTAGGTCCCCATCCTTGCCTGCCTAGGGTTTGGGTCAAATTGCCTTTGGAAAAATGCTGTTCCCTATTTCTGGATCTGGATCAGCCAGCGCATCTCTGGGGCACACATTTAGATAACCCACAAATGAAAAACTGTAAGTTAAGAAGAAAAGCATGGCAAATGGTTTGTTCTCATTGAAAACAAAAATGAACTCTGATCTATCTAAGCTTCAACAAAGTATTTTTCTTGTCCTTAAATACTAGCTTCCTCACTCAATTAAAACAGAAATTGATAGGCAAAGCACTAAATCACAGCAACATTTCAGGGCTTTCATTAGTATGAAAAGTAAGATTTATCTGACCAATGATGTCATTCCCTTGCTTAGTTTCCACTGCAGAAAGAAACAAGGCAAAAGGCTCACAGCTGAGACAGACTTTAGATCAGGGGTTTACAAAAGACCCTCCCATAGGAACCATTTCCCGGACACCATTGCTAAAATAAAATGAAATGTTGTTATTTTTCAAGTCTGCAGAAGAAACATAATTACTTTTTTTAATTTCAATTATTTTCCTCTTATAAATTTTCTTTTAATGCTGATACCTGATGCCATAAGTACTATAATTAGTGTATAATTGTGTCTACTTTTGAATAAATTTGTGTGTATGGTTATGTTAATCAATTGATATGCCATGTTTCACCTCAAAGAGCTCCCAGATGTTCTGTCCCCTGATCAAATGGAGATTTCTCAATTTGTTAGGAATCAGAAAGGGTTGCCAACCTTAGATGAATCACAGGGTTTTTTTTTAGAGACAAAATACTCTTGTGCTAGCACTAATTGCTAGCACCTACTTAGGGTTTATTAAATGCCAGGATGAGAGGTTGAATCTTCAGAGAAGCTAATGATTTTCAGGGGAAAAAAACTAAGGTTCAAGAAGTTCAATCACATGTTTAGAGTCACACTGCTGGGAAGTGCCTGAGCCTAGATTCAGAGCCAAGGTTTTCTGGCCCCAGAGTCTTGACTCAGAGCCACATTGTCAGAAGCAGAGAGATAATTACTACTGAGGGTGTGATCATCAGGATCCAGCCTCCGGACCGTTGGTCTTACTCACTGTTGAAATTCCATCACCTAACTCAGTGCCAGACATGTAGTGTTTCTCGAAGAAAATAATAATCTCAAGGTTTTTAGCTCTCAGAGAATCAGGAAATAGCCCATGAGTCAGGCCATTGATACTGGAGGCCAGACTTAGAATTGTGTGACTCAGAATTGCTTTACTTCCATTAAGGACTTTCACCAACTGGACGTGAGTAGCATCCAAGGTAGATTTCCTCATAATTCTGCAGTGATGCTTTTACTTTGCAACTCCCTGATGGGTAAAAACATAGATTCTTAGTCTTACCTTCCACCAAGGAACACCACTGTCTTGACTTAGGCTCTCCAGAAGCAGAACCCATGACAGGGATTCAGATAAAAATGACTTATTAGGAAGAACTCTTAAGAGAAAGCTTAAGAGAAGGAAGGAGGACGATAGAGGGGCAGGAAAGAAACTGAGTACAGATGTATTCTCTGGAAATTCTAGATTTGATCTGTTCCATAGGGGGCTGTAGAAAATAAATACACTGCAGAGACACCTCTGCTTAAAATCGGGAGTGAGGGTGCTGGCTTTTGCACATCTACTTCAGTTCAGTATTGATGATGGTCAGCCCCAGGAGAAGAAATGCATAATCTCCTGGTCTTTAGAGACAAGGCAGCTGTGAGCCTTTAACAGCCAACACTAATGGAAATTGTGGGAGTGGGTTGTGATTAAGGGAAGTTCGGCTGGGCACCAACAGTGTCTACTACAACTCCTCTGGAGAATTGATCTCTTATTGAATTCCTGTCCACAAAAGAACAAACATTACTGATTCAGTGAAATGCAACAAGTCCCTATCTATGCCAGGTCCTTCTTTTATGCCGAGCTTACAAAAATGAACAAGCCACTGTCCATCCTATATACAGCTAATGGCGATACTATGTCTCAGTCAGATAGTTAAGAAGTACATATAAACACAGGAGAATTTCAGATAAAGTGTACCATAAGGAAAATGAATCGGGCCTAAGTAAGAGTGACTTGTAGGGCAGTGACTGCTTTGGAATGGGTGGTCAGGAAAGCCCTTCCTGTGGAGGGGTCATTTGAGCAGAGACTGGATAGAACAAGAGAAGGAAATAAGCTACATGAAGATCCCCAGGCACAATTTTCTTGGCAAAGGGAACAGAAGGTGCAAAGTCTCTATGTTGGGAACAAGCTCGTCAGCATCTAAACATTGAATACAAAGGAAGCAACAAAAGCACAGGGAGAAAAATCTAGATTGAGCCCTAACATGCAAGTCGAAACTAGAGGAATGACCACAGCCAACACAGATGAAGACTATGTATCAGTGGAAATTTTCTACATCAAATGTAAAAATAAAAAAAGATGAACAAGCTGTGACCCCTGGCCCCAACAAGGTCACAACTTAATCCTGATATATATATATATACATATAACCAAACATTCTAATTCATATGAGAAGAGCTGTGGGTTATGAAAACACAAAAAAGGAAAACACTGGATTCTGCCTGAATATGCTAGTAAACATCTCCATAGGGGATGGGGGTTTTGACGAGGGCCTTAAAGCAGGAGTAGAAGCTCATCTGAAGGAGAAACAGGGGATATGACATTCCAGGAAAGAGGATAGTATAAGTGAAGGTAGTATTATGTGGGGTCTGGAATATCTAATGTATACATATTGTAGGGACTGGCAGGAAGACAGGGCAGGGAGAAGGGGCACGAAGATCTGCCAATTTACCTGGAAAAGCAAACTCAAGCAGCTCTAAAGCAATTACCTATTCTTTTATTTTCCTTTAACTAAACAACCTCAGAGAATATTAGCTTAAACTTGGCTCCCCAAGACAGCATTTCTCAAGTGTGGTACATAAACCACCTGTAGCAGATTCACCTCAAGTGTTTTTCAAAATTCAGGTTCCTGGACTCCCACCCCCTTCAATTTTTCTTAAAAAGAGAATTGCTGGGTTATAATTTCTATCCAGGTGGTATGTAAGTACTTTCCACAATTTAAACATGTCTTCACAGGTAAAAATGAAATTGTGTCACCAATTCCTGTTTCTTTCTAAGATGGACGTATATTTCCTTTCCACCACATTTTACAACAGCAGTAAAAATTCCAGGGCGCCTGGGTGGCTCAGTCGTTAAGCGGCTGCCTTTGGCTCAGGTCATGATCCCAGGGTCTTGGGATCGAGCCCCACATCGGGCTCCCTGCTCGGCAGGAAGCCTGCTTCTCCTGCTACCACTCCCTCTGCTTGTGTTCCTTCTCTCGCTATGTTTCTCTCTGTCAAATAAATAAAATATTTAAAAAAAAATTCCAGCCACTGTCAGAGCTGTGAGAAGTCATATATACCCCACTTAACCCCTCACACTAGCCCCCTGAGCTCTGGATTGCAATTATTCCTACTTGACACTGAGACTTCTTAGTCTCTTTCCTAAGACGAAGGTACCCATCCAGGTTACAAGAATACAAACACCTGCAGGAATTATAGGACAGAGGGAGCCCCCCCCCGGAAATCTTTCTGAGAGGGGCTGCTTTAAAGTGGGACAGTCAGTCCCCATTTGGACTAAATCTCCAGCCATCAAAGTTCCCAGGTTCCTCTTACTGGAAGTACCACTGCCAATCGGCCAGCCCCCGAGCCCCAGCAAGGCAGTCCACTTGCCCCAAGCTCTACCTTTAGGTTCAATATGTGCAGTAAGGTAAGAGAAAGTTTGGAATTGGGTAGATGCCCCCCCACATCCCTTGAGCCACCTCAGAGACCAGGCCTCTCCCAGCACCCACCAGACTCCAGGTTTCTGGGTACCCAGAGCAGCCCAGGCTCACTCCTGCACATTATGTACTCCATCAACTCTGCTGGGGCAGCTGGGGTTCTTCGGGTTTATGGAGCTGGGGCAGGTACCCCACATATCTCTGCCCTTCTGGATGGCAGCATCAGCCCACCCCCAAACCCCCACCCCCATCCAACCAAAGCTCTTTCTGAGACTTCAGCTTTCAAGTGGTGAGATTCAGCACTTACCCAATTTGGACTCACAGACTGATGAGGTCTCCAGCTTCCCCAGCATCGAGGCTCCCAGGTGTCTCTTATTGCCAGGCCCCACCCTGGCAAGGCAGGCCCCTTGCCTCTAGCTCTAACTATAAGGGCAATATGAACATTTGTATAGGTGAAGGCATGGAAGTATACAGATACAGGTTCCCTGAAGAACTTGCTGCTCTGTGACTGGGCCTCTCTCATTCCCTGCCCTGTTCCAAGTCCCTGGCTTACCTTATTTGGTAGGTAGGTCGCACATGCGCAGTACACAGCCCCTCACCAGCCTCGGGCAGCAGGGCTCTCCAGGCCTATGGATCTCAGGTGGTTCCCATCACCTGCATGGCTGCCTGGGTGTAGAGAGCTTAACCACCAAATATCTTTCTGTGGGGCAGCTCTAAAATGGTGACAGTCAGTTTCCTTTTGGGGTGTGCCTGATAGGGTCCCAGGCTTCTCCAGGAATGAAGACTTCCAAGTATCCCTTCTTGCAGGATACTGTTCCCACCCCCTCCTGCCCCAGCCAGTCCATGCAAGGCAGGCCACTTTCCTCCAGCTCTGCCTTCAGGTAGACTATGCACATTTGGGTAAGATAGGACTTAGAATTAGGCAGATACCTTGTACCCCAAGAACCTATTTCTGTGACACAACCTTTTAGGTCATCTGCCCTGTTCAGATCTTTGGCTTCCAGTACCTGAGTAGCCAGCACACGTGTGGTACACACCCAGTCAGTGGGCCTTGAACTTGGGGGAGAGGGGGAGGGGAGCAGGCACATGGTGCTCAGGACACTACCCAAATACCTGCATAGCCTTCTGGGTGGGCGGACCCCACTGCTGTAAATCATTCTGAGATGGCAGCCTTAAAATGGCAGCAGTCCACATTCCCTTTGGAGTAGATGCCTGATAAGGTTCCTCCAGCCATCAAGTCTCAGGTGTGTGTCTTAATGGAGTGGGTCCCCTCGCCATCCCCTGCAGCCCTGCCCTGCCAAGGTGGCCTGGGTGCCTCCAACTCTGCCTTCAGGAGGAATATGTGCATTTTTGGTTAGGACTTAAAATTAGGCAGATACCTTGTACCCCAAGAACACCTTTGTGACCTGGCCTTGCTGGTCACTAGCCACGTTTCAGATCCTTAGCTTCCATGACCTGCACCACCCACACATGTGCAGTACCCATCCCATCAGTCCACCTCCCCAGCAGAGGCTTTCCAGGCCTATGGCACTTAGGCTTGTCCCCAAACACCTCCCTAAGCTCCAGGGCAGAGGTAGCCCACCCCTGTAAATACTGTTGCAGTGACAGCTTTAAACTGGTGACAGTCAGTCCCCATTTGGACTTACTGCCTGATGGGGGTCTCAGCTTCTCTAGCAATCAAGGCTCTCAGGTGTCCTCTATGGAGGATAGCCCAGCTGGTCAGGTAGGGCCCACCCTGGCAAGGCAGTCCACTTTCCTACTGCCCTGCCTTCAGCCTCTGGGTAAGTTTGGGCCGGAAAGTAGGCAGATGCATTGCACTCCTAAGATCTGGCTCATGTGTGCCAGCATCTTCAGTCACCTATCTTGTTCCAGATCCCTCTCTTCTCTGATCTGAAAGGCCTGTGCATGAGCACTAGGCACCCAGTAGGAGGGAGCTTCTTCCTCTCATCAAGCATCATAAAGATGAGAAATACTCCAAACAAAGAAAAAAAATTAAGACAGGGTCACATAAATACAAAGGGTTACATAAATACAAAGAAAAAAATGGTGATTGCCAGAGGGGAGGTAAGGTGGGAGATAGGCAAAATGGGTGAGGGGGAGGGGGATATATAGGCTTCCAATTATGAAATGAGTAAGTCAGGGGAATGAAAGGTACAGCACAAGGAATATACTCAATGGTATGATGACAGATGGTGACACTTGTGGTGAGCACAGCATTAATGTATAGACTTGTCAAATCATTATGTTATATACCTGAAATTAACATAACATTGTATGTCAACTATACTGCAATGAAAAATTTTAAAAGACATTGAGGGTCAAAAACAATTCACACAGGGCGCCTGGGTGGCTCAGTGGGGTAAGGCCTCTGCCTTTGGCTCAGGTCATGATCTCAGGGTCCTGGGATGGAGTCCTATATCGGGCTCTCTGCTTGGCAGGGAGCCTGCTTCCCTCCTAGCTCTCTGCCTGCCTCTCTCCCTACTTGTGATCTCTCTCCTCTCTGTCAAATAAATAAATAAAATCTTAAAAACAAAAACAAAAACAAACAAACAAACAAAAACAATTCACACTAGTGTATTAAAATGTCACCTTCACTACCCTTTGAGGAAAACAAACTAAATAACAATCAAATATTAATGAATAATGAAATATTAACTACCAATAAGATATTTTTGTGCACTGTATTAGCAACAAATTTAATATGAATGAGGAAAGTAAAGAGAAATGAGCTATTTCACATGGTGTTGGTGGACAATGTAAGGGAAGAAGACAGTTGGACAGGACCTATCAAAATATAGTACATACCTACCCCTTGACCTGGAAATTATAGTTCAACCTTGCAGAAAGACTACCACATCAATGGCTACTTAAATTCAGGACCCAGTGCAAAAGAAAATGCAGGAATCTTGTTTAAATACGATCAAGAGCTTCAAAATGGTGGGAGGAGCAAGATGAAGGGAAGAGGAGACCTAAATTTCATTTAGTCCCAGGAATTCAGCTAGATAGTTATCAAACCATTCTGAACACCTACAAACTCAACAGGAGATCAAAGAAAAGAATAGCAGCAATTCTATGAACAGAAAAGCAACCACGTTCTAGAAGGTAGGACAGGCAGAAAAGTGAATCCATGGTAATATTTGGGAAGAGAGACCTAGGGGGCAGGGAGCCTCCATCACCTGGCTACTGGCAAGTGAGAGAGCAGCAGGGCACAAAATCAGAACTTTTAGAAACTGGCTCCACAGAGGGACCTTGCTCCAGTGGCTAAGGGGGTGGGTGGTGTGGAGCCCACGCTGGGACAGTGTAGTCTCGTGACCCTCAGGGTCACAGAAAGACCAGGGGTGCCTGAGTGTGGCAGAGCTCCTATGTATCAGAGCGGAGAAGCCAGCTGCAAAGATAGAGCCAAGGGGGGGGTTCTTAGCTCAGGGTTGCCATAAACTGTGATCCAAGGCACAGTCGGGCCACTTCTCTTTGAGCAGGGACCCAACAAGCAGCAGATCCAGGGAGACTCACCTTCCTCCCCTGGGAGGAGCAGTGCTGGAGCATGCTGCAGGAATCTGCTAGGTTTGGAGACTCCAAACAGGGCTGTGCACCAGAGATAGAAATGCTCAGCCGCAGGCTGGGTGAGCTCAGAGTATAGCCAGAGACAGAGAGACAGGAGTGACTGACTGCTTTTCTCCAAGGGCGCATTGAGGAGTGGGGCCCCATGCTCTCAGCTCCTACCACTGGAGATTGGGAGGCCGCTACTTTCATTCCTGGTGTCCAAAGCAGTATGGAAAGTGTTCAGGGAATAAAAGCTCCCCAGAGCAAACCCAGCAGATTACTTAGCCTGGCCCCTGGCAAGGGTGGGGCAGTTCTGCCTCAGGCAAAGACATTTGAGAATCACAACAGGCCCTTCCTGTAGAAGATCAGCAGAACATCCGCAGATCAATCAATGTGATACACTACATTAATAAAAGAAAGACCAAGAACCATATGATACTCTCAATAGATGCTGAAAAGCATTTGACAAAGTACAGCATCCTTTTTTGATCAAAACTCTTCACAGTGTAGGAATAGAGGGTACATACCTCAATATCATAAAAGCCATTTATGAAAAACCCACAGCAAATATCATTTTCTGGGAAAAAACTGAGAGCTATTCCCCTAAGATCAGGAACATAGCAGAGCTGTCCACTATCACCACTGCTATTCAACATAGTACTGGAAGTCCTAACCTCAGCAATCAGACAACAAAAAGAAGTAAAAGGCATCCAAATCAGAAAAGAAGTTAAACTCTCACTCTTTGCAGATGATATGATACTTTATGTGGAAAACCTAAAAGATGCCACCCCAAAACTGCTAGAACTCATACAGGAATTCTGCAAAGTGGCAGGATATAAAATCAATGCACAGAAATCAGTTGCATTTCTATACACCCACAGTGAAACAGAATAAAGAGAAATTAAGGAGTTGATCTCATTTACAATTGCATCCAAAACCATAAGATACCTAAAAACAAATCTAACCAAAGAGGCAAAGAATATATACTCAGAAAACTATAGAATATTCACTCATGAAAGAATTTAAGGAAGACAGAACGAAATGGAAAAACATCCCATGCTCATGGGTTGGAAGAATAAATATTATGAAAATGTCTATCCTACCTAGAGCAATCTACACATTTAATGCAATCCTTATCAAAATACTGTCAACTTTTTTCAAAGAAATGGAATAAATAATTCTAAAATTTGTATGGAACCAGAAAAGACCCCAAATAGCCAGAGGAATGTTGGGGGGAAAAAAAAAGAGGGCAGCATCACAATTCCAGACTTCGAGCTCTATTACAAAGCTGTACTCATCAAGACAGCATTGTACTGGCACAAAAACACACACATAGATCAATGGAATAGAATAGAGAGCCAGAAATGGACAGCTAATCTTTGACAAAGCAGGAAAGGATATCCAATGGAAAAAATGTCTCTTCAATAAATGCTGTTGGGAAAATTGGACAGTCACATGCAAAAGAATAAAGCTGGACCATTTCCTTACACCACACACAAAAATAGACTCAAATGGATGAAAGACCTCAATGTGAGACAGGAATCCATGAAGAGAAAATCCTTAAGGAGAACACAAGAAGCAAACACTTCGATCTCAGCTGTAGCAAATTCTTCCTAGAAACACCTCCAAAGGTGAGGGAAGCAGGGGCGAAAAATGAACTATTAAGACTTCATCAAGATAAAAAGCTTTTGCACAACAAATGAAATAGTTAACAAAACCAAAAGACAACTGATAGAATAGGAGAAGATATTTACAAATGCTTTTTCAGATAAAGGGCTAGTACCAAAAGCTATAAAGAATTTATCAAACTCAACACCCAAAGAATCCAATTAAGAAATGGGCAGAAGACATGAATTGACATTTTCACAATGAAGACATCCAAATGGCCAACAGATACATGAAAAAGTGCTCAACATCATTTGGCATCAGGGACATACAAATCAAAACTTCAATGAGATACCACCCCACACCAGTCTGAATGGCTAAAATTAACAAGTCAGGAAACAACAGATACCCTCTTACACTGTTGGTGGGAATGCAAGCTGGTCCAGCCACACTGGAAAATAGTATGGAGGTTCCTCAAAAAGTTGAAAATAGAACTACTCTATGACCAAGGAATCGCACTACTGGGTATTCACCCTAAAGATAAAAATGTAGTGATCTGAAGGGGCACGTGCACCCCAATGTTTATAACAACAATGTCCACAATAGCCAAACTATGGAAAGAACCTAGATGTCCATCAACAGATGAATGGATAAAGATGTGGTATACATCTACAATGGAATATTATGCAGTCATCAAAAAATGAAATCTTGCCATTTGCAATGACATGGATGGAACTAGAGGGTATTATGCTAAGCGAAGTAAGTCAATCAGAGAAAGACAATTATCATGTGATCTCAGTGATATGTGGAATTTGAGAAACAAGGCAGAGGATCATAGGGGAAGAGAGGAAAAAATGAAACAATATGAAACTTGAGAGGGAGACAAACCATAAGAGACTCAATCTCAGGAAACAAATTGAGGGTTGCTGGAGTGGAGGGGTGTGGGAGGGATGCAGTAGCAGAGTGATGGTTTGGGGAGGGTATGTGTTATGGTGAGCACTGTGAATTACGCAGGACTGATGAATCACAGACCCGTGATCACTGATCCAGGTTCCCGTGATCAATCACTGTACCCGTGAAAAAATTATACATTATATGTTAATAAAAAAAAAATTTCAAGATAGTGACAGCAGAGTACTAAACCACAGAAAGACATCTTCTGAGTATATAGCCCTATACAAAGGTATAGATCTCAAGTCCATGAAAGCATCCTGGCTATTGCACAGGCATGAAATTACATAGTCAAGAATGCTCACTGTAGACTTGTGTGTAATAGAAAGAAAAAGGAAATATTTTGAATGTCCGTTAAAAAGGGAATATTTAAATTAATTTTGGAATTAATTTAATTAATTTAATTAATTTGGAAACAATTATTTGTTTCCATTAAAAAGAATGAGATATGTATAACCTACTAACATGGAATTATTTCCTAGCCATGCTGCTAGGTAAACATATGCCTCCCCAAAACAAGTATCATATAGTAATGTTTACAAGGAAAAAAGAGAGAGACATGTTCATAAACATCAATAAAGTGCAAGAAAAGAGGCTGGATGGACACACATAACTACTCCTAGTTGTCCATGAAAGATCAGGGACAGAGTGCAAGGATGTCTGTGATCTATTCATTAGAATCATTGACATTAAGAATGTGATTGGATACTAAATGTTTTTAACAGAAAAATTAACAGATAATTGGGGGAAACAGAGCCAGAAAAGCTGAGCTAGTAAATACAGAAAAAAAGAAAAAAAAAGGTGGGGGTCATTAAAAACAAAATATAAAATCCAAAGATATTGGAAGACAAATATGCTCAGATATTCTCAGATAATGAAACCAACAACCATCACTCATAACTTAAAAAATGGAAGTATTAGAAATAAATACCAGGCAAAAATAAATACCAGGCAAAAATAAATACATTTAAGCAGGTAATAATGTTTGTAAGGATCAAATATAACTCAAAGCAAAGATTATTAGGTGGATGTGACAAAGAGTTATTATATAATGAAAAGGCTAAAAACTTCTAAGAAATACATAGATATCATTAAGTATTATGTATCAACTATCCTGCCATTGAAATATATAAAGCAAAATTATTAGAAATATGAGCAGTAGGCTATCATGCAACTCTCTAGATTTCTGATGTTGATCATAAACATAAAGATAGACATACAGTAAAATCATCGCAGTGTGAATGCACAGAGACAGCATAATACAATGGTGAAAATATGATCCCATGGCCTGCAAGAGAATCTAGAAACTGCCACTTACCAGGTGTGTAACCTGGAGCAAACACTTACTCTGCCCCTTGGTTTTTTCACCAAGTAAATCTATCCAAGAAAAAAAAATGGTATATTGATATATATTGATAATAATGCTTAATTTAAACTGTATAATGTGCTGTAATAATTAATTTAGAATTTTTGGTTAAATGTATGAATTTTGAAGACTCTATACATTATCAAAATT
>CM053603.1:53177067-53210800 GCA_028646535.1 Procyon lotor
AGTTTGGGGGGGTGGGGGAGAGAAATGAAACAGGAAGGGATGGGGAGGGAGACAAACCATAAGAGGCTCCTAGACTCATGAAACAAACTAAGGATGGCTGGGAGACGGGGGGGAGGGTAAGGATAGGGTGGCTGGGGTGTGAACATTGGGGAGGGTACGTGCTGTTAAGTGCTGTGAAATGTGTAAGCCTGACGATTCACAGACATGTACCCTGGGGCAAATAATACATTATATGTTAATAAAAATTAAAAAAAAAGTATATGAAAGCTATTCAAAAGTAAGTGGACAGGGGATGGAAAGCTTTAAAATGTGTATTTACAAATAAACTGATATGAAAACTTGACAAATATATTTAAAAAAACACATTTTACTTTCAAATTTTGATGTAAAATTTCCTGAGGGGATTAAGACTACATTTATCAGGATGAACACTGAGTAATGTATAAAACTGTTGAATCACTGTATTGTACATCTGAAACTAATATAACCCTGTATGTTAATTATACTTTAATTCAAATAAATAAATAAATATCTGATACATATTTTACAGAATACTTTTCTAAATAAAAGAAATAAGTGACATAATAAAAACAAATTTCCTAATTAATTTAGGTAAATACATTCTAGTAATATCTTAAAAGTCTAAAACCCCCATTACAATTACAATTTATCCCAAGAAGCAAGCATAATTCAAATATTTAAACCCATTAACTTTATCATCAACTAGTATTTAATGTAAGACAAATCAAAATGACAATGGTATTATTGTACGAAGTGTGACCCAACAAATTGGTAAGAATTTAAAAGAACTATAATATAGTGGACACCTGGGTGGCTCAGTCAGTTAAGAACCTGCCTTCAGCACAGATCATGATTCAAGGGTCATGGGATCGAACCCAACATTGCATCAGGCTCCCTGAGGGAGTCTGCTTCTTCCTCTACATGCTGCTCCCCCTACTTGTGTGCTCACTTTCTGTCTTTCTCCCTCTCTCTGACAAATAAATAAATAAAATCTTAAAAAAAAAATTGGAATATATGATCAGATGGCATTTAAAACCAATGTGCAGGGGTCCTGGGTGGCTCGGTTAAAGCCTCTGCCTTCAGCCCAGGTCATGATCTCAGGGTCCTGGGATCAAGCCCAGCATCGGGCTCTCTGCTCAGCAGGGAGCCTGCTTCCCCTCTCTCTCTGCTTGCCTCTCTGCCTACTTGTGATCTCTCTCTTTCTCTGTCAAATAAATAAATAAAATATTTTATAAATAAATAAATAAATGAATGAATGAATGAATGAATGAATAAAACCAATGTGCAAAAAAAAAAGTACAAGTTCCTCTTAATCCAAACATTAAAGGATCACTCAAATTAAGCCACATGAAGGAGTGAAATGAACCACAGGAGACTCCCTGTACCTGGGGTCCAGAGAACAAAAGGGGAAGAGATGAGACATGAGGTTGGACAGGTAAGCAGGGTGGGGCCGGGGGGTGGGGGTGTGGGGGCAGGGCCTACAGCAGATACTTCCCATGCTCAGCTTTCCAGGCACAACTCACAGTGGAATTTTATATTTTTTTTCTGTTAATGTTAAAGTAGATTAACTGAACGTTTAAAGTTTGGTGCACAGTATGATTTTCCATTTTGTTTCAGTTTTTCACTGAACATTTTTATAATATACACTGTCTCTGGTCATTGCACTTAAATGTTGCTTCTCATTTCTCTTTTGCATGAAAGGCTGAATAAGTTTTGAGCTGGAGGAGATGTGGTGAAGCCAAATCGCCACTTGGCATAAATCCTGTGTCTGGGAAACAAACTGAGAGTTTTAGAGGGGAGAGGGGTGGGGGATGGGTGAGCCTGGTGATGAATACTAAGGAGGGCACGTATTGCATGGAGCACTGGGTGTTATACTCAAACAATGAATCATGGAACACTACATCAAAAACTAATGATGTACTGTATGGTGACTAACATAACATTAAAAAAAAAAAAAGTCCCGTCAATAGTTAATTTTTCTAACTTGTTTTTGCAGGGTTACTTGATGTTGGTATCAGCGTTTTATAAATACATAGATATATGTATATAAATGTATGCATGCAAATACATATAAGTAGATAACCAGATAAATTTGTACACAGAGTCGGCTCCATAAACATTCTTTAATGAATTGAAGTCTCTACCAGCCAGTTACCATAATTATATGTGTCATAGGAAAAGCACAATTAGGCACAGCAGATTTTTTTATGCTAGGTTGTGCAAGTCATTTGTCAGATTACATTTCCTTGTTCTTTATGTGATAGCACTTCTTGCTTAGAGATGTCCCAGTGTTTGGAAAACAGGTGACTCAAAGGAGCATTCTGGAAATAAAATAAAGAAGTGGAAATTGGCAATTAAAAAACAAGAAACAAAGCACTTGCGTTCCAGAACTTTAATGAGTTTTAACCTGTGGCCTCAAAGACCTGCTGTGGCCCTAATGGAAATAGCAACCCGACTCCTACTGGTGAGGAATTAGAAAAATTAAAGCCTTGCAGACTGGAATTTGACTCTGAGGAGCACACCAAGCTTCCATTTATGAATAGAGCGGTGTTCACAATGCAGTATTTCAGACCATAGAGAATTACTGTACTATTTTTCTTTTCCTCTTTGAAAGCCTTCTTTGACAATAAAGTTTTAAAAGTAGTTAGTGATTAAATTCTTCTTAAAACATTTCCAGCAATTCACCCAGAAGATCTTGGCTTTCCTAATCACACTGACTGTTCCCGTATCATTCTGACTGCTTATTTATTGAATCATATTATTGTATTTTGTTTAATTTATATTCCATAGGTGAGAATTTCCTAACCGGGGGTCTATGGATTCCTGTAGGGGACTGTGGGTACATACTCAGGGGTTACATATTTCAATGATATTTTTTATTGAAGTATAATTAACATATACTTATATCCATTTTAGGATATCTTATCCTATATCCTTAGATATAACTTATCTAAAATGTTATATCCATTTTAGGAGTGTAATATATTGATTCAAAAATTCTATACATTACTCAATGCTCACTGATAAATGTGGTCACCATCCGCCATAATATAACATTATGACAGTATGATTGACTATATACTGTATGCTGTACTTTTCCTCTTCATAATATTTTTAAATATTTTAAATATTTTTAAATATTTAATATTTTAAATATTTTTAAATATTTTAAATATTTTGCTGTGCAAAAGCTTTTTACTTTGGTGAAGTCTCAATAATTTATTTTTGCTTTTGTTTCCCTCATTTGAGTATACATATCCAGAAAAGAGTTGCTACAGTTAATGTCAAAGAGATTGCTGTGTATGTTTTTTGTTAGGAGTTTAATGGTTTCAGGTCTCACATTTAGGTCTTTAATCTATCCTGGGTTTATTTTTGTGTATGGTATAAGAAAGTGGTCGAGTTTCCTTCTTTTACATGTGCTGTCCAGTTTTCTCAACACCGTTTATTGAAGAGACTGTTTTTCCCCACTGTATATTCTTGCCTCCTTTGTCACAGATTAATTGGCCATATTGGTGTGGGTTTATATCTGGGCTCTCTATCCTGTTCTATTGATCTACATGTTTACTTTTTTACTAGACCATACTGATTTTATTACCACAGCTTTATAGTATGTCTTGAAACCTGGGATTGTGGTACCTCCAGCTCTGTTTTTTTTCATGATTAGTTAAGTTATTTGGTTCATACGAATTTTAGGATTATTTGTTCTAATTCTATGAAAAATGCTATTGATAGTTTGATAAGGATTGATTGAATCTGTAGATTGTTTTGTGTACTGTGGACATTTTAACAGTATTAATTCTGCCAATCAATGAGCAAGGTATATCTTTCCATTTGTTTAACTCATCAAGAAAGAGAGAGAGGACTCAAATATATAAAATCATAAATGAAGGAGGGTAAATAACAACCAACATCACAGAAATACAAAGGATTATGAGACTATTATGGAAAGTTATAGGAGGGTCTGGGGGGCTCAGTTGGTTAAGCCTCTGCCTTTGATTCAGGTCATCATCTCAGGGTCCTGGGATAGATCCCCACATCAGGCTCCATGCTCAGTGGGAAGTCTGCTCCTCCATCTCCTTTTGCCCCTCTCTACTCTTCACTCTGTGTCTGTCTCAAATAAAAAAAAATCTTAAAAAAAGAAAGAAAAGAAAAATTACAAGCTAACAAATTGGACAACCTAGAAAAAAATGGATACATTTCTAGAAATGTAAGTTTTTGAATACTAGCTTACTAATGATCCATCAAAAAAAGGAGGACAGATAGATGCAATTTGCAAAAGATGCTTTCGAGGTGCATGAAGTCAGATAGTAAGAGGGCAAACTATGGGGGTGATCATTCCACAATACTTGTGGGAGAATGGAGTCATAACTCAGCCCACAAGAATGAGAGAATGCTAAACTGGGGGGCGGTGGGGAGGCAACCACAGCAAGGCAGCCCGAGTTCATTCTGTGGATTTCCATGTGGTTTCTACAAAACCATGTTTCCTATCATTTTAAATCAGTATTGTTAACTTCATTTTAATTTATAGGGCTTTTTTACTGGCAAATTTAATTTGGTTTTTATGTGAATAATGCTATAACTTTAAGAAGTATCTAAAACTTTTAATATTTCTACTTGTTTACACTTAAGCAGGTAACATAACAAAACCATTTTAAATCAGCCTGGGGGTCTGAAATGCTTTCTTTTCCTTCAAAGAGGTCTCTGCATTCTTTGGGTTTAGAAGCCCCACCCCTCTACATGTGCCTGGGTGGTTCAGTCTGTGGAGCATCTGCCTTTGGCTCAGGTCATGATCCCAAGGTCCTGGGATGGAGCCCTCCATTGAGCTCTCCGCTCAGTGGGGAATCTGCTTATGCCCCTTCTCCTAGCTTGTGCTCTCTGTCTCTCTCAAATAAATAAAAATATTTAAAAAGAAGAAGAGGAAGAAGAAGAAGAAGGAGAAGAAGAAGCCCTCCTCTTCTAGACGTGTCTTGTTACTTCAATTAGATCTGGAGCTTCTCAAGAACAAGCTCTTATTTCTGCCTGGATATCCTCCAGGTCAACAGTTGTGCACATGCATGTTAAATTAGCAAGGAATGAATGAGACATGTTCTTAAAATCTTGTTTTATGATCTTGTGCATGTGAATGCTACCTCCTGGGACCCAAATTCTTACTCATAGGATCTTATGATTTCCCATTATGTTCTACCAGTAGGGACATATATACTTGCCTTAGCAAATGTAGAGGTGAGACAAAATTCAGAATACATCATCTCAAATGCATTATCTAGCTTTTTAATCAATTAAATTTGTCCTCCATAGAAAATCTACTTATTGTAAGATCTAATTTGCCACATACATCGATTTCATGGGAGTAAAATTTTGAAAGTCAAAAAAAAAACACAATCTTATATGCTTTGGATTTTTTGGAAAATAACTTGAACTGTGTCCTACTTGGCTTTACTATAATGACCCCAATTCCCAAAAGAAGAGCTATATTTTGAAGTAGCACAACCTCTGATTCCAAAGTCCTGACACAAAATGAAATTTCCATGTGGAAAACTGAAACCCACCAATTAAGTACAGGCACAGAATAAAAATAACTTTTAAATCTCAGATATCATGCTGTAATGGAATATGCTAAAAAAAATTTCCAGAAAGTGAAATAAAAGTGTTAGTTACTGAAATCATGAGATGCTGATATATGATGTAATATAAATAAAACTTTAAATCATGAGATAAAGTAGTCCCACTCATCAAGCCTAATTGGGGAATTTTGAATAAATTTCTACAATTACAAAGTTATCCACATTATACCCTGAGACATCCATAAAACACTCTGAAACACATATTTTAATAAAATCAGGAGCCCATCACTCTATATAAGCCTGCTGATGTTAAACAAACTATGATAAATAAGCTCTTTCTCAGTACCTAGACTCTGGTCCAAAAATTCTAGGTCTACTGATCAGAAATTTAAGTATGATTTTTTGTTGGTTTGGGTTTTTTTGTTTTTGTTTCTTAGTAGTATATATGATAAATATATAATTTATTTTATTAAATGTAACATATTCAAAGGCACCTGAATGACTCAGTCAGTTGAGTGTCTGCCTTTGGCTCAAGTCATGACCCCAGTCACCTGCTCATCTGGGAGCCTGCTTCTCCCCCTCCCTCTGCTCCCCTGCTCTTGCTCTCTTCCTTGCTCTCTCTTTCTCTCAAATAAATGAATAAAATATTTTTAAAATAATTCATAAATGTAACATATTCATCCTAAACATTCAAATAATGCAGGAGTAGATCATGTGAAAGTCATAGTTCCATCTTTTTCTTCTTTCCGAATCCATTTCCTGGAGTTTAGCACTATTTACAGTTTGCTTTCTTCCTTCCAGACAACTGAGCACATATGGAAATTACTGTGGTAAGAATGGGATCCTATTATATGTAGCAGTTAGGGTCACAGCATGAAACAGAAAACAATTTCAAATGGTGAGTAGAGTTTAAAGACCGAATTAGTAATGAAGTTGTAGCAGTAGGAATACAGAGAGGATGGAGGACCCCTGGCCTTACCAGTGGCATGGTCATCACCCTGGGATGGAGTGAGCTGGTTCCAGACAGAAGACAGAGAGGGTACCCAGAGAGGGCGGCCCCACAGGAGCCTGAGTCATGGGACCCAGCCCGCTTGCAGGGAAGAGGTCAGGGATACAAACTGTCCTCTGCTTCTTCCCTCCACCCTTTCTCCGGGCAGAACCAGAGGACAAGAACGTTGTTAGAGATTTCCGGCAGGTCATCCAGGGGCCCTACAGTACCCAGGAGGAGGGCAGGGCCAATGGGCGCAGGCATGGTTGATAAGCAGGGGACATTTTTCCATATCCCTTCTAAGAATGTTCCTCATTCTTTCTTCACTGTTACAAAGAATTCTGTTCTGTGGACTTATTCCAGCAGCCACTTAGGGATGGGCACTGGGCTCCCGGGTTTCACCAGTTCAAACCATGCTGCGGGATCCTTCCACATACGGCTGTGTCTGCAGACTGGTGGGAGAAGTCTGTGGCAAGGAGCTGCTGAGGCAAAGGGTTTGCTGCTTTCTGAAAAAACTAAAATGTTTCTCCTCCACCTCTTTTAGAGCTCTGAGTGCCAGTGTGCAAGAAATAGTGTGGCAAACTGCTGGTGGTATGTTGCACCCGCTGGAGATACAGCCCAAAGGGGAAGCACGTCAGCTAAAGCCAGAGGCAGGACAAGACACCATGCACCACCCACCATGCCAGGCATCCTTGACAGTTTTCATGATACCCCTCTCTTCACAGCACTAGGCCCCTCCTCAAAAACTGTGTATGGAAAGCTCATTTTTTAACACTTTGCATAGATAAAAATGTTTGTATGACTGTGTACAGAATTCTAAGTGGGAAACTTTTTTTTCCTAGTGTCTTAAAGGGATTGATCCATTGTAATCTGTTTTCCAGCCATGCTAACATGAAGTTAAGGTCTAATTTTTAAACATTTCTTTGTAACTTTCCCCTCCTAATCCCTAATTTGATAAACCATGTCTTCTCATATATTATTGAGAACCCAGAGTAGATATTATCCCAATTTTTCTTTTAGTATAAGTGATTTTCACATGTTCAGTGCTTTCTGCCTAAGAAACATCCTCCCTTCTGCCACCTGAGAGAAACTCCCCCACTAAGCCTCGTGTTAACTTTGTATTTGCGTCCTCAGATTGGATGATGAGAACTCTGATCAGGGCCTGCTCTTCCCAGTGCACAGGTGTGTGTGTTTCTCGTGGTTCCTATCACTGTGTTCCTGGTGTTGCCAGAATCAGTCTCTACCGGGAGCTCAGGGCAAGTTCCTAACACGGTTCCTAACGAGCATGCAACATCACATTGGCCCATACCTAGGACAGCTCTGCTGGCTCTCACATGGCCTCTGGATAGTAGAAAGTTGGCTTATTTTGAGATAATTATAAAAATCATATGCAAGAAGCAGTATGGGGAGGTATGAAATCCCCTTATCACCACTGTTGCCAGGGGGCTTCCCATCACCTCCTCGCTGCTGCTGACTTGCTTCTCAGGAACCACTGGTTACTCTCCATGCTCTCCCCTGCAGCTGCACAGCATTCCTGGGGGCTGTCACCTCTGCAACATGTATTAAAGAACACTGCTGGGCAGGGAGTACAGAAGGACTGGATGCCCAGGAAGGGCTCAGGGTGCTGTTTGGGGATGGAGAGGACGTTCCATCAGGACGTCCATTCAGCAGCACAGATGCTGGGTCTCTAACGTAAGGACATACCTGGGGGTGAAGTAAAGCCCTTCTCACTTTCCCTTGCCTTGACATGTCACTTGTCTAGAGATGGTTAGGAATGAGCAAACTTCCCACATTTCACAGTTCCTTTAGGAAACTTTTACAAGAAAATGGCTTATTGCCAAACAATATCCTTTATTACCTGGGCCATTACAGTGTTTTATTTGTGTGTGTCTATGTGTTTTCGTGGATATTTCAATGGGAAGATCATTAGAAAGCTAAATCTGCTAAAGATTGCAAGTGAGGCATTCAGAGCTTTAGGGATTATTTGTTGCTTTTTATCATCCACTCCTCTGGGGCCAATAACCATGAACTAGATAAAGAGAGGAAATGCAATTATTTTTGGTGCTTCTGTGTTAAAGAAACAAACCTCTCCCATGGCTTTTCTGTTGGCTCAGTGAATCTTCTCTGACAATTCTTCTGGCATTGTGGAGTTTTATTTCTTCAAATGCCACAAATGGAAGATTTCCCACTTCAGGCCATCAACAACCCTTTGCCATGAGAACCTACCCCTTGTATACCTCTAGAGTATGTGTCTCCAGACACGGGTGGGAGCGTCCATCCATGATTCTGGCAAGGAGACCCCCTGATGCCTTTTCCTTCTGCCTTCTGTCCTTTCCCCCACAGTGCAGGGCAAGGATGACCAGCAGAAAGAGGTAGACTAGAAGGGGAGGATGCCATTTCCAACAGCCAAGATGAAAGCAGGCCTCCAAACAAATTATATGCTGGAATGTGTTGTATTTAGTTGGAAAAAATAGAAAAAAAAAATCTTGTAATGGTGACATAGGCACAGATTACCAGTTTTGCCATTTTCTTGTTCATCTGTAGTCCTTCCCAATGTGCTGACACAATTTTGAGAGTATTATTAAGGTTAGCTCATTCTTTCATATTCTGCATTACTCAGTAAAATATTACATTTTCGGCAATTTTTCATGAAGCTATGTCATCTTTATGAGGATTGATTTAAATGTCAGCACAGTAATTCACTAAGATCCTGTTTCATGGGCAATATCCCATTTGCCCTTGTTTGGGGATATTCAATTTTGTTTTATTTTCATGCATTAGAGTTGCACCATAAATGATATACTCATGTGTGAGTAACATTCTTAGAGTTTTTAAAATTTTTTTAGGTTCCCAGAAGCAAAACTTTTGGGTCAAAGGACTGAACATTTTTATAACCACCAAAATGGATTGTCAAATTGCTTGCTAAAGCTGTTCATTTTGCGGGGTCATTTCGGCTAAGGCCAAATGTTTATTTTTTCTGTGAGTGAATATCTAAAGAGACATATCTTCTTTGTCTTCTTTGTCTTTGCCTTTGCCTTTGTCTTTGGCCCAGTGTTTGGTTCATTACTTGTTTGGACAACCACTATGATTCAAATTTTCATCTTTTCTTTTTTTTTTAGATTTTATTTATTTATTTGACAGAGAGAGAGAGATCACCAGTAGGCAGAGAGGTAGGCAGAGAGAGAGGGGGAAGCAGGCTCCCTGCAGAGCAGAGAGCCTGATGTGGGGCTCGATCCCAGGACCCTGAGATCATGACCTGAGCCGAAGGCAGAGGCTTTAACCCACTGAGCCACCCAGGTGCCCCAAATTTTCATCTTTTCGAAATGATCCTGTCACAAGGAAAATTTGCACTGGAAGTATGAGGTTCTTGCAAAGGCCGTGGGAACTGCTCATGCATTGGTTTCACTTACATAACATGGAAGGGCTATTCAATCCTGCAGGGTGGAGTGGCTCACCATCCATGAGCTGGGTGCAGGGGAAGTGGCTTGCTGGGCCATAGCCAGTCAGCGAGGGACTCATACCTGCTAGATGTGTATCCCAGCCCTGGTTTTTTGGCCTTGTGTGGTCCCTTAACCTCATTGAGCTTCAGTATTATACCCTGGAAAATAAAGGTGGTTTGGAAAATCAAGCAAGAAACTACTGTCAAATAGATACACAATTATGCTTCTCCCCTTTCATTGGTGGGGAACGGTAGTATTTGAAGGAATTACATATAAAGTATTTCAAATGCTCACACCCTCCCCTTCTGGTTGTGTAGTAAATAAATTCCATGCTTCACCCTCAAAATCCAGATGCGTGTCCTCCCTCCAGGTCCTACCTCCCCTTATTTCCTACCACCTGCCCCTCCCTCCTGCATGCCCCAGCGGCACTGGTCTGCTCTCAGTGCCTAGAATGTGCCAGGCTCATCCTAGTTTGAGGGCCTTTGCACTTGGTTTCTCCCACAGGAACATTTCTTACTGCCCACCTCTCCTTGTCATAATGCAGGTGTCGGCCGGAAGTCCCCGAAGCCTTCTCTGTCTGCCCTGGCGGAAGCCCAGTTCTTTGCCTAGGTGATCTCCACCTTGCTACTGGATTTTTGTACCTTTGTAGAACCTGTCACTTCCCAGAATTATGTTACTCACAGAGTTGTTTACTGGCTCATCACGGAATGCCCAGAACCTAAAGCGCTGCCCGGCACGCAGCAGGAGTTCTTCAGCTATTTCCTTCTTGGGAGCCCAATTTTAACTCATGTGTTGCATGGTGAGCGACAAAAAATCGTTAATTGTTTCACCTTGCCGAAAAATTTTTTTTTATTCCTCACCAAGAAATTGTACGTGACAGTGCACTTAGTGTAGAGCACTGGTCAGGCTTTAGCTTTTGCAGCAAGGCATTTCAGGTTCCCGCTCCTCTGAGATGCAGGTCACTGATGCCAGAGAGAATGCTGAGATTCATGGTGACCGCCTCTGAAGGGGAAATGGCGATTTCCCCCCACCCTCTGGAAGTCTGCAAGACTTTTAAATAGCTACATCTTCCCATAATTGCTGAGGGAAAAACCATGGAATTCATGGAGCTTCTTTCTTGGGGAGTGACTTTGAGATTAATCAAAGCTCTACTTCCAGTTTGGTTTTTGCTGATGCCTTCCCATCTCCTTTGCCATTACAACAGCCTGCAAAAAAATAGCCTACGCATAAATTATGCATCAAGGCTCTAAATATCCTGGTCTTTCTCCTTTCTTGCCCCTCCTCCACCCAAAGAGAAAGATTGCAATGCTTTTATGAAGTACCTGTTGTTTCTGCTGTTAGATTTTTTCATTGTGCTGGATCATTTTCTTTTCTGGAAGAACCTGATGTTTGATGAGAATCTTTCTCCAAACAATACACACATGCATACACAAACACACATGCTAATGAAATGCATTTTTAAAATTCAAAGTAGGAAGCAAAATAATTCATTATGGGAATTTGGTATATGATTGGCATAATCAATCACATGGGAACATAGAGCCGTGAGGGTGCAAAGAGGACTTTCCTTGTACTAGTCATGTGTTATGTCTTATATTTTAAAATATGAAAATATAACAAAAGTAAGATTTTTGAATTCTGAATAATCAGTGTATAAGTACATTGTTATGCTAAATTTTTCCAAGTAATATAATTTTACAAAGAAAAACGTGAGTATTTTCACGCCAAATCTCTCTTTATTAAAATAGGAAGATGGGAAGACCTATAGACCAACAATTTGAATGCACGAGACAAATGAATTGGGAGTTACTATGGTAGAGATGCTGACACACATTAAGAATTTGCTATGTCGGGGCGCCTGGGTGGCTCAGTCACTAAGCATCTGCCTTCGGCTCAGGTCATGATCCCAGGGACCTGGGATCGAGCCCCGCATCGGGCTCTCTGCTCTGCGGGAAGCCTGCTTCTCCTGCTACCATTCCCTCTGCTTGTGTTCCCTCTCTTGCTGTGTTTCTCTCTGTCAAATAAATAAAATCTTAAAAAAAAAAAAAAAAGAATTTGCTATGTCCCTGGGACTAACCCAGGTGTTGGGAACATAATAGAGGAAGTTCCCTGCACATCAGTAAGGCAGGAAAGTCCTGATACAGAAGACAGATAGAGGAGAGCATAATATTTCAAAAGGTGGAATTCTGGAGTAAGAAACCTTACTCTTGAGGTTTAGGCACATATCTCTGCCATTTCTCTAGATGAAGCCCAGAAGCACAGTTTGTAGCACCAGAGGCCTCATACTTGGTTTTTGTTTTAAGGTGTTTTCTTATTATAAGATTTTTAAACAGCTATATAAACTGAATTGCAGCACCTAAATGTGATTTTTAAAAATTATAGGAAGAACATACATGGAACACCAAAGTTCAAATTGGAATCAAGCAGGAAAAAGACATAACCCATGGATGCAATTACATGTCTGAGTGCATTTTAAAATATACTCTAAATGAGATTTTCAAAGGCTATGAAAACCATTCAAATAGATACTTGGTGCTTTCTTATTTTAGAAATAAATTATCTCAATGGCAAAATTAAACAGAAGAATATTATGGGTATGAAGAAATCATATTCTCTACATTTATGTGTGTGTATACATCTAGAAGAGTGTGTGTGTGTGTGTGTGTTTAATTTAGCTACACTCAGAAATGTGGTTCAGAGACTCATGTGGACCTTTAGCACTGCAAACAGCAATAAGCTGATTTACTAGAAGGGAAAACATCAGGCCACATTTTCAAGTGCCCTCTCATCAGAATCAGAGATTTTTAGTGAAATTCAGGGGGTCTAAAGGTCTCATTCTCTGATGAACTGCCTTCTTCCTGTGATGCTTGTAGTGGCTCTTGGTCCCAGACTGCTGCCTTTTCTCAGCAAGGTTATGCTGCATGATGGTTTCTAGAAGGAATTTCATGAGAATACCAGACACAGAACCAGGGTCGTCAATTAGCTCCAAGCTAAGTGTGGCCTGGTTTGTTCTTCTCTTTCAGATCTCCATGAACCGAACCTTACTAGACCTCAAGGAGCATGGCTCTGCTGAAGGCTCCTCCTTCCTGACACTTCTGCCTGCGTACCCGCTGTGCCCTGCAAGATGGTTCCCCCACCCTTCTAGACACTCAGGATCCTTCGGCTCATTCTCAGCTTTCTCTTTTTTTCCTTTTCATGAGTTGTCTTGGACAATTTGCAGATTCATACGATCTGTTTTTCTAGAACAGATGTCTTTCCAAACTCTAGATCCACATTTCTGATTGTCCAGAGCTGGGGGTACCACTCTGAGAGGGGTGTGGTGGTCAGAGGTGATAACAAGCAAAGGCAGAGAGATCTGGAGGGCCAGCCTGTCCTGGCTGTGCACCTGCTCTGCATCCAGATCAGCTTCCCGGCACCAGCCCACAGCCCAGCAGTCCCCCAAGCCTGTCACATGGTCCACCACAGGATCCTGGACCTCAGTCCATGTAGCTGATGCTCCCACAGAGGTGGCTGCCTCCATAGAGGCAGGCTCCACAGACTTCTTCACAAGTGTACCATTTCTCAAAATTTCCAGGAAACCCTGGTTAGTATGTCCTGGTGCCTCAGGCTGACTTGGTGCCTGCCTATCTCATCTTACCACCTCTGTTTCCAGACCTTCATTTACACCTGCCAGATTCATGGAAGTTCTCATTCTCCTATGAATCGCCTTCTTCCTGTGACGCTTGTAATGGCTATCGGCTCCTGACCAAACCCTGAGGGATACACTAATTCCAACCTGCTCGTCCTTCCTTCCTTATCTGACCAACATGTCCTTTCTGTTTAAACACCCATCACACTCTTTCCTTCCTCTCACTTCCAATTAGCACAAACCCTCTCTCTGTATGGTCCCTTAGACTTGTTCTTTCCTCTTCCTCTCCATTGCCCCCTCCTTAGTTCAAACCATCATTATCTCTTACTTGTCATTTCTTATCTGTTCATCCCTCTCAAGGGGACATGGTCTGTTTCATACCCCTCTCACCTTAAATCCAGAAGCATGACCAGTGCCATCTCACTTCCCAGTGCCACTTGTACGTGAAACAGCTGCCCCTCTTGTATTTTGGCGCTTGGGTAATTTATCTATATTGCCCCTGCTCTGAACAAACCTCTGGTCAGCCTCTCCATCAGTTGAAGGGTCTGTCACCCATTATTCAACCCCCTCTCTCCCCCACATCCTGTCACCAACCCAGGTGACTTCAGTGTCCACCGGGATGGCTCATGCAAGCATCCGCCTTCTCAGTTCCTTGAGTGACCCAGTTCCAACAATCTCCCTTCTGCTTCCTCTTCAGCTGCCCATCCCTTTGGCCAGAGACTGGACCTCTTCTTTAAGTCTTGAATTATGATACCTCAGTCTTGCAGCTCTATCATTCAGTTCCTATGTCTTCCAGAACTCTGTAAACTCATTACACTAACCATTTGTACAGCTTCTCCCTCTTTCTCAAGACCTCACTTACCTCCCCGTCAAGATTAGACCCCGGGCACCACCACTTCAGACACCATCTCACATGTGTCAGTAATTCCCTCACCCCCTGCCCATGGATCCCATATCCCAGTCCAGCCCTGGTCCCCCTCTCAATGTCTACACACAGCAGACGGATGCTACAGAAAATCACACACTCATGCAGACTACCATTTCCGAACTTGAATTTCCCAAACCAAAGATACTGACACCCACATTCTGTGATTTGCTTCTCTGCTCCACGTCCCACTCTGCTCCTGTAACCACCTCCATTATCAAGTCTCTCACCTCAACACCTACCTTCTCACTATCTACCTACTGTTCAAAGAAATTCAAATATGAAGCCCTTTAGCTCTCTGTCAACCTGCTACAATCTCAGGCAAGCACTGAGCTGGGCACTAAGAGTGGAGGGAGTTAAGCTAGAACTTTGGGCATGTGGACTGTGGTAGGGTCTCACAGTGGATGAGGATGAGGCACGGGCTCAAGCTCCACTCTGCTGCATGCCTTGCCCCAATTCCTGAAGGACTTTGACCTAGAGAACTATTATGTATAATGTTGACCTCTGAGGGTACTTGAATGAATTACATTAAATGAGACAACATAGACATCTGCCTGTCTCCGTGGTGCTTATTAAACATGGTGGCCCTAGTCTTGCTGTGGAGGAGCACAGACAGCACTTGACAGAGCCAAGCAAACCACCACCTGCAACATGAGACGTTCCTCCTGGAGGTGTGACCACAACAATGGAAATTCAGCAATGGGAGTTACATGAGGGATCCTGCATATTTTTACTTTTATATCCCTAAGCCATTATACATATGCATGGTGATCTGTTTGAGTTTGAGAGAGAATTCGGGGAAAGGGAAGAAAGGGCTACAGTTCAAAGATTTCCAGGAGTTTTTATATGATTCAGTTCAGGGAGTCTCAGCATATTTTCCTCAAGCAAACATAACGTGATTAATGTAGCTTATTACTGGAGGAAGAGCTCTCCTGACAAAACTGTTCGTCCCCCTCAGATCCTGAGAGTTGCCCTGCAGGAATCCCATCTTGGCTGGTAATTCACAAAGAAGAAATGCATTTATAAGTGGCAGCCTTGTTTATGAAGAATTCTCTCTGTCTGACTGAAGATAGTACCACTCTACTTTATTTTGTGAAGCATGACAGATGTTTTTAGAAGGACTGATACAAAGCCTCTCTGTCTAGTTGTCTGGCTTCTCTCTGAGTCCAGGGTGCCTCAGCCTGCTCAATTCACTCCTCCGACAGTGACCTCCAATGGATCTCCACAGTACAGGCTCTATTCGAGGTACAGATGGTGACCAGAAGCTAATTCTGCCTTCAGGCAAAATATAGCCATTATCCAGTGTGATGGATTTCATTTTTAATCAATTTCCAGCATCTTACTTGGAACCTCACTAAAACTGATTGAAATCTATAAAACATAACAAAGAATAGTTGTTTTGATTGGAGCCAGGGAATAAGACCAGGAGCTGCCCTCTCTGGAGCAAAATTAGAAGGAAACAGGTCTGATGAGTGAGGGTTAAAATGCTGCCTGAATTTCAGGGGGAAAAACATTGAAGAGCCCTCAGCATGGTTCCACAAATTAAGCTGTTGACAGGAAATAATCAAGTCAATCTCACCCCTTGCATTCCTTGCTGCAGATAGTGTCCCTTCTTCCCAAGTACACCTCCAGAGGAGGGGGCCTCTATACCACGTGAAACTCTTTATTCCTCCCTCTCTCACTTCTAAAGTTTGAAGATTTACTGAATTTTCACTTTACTTGCCAATCTCTTTCTATCCACATATGACCCCTGGATTCAAAACTCTGCTCCGTGGAGACATGGTCTTTCCACTTCCTTCTAATGGTTGTGTCTGGGGTCTCTGAGGACTTCCACTGTGTCAGTTTGCACTCCATCTGTTGCCCCCAAATATCACAGGCCCTCCCACAAAAGCCCTAACCTTCTCTGAGGGAACTGTCAGACCACCTAGGGTGACCAACAACCATCCACATTTGCAGGGACTTTTGGGCTCTTTCAACTAAACATCTCCATTCTGGGAACTGGGACCTTTAATTCCTCTTCCATCACGTGGATCAGAGAAGTGGGCTAGAACTCTCTCTCCTCCTTTCTCTGCCCTTGTAATCATGCTACTCTCTTACTTCACCATCCGGGTTACCCAGCATGAATTCTCCAGTCCCGATCATTAGGAAGAGCTAATAATATCTACAACATCTGCCTTCCGTCCTGCAGAAATCCCTGTGGCAGAAAAGCACCAATGCCGGTTACTGTTAGATAACCAACAAAGAAAGGAAACCATAAGAAGAATAGACTAACTAATTAACCTACCACATACCCATGTCATTGAGCACAACCCCTGAGCCATGATAAACAGTAACCATTATTATTTTCCTGTGTGCCAGATGCAATCAAAGCAAAATAGCACACAGATCTTGCCCTCAAGGGCCTCACACTGAAGTGAGATAGGCAAGAAAGAATGAGTGTGTGCACTTTAAGTTATATCTGACTCAAAGTATTAAAAACTATCTGGCCTGGTATGTGCAAGGTAGACCACAATTTTTTGGAGTCAGGAAAAATTAACAGAGGAAGGGCAGAAGGTCTGCAGGATATGGGAGGCGACCACTTGCAGCAATCTGTGAAGCAGTATGCTCCTTCGTCCATATAGGTTCATATTTTATGGTTTCTCCTCAGGGATTGCTCCTGCTTACGTTGTTTCTGACAGACTTCTAAATCTTCCTTTGTGGTTAAAATGAAATTCTTCTGCCTGTCTGGAAATGAAATGGGAGGTTATTTCTCTAGACGCTCATTTTATTGATCTCAGAATGTGTTGTAGAGTTTGGGGACATCTCATCATCTATAGCTAATGGGGACAAGGTTTTTAAAGTGGTTTGTTCTCTTGCACTTTTCTAATTAGGTCAATAAACAAATATACTAAAGAAATGCTATGTCTGCAAGCTTATGTTAGCGGTACATCTCGAGATTGCCCTGGAGACCCTCACTTTAATTAGATTCAGTAGGGGGTCTAGACATTTTCATTGTCTTCAGGATTTTTTGGTGTCCCACTTCCGGCATGAATTGAGGAAACAGTGGCTAACGCGAACTCCAAAACGAAGCATATAACAATACCGATTTATTTTTTTATCACTTGGACAGTATCTTCACCAAAGCTCTGCTTGCTGCTTTACTTTTCAAATATGTATTTCTCAGGTTTAGGGAATTCTGTCCAGGTTGTCACAACTTGGTTAATAAGAGTAATTAACAATAGCCTAGATATGAGGCCACAGACTGTGAGTGGTTCACACAGAGGCTACAATGCAGCCATTCAATACATACACCTGTGCACACCAACACAGAAAAATCAATTGGTAGAACAATATGTATATTTACAGCCCTATTTTTAAAAATAAGGATAGACTATTAACAGAACAGTGTTTTTGCATTTGAATTATGGGAATCTGATGATTTTTGCATATCTGAATATTCTATTTACTGCATACCAGTGAATTACTGGTATATGTGTAAGCGGCATAACTAAAACTAAAAAAATAATATAAATTTGAAGATAGAAATTATTTTCTGTCACAGTAGAGAATTTCTACTAACTCCAGTGCCCCCACGGAGCTGGAAAGTGACTCAACATGGCAGGAGGTGCTGGAATCAGAGCACAGCAGATCCTGTGGGACCCTGGAGACCCAGCTGCACTCCCTCATCTCACGGCGAAGAGCTAAAGCCCTAGCAGCCAAATGTCTTGCTCGAAACCCTACCGTTCATTAGTGCAGGAACTGGGTTTTCTGACTCACATTTGAATTGCTTTCACATGGCTCACAGTCTTAATGAGAACTGTTCACACAAAAGCCCATCAGCTTCTTACCTCAGACAGAGTTTGATGCCTCGAAGAATACAGAATAAATTTTCAATGCAGTTGCTACTCACAAATGAAAGGGTGGAGAGTTTTGGAAATCCATGGCATCAGCCAGGCTTGGCTGGGTAGGCTGACGTGTGTGGGGTCAGGCTGAGATGGCTGGGATGACCAGCCCCTCTGTCCACACAGTCTCATCCTCCAGCAGGATGGTCCAGAATTATTCACTTGGATCCAAGAAGAGTGGATGGGAACTGGAAAACCTCTGGAAGGCTAGCATGGAATGGGTCTGCTGCCATTTCCACCACATTCTATTAGTCAATGCAAGTCACGAGGCCAGCCCAGAGTCAAGGCATAAGGAAAAAGACTCTGCTTCTGGATGGTAGGAGCTACAAAGCTGGGCTATGCTTGCCCTCTTTTACACAAGGAGGGCAGTCAGTTCCAACAAGAATAACTGAATGTGATCTTTCAGGGCACCCAGACTGAAAGATGAGCCCAGATACAAAGATGAGCCAATTAAACTGACTATGATAATTGAGTCCCAGAGTTGGAATTGGGACTTGGGCAAAACAAGGCCAAAACAGGGCTCTTAGCCATGATTCCTCACCACTCAACTCAAAGAGCAGCTCTTCCAAGTTATTTCTATACCTAAGCCAAACATACCAAGAATCTTCCTTTGAGCCTCCTCGGCAGTATACAGTTTGTCTGTAATAGTCTTTTTCTTGCCTTACTATGTAGTAAAGTCATGTTTCTACTTTGATCCCTGATTCTAAATTTCAGCTACTTGAGGGCAGGCAGTTCCATTTCTCCACCACTGCATCTCCCAAAGCATCAGGCACAGCAAGCACACGAAAATGCATTTGCTACACTTTAAGACATGTTTTTTTTTTTTTTATTTGAGTGTTGTTGACACACAATGTTACATTAGTTTCAGGTGTACAATATAGTGATTTCACAAGTTTCTGCATTATGCTATGTTCACCAAACCTGTAGCTACCATCAGTGCTAATATATCACTGTCATTGTATACTATATATGTCATTATATATATCATCATATATATGTTACGTATGTATGTTATATATATATATATATACTTTTTAAAAAAAGATTTTATTTATTTGATGGAGAGAGAGAGAGAGAGACAGCGAGAGAGGGAACACAAGCAGGGGGAGTGGGAGAGGGATAAACAGGCACCCCACTGAGCAAAGAGTCCAACATGGGGCCCAATCCCAGGACCCTGGGATCATGACCTGAGCCAAGGCAAATGCTTAACAACTGAGCCACCCAGGTACCCCTATGTTTTATAGATATAGATATAGATATAGATATAGATGATATAGATATAGACATAGACATAGATATAGATAGATATCATTGACTATATTCCTTATGCTGTGCTTTTTATTCCTGTTACTTATTCACTCCATAACTGGAAGTTTATACCTCTACTCTCCTTCTCCCATTTTGCCCAACCCCCTCTCCTCCCCTCTAACAACTACCAGTTTGTTTCCTATATTTATAGGTCTGATTTCTGCTTTTTGTTTCTTTATTGATATTTTTTTCAGATTTTTCTTATGAATAAAACCATATGGTATTTGTCTTCTTTAGTCTGACTTATTTCACTTAGCATAATACCCTCTAGGGTCATCTATGCTGTCTCAGATGGTGCAATCTCATCTTTCTTATGGCTGCATAATATTCCTGTGTGTGTTTGTGCATGTATATGTGTGTGTATGTGAGTATGTGTGTATACATCACGTCCTTCTTATCCACTTATCCATCTATCTTGGCTATTGTGAATAATGCTACAATAAACATAGGGGCACATATATCTTTTTGAATTAGTTTTTTGTTTGTTTGTTTGTTTTCTTTGGGTAAATACCCAGTCATGGAATTATTGGATCATATGACATTTCTATTTTTAATTTTTTGAGAAGTCTCCACACTCTTTTACAGAGTGGCTGCACCAGTTCACATTCCCACTAACCAGTGTGCATTTGTTCCTTTTTCTCCATATTTTTATCAACACTTGTAATTTTTTGTCTTTTTTATTTTAGCCATTCTGATAGGTGTGAGGTGATACCTCATTGCGGTTTTGATTTGCATTTCCTTGATGATGAAAGATGTTGAGCCTTTTTTCATGTTCCTTTTGGCCATCTGTATGCCATCTTTAGAAAAGCATCTATTCATGTCCTTTGCTCATTTTTTTATCAGATTGTTTGATTTTTTTGGTGTTGAGTTGTACAAGTTCTTTATATATATAGGATATTAATTCTTTATTGGATATATCATTTGCAAACATCTTCTCTGATTCAGTAGGTTGTCTTTTTGTTTTGATGATGGTTTCCTATTTTTTTTTTTATTCCTTTGCTATGTGAAAGTATTTTATTTTGAGGTCGTCTCAATAATTTATTTTTGCCTTTGTTTTCCTTGCCTTAGGACACATATCTAAAAAAATATTGCTGCTTCAAGACATTTGCATTTGTATTTATAGCTGAATTTGTTCTGTAGTTTTTCTTCTATTTTGCTATCTTTGGCAGGATTTTTAAACAATGTATATATGTTTTTTAAGGATAATTTGGAAACTCCTTTCTTTGTTGTTGTTCCATGAGATAATTTAAATATCTTTGGAATGATTTCTTCTTTAAAAGTATAGTAATATTCTCCTCTGAAACCTTCTATATCTTATACCTTAAATAGAAACAGCCTTTCATATCTTTCTTGATCTTTCTATAATAATAAACTTGTTCAAATTTTCTGTTTCTACTAGGATTTGTTTTAGAAATTTATGTTTTTCTAGGCAATCATCTTCTTTTAGGCTCTCACATTTATTGAATAGATATGAATATAATAGTTTCCAATGATTCTTTTCATTTATTTCCCCTGTATTTATGTTGATTTCCCCATTATTATTTCTAATTTTGGTTATTTGTGTACTAATGGTCATCAGTTTTGTTATTTTTCCAGGACAATCAAATCTTGCACTTACATATTAGCTTTGCCATGTTTCCATTTAATGCAAGACTTTTGTGCAATGTTATAAAATATAATAGTTGTACCTAATGAGGAAAGGTCATGAAATAATGTAAAACTTCACGACTTATAATTCAATTAAAATGTATGTACCCATCACTTAAGTCAAGAAATCAAACATTTCCAGAAACCCAGAGCCCCCAATATGACCCTTCCAATTTCAACATTATCCCTCCCCCGCTTAGAGTTAAACACACTGACTTTTGTGGTTATCATTCTTTGCTTTTCTTTATAATTTTAGCAACTATGTTGGCAACCTCAAAATTTTAATTTAGCTTTTCCTATTTTGGAATTTTCCATAGATAGAATCACACAGTATATATGCTTAGATTATTTATGTAGCTATGTACAACCAAAGACTGTTAATTTTATTGCTAAATAATATTTCATGGTATGAATATACTTTTTCTGCTTATTTATTTTATCTTTTAATGAGATGAGTAACCTTTCTAAATTTTTACTGTTACAAACAATCTTGTGAAATGTAGTCTTCTAACTGTACCCTAATGCATACCTCTACAAAGATGTCCTTAACCTTTGGGTCCATGGATAGAATTCAGAGAGTCCATAAACTTGGGAATGGGAAAAAAATTACATCATTATTTTCACTAACTTCAATCTTAAAAGCAGCATTTTCTTCCATTACAAATGTAGACAAAAGAAAAACAATACTTATACCTGTAACTTTGTTACAGGCAACTTTGTCATTGACAGAAATAAGATATTTTATATAATACTATGATTGCAGGTATCTAGAAATATTATTTGTGCTCATCACTACTTTGAAATCATGGTAGTTATTAAGCCTACTATTTATTGTTATTTAATATGTTAATAAAGATGGGTAATTTTTATTATAACACAGATTTGTTATTTTAATATTTGACAGTGGTTTTCTGATACAATTTTTTTCCTTTGTAAATTCTATGTATTTTACATATTTAAAAAATCTTAAGTTACTATGAAAAAGGATCCCTAGGCTTCATCCGACTGCCAAAGGGTACATGACACAAAACCGTCTGGTACTCCAGGGAATGTAAGTAAGGAAAATGGAGTTTGCATATCAGTCAAGGATGAATTAGGCTAAGCTCTAGTAAGAAACAATACCCAAATCTCAGTAGCTCAACAGCAAAGGTTTATTTCTCACACATTCTGCATCTCTATGTATCTTTTTTTTTTCCCCACAAAAAGGACACTTTATTTTTTTTTAATTTATTTTTTTTTTGGACAGTGTTTTATCTTTTTTATTGTTAAATAAAATAATGGAGTGTCTTACAATCAATGGCATCTTTGATTTGATGAAGTATTTATATAAATGAAGTAAATATGGCAAAAATTTAATAGTTATTGAATTTAGTTGGTAGGTATATGGGTGTCTTACTTTTCTATGAGTTTGAACATTTTTATATAAAAATATAAAAATTTTTACTAAATGCATGAATAAATAAATATGTGCCACGATTGTATCCTACAGAGCTAGGGACCTCACTCAGCAAAGTAGAAGGCTAGAGTTTCCATCATCTAAATAATGACTGGTTGTTGTGGCAGGGAAGTGGAATGTGACAAATTATACATTTGACCTTAAGGCATTCACATAAAAACACGTAATACATTTTGCTTTTCCTCACATTTAATTGGCTAAAACAAATTACATGACCAAACCTAACTTAAATGGGGTAGAAACAAAGAATTCCATCAAGTGTCCAAAAGGAGGAAAAGCTAAAAGTATTGGAAAATAGCTTTATTGGCTATCTGACTACACAAATCTTCACTTATTATATAATGTTCAACATGTTTCAAAAAAGATTGTCAATGTACAGTCCCATCAGTACTGTATAGAAATTCATCTTGCTTAATATGTCCTCAACAACACTTGCTATTGTCATGTTCTTTTTTTTTTCATTTTGGTCATTCAAGTTGATTTTTAAATTTTCTTTTCATAGACCTTTTTTCATATGAGTACTAGCCCTTTGTATAACCTGTTTTTTAAAGTGCCTTTTCAAATCCTTGCCCATTTTCAAATTAAATTGTCTTTTTCTTATTTATTTTTCCTCACATTTATCCAACTTACATTTTATCTTTTTCTACTGCCTTGCCCTCTGTTCTTTATAACTTTTGTCTCTGTACTTACAGAGATAATTGCTTGCTGATGGTTTTTAATTCATGAAGATAAATTTGATTACAATTTTCTCCTCTACCCGTATAATAATTGATATTTTTTATTTGTAATTTTTTCCCATCTCTTCAATCATATGTTGTGGTAGTTGATTTTACTCATAGTATTTTGTGAAATATCTGTTTTGAGTCCTTTTTATTTACTGCTCATATTTAAATGGATCAATTCTGGTGGTGGGTATTGAGGAAAGCACGTATTCCATGGAGCACTGGGTGTGGTGCATGAACAATTAATCTTGTAACACTAAAAAAATAAAATAAACATATTTGGGAAAAAATTAAAATAAATAGGATCAATTCTTCCTGGATCAGCTAAAAGCAGTCAGTTGATTGAGAAGATCACATTACTGACTTCGGACTGACATCCGAATGTGGCAGTCGGATCACATTACTGACTTCCTATAAGTCATCCACTGACTTATAGGAAACAGGATTTGTGGATGCAAGTAAATTTTTACCCTTAACTTCTCAGACCACCAAGAGTGACACCTGTGATCCCACTGTGAGCCTCTCTTTTCAAAATTGTCTCATGAACAGACGATTTCCTACATAAGAGCTCAATTATTTCAAATTCTGACTGGTGGAAATCTAGGGATGTTCCTGTTTCTGATCATGTACCCAGTGCCTATTGTTACAAACAAGGGATTGTTAGTTTTGTACTTAAAGTCCTGGCACACACACAGGGAAGTGCTCTGACCTGGCTTTTTCTGAGTACTCTCTTTGAATCTTCCCACACTTCTGTTATTCTGTAATTGTTTAGCCTAATTGTGGTATGGGTTTTTAAGTGTATCTTAATTCCATCAAAGATTGAGGTTATCATTATATTTCTTATTGTCCTAGCTTTTATGAATACAAAATAGACTAACAATACCAACTTTACATCATAATTTTTAAGCCAGAAGTGCATGAAAGATTTAAAAATGAGTGATATGCTCAAATTTCCCTTTTTTTTTTTTTTTTGGTGGGGGAGGGAGAAGGAGAGAAAGAATCTCAAGCAGGCTCCACACCCAGTGTGAAACCCCATGAAGGGCTCAGTCTCTCAACTCTGAGATCATAACCTGAGCCAAAATCAAGAGTCAGAAGCTTGGGGCACCTGGGTGACTCAGTGGGTTAAAACCTGTGCCTTCAGCTCAGGTCATGATCTTAGGATCCTGGGATTAAGCCCCACGTTGGGCTCCCTACTCAGCAGGGAGCCTGCTTCCCCCTCTCTCTCTGTCTGCCTCTCTGCCTACTTGTGATCTCTCTCTCTGTCAAATAAATAAATAAAATCTTAAAAAAAAAAAAAAAAGAGTCAAAGGCCTAACTGACTTGGGCCACCTAAGTGCCCCTCAAATTTGCATTTTAATAGTATTCACAAAGAGGTGCATGAAGAATGAAGACAAAGTAATGGCCAGTTAAGAAAAAAAAAAAAAAAAGAATCAGTGTCAGTAGTCATGTCAATTGATAATAATTTGTGGAGCAGGGCTATCACAGACAGCAATATTTAGATTGAAGAATCAATAGAAATTGAGGGATGATTTAATGTGGATAGAAGAATTGAAAGGAAAAAAAATTCTCATGCTCATAGAATATTAGAAGAATCTAGATTTTTTTTCCTTGTGTGGTATTTAGATCAGAGCTTAGAGTATATTTCCATATGTACTCTACAGTCCTCTAAAGCATGTGACATTTACTGATAAGAAGATGTCAATACTAGCTAGGACCTGAGATATTCCAATAAAGATAATGATATGACTTATAACCATGATGTTGAAAATGATATTGCTTCTGTAATGGGAAACGCTTCTGTGGATTTCTTTCAACAGAACTCCTGAAAGATCAATGACTCTCCCTCCATGTCTGGAATACTCCAAACTCTGACGGTTTAACTACTTAAGTCAATCTCACCTCCATACTTACACTACATTAATATTTACATGTGCAGACATTCCATTTAAAACAAAGTTTTATCTCACTTCATAAAGATAGATGGGTGAATGCACAGATACACCAATGGGAAATAGATCAAAGAGCTCTATACATGAAAAGTGTGGACAATGGTTATTTTAAAATTAGTAGGATTAATTCTGATTCTGAAAATGATGGAATAAAAGAAACAAATATACACTGCTGGCTGAAACAATTGAAAATTTAAAAAAATACACAAAATAAATAAAATAACAGTTTTCCAAGTCAGTTCTTGGGCAATATAAAACAGTGATCCTTAAAAGAAGGAAAACAGAGGTGCCTGGGTGGCTCAGTGGTTAAGAGTCTGCCTTCAGCTGGTCACTTCAGCTCAGGTCACCATCACAGAATCCTGGAATCTAGCCCTGCATCAGGCTCCCTGCTTGGCAAGAAGCCTGCTTCTCCCTCTCCTGCTTCCCCAGCTTGTGTTCCTCCTCTCCCTCTCTCTTTCTCTCTCTCTCTCTCTCTCTCATAAATAAATTAAATCTTCAAAAAAAAGAAGAAGAAGAAGGAAAACAAATTAGCTGAGCCCCACAAAGGCCCCAGTTTACAACCCTAAGAAAGTTTCTAGTCTGTGGTGCAAAAGGGACTCCATAGAGCATAACAGGTTCCCTAAATTGAAGAGATGGACCTGATATTCTGGAGAGATCAAGGCAGGTAGAGTTTGCAGGACAGAGCCACGAAGAGAGAGCTGCACAGAGACAACTTGGAAATCTTACAAAGATCCTGTCCACTATTCAACAGAGATCACCACATGCATGTGAGGAAGTACCAGAAGCCAGGGAAGAACCATCAGAGAGGATTGCAGGAGAACCAGGCTCCCACCCAAGGCTGAGAAGAGTCTGCCACAGCCCAGAGTAAAACTCATAATTCACACAGCAGTAGGCAGAGTACACAGAGGTTCTCACCTTGGTGGTAGGGAACACTTAGCCCTACATTAAATGCTGCTCTGTTCCCAGTCCCACCTAACAAATTACAAAAATAAGACATAAAAGGATCAAACTGTTTCTATAGTAACTATGTCTCAGGACAAAGCTTAAGAATATTTACAGAAATACAGAAACAAACATCCAACATTTACCCGGCAAGGTAGAATTCAGAATGGCTCACATCAATTCTAAGATTACCAGGTGTGCAAAAGCAAACAAACATATAAAACAGGAAAATATGACTCAAATGAGGAGAAAAATAAACAAATTACAACTTAAAACTCACCAAGAAATTAGAAATAGCAGCAAAGGAAAGTTAAATTATTCTAATTGAATTCCAGGTGTGTGAAAGTAGAGAGATACATGAAAAATATTAAAAAATTCGTATCAAATCTCCACAGATGAAAAACATAATGACCAAGATGAAGAAAATATTTTGAAAGAGTTTAATGGAAGATTAGATATTGCAGGGGGGGAAAGATTAGTGAAGTCTAAGACATAGCAATAGAAACTAATCAGAAGGGAATACAGAAAGATAAAATATCAAAAACTGAAACTACTTTCAGTAAGTTCTGTGGCCACATCAAGTATTATGATATATATAGAAAGAAAGGACAGAGAAAACAAAACTATTTGAACTGATTTTTCTAAATATAATGAAAGCAATAAAGATTTAAGAAACTCAATAAACTTTAAACACAAGAACATGAAGAAATCATAATCAAATTCCTGAGAACCAGTGATAAAGAGAAAAAAGAAGCCAGAACAAAAAAACACATTATACACTGAGAAACAAAGAGAAGAAAGACACATTTCCCATTGGGAACTACAATGAAGAACAATAGCTCCCCAAAGATTTCCATACCCTTATCTCCAAAACCTATTAATATATCCCTTTACAATGACAAAAGAGGCTTTGCAGATGTGATTAATGTTAAGATCTTGAGATGGTGAGAATATCGTAGTTTATCCAGGTGGGCTCAACTTAACTGCATGAATTCTTACAATCAGAGAAAACTTTTTGGCTATAACTGGATATATGAAGTGGAGACTTTAACCTCCACTGCTAGTTTTGAAGGGAAGGATGGAGACCACAAACCAAACTTCTAGAAGCTAAAAGAAGAGCTCTCAGTTCAGAGCCAGCAAAAAAACAGTGACCTTGACCCCCACCAACTACCACAAAGAATTAAATTTTACAAACAACCTAAAAGAGCAGTAAACTCTTTCCTAGAGCCTTCAGAAAGTACCACAATTTGCTGACACCTTGATTTTACCTTGGTGAGACCATCAGACTTATGACTGACTGACAAAACTATAAAATAATAAACTTGTGTTGTTCGAAGTCCAGACGTTATTCTATTTGTTATGACAACAATATGAAACCGATACAGAAACAGTACAAGTGAGAAGAGAAGGGAGCATTATATTCAAAATAATAAAAGGGAGGAAACACTAACGACATAGAATAATTCAATACCCAACAGAATGTTTCAAAAATAAACATGAAAGAGATATATTCAGAGCATTTCATCCTAAAGCAACAGAATAGCATTTCATCCTAAAGCAACAGAATACACATTTTTCTCAAGTGCACATGGAACATTCTCCAGAATAGATCACATACTGGGTCACAGATCAGATCTCAATATGTACCAAAAGATCGAGATCATTCCATGCATATTTTCACACAATGCTTTGAAACTTGAACTCATTCACAAGTGGAAATTTGGAAAGAACTCAAATACATGGAGGCTAAAGAGCATCTTACTAAAGAATGAATAGGTCAACCAGGAAATTAAAGAAGAATTTTAAAAATTCTTGGAAACAAATGAAAATGAAAACACAACTGTTTAAAACCTTTGGAATGCAGCAGAGGTGGCCCTAAGAGGGAAATACATAACAATTCAAGCCTTTCTCAAGAAACAAGAAAGGTCTCAAATACAGAATCTAACCCTATACCTAAAAGAGCTGGAGAAAGGACAGCAAGTAAAACCTAAACCAAGCAGGAGAAGAGAAACAATAAAGATTAGAGCAGAAATCAATGAATTAGAAACCAAAAGAACAGTAGTTTCATCAATGAAACTAGGAGTTGTTTCTTTGAAAGAATTAATAAGATTGATAAATACCTGGACAGACTTATCAAAAAGAAAAGAGAGAGGACCCAAATAAATAAAATCATAAATGAAAGAGAAGAGAGCACAACCAACGCTGATGAAATACAATTATAAGAACATATTATAAGCAAATATATGCCAACAAATCAGGCAATCTGTAAGAAATGAATGCATTCCTAGAGATGTATAAACTACCAAAACTGAATCAGGAAGAAATAGAAAACCTGAACAGACCTATAACCACTAAGTAATCAAAAACTGAAGCAGTAATCAAAAATCTCCCCAACCTCACCAACACTGGTTTCCTGGTTTGTTAATTTTGGCCTTTCTAACTGGTGTAAGGTGGTATCTCATAGTGATTTTGATTTGTATTTCCCTGATGGCTAGTGATGTTGAATATTTTTTTGTGCATCTGTTGGTCATCTGTATGTCCTCTTTGGAGAAGTGTCTATTGTCTTCTGCCCATCTTTTGACTGGATTACTTATTTGGGGGGGGGGGTTGAGTTTGAGAATTTCTTTATAGATCTTGGAAATCAGCCCTTTATCTGTAATGTCATTGGCTAATATCTTCTCCCACTCTATGGATTGCCTTAGTTTTATTGACTGTTCTTTGCTGTGCACAAGCTTTTTATCTTGATGAAATCCCAAAAGTTCACTTTTGCTTTTGTTTCTCTTGCCTTCCCATATCTTGAAAGAAGTTCCTGTGGCCAATGTCAAAGAGGTTACTGCCTATGCTCTTCTCTAGGATATTGATGGATTCCTGTCTCACGTTTAGGTCTTTCATCCATTTTGAGTTTATCTTTGTGTATAGTGTAAGAGAATAGTCTGGTTTCATTCTTCTGTATGTGGTTGTCCAGTTTTCCCAGCACCATTTTTTGAAGAGATTCTTTTCTTCATTGGGTGTTCTTTGCTGTTTTTGTCAAAGATTACTTGATCATAGAGTTGAGGGTCCACTTCTGGGCTCTTTCTTCTGTTTCATTGATCTCTGGGTCTGTTTTAGTGCCAATATCAAAATGTCTTGATGACTATGGCTTTGTAATATAGCTTGAAGTCAGGCATTGTGATGCCACCAGCTTTGGTTTTCTTTTCAACATTCCCCTGGCAATTCTGGGTCTTTTCTGGTTTCATACAAAATTGTTTATTCCAGCTCTGTGAAAAACGTTGATGGTATTTTGATAGGGATTGCATTGAAAGTGTAATTGTTCTGGGCAGCATAGACATTTTATCCTTCCATTTCTTCTTCTTTCAATTCCATATTCTTTCAATCCATGAGCATGAGATGTTTTTCCATCTCTTTGTGTCTTCCTCAATTTCTTTCATAAATTTTCTGTAGTTTCTAGAATATAGATCCTTTATCTCTTTGATTGGGTTTATTCCTAGGCAGCTTGTGGTTTTTTTAAGCTATTGCCGAGGTTGAGGAGAAAGGAGAACCCTTTCAGACTGCTGGTGGGAATGCAAACTGGTACACCCACTCTAGAAGACAGTATGGAAGTTCCTCAAGACATTAAAAATAGAGCTACCCTACAACCCAGCGATTGCACTGCTAGGTATTTACCTCTAAGATACAGATGTAGTGAAAAGAAGGGGCACATGCACTCCAATGTTCATAGCAGCAATGTCCACAATATCCAAACTGTGGAAGGAACCAAGATGCCCTACGATGGATGAATGAATAAAAAAAAGATATTGTACATTTATACAATGGAATATTACTCAGCCATCAGAGGGGATGAATAACTACCATTTGCATAGGCATGGATGGAACTGAGGGGGATTATGCTAAGTGAAATAAGTCAAGCAGAGAAAGACAATTATCATATCTTTTCACTCATATGTGGAACATAAAGAATAGTGTGGAGGACCACAGAGAGTCTCTGGACCTCAGGAAACAAACTGAGGGTTACAGAAGGAAAGTGGTGGAGGGATGGGGTAACCAGGTGATGGGTATTAAGGAGGGCACATGTTGGGATGAACACTGGATGTTACATGCAACTAATGAATTATTGAACACTATAACAAAAACTTAGGATGATTATATGCTGGCTACTTGAAAAGAATTAAAAAAAAAAAACCAAAAAAAAAAAAACCTCCCAACAAACAATAGTCCAGGGCCAGATGGCTTTCCAGGGGAATTCTATCAACCATTTAAAGAATTCATACCTATTCTTCTGAAGCTGTTTCAAAAAAATAGAAATGGAAGAAAAACTTCTAAACTCTTTCCTGAGGCCAGCATTATCTTGATCCCCAAATCAGACACCCCACCAAAAAGAAAAATTATAGACCATTATCCCTGATGAATATGGATGCAAAAATTCTTACCAAGATACTAGCCAAGAGGATCCAAGAGTACATTAAAAGGATTATTCACCATAACCAAGTGGGATTTATTTCTGGGCTGCAGCAGTGGCTTGACATCCTCAAATCAATCAATGTGATACACTACATTAATAAAAGAAAGGACAAGAATCATATGATCTTCCCAATAGATGCAGAAAAAGCATTTGACAAACTACACCATCCTTTCTTGATTAAAACTCTTCACAGTGTAGGGATAGAGGGAACTTACCTCAATATCATAAAAGCCATCTACAAAAAGCCCACAGTGAATATCATTCTCAGTGGATAAATACAAAAAGCTTGTCCTCTAGGGTCAGGAACATGGCAGGATGTTCACTCTCACCATTGTTGTTTAACACAGTAACAAAAGTCCTAGTCTCAGTAGTCAGACAACAAAAAGAAATAAAAGGCATCTGAATCAGCAAAGAAATCAAATTCTCACTCTTTGCAGATGACATGATATTCTATTTGGAAAACCCAAAAGACTCCACCCCAAAATTGCTAGAACTCATACAGGAATTCCACAAAGTGGCAGCATATAAAATCAATGCACAGAAATCAGCTGCATTTCTATACACTAACAAGACAGAAGAAAGAGAAATTAAGGAGTCAATCCCATTTACAATTGTACCTAAAACCATAAGATACCTAGGAATAAAACTAACTAGAGAGAGAAAGAATCTGTACTACTCAAAAACTATAGAACACTCGTGAAAGAAATTGAGGAAGAAACAAAGAAATGGAAAAAAGTTCCATGCTCATGGAATGGAAGAACAAATACTGTTAAAACATCTATGCTACCTAGAGCAAATCTATACATTCAATGCAAACTCATCAAATTACCATCAACTTTTCTCACAGAGCTGGAACAAATAATCCTAAAATTTGTATGGAACCGGGAAAGACCCCAAACAGCCAAAGGAATGTTGAAAAAGAAAATCAAAACTGGTGGTATCACAATGCCAGACTTTGAGCTATATTACAAAGCTGTCATCATCAAGATGGTATGGAACTAGCACAAAAACAGACACATGGATCAATGGAACAGAATAGAGAGCCCAGAAATGAACCCTCAACTCTATGGTCAAGTAATCTTTAACAAAACAGAAAAGAACATCCAATGGAAAAAAGACACTCTCGTCAATGGTGTTGAGAAAATTGGACAGCCACATGCAGAAGAATGAAATCCTTACACTATATACAATAATAGACTCCAAATGGATGAAATACCTAAATGTGAGACAGGAATCCATCAAAATCCTAGAGGAGAACATAGGCAGCAACCTCTGTGACCTCGGCCGCAACAAGTTCTTGCTAGACAAGTTTCCAAAGGCAAGGGAAACAAAAGCAAAAATGAACTTATGGGACTTCATCAAGATAAAAAGCCTTTGCACAGCAAGGAAACAGTTGACAAAACCAAAAGACAACTCACAGAATGGGAGATGTTTGCAAATGTTTTATCAGATAAAGGGCTAGTATCCAAAATTTATGAACAACTTAACAAACTCAACACCAAGAACAAATAATCCAATCAAAATATGGGCAGAAGTCATGAACAGAAATTTCTCCAAAGGGGACATACAGATGGCCAATAGACACATGAAAAAATGCTCAACATCAGTCAGCATCAGGGAAATACAAATCAAAACCACGATGAGATACCACCTCACACCAGATAGAATGACTAAAAATAACCACTCAGGAAACAGATGTTGGCTAGAATGCAAAGAAAGGGGAACCCTCTTACACTATTAGTGGGAATGCAAGCTGGTGCAACCACTGTGAAAAACAGTATGTAGCTTCCTCAAAAAGTTGAAAGTAGAGCTACTCTATGACCCAGCAATCGCACTCCTAGGGATACAAATGTAGTGATCTGAAGGGGCACATGCACCCCTACATTTATACATTTATAGCAGCAATGTCCACAATAGCCAAACTATGGTAAGAGCCCAGATATCCATTGACAGTTGAATGGATAAAGAAGATGTGGGGATATATATATATATATATATATATATATAATTATATATATTATATAATATATTATATAAATTATATATAAAATATATATATAAAATAGAATACTAGTCAACCATCAAAAAAAATGAAATTTTCCCATTTGCAATGACATGGATGGAACTAAAGGGTATTATGCTAAGCAAAATGAGTCAATCAGGGAAAGATAATTATCATATGATCCCACTGATATGTGAAATTTAAGAAATAAAATGGGATCAAAGGGGAAGAGAGGAAGAAATAAAACAAGATGAAATCAGAGATGGAGACAACTCATAAGAGACTCTTAATCATAGGAAACAAACAGGGTTGCTTGAGGGGAGGGGGTAGGGGGATGGGGTAACTGGGTGGTGAACATTAAGGAGGGCACATGATGTAATGAGGACTGGGTATTATATAAGACTCATGAATCACTGACTTCTACCTCTGAAACTAATACATTATATATTAATCAATTGAATTTAAATAAAATAATAAAAATTTTAAAAATAAACAAGAAATAAGGTATACTTCAGATATACAAAAGCTAAAAGAATTCATCATAAGCAGACTTGTGTTGCAAGCAGTGTTAATGTAGGTTCTTCTTTTTTTTTTTTTTAAGATGTTATTTATTTGACAGAAAGAGACAGCGAGAGAGGGAACAGAAGCAACAGGAATAGGAGAAGGAACATTGGGGTACATGTGGCCCTTCTTTGTAATACATCTGCTTCTTTGGGGTAAATACCCAGTAGTGCGATGGCAGGGTCATAGGGTAGCTCTATTTTTAATTTCTTGAGGAATCTCCACACTGTTTTCCAAAGT
>CM053603.1:53211300-53249519 GCA_028646535.1 Procyon lotor
AAAAAAAAAAAAAAAAAAAAAAAAAAAAAAAGAATACCGTCCCACTTTGGGGAGATCTTGCCTTCTCTTTATTTGATAAACCCTGTTCTGCTCAAGCTCCCACTGGTTCTCTCTGTGCACCCCTGTTTTGTGCATTCATCCACCAGAGCACTTCATCACATTATAATGAATCATTTATCATCATACAGTGTTCACTCTCTAGATTAGGTGGGGATTATGTCTAATTATTATCTATAGCCCTGATGCTTTGCCTGGTTTTTGGTACAGGTTTTGTGCTTGAAAATGACTTGCTGAAGAAAGTCATGATAAGGTACCTACTTGGCAATCAGTTTCAGTCGTAACTGACATCACAGAACAGTTAGCTGTGCTTCCTATTACCACCTCTGTTATATGTCCTCAAATCCCTGGAAATATGTGATAATAAACATTTTATTTTTGATCCCCAAATTTTAGAAGAGTGCTCTATTTCTTTTTTATTTTGGATATCTCCTATAATATCAGCAACATTAAATTTTAGAAAAAAATGCAAGTTAAATGCAGAGAGCAAGATAGGCGTTTAGAACTGTTTTCACCTCCAATTTGGTAACATCAAGGATGCTGTGCAGCCAAGGTTCCCCAGCTTGTCTGCACCTGTTAAGAAGGATGCTGGCAACACCTTAAGAGGAAACAGGTTCTCAGAAGCCCCCTCCTTCTTTCCTAGAAATAGCAATGCCCTTGTGAAATACTGCCTGGAGGGCCCCATGGCTAAATTTAGATCCATTGCTTTGCTTGTGTTTTCCTTCTTTTTAGTAGCTGTTGTTGGCTTCAGGAGGCCTCTAAAGCCATTTCTGTTCTTTCCTGTGTCCCAGCTCAGACTCCTGCCTGTCTCTCTGGGTTTTGCTCCTCATCTGTCATTTGCTGTTTGAATAGTCCTTACATACTCTGGGTGTGAGCTGGCAACCAGGAAGCTGTGGGAAATTGGTGCATTCACACTAGTGAATGAGACATAAGTGAAAAATACTCATGATCAGGGACTTAACCTTCTCTTCAGTGCTCCAAATACCACCAAAAAGCTGGTAGAACGCGAACCCATCTGGGTTCCCCAGATTAAAGGTACCAATATTTATTCTGAATTGTTACACACAAAGCACTTCTGTACTTTACATTTGTCAGCTGGGAGACCTTGGCAAGCTGGTAATCTGTGAGCTTCAGTTTCCTTATGTGTCTCAGTATTGTTGGAAAAATGAGACAGATCTGTGCATGGAAGGCACTCAGCGCCATGCCCAACTCATGGGAGGTGCTCTATAAAATGGAAAGCTGTTATATTAGTATTATTTAGGATATCAGAGTTCCCTCATGTAAATCTCAAGGTTTAGCTTAACTTTCTACATTTCATTATTTTGGAATTAAAGCTATTTTAATTTAAATAACAGATTCAAATACATAGAAATACAAAAGAATAAGTCACATTTCTACTACCATTAGCAAATCCAATTATAGTCATTTTTCCACATTCCTGTTCATTCCTTATGTTTTTTTCCCCCCTTGCTGCAGTCATTGTGAAGGAAACGATTCTGGTGTATGTCTTAAAATTTTCACTAGAGTTATATCCTGAAAAATATTTCAATCACCTGAATTTTAAAGGTCCAAGTAACAACTGCTAGAAAGGATACCAGTATCATAATCTACAGTAAATTATGCAGCTCCTTGGGTGTACATAATGCATTTCAATTTTCCATAGATACATTTTTATGTAACACATTAGTCTTACAAGATTATAATAATAAAATCCAAATGATTATAAATAACACTTTTGAGTGCTTATTATGTGTCAAGCTTAATCTCACCATTCTTATCCTGATCGGATACTCAGGGAAGCCTAGTGCCTTACTCAACCTTACAAATCCACTGAAACATTGAGATGAGCCTAAAAATCTAGGTTTTCTAGCTACTGCTCCCATCTTCTTTTTAATCTACCTCCCCTTTCCAGAAAGCTACAATTGTTGAGTTCTGTTTGCTTCACAGCATACATTGCCACTGATGCTGCCATGTAATTTTGATGCATTATTTCACATGGATGCTTTTAAAGCTGGCTTTGACCTTGTGTCTTGGGCACAGCCTCTTATCTTGGTAGGATCTGCTGGTGTCACGTGTAGGAGATTATGGTAGCCATTTACTGCCCCAAATCTTCCAGATAAGCCTGACCCCAGTGATTAGACCAAAAGCAGGAAAAAGAAGCATGTCAGCAAAACATCAAAGAATCTTCTACCCTTCACTTTAGGGATGAATGCTCTTTTCATTGGTGTCACTTCTAGAAGTACATTTTTCTTTTTCCTGGAGCGCATACATCCAAGTATCACCAGGTCAAATGCTCTTATTTTACGGCAGTCTTTTCTTCAGGCATTATTAAAATCTCACCAGAGCATTTGTCACTCTTGTTAAAATGATTCTAGACAGGGCCTTAGAGCTGGACATAAAGCCAGAAAAAATTGCCATGGGCTGGGCACATTTGTTCACTGTCCTGGGTACCCATTTCCTTTCTGGTTTAGGTCCTTCAGAGAGATGGTCTCTGATATTCTGCTTACATCCCTCTTGCACTATGATTCTATTTGTGTCCCCTGATGCATTCTCTGCCCACAACTATCTACTTTGTGAATTGTCTTGTTGAAATCTTAATAAAGTCCTTAAGTGTCATCACAAAGAATTTCCCATGTGAGCCTCCTATGTGCCCATTTTCTTATTAGTTAACTACATAAAGTGCTATTGAAGTTCTTTAGAATTCTTCTCTGTGGGTGCCCAAATTATGGTATTCATTCACTGAACACATAAATGGAATATTAGCATTGCCAAAATTATAGAGACAATGTCAAATTCCCAGAAGATGATAGGTAAAATCACGTAAGCTCAAAAAATAGACATACTCTCTAAAACTAAAACTAAAATGCTGGTAAGTATTTGGCCTATAATTCCTACTTTATGGTCCTTGGGGATATGCAATTTTTGAATTTATCTTTTGTTTGCAAGAACCATAAGATCAAGAGAGACTATACTATAAATTCATCAGATATTTCAAGTTTATTAATTTGAAACAAATACAGATGATATAACTGTATTATAGCAATAGAATATATTAAAATGAAACATTGTTAAGAACTCTTAATATTGCTAAAAAACATTGTGTTATGCTTCAAATATGTATTAGTTTCTTTTCTTTTCTTTTTTTTTTAAAGATTTTATTTATTTATTTGACACAGAGAGAGAGAGAGAGAGATCACAAGTAGGCAGAAAGGCAGGCAGAAAGAGAGGGGGAAGCAGGCTCCCTGCTGAGTAGAGAGCCCGATGCGGGCCCTGATCCCAGGACCCTGCGATCATGACCTGAGCTGAAGGCAGAGGCTTTAACCCACTGAGCCACCCAGGTGCCCCTATGTATTGGTTTCTGTATATTCTTTGTTTCTAAACTCACTCCCAAACCTGCAATCCAAATTCTATGAATTCCAGTCTAAAATTTATGATATTCATGATATTGAAATTTAGTGAGTAACTAAAATATTGTTCTCAGATCAATATCAAAAAGTAAGTCAGTTTTTCTAAACTAACTAGTATACAGAAACCACACTTGCTTAATTAAATAGTCATATTTTATTTACTTGTGTATATTTTTTAGATATTTTCATTCTCCTTCCTGTCCTCCCTCTCTCCTCCCACCCCTCTCTTTCTTTCTTGTTTACATAAATACAACCAAGATATATAACATAAATGGAAATTATAAGTAAAAAAATTAATTATAACACTCATGTACAAATAAATGATCCAGCTTAAAAATAGAATGATATCGACACCTTCACTGTCTCTCTCTCAACCCACACCTATGGCTTCATTGGGAGTGTCCTAGGACCAGATATTGGAGAAGGAAAATGGTGGTGTCTTAGTTCATTTGGGCTGCCATAACAAAATATCACAGACAGGGTAGCTTTTAAACAATAGAAATGTATTTCTCACAGTTCTGGAGGCTAGTTTTAGAGAGGGCTGTGACCTAATTGACCCAAAGATGACTTGGCAGTTCTTGTGGTTTCATGTATTTTCTATTAGAGTTTCAAACTTTTCTAGACAAAAAAAAAAAAAAAACACTCAATGTGTTTGTGCAAAAGAAGTGAACTATTGAGTGTGTCAGACTATTTTGCATTTGTCCCTCAAAATCCACCTTCCATCCCTTTCTATCCTGCTCTTGGCTCAGGGAGGCTGACCTATGTGGAAACCATCAGTGATCTCTCATCTACAGGGCAAAGAGTTAAAATTTGAATTTCAGATAAGTAACAAATAAGTTTTTAGTATAAGTATGTCCTCTGAAATATTTGGGATATGCTTATGCCAAAAATTTATTTGTTGTTTATCTGAAACTGGAATTTACTTAGGTGTCCTGCATTTTTAATTTGTTGAATCTGGCAACCCTACTTTCATCTGACCTGGTTTCTGGTTGAATTCCACTACTGGGGAGCTCCAGCAGGAGACTGATCTAAGATCGGGGAGAGAGTTCAAAATATTTATTTTTCTGCCTCCCTTTGTGCAAGGTGAACTTGGGCTGGCTTTGTTCCTTGATTGGAGCTCAGTGCTTCTCACAGAGACTCTTTCTAAGGGACTCCCTCCTTCCAGGTTCTTGGGACCAGTGCTTCCCTTTGATTCTGTAGGCTGAGGGATAGAAACAACCCTACTCACCTTACCAGCCCTGTGTTACTTATTCTCTGCAAGACACTCAAATCTCATTATAGCTTTGTAAATAGTCTCTTTGTAAATTGACCCTTCTTAAATTATCCTACTGAAAGATCACTGACAAGACCAAGGTCAAGATATTTCTAAAAAAATGATTCTGTTGTAGAGTGAAGGATGGATGGAATTTAACCCTACAACTTACTTAATGCAGGTCCTTGTTTCCTCTTTGGATCTAGTCAAGTCCTTAATGTATGTAGGCATAGAGGTGAATCTCCATGCTCATGGAACTTACATCATAATAAAGATATTTAATGGAAAGGAAACGAACTTTGGGTCATTGCCATTTCAGCTGTTTTATATACCTTGTCTGAAGTAATTCTCCTATAAGTTAAACAAAGAAGGTGGTCTTAACTCCGCAGATGAGGGGGAAATGAGGTTCAGAGAGATTAATGGGAAATTTGAAGCATCTTTCCTACAGTCTTGCCACCAGAGCATGCCAGAACCTTAGTTCTAATGAGGCTCACTCACCAGGCACTATTCTAGCTAAGATTTATTGAGCACATTCTATAGGCCAGTCTTTTTACATATATTTTGTAAGTATATACATACGTATACATACATACATTACGTATATGCACACATATATACATTATATATGTATATAATATATTCATATTATTAGATATACAATATATATTATATATACAATATATACAATTATATATGTATACATATAGTGTATACATTACATGTATATGTATATACATATACATATATGTATACATATATACATTACATATATATATAAGCATTTTACATATGTTTGCTAATTTAGTCTTCCCTAAAGCCCTGGAAGGTGGGTACAAATATTAATACCACTTTATAGCTAAGGAAATTAGGCACAGAAGGGTAATTTTCCCAAGTGGTCTCACAGGCAAGGAATGGGGAAGCCAGGATTTGAGCCCATACAGATGGGCTCCAGAGCTAACATGCCTACCCATGATGCTACAATGTCACATTTTGCCTCAGTGGAGGGTTGTTTTTTTTTTTTTTAATAGGGAAAGAAAGACAGAGAGGATAGGGGCAGAAGGAGCAGGAGAGAGAGAATCTTAAGCAGGCTTCATGCCCAGTTCAGAGCCAGAGGCGGGGCTTGATCTAATAATCCTAAACTCATGACCTGAGCTGAGATCAAGAGTCAGATGCTTAACTGGCTAAGCCGCCCAGGCGCCCCTGGAGGCTGGTTCTTAATCTTGTGGGCCAATCCCAAGAGACATATGAGATAAGCCAACTGATGTGAACACCTAGAGAAGTGGTCTGTGTAGTGCTAGCAAGCTCTTTTGCTGGGTTGTCCTACATATTGCTGCTGCTAGAGTTTCTCTGCATAGGGAATGGATGTTCTCTGGTTCTAAAGGGAACAGCAATGGCTGTGGGCCTTATTGTCCTCTGGTCCATCAGAACTGGGCCCACAATAGGCTATTGCTTCCAGCTCTTCCACAAAGTCTTTCCTCTCTAAGCTTATTTTTCAGAACCTGGCTACAGCAGGTGTAGCTCCTCTCCTCAACTTCTGAAAGCTGCTGAGATACTGAAACTTGGAACTTTCCCTGAATCTCACCTACCCTCACCCCAACACAGAATATTTTTCTTTTTACCAATTCAAGACAGTCCAACTGAGGAAGGTATTTAGGGAAGAGAGAAAGAGAAGGAGGTAAGAGGGAGAGATATAGGAAAATTTTAAATTAATAGTATTGCTATTTTCAGATAACATAGCGTCTACTTGAAAAGCACAAAAGAACTAACTTAGAAACTATGAAAACTCATTAGGGAGTTCAATTGTGCAGTTGGTATGAAAATTAAAGCAGAAATGGCAGTAGCTTTCCTCTCTACCTAGAGTAAATGAGAAATATAATGCATACAAGACCACATTCAAACAACAAGAATACTTTAAAAATATATTAAGAAATAGCCTTTATAAAATTATGCAGAACTTATGTATAATGAATGAAATAAAGCAAAACAATAACAGCAAAAGCTACTACGTGCCTGACACACAAATTATGCACTTAGTCTCGTAGCTGCTGAGTCAGTAAGCGGAGGACAAAACTTGAGATTTGAATAGATGATGAGGGGTATCTTGCTTCTGGGTGGTAAGATGTTATTGCCAAATAGATGTTGAATGTCACTAAAACAAGCATCAGTTTTATTTCCTGTACTGTGATGCTTGGGATTTGGGCGAGTTTGAACTCGGACAAGTCAATTAAAGATGAGGAAATCCATTTCCTCATCTTTAATATAGAGTTTAAGTCATCCCATGAAGGTGTCAAAAATGGCTAAATAATAAAATTGGCTTTGAAAGCTCTTTTTTATAGTGTGACAGGTTATACACATGCCCTTTGGGAAGAGAATCAGACCTGTCAGAGGCGTGCCACCGAAGGGGTCACTTGGGTAGGGTCAACAGTGACAGCTTATTACTTCCTGATGGCTCAGGCACTTCCCCGCTGCTGCCCAGCTCCACGGTCTGTGCGATGGTCTCCACGATGCTGCGATCCTGCCAGGTTTCAGGCTCAGGCTCCCTGACACTACTCAGAATGACCTGGATAGGACATGCCATTCAATCTGAGGACAGCCTTGAGGATCTCTGTGCTCTGATGTGAATGCTCTTTCTGCTTTGACAGTGACAACTGCAGACTATTCTCTAGCTGTCCTGTCACCTCATGCAAGGTAAAAGGGAATTGAGACCCCACGAAGTTACTGGGTCTAGTAGAAAGCTTAGAGGAGTATAATTGTTTGGGCAGATATTTTTAACCTTCACATAGGAGAAAAAATGGGCAGAAGAATTTGATAGCCCTGTGCAGGGAATCCAATCGGAGTCTACCTGACATCTGAAATGTGCTAACCGCGCCCACCTCCTGTCCTAATTCTTGACTCAAGATTTGAGATCCCTGCGGTGAGCACTTCCTTGGAGTCTGTTGTGAAAAAGCAGCCACCCCTGAAAAAAAAATGGAGCACATCAAATGCAGGAGTGTTCCAAATTAGTCTTGAAGCTAGGAGCTGATAATGTAAATTGCCTCGGTAGGACCACCTAAAGGGAGCTTTCTTTGGAAGGTCTATTTTTAGCTCCGAGCCCGAGAGCAACACAGACCCAGAAAAAAGACTGCTCCTTCTTGACAAATGATGGAATGCACACACCCTGGAGTGGGTTTTCCTTCCTATTTCTCCAACACTATACTCATAAGGATTAAGTTAGAGTCCAAGGATTAAGGATGTCAGGAAATGCAGTACAGCCTCAGTTGCTGATGTCATTGGGATCCCAATTTTTCTGAATTTTAGAGGCAGATGTCTCTATTTTAAGGCATTGGAAAGGAGTGGCAACTTCTTAGCTAAAGCCATCTAAACAAGGCCCAGGCATCCCCAACGTTTATCTAGACTGTGGCTGCCCCTTTCTGTGGTTTACCCGGTCCCTCATCAGCAGGGGAAGGACAACTGCCTTTCTCCTTGACTAGTTGTCTTCCCCAGCCCCTTCACCCTTCCTGTGTCCACCTCTCCTCCCACCCTCTTTCCCCCTAAAGGGAAAAACAAGAAGAAAAGAGCTGTGAAGGAAAACAATATGCTACGCCATCTCTTGCCTGGATTATTAAAATCATCTCCCAGATGGTTTTCCTTTCTCTCCTGCCTGTTCTTCTGAAAACTGCCAAAGGGATATTTCCAAAACAAACTGACTGTGAGCCCCTTGCAAGTCCGTAAGCTCTTCAAGGGAAGTAATCGTCCTTGTGTCCTTGCCTCTGGATCCAGTGCCTGGCACATAGTAGATGCTGAACAAATGTTTGCTTAATTGGGATAGAACAGAAGGTCTGTCATTCATTAACAGGCATGACAAAGCATTCTCAGCCTAAGAGGAGGTCTGTGAGTCCCCTGCTCCTCCCCCGGGCTTCCACAGGCTGCATGGCCTCAGAGGTAGTCCACAGAACACTTTGTTCTACAAGTGTTTCCCTGGCAAGAAGTTAACTTACATAACAAGGCTGAAGACAAGAGGAAAGAAGCAAGCTGGAGAGTCTTTTGAGTTCAGAGTTTCCATTTACCTGTGGAAGAGGCTTCGCTGAACAACCAGTCATTAAAGGTGTGCCTCAAAGGTTGTTCTTTAAAATCACTGATATTAGACATTTTATGACAAACAAAACAGCAATTTCATGTAGTTCAGTATAATATATATTGAAAGCCATGTGCCAGGCTTGCAAGGAATATCATGGGAGTGTTCCCTGCCTTTGTAGACTTTATATAACTTTGTGATAGATAGCAAGTGCTATACAGTAATGGAAGGGGAGGAGAAAGGGACCTTATGGCAGAACCTTCTACCTTTTCGCCCAAATCCAAATTCTTCTCTTCTTCCTGGAAATACAGCTAGACAACATTTACTAGTCTCCCTTGCTGTTAGGCATGGTCACATGACCGATGTCTAGCCAGTAGAATGTGAGAACATGTGTGGCATGCCAACTTTGGGTTACCCATAAAACCTCCCATATATGCTCCTCTATACTCTTACCCTGGCCCAGCTGACCAGGATGGAGATAATCTTGGGATCCTAGAAGCTCTGTTGAAGAAGTTGGAGACCACATTGGCCTGTGTGTTTGAATTATCCTTGGACTGCTACCTAAGTGAGACACACTTGTATGGGTTTGAGCCATTCTAGTGTTGAAGTCTATTTGTTACAGCAGCTGGATTTACCCCAAATATCATAGGAGACTATTTAAGTTTAGGGTCAGAAGAAGCCTGGAGGAAGTGATGTTTGAGCTGAGACATGAAACATGATTAAGATGATCTGGGCTCTGCGTGAAGGGGAACACTTTCAGGGTGCAAGATCATGTATATATTGATGCTGAGAAACCACCTGCGAACGTGAAGAAAGCCCAGCAAGGCTGGGAAGCCGGTGGCTTGATAGACACAGAGAGGAAGGCTGAGGCCAGTTCCTACAGGATCTTTTAAACATATTGAAGGTCTGGGGTCTTTATCCTTGGGGAAATAGAGGACTATTGGAAGGATTTGAACCAGAGAAGCAAACTGATTGCATAGAGCTCTATGTAAGCATTCTGAAAAATATACATGTAACATTTCCCCTTGCATGGTTGTGGCCCTTTGCACTTGCTCTTGTCCATATTTTTCTAACCCTGGGAATGAGTATGCTTGCAAAAATTAATCACAAATTATTTTCTCCTTCTGTACCAGCTCTTCCTTTCTCCTGCCTTGCAGCTTGAGATGTATGAAATTTTAGAGTAAAGTAATAGGGAATATCTTCCCCCTAAACATAGAAGATCAAGACCAGGAAGGCAGAGGTGAGAAGGGTGATTTTGGTGTCTCTGCATCCACAATTTTCTCTTTCTTAGTCTTCTTTCCAGAGCATACTTCTCTCCACTTTCAATGCCTAGTATAGGGTGACAGTATTTATTAATTAATTAAAATTTAATTTATTTAACAAATATTTGGTGAGTGCCTACTATATGGCAAGGACTGTCTTTCGCCCTAGAAATAATATTACAGTGAATGTGGCAGGCAAAATTCATGCTTTGTGAATCTTACATTCTAATGTATGAGACGGACAATAAAAATAAATCATATTATTATGCTAGTCAGTATAAGTGTTGTGGGAAAAAAATAAAACAAGGAAGCACTCCAAGAGGGACTGCTATTTTCTATAGATATGACAGAGAAGATTTTTCTTTGAAAATAACATTTGACACAAGATATGTATGAAATGAGAAAGTAAGAAATTATGATATCTGGAGGAAGAGTCTTCCAGGAAGGGGGAGAAGCAAAGGTGAAATGCCTTGGATTAGAATGTGCCTGGCACACATGAGACTCATGGGTGTGGTCAGGAAAAGAGACAGTCAGAGAGAGACCTGCCCAAACCACACTTGTTCCAGAGCAATTTTGGTCATATCTGATTCTTCATCAGGGCCAAATTCATTCATTCTTCTAAGGGCCAAATTCAGAGGACTTACACTGTGGGATGTGAGAATAGACTTAAAAAAAATCTATCTCTAAACAAACAAAAAAGCAAATAACAATAACAAGCCCCAGACAGAGAGTATCAGTGTCCAGAATTGTTATTATCTAAAATATCCAGTTTCCAACAAAAAAATTTATGAGGAATGCAAAGAAATAGGAAAGTTTGACCCATATACCTAAAAAAATTCAGGCAACAGAAGATGCTTCTGAGAGAGACCAGATGTTAGACACATGGAAAAAGACTTTAAAGAAGCTGTTATGAAGGGCTCCTGGGTGGCTCAGTCATTTAAGCGTCTGCCTTCAGCTCAGGTCATGACCCCAGGGTCCTGAGATGGAGCCCTGCATTGGGCTCCCTACTCTGTGGAGAACCTGCTTTTCCCTCTCCTCCCACCACTTCTACTCTCTCTCACTATCTCTCTCTCTATCAAATAAATTTTAAAAAATCTTTTAAAAAATCATTATGAGGGGCACTTGTGTGGTTCAGTCATTACATGTCTGCCTTCAGCTCAGTTCATGATCCAGGGGTCTGGGATCGAGTCCTGAATCAGTCTCCCCACTCAATGGGAAGACTGCTTCTCTCTCTCCCACTCCCCCTGCTTGTATTCTCTTTCTAATTATTTCTTTTTCTGTCAAATAAGTAAATAAAATCTTTTAAAAAATCGTTATGGGGGTGCCTGGGTGGCTCAGTGGGTTAAAGCTTCTGTCTTCGGCTCAGGTCATGATCTCGGGGTCCTGGGATCGAGCCCCACATCAGGCTCTCTGCTCAGCGGAGAGCCTGCTTCCCCCTCTCTCTCTGCCTGCCTCTCTGCCTACTCATGATCTCTCTCCTCTCTGTCAAATAAATAAATTAAAATCTTAAAAAAAATCATTATGAATATGTTAAAGAACTAAAGAAAATCATGATTAAAGAAATAAAGGAAGGTGTGATAATAATTTTCCATCAAATAGAAAATATTTATAATAAGCTAGAAAGCATATTGAAGCAACTTCTCAAGTTAAAAGGGGGGTAAGTGAAACAAAAGATTCTCTTGAAGGGCTTCACAGTAGACTTGAAGTGTCAGAAGGAAAAATAAACAGACTTGAAGACAGATCAATAGAGATTACTCAATCTGAAGAAGAGAGAAACAATAATGAAGAAAAATGAGCAGATCGTTGAAGAAACAATGGTGTTGAAGAGTGCTGACATTTATATAAGGAAAGTACCAAAAATAGAGCGGGAAGTAAAATAAATCAATGGAAATAAAAAAAAAAAGGAAAAATACTGGAAAAACAAAACCCAAAACACCAACATATCCAGGAAGCTCAAAACATTCCAAGTAAAATGAATAAGCAAAGAGATACACAAATAGACACATCATACCAAAAATATTGAATGCAAAGGACAAGGAGAAAATCTGGAAGTGCATCAGGAAAAAAATGACTAATTTTTAACAAGGGAAACCTGATATGATTAACATCTGACTTCTCAGCAGAAATAATGGAGACCAGAAGGCCGTGGAATGACATATTCAAAGTGCTAGAGGAAAGAAAAACCAGCAATCAAGAATCTTGAGAGTGATGCCACCAAAATGGCAAGATAGGTTGTTCCTAACTTCACTGTCCCTCACAAGGAGAACTACTAACAACTGTTTAAGAACAAGACATCACTGAGAGAATCCTAGAACATGATCATGAGAACTTTGAGGTCCCACAGTCCAGTCCCCAGCACTAGTGTTTTCCCCATTATTATGTGGTTGTTAGCATGGGGAGGAGGCTTACTGCATGGAATCATTTGAACTGGATCCTCAGTTTTGCCTCAGTTAGACCCTCTACTTGGTTTTGTCATATCTAGACTGTTCTTGGCACATCTGAATTCTATGGTCACAAAAATGGAAGCCCTTTACAATGCTCCTTTTTAATTTTGTTTATAGGCACATTCTGAGGCACTGGGGGTTGGAGACTTCAACTTGTGAATTTGGGAAGGACACAGTTCTACCTGTCACAACATCCGTAGTGACCTGTACATATTCTTTTGAACACACTGACCCATTTCCTTGAACTTAATTTTTACTAAGTGATCTTAAGTTCTTCTCCTCCTCCGGTTAAATAAATTCCCATTTTGATTATCACAGCCCTTTCAACAGGACTCACTTTTCTGTGCTTACCTAAATTTATTTCTCCTTATGAATTTTTTTAAAATTTTATTTATTTATTTGACAGAGAGAGATCACAAGTAGGCAGGCAGAGAGAGAGGGGGGAAGCAGGCTCCCTACTGAGCAGAGAGCCTGATATGGGGGTCGATCCCAGGACCCTGAGATCATGACCTGAGCCGAAGACAGAGGCTTAAACCCACTGAGCCACCCAGGTGCCCCTTTATTTCTCCTTATGAAAAGAATTTTATTTATGACTATTTCTCATCTATTCTTATTGTTTTCCAACATCACCCCTCAGTATTGTTTTCCTGTATATAATAGCCTACTCCATGTTTATGACAGAACCTGTTAACTGTTAACTCACCTTCTGTCCAAGATAAACACAGCTGGGCACTAGTTAAAGTGGTAAGGACAGATTTTAATTAGTAATATGCTACTATGATAGTGAAAAGAGTAGCATGAATGAACTCAATTTTGACTTGTACAGAGGTGACTGAGCATTTTAAAGGGAGAAAATAGGAGAATGGACAGAAGCTCAGTAGAATCAGGGAAGTGAAAAAAAAAATCATAAAAGGCAAGAGGCAGGATTTGGTCCATGTGAAACCCTTTTGGGTTAGTTAAACTGGTTTTAGGTCAACAGTCCATCATAGAAGAGAGAGTTTTGATGCTTTCAATTTATTTTGAAAAGCATAAAAGGACTCCATGGATGTTGTTACAGGCTGAATCATGTTCTTCCCAAGTTCATATGTTGAAGTTCCAACCCCCAGTGCTTCAGTATATACCTTTATTTGGAGACAGGGCTTTCGTATTTGAAGAGGTCATTTAATTAGGTAGGCTTTAATGCAAAGTAAGAAGAGTGTATTAAAGCATAGAGCGTGGAGGAAGACCATGTAGAGACAGAGAGAAGTCAGTTATCTGGAAGCCAAGGAGAGAGGCCCTCAGAAGGAATTAACTTTGTTAACACCTGGATCTTAGACCTCTAGCCTCCAGGATTGTGAGAAAATACACTTCTGTTGTTTAAGCCACTTGGTCTGTGGAATTTTGTTCTGGTGGCCCTAGCAAACTCATGTTAGGGATATAGGGGATTGAAGGATAGATACATGATAAAGAAAGTAGAGGAAAATGTTAATGGTACAATCTAAGTAGCAAGTGTACAGAGGGTCACTGTAAAATTCTTACAAGTTTTTGTTATGTTTGAGATTTTTTTGTAAAACATTTTTTTGAGGGAAAACTGTAGAACTCATAATTTGGGTTTACCTGTTCATAACATATTTAATGAACAGTATCAAAAATTTGTGACTTAACATTGTTTCACTCATTTTGAACTATCTTCCTCTCTCTTTTTTGATATCATTATGGATGAATATATCCTTCATAAAATTCAATTTATTACCTCTGACTGTAATGATTATTTTCTTTTTTTATGACAAAATTGTCACTCTTTTTTTATGACCACATTGTCCACAGGAGAGTGGATCCTCTCCTCTGCTTGGGGTCACACATCTCTGAACACATGCTACTTTCTTGTAATATGTCTGGGTTGAGTTTTCCTGCCTCAAGTTTCTGTTTTTGTTTTGTCTTGAATTTACTTGTTTAAAAAGATGGCTTTTTTCAAGTAATTTGAACTTCTTATTTTCCATCCAGTTGAGTCAATGATTTGTGAGCTGATGCCAAAGAATAAAACCCAGCTTGTCTGAGAGAAATTCTTCTTGGTGACCAACCACACTGCTAGGATTCTTCATTTTCTTTTGCACACTACATTTATGCCAGACTAACCTGGTCTGATTCTGCCTCTTCTTCCTGGGAGGTGAGGAGGAGGGTCAGAGCCAAGAGTCACCAGGAGTCATTTGCAATCAAGAGAAGCCAGGTCCTCAACCTTTTGCTAATTTATTTTTTCACTGGTAATTGTTTTGACACGGTCTGAAGAAACACCGAGCCCTTTATAGTAGGTCACTATTGATAGATTGTTTGAAAGATGGCTGGAGGAGTTTACAGAGTTTGAGAGTCTGTTGTGTCTATTCAGTTTGTTCAGGAGCCAGAATGAATTGTCTTTGCTGCTAGAACCTGGCTCAGGCTCCTGTAGGTTTTTGTTTGTCTGTTTCTTCTCCAAAGAGGCACACTCAACCCTATTTTTCACAAGGGGCTAAGGCTAGGTTTGCTGCTGCACAGTTGGGTTGGATGGACTATGTCTTCAACCCAGAGTTCAATGCTGTGTCTCTTGTGCATTTAAGTTAAAGGCAGCTGAGAGATAGGATGACCATCACTTGACAAAGATAAAGCAACTAAAGGCTCAAACCCTTTGAGGATTAAGTTTTGGTTCATTCCACCAGGCAAGTGACTCAGGCTAGCTGAAGTGCTCAGCTGAGATTAAATACATCCAGAATGGGTGGGGATGAAGGGCAGTGATAAATATCTGTTTGAGTTCTGGGACATGCTGTAACAGCAGGAACTGTTAGCTTTTATTATTATTGTTAGCTTTTATTCCCACGAATTCTGTTGTTCTACACAATTGAGGTTGTCTACAACCTTGAAGTCAACCTTAGGGCTGTCTAATTGTATTTTCTCAGGGAAGAGAAGTGTTGTATGTTCTATCAAGAATAGAGGCCCTTGGGCTCCTGGGTGGCTCAATCGGTTAAGCATCTGATTTACTCTTGATTTTGGCTCAGGTCGTGATCTCAGGGTCATGAGATCCAGCCCTGCATTGGGCTCTGTGCTGCGTGTGGAGTCTGATTTTCTCTTTTCTTCTCCATCTGCCTCTCCCCACCTCCCTCTCTTATAAATACATACATACATACATACATACATACATACATACCCTAAATATTGCAACATAGGCACCAGATGTACTGGTGGAATATGAGCATATCTGAATGGTGCAAGGACCAGTTTCCTCACATATCTCACAGTGGGTCACAGCAAATTCTTTCAGCCTACCCAGACTCCAGGATCTTGCTCACTGATGTGGCACTTCACCGCAGTGCCTACTGGAATGGAGGCTGTGGTGAGCTGCCCAGATGCCCCTCCCCGAGCCCCACCCTGATTCCCTCACTCATTTTCCAGTCTTGTTCCTAAGAGCACCCCTGCCCCCCAACATACCACCTGTATGGAAAATCTCCATCTCAGGGTTTGTTCCCAGGGAACACAACCTGTGACAGCTACTCTGTGAGCTCTGAGCAACTTTCTTCAGCCACACCTGGCCACACACCTTCTCGTGCCCACTGCCTGCCACCCCTAGCTTCCCCTTGTCATGGAGACATGAGACTCCATGGACACCTGCTGGCACCCACGCTTACATGAGCTAGAAGTGCAGGGGATTTAGTGGCTATGTGTTAAACCTTTGATCAAAGGGAGATGGGAACTGGCAGATAACTTCTTCTCTCCTTTCTCACAGTCCATTGGGGGGAACAGGAATATGGTCTCTCTGACAAAGGTCCTTTAAAACTGAGCAATTGGTTGGGTTTGATAACAAATGGACCAGCCTCTGTACCTGTTGCCTCTCTTTCCCTCCACATCCCTGTTTTGTTTTTAACTAGTGCCACTGTTGCTATCAAGTCTTTAAAAATAATTATTGCAGACTGTTTAGTGTTGAATTTCAATTTCCTAGAGGCCTTGATATATGTATATAGAATAACTATTACTTAAGCTTTCACTCTGCCAAATATTCCAAATTTGAAAGTATGAGAAAATAGAACTATTATTATTCCACTCTCAGAGAAATATAGCTTATATTAAAATGACAATACTTTGGCTGGGAATGTTTTCATAACACAGCTTACAGCTCTTTGTGACCTTGACAATATTGACTTGCAGTATTCCAGCAGAAACATGTCACCAAAGTTCAAGGACAAGTGGCTATATCATATTTCAGTACTATTTCCACATTTACCTATAATCTAGCTATCCCCTGATATTACTATGTGTGATTCCCCGTCATTTTTGATATATTTTAATTTTTTTTCTTCCTTGATACCTGTGATGAATAATTTTATGTGTCAGCCTCGCTGGGCCTCAGTACTGAGATATTTGGTCAAACATTATTTTTCTGTAAATGCACTCTTATATATGTAAGATTAGCATTTAAATCAGTAGACTTTGAGTACAGCAGATTACCTTCCATTATGGGAGTGGGTCTCATCCAGAGAGTTGAAGGCCTTAGTAGAAAAAGTATGGCTCTTCTGAGCAAGAAGACATTCTGCAAGTAGACCACCATCTTTGGACTTGAACTGAGATGCTTTCCTGAGTCTCTAGCCTGCTGTTACCCTGAAGATTTTGGACTTTCCAAGTCTCCACAAACACAGAAGCCAATTCCTTAAAATAAACCTCTCTCTATATATAATACATAAACCCTATTGCTTCTGTTTCTCTAGAGGACTGTGACTATATGCCACCTAAGAGCAAAATAATTTAAGGTTAAAAGTCAAATACATTTTAGGGCCCCTCCAATTTTATATTCTGTGGTAACTTTATTTTTAACAGATTAATGCCCACAAAAATTGACAACATGCCAAAAACATTTTTCCTAATCCAATTTGGAACAGTAAGAGAAAGAATTTCTTAGTTTTACCTCTCCAAGTTTTATGACACACATATTTCTAATATGTGAAGATTTTTAACATTAGGTCTCCAAACAGAAAACAGTTCCAATTTGTATTTGTAAAACTTTTACTTTTTTAAAAACACCTTTTCCTAGAGAAGCCACAGAATTTTTGACTTCAGTATGAGGTTGTAAAGAAGGCCAAAAAATGGGAGAAATTCCTCCCAATGTTCAAGCAAGGAAAAAAATCGTGTTGACAACCATTGTTCAAAACACAATGCCATTTGTTAATGCCTGATCTATACGCTCTTTCTGCCTCTTTCAGCTTTGGTCCAACAAATTTCTTTCCAAAACAAATTATTCCTGAAATATAGAAAATAATGATTGAAAACACACAGAGTTCGTAATTTAAAAAGAAATACAATGTGATAAATAATGATGCTCTAGTTAATTCTACTGTGTCCCCAATGCAATTCAGTGTGCTTGAGGACTATAAGCCATCCTGGAAATAATAAAACTTAGTTTTCAAAATTCTCACCCATTTAGTCCAAACATTGCAAACTACTTCTCTTGCCAGTTCACATGTATATACTTGTTTCATAAACAAGTTTTAGGAAAAAGTAGCTTATTTGTAAAAAATGAAAATGGTACCTTTCACTCAAATAAACTGATATCTCTGAAATTTAGTTTTTTTACTCAATTAGCTAACAGTGCAATTTGTACCATTCTGTGAGCTCAACACCAAGATCTAATCTAGCTTTATTTATTAATAAATAAATAATTAATTAATAACATAATATAACATAATTATCTAATAATATAAATAATTAATAAATAAACTAATAAACTGATTAGTTTATTAATGTTTTAGGAGGAAATAACCTTTTACTAGCATATTTCCAGTGTACATTCACAGTACAAACTTAAAAAAACAACTTTATGGAGGTGTAATTTACATACCATAAAATCAACACTTTTTTTAAAGTGACACATTTAATTTTGACAAAGTTTGACCTGCAATTAAGGCCTAGAATATTTTCACATTCCCAGAAGATTCTTGCCCTTTGCGATCTAGTGTAGAAACTTGTAACCATCTAGTCCACTCCAAAACATCAAAACAGCAAACAGCAAAATAATTGATCCTCATCAAAGGCTTTTCTTCTCTTATACTCATTTGACATGAATCTCTATTCAATATTGATATTTTAACTGATTGCCCTAAAAATCTTAGTTCTATAAAACCCACAAGTACTATTTGAGACGAAGTTACAAGGGTTCCATAGAATTACATTTACAAATTTACCTTGTAACCAACATTCTACCAGGCAAGTTCTGGTTTTTCTGGCAAGCTGGCCCTTTGTCAATTTCCCCCACGTCAGTGAAACCAGGCGACTCCTCACATTTTCTCATTCTTCCCTTCTCCCATGTAAGTCCTCTATCACAGTTCAGTCTCCATTGCTGCGTGGTTCTTCTGAGTTCACAGACACATCCCTGACTTGCCTTTGAAGCCATAATTCCTTTTACTATGACAGATTATTTTCCTTTCATCCTCTTTAAACTTCCTCTGCTCCCTGACTGCTTGATCAGCCTCAAGCCACTGAAGCAAAACCCATTTAATCTGGCTGAGAGTCTCACCTGCAGGCTTTTAAATTATCTTTGCAGAGTAAGTGCCTGATGCCTTTCTGGCCACCCTGACGAGCCTGGTGACTGAATGCATGTGGCACTGCCATAATGATGTGGCAGCTACCTCCAGGTCCTCATGGTCACCACACTGTTCCTCATCAATCTCCCCCTGGTGAAGGACGAGGGAGGAGAATGCCCTCTCTCCTTTACCTTCTTAAGCTCCTGATGAACTTGGCATGGTCCCCTTATTAACCAGGTTGGTGCTACAGTTCAGGTCAAATAGCGTCATGGGTTGATCATGGGGTAAGCTGAATTTCTTAAGCATTCATCCCTTCCCAAGGCTGTTCTGATTTTCTTTGCTCTTCTGGCCCTCATCTTGGCCTTGCCTTGCAAAAGGGCCATCTTTCTCTTTGTGCCAGCTTTTAAACCATTACCACCCTTTTAGGTGTCAATGCCAAGATTATAATTTTGGAGAACAATCTTGCAGTTCCATCCCTATAGACCCCCTAGTTTTTCCTCAGCCCATCCGTGTCTGAATCTGGCCCCATAGTCAGTGTAATGTGCGCTGAGCGTTGAGTGAAATGTTTCGGGGGTAGAGCCCATGGGCTCTGCTGGTTCCAGTGCCGGGGCTGGTCCTGGCGACCTCACCCTCCCAGGCATGGATTAGTCCAAGACTGTGCTCTTTGGGTGATGTGAGGTGTCCCAGGGTAAGACTCTTAGAGGTAGGGATGAGACAGGGATTTGTGATTTGGGGAGGTAGTGCTTTTCAGAAATATCCCTCAGGGAGAGACTAAAGCAGTGAGCTAGGAAAGCAGAAGGAGCAGAGCAAGGACCTGGCTTTAGGAAAAGTCTAGCCCTGGCCTTATGCCTGGAGGATGATGGGAGGTGGCTTTGGAGTGAACAGAGAAACGCAGTTGTCCCATCGTGAGGCAATGGGGCAGGCTTTTGTACCAGTTACGTGTTGGCTGAGGGTTTCTCCTGGGAGAAAAGGGGAGTGCACAACCACAATATTTTGGTCGAGGGTAGTTCTCCTGAGCAGGGACACCTGTGTCCTTAGCAACAGCCGTCACACTCAGAAGTCTGGGGATGAACCTCAGCCTGCCGCAGAGGATCTGGGGGAATCACCACACTTACATTTTCTGACCCTGCTGGAATACAGCCATGAATCAGGTGAGTAGGTAGGCGTAAACATACTTGAGCTGAATGCCCAGGCCAAGCCTTGCGTTCTTTTGTTTCCAGCACTGAGCAGGTTGGGGCAGAGAAAAAGTGTGCCTCTCATTTGACTGTTTTAAGCACTAAGGGGGCCAGTTCTCTAGCTGTGCCCACCTCCCACCTTTTCCCCTTGTCCACAGTTCTTGCTCTGAGCTGGGCTGTTGGAGGGTGCTGACTGGAGGTCCAGATTTAAGCCCATTTCTGGAGAAGTCCACGCAGCTTGGTAATTGTTTCCAAAAAGGAACGGCGAAACCAAATGATCTTTCTGAAGTATGTTATTTTTCAGTTGGCCAGACCTGAAAAGTGCTGTGAATAAGCTGCAGGAAGCAGGCTGGGGGCTGGTCTGTTCCTTCTTTTTTAATTGTTGCATGGCTTAGATCACAAAATGAATTGCTGGGATCCATTTGCAATGTGTCCCCTGTAGCTCTTACTGGGACCTGAGAGAGGAACTGGACATTTATCAGGAGACTGTTTTGTGGTAGGTCCTGGGCTAAATTCATGAGTCTGACTCTATAGATAAGGAAATTAAGAATGGGGATATTCAAACAGTGTATCCTAGGACAGACAGCTAAGGAAACCAGAGTCAAGGTGTGCGCCCAGGCCCAAAGCCCTGAGATTTCTGTTAACCCATACTCCCTTCAATTGTAAGCTAAGTTAAAAAGCTAGCTAAGCTTATTCTCCCAAATCTGTCCCCAGATGTCTGCTCAGTGGAGTAACTATGGTTTCTCAGCTAAACCGCACTGGATGAAAAATCCAAGCATAAGGCAGAGGTTAGCAAACTTTTTTGGTAAAGGGCCAGATAGTAAATATTTCAGGCTTTGCAAACCTTCCACTCTGTCCCAACTACTCAACTCTGCTGTTCTACCGAAAGGTGTGGCTTCACTCCCGTGAAACTTAAGGACACTAAAATTTGAATTTCATATCATTTTCACTTATCATAACATATTTCCTTTCTCCCCTCTCAACCATTAAAAATGTAAAAACTACTCTTAACTCCCAGGCTGTATAAAAATAGGAGGATGTAGGATTTGGTTTGGCTTGTGGACCATATTTCATACACACAGACACTCAGACACACACACACACACACACACACACACACACACACACACACACACACTCTGAATGCCTGATGGTACTTTGAACATTAAACTCCTTGAGTCCAGAGAAAGATTTTTCTCATGCTAAATTCTCAATCTTGATGTATCACACCATAGTGAATTAGCAGTATTTTATAGGATGTATAGGAGATGTAAAAAATGATAGCAACAGTAGGGGAAAAAATACCAAGTAATGAGCAAAAAGAATAAAATATGTGAGGTGGCGAGCTGCAGGAACAGAGTTTGCCATCCACAGGTAATGAGTAAATCAATTTGTTGGAACGAGTCCAGGTTTATTATGAGCTTTTTAAAAAAATTTAAATTCAATTTTGCAGATGTAGTGTTCAACAATCCATCAGTTGCATATATCGTCCAGTGTTCATCACACCACGTACCCCCCTTAATGCCATCACCCATCTGTGCTTACCTTAAAACTTAGTCTCAAATAGCACTTGTGGGTTTTATAGAACAAAATTTTTTATGGCAATCAGTTAAAACATCAATATTGAATAGAGATTCATGTCAAATGAGTGTAAGAGAAAAAAAAGCCTTTGATGGGGTTCAATTATTTTGCTGTTTGGATGTTTTGGAGTGTACTAGATGGTTACAAAAATAACAGACAAAGAAAGAAATGGGTCTTATAAAAAATTTTTATGAATGACAAGTGTTGCCCATAGTTGGGAAACCATTCCTCACATTTCATGTCCAAAAAACTGAATTAATGATACTATCGCCTAGCATCTGTGTAGTAGTTTATTGTTTATAAAAAGGCTTCCCCATATAGCTTCCTATCTGATTTATGTACAGCTTTCCTAAGGTAGGTGTTCCACTGATTTAATAATGAAATCCCATGCTTATAAAATTTAAGCAATTTTTAAAATTTAAATTCAATTAGCCAACATATAGTACAGTCTCTTCAATAAATGGTGCTGGGGAAATTGGACAACCACATCCAAAAGAATGAAAATGGACCATTTGCTTATACCATACACAAAGATAAACTCAAAATGGATGAAAGACCTAAATGTGAGACAGGAATCCATAAAAGTTCAAGCAATTTGCAAGTGATATATTTAGTAGCTTTTGTTTAGGACTGGGACTCAAATATTTTCTGATTCTTAATCCAGTATCCTTTCCCCCATACTTTGGGATGTTGCTACACTACATGAAAAAGCAAGTTCTATAATCCAATGACTTGAGAAATGCTAGGAAGAACTGGTACCTTTGCTTCAGGACTCCCCAGAACCTTTTATAAGCTAATGTGAAATGTAAATTGCCAAAAGGAGAACATAGGATGGGCTGTTTCTAGAGTCCTGTTTTGGGAGCCTTGTGGCCAAGAGCTTGTGTTTCATGTCATCCTGGATGAGGGTTAAGACTGGGGAAAGTACCTAAACCTCTCTAAGCCCCTCTGCCCTTGTCTATAAAAAAGAATTATGATGTTATTTTTTTCATGAGGTGGTTGGAAGGGTTCAATGAGTTGATGCATTAGCCCAGTGCATGTATTTGCTAAATTATATGTAATTGCTAAATTACACATACAGGTACATTGGTGTCCATTTTGCTAACCGAAAGAAATCCGAAGAGGATTTTCACTTTTGTGAAAAAAGCTGTTCCCATACTAATGTAGATCGTTTGTAAAAGCAAAGTGAACTTTCAAAAAGCAAGGGATACTTGACTTTGTGCTAGCTCAGCTTGTGAAAGATTTCATAGGAATGCTCTTCTTTTGGACAGTGGGGAAAACATGTAACTGCTTTAGGGCCACATACATATCTAGCACACACATGGTCAAATCCAACCTCTTTTTCAAAGATGGAGAAGCAGTTCAGGGAGGTGAAATGATTTTCTCAAGGTCATGTGGCCAGCAGGAGATGGAGCTGGAATGCAGACTTAGCTCTTTTAAATCCAAGGGTAGAGTTTTATTTATTAGAACAAGAAAAATGAAACCACATATCCATTTTGATATTAAAGTCTGAATGGAAACTGGGAGCTGGTGGTCTTAAAAAAGATAAAATAAACAACTGAATACTTGGCAAGAGCCGGAGGACTGGCTGGTGTTTTGCTCACCTTCTGTCCGAGAGATGTGTTGTCCTCTTTGATGAGATTGATTTGTAACTCCATGCATTGCTAAAGCACTGATCTCAATTTAACTATACAATTTGGGGAGAGTTGGAGCCGTGCCATTCTGCCAGAAAATGATTAAGACAAACTCTAAGAATATTGTGAACTTTATCAGGAAAATCAATTCTTCTAACAAGGAAGTGAATCACTATTGATTTTTTTTTCCTCTCTAATTGGACTCAGAGCCCTGATAGCTTTTCATAAGTGGTGACAGTTTGCTTTCAGCAAATGCATTTTTCACTTGCAGTGGAGTTTAACATGCTCTCAAAAGCCTGTGGTACTCTTTCTTTCCATTGTCCTGTTCCTACGGGTTAACATGGAAGCTTTTAGACATCTGCTATTTACTGTGACACGATGTTCATTAGGTTTTTTGTTGTCCTAAATGGCAATCTCTGCGATTCTGCAATATGTAGATATGTGGGGTGGGGGAAGATGGGTAGACTAAGAGGAGATGATGCACCATGAGGAAAGGGTGGAGATGTAACTAAGGTGGTGAGTGAAGAAACAAGCCATACGCTTGTGATCTAAGATGCCTACATGAATGTGCTGCTTAATTTCCAAGCACAGGAGAGCTGACAACATTCCTAGTGTCAAGTGGGCACCTGAGCATATGACATGGGCTGGTGGTTGCTGGCTGAGCCTCTCTGGAGAGGGTGGCTTCTTTGACCAGAGGGTTCACCTTGATGGGTGCTAGTAGAACTTAGGACAATGCTGGGCATGTGAGGTTGGAGAGAGGTGGAAGCAAGGAGCACTTTGCTTGCCTGTATAACTGATGTCCCTCACTTCTTTCCTTTTTTTTTTTTTCCCCTGTATTAATATTTCAGCTGAGAATCTTGGCGTGATTTAATAGATTCAGTTTCTGAGATGTTGATTTTTCATTTATTCCCCCCCTTTTTTTAGATTTATCACTTAATTCTTCTAGCTCTTGAGTTTCTAATTTTTCTGCTTCTTTCCCATTTTCTTATATTTTTTTCCTACTGTCCTGTGCAGGAAAGAGTTAATTCAGCAGGCCAGGGTTGCTCCAGCCTTGCTAGAGCATTCCCAAGCATTCCCAAGAAAGACGTGTTTTCAGGACTGGCCAGTGGCTGGTTCCTAGGAGAATGAGCTCTGAGCCTTTGGGATAGTCTGCCTGATGAGAATGTAGTTGTATGCCTGAGGTCTTGGTACTCACAGGATAGCTAAGGTCAGTCATACTGGTACTGCATGCTGAGCCCCAGTAAAAATCCTAGACACCTTTGCACCTGTCCTCATATACTGTTGCTGGGAGAATTAAGCCCATTGCCGTAACTCCAATGGGAGAGAACAACTGAAAGATTGCTCCTGGTTTTTCCTGGACTCTATGTACATGTCCCTTTGCTGATTTTATTCTGTGTCCTTTCACCATAATCAACCATAACTATGACTACAACAGCTTTTCTGAGTCCCATGAATCATTCTCAGAAATCATGAACCCTGAGCATAGTTTTGGGGAATCATGATATACTTGTACTTTCATTGTCATTTAAAAAACATTACATTTTCCTTTGCTTCACTTTTTCTAGTTCTTAATATTCTGGAACCTATTTTTATCTTCTGTTGATTTCACTTTCTTATTATATGCTTTTACTTGATCAGCTTTTTATCTGTTTTTCTAAAGTTTTGTTAATATCATTTTTGCAGTTAGGCTTACATATTTGTTGTTTTTTTTAATTCTAACTATTTTAACTTCCCATTTTATTTTCAGTTGACAATTTTTTTTCTTTTAAATCTCTCCTCTCTGGTTATTTTTTTGTTGCATTTATTCTCCCTTTCATCTTACCTACATTTTGGAAGGTTTAGGACTTCAGTTTACACTGAATAGCAAGAAAGCCAGGCTACTGATATGGCTTTGAGAAAGTTAAGACAAAATCGCATAGAGGGCGCTGGAGACTCTTTCTTTGGTTGTCCCTGAAGCCAGGCTTCCATCTCCCTATTTGGTATCCAACATTTCTTTTTAAAGGTGTTTTTCAAAATTCCTTATTATACAAAACTTGTGAGGTTGCTACCTAAGAGGTCCTAAAAACATTCCAAACGGAATCTTGAGAGCACATCAAGAAGGGAGAGCCTCCATGAAACAATCTAATGACGCTACTATGGAAATGGAGACATAGGATTACAAAAAATTTACAAAAAAAAAAGAACCTCAAAAAAGAAAAAAAAGGCTAAAAGCATATGATGGACAAATGAGTTATCGACCTAAAAACAGACTGCTTGTTAAACTGTCTAGGTATGAGTTTGGTGTTGCCTGAGTATTGTTACCTTAAGAGAGACTGTTATTACTCAAGTTTGAGAAATATCAGAGAATATATAGCCACACCACGAAAAGATGGAACAGAAGAGACGAATATTAAAAGGCTTGGAGGACGAATAGTCAAGATCTAATATCTAATGAAATCAGACATAGAGGAGGAGATAGCGGTAGCTGAGGGATGAAATAAAGAGCAAGAGGAAGAGCCAGGGGTCAGAGGAGGAGGAAAAGGCAGAGGAAGAGGAGGAAAGGATGTTGCCATGAAGCTGAAGGAAGGCAGTTTTTTTTTCAGGTGAAGGAGCTCATCAAGTGCGCGACAGGAAATGTGCCAAAGTCATTTTCAGGATACGTAATGCATTCTTTAGAAAGTAATAAAAATGGAAGGTTGTTGAAAGGACTTAGTAACAAGACAAAACAAAACAAACTTAAAAAAAAGTAGAAAGAGGAACTTAACAAGTACAAAACATCAAGTAAATGAAGCAAAAGACACAAAATGGGTCGATAAATCCAAAATACATTATTTTAGAAGACTTAAAAATAAAATGTTGGCTGTCTAGGAAATTATAAACAAGTAGATAGTAACTATATTAGGAACAAAACAATGATATACAGACCAAAGTAAATTAAAAATTAGAATAGAATAACATATACAACACACAGGAAATTTTGAATTATATATATGGCTTACTTTTGTTGCCCATAATAGTGTCTACTGGATAGTCCTGGAGAAGAAGTTGCTATATCTTGAAAACACAAGGTGGATCAAATTAAAAACTCTTATATATATGAAAATTCTATGTCATGAGAGTCACATACAATTTATGTTTTAATTCCTTTATAAGAAATGTGAAAGGGGATTCTTCAGGCTGAAATTAAAGGATACTGATAAACATTGTGAAAACATATATAAATGTATAAAACTCACTGATAATGGTAGATGTATCAGCAAAGTTCCATTCAGAATAATGTAATGGTGGTGCATAATTCATGTACAACTCTAGTTTAAAAGTTGAAAAACAAATGTTTTAAAATAATGCTAGCTGTAATTTGTTAGCAGATGCACATTGTCCTGTTTTTACTTTGTTTCTTTTTCTCCATGGCAGGTGAGCACTTTAAAAAGTTTTTCAGGAAGTGCTGCAGCCTTACTTCTAGGTCTTGGGAGTTTCACAATGCTATTTTGTCTATGGATACTTGCTAGTTGGTTTTCTTGCAGTGGGGGTTGGGAGGATGATGCTGAAGATCCATCTTGACCTTACCTGAAAATTTTCATTCTTTATTCTTTTTCAATTTCATCGAGTGACTTTGTCACTTATGGATATAGTCATAATTTTTCCCATTTGACTTATTAAACTGATCACTTACATTCATAGACTACCTAAAATTTAACCAACTTTTCATTCTTGGGAAGAAAGTGCTATTGGGTTAAAGTGCTATTGGTTTTGTTTGCTGTTAAGATTTTATTTTTTTGACAAAGAGAGGGAGAAAGAGAGAAAGTGCACAGAGGGAGAGTAGGAAGGAAAAGTAGACTCCCTGCTGAGCAGAGAGCCGGACAAGGGGCTTGATCCCAGGACCCTGAGATCATGACCTGATCTCAGGAAGACAGATGCCTAACCAACTGAGGCACCCAGGCACCCCTTGTTTGCTGATACTTTAATGAATATGTTGTACCAATAGTCATAGTTGGGTTTCTATATTGTTATGTTTTAGTCTACATTTTATAGGTTGTTATTCAAATAACGTTAGTTAAAAATATTTTGGAAATGTTTTTTACTCTTTGGATACGCTGGAAAAAATTTTGTTTGCATTGTCTTTTCCTTAAAAGATTGAGTGTACTTAGTGCTCACTTCAGCAGCACATATAATAAAATTGGAATAATACAGAGAAGATTAGCATGGTCCCTGAGCAAGGATGACACGCAAATTCGTGAAGCATTCCATATTTTTTAAAAAAAAGAAAAATTGACTGTATTTAAATTCCTAAATTCTCTTTGCCTGGTAAATGTTGGCAGTTGGTCTTTAACTTTTTTCGTAATTTGTATAATGATATATTTTTTAGATAATAAGATGAATATCTATGTACTTATGACCTTGACTAAAGAATAGAATGTTAGAACTTTAGATCACATATATCCCTCCCTAATTTATCCTACTCCCTTGCCTCAAGTTAACAATTTCTTGAATGTTGTGTTATTCATCCCCTTATTTTCTTAATGGTTTTAACACATGTGTTTGTACCTTTAAGCTAAATATTGCTCAGTCTTTGCCTGCTGTTTTAGTTTATATACATGGAATGAAACCAGATACATCCTCTATGATGTGCATTTGTTTACTTTTTAAAGTGTCATCTGTATTGATGCCTGTGGCTGTAGTTCATTTATTTTCATGTATACCACAATTTGTTGGTCTATTTTGCTCTTCATAGATGCTTGGATGATTTCCAGTTTTTTTTTTTTTTTTTGTGCTTTGAACATTCTTGTACATCTCCACTCAATGAATGCTTTTAGGAGCTTTATTATGTAGCTGGTTGTAATTGTGTTTGAAGATATGTATGTCAAGAGCGGAATGTCAATAGTTTTTGTTTTGTTTTGTTTTTTAAAAGAGTTTATTTATTTATTTGAGAGAGAGGGAGGAACAGAGGGAGATGGAAAAGCAGACTCCCACTGATCATGGAGCCCTATGTGGGACTCGAACCCAGGACTCCGGGGTCTTGACCTGAGCTGAAGGCAGATGCTTAACCAACTGAGTCACCCAGGTGCCCTTGTCAGTAGTTTTTTATAAGTGTACTTTAAATTTTTTTACCAGTGAGATAGAGTGAAATTGTATCATACTGTGGTTTTAATTTACATTTCTTCAAGAACAAATGAAGCTAAAACTTTTTTTTTTTATCATATGTTTATTGGCACTTGGATTTCCTCATCTGTTCTATCTTCCACACATTTTTCCTTCTGAGTTGCCTGATTTTTTCTTCATTTTTTCTAATTATGATACTATTCCTTTATCAACTTCTGGTTTTGCAAACATACTCTGCCTTTTTTTTACTCATGTTGGAAGAGGTCAAGAAAATATGACCCTGATTGACCCATGAGCTGGACCCTGACATTCACAGGCTCCTCACCTCCTTCCCTGTCCTTGGCATGCATGCTATGCCTAACTTTTCCACACCAAGAGCTGTCCCAGGTCATACCCTTGACAATGTAAGGGGTTTTTGAGACCATCTGCATAGTGTATATGGCTGAGTCCCATTAAGCACTCTATATAAAGCTTTAGGATTCTGAAAGAATCAACTTTCTAATTTTTGCATAGATATCTAATTATCCCATGGCCATTAAGAAATCAGTAATTTTCTCCCTGGTCAGAAATGCTCACTATTGTGCATTTTGGGAAGTTTCCACGTATGTAAATTTATGTATGGGCTCTTAATTCTCTCCTGTTGTTTATTTGTTATACTGTTCAAATGCCCATTTATCAAGATGGACAAAGTTTTAGCATATTGTCTTAATTTATTCATTTGAGAATGAGAGAGAGTAAATGAGTGGGGAGAGGTGGGGAGGGAGAGAGAGAATCTTCAAGGAGACTCCCCACTGAGGATGGAGCCTGATGCCAGACTCGATCCCTGGACCCTGAGATCATGACCTAAACTGAAATCAAGAGTCTGACACTTAACCAACTGAACCACCCAGGTGCCCCAATTATTATAGCTTTCAAATCTGTCTTGATTTTATTTTTAAATTTTTTTTTAAATTTATTTATTTATTTGACACAGAGAGAGAGATCACAAGTAGGCAGAAAGGGAAAGGGGGGAGCAGGCTTCCTGCTGAGTAGAGAGCCCACTGAGGGGCTTGATCCCGGGACCCTGAGATCACGACCTAAGCCGAAAGCAGAGGCTTTAACCCACTGAGCCATCCAGGCACCCCTCGTCTTGATTTTAAATAGGACAAGTCTTCCTCCTTGTTCTTCTGCAAAATGTCTTGAGTGTTCTTGCTTCTTGTTTTTCCTTATAAATTTTACAATAACTTATTGAGTACCTAGGAGTGGGAATAGGGCTTTGGGATTTTGCTTAGAATTTTATCAACCCCACTAGACAGTTTGGGGTATTGACATCATGATGGCATTGATTTTTCTTATCCAGAACCAAAGTATATCTCACTATTTGTTTAGTTCTTCTTTGATGACTTTCATTAAATTTTTATAATTGTCTCTAAAAATTAACAATTTTAATGGTATTTTTTCTAAGTACTGTATATTTCTGATGCATTTGTAAATGTTTTAAAGTCACATTTTAATTACATAAAGTTACATGCAATTGTTAATTGCATATAAAATGTGACATTGTTTTCTTGCTAAACAGTCCTGTTGAAATTTTTTACTTACTCTAATAACTTGCTTGAATTTGAGTTTTTCAAATATGCAACTCTTATCATCTGCAATAGTGTCAGCATTGTGTCTTCTCTTCTGATCATTGCCCACTTTGTTTCTTTCCCTAGGATATTGACTAGGACTTTGGGTAAAATATAGAGTAAAAGGATTGATGGTAGGTATCCCTGCTTTGCTCCTCATCTGAGAGGGAATGCTTTAGACATTTCAAAATTAGAGAAGATATTTGCTTGGGGCGCCTGGGTGGCTCAGTCATTAAGCGCCTGCCTTCAGCTCAGGTCATGATCCCAGAGTCCTGGGATCGAGCCCCGCATCGGGCTCCTTACTCTGCAGGAAGCCTGCTTCTCCTGCTACCATTCCCTCTGTTTGTGTTCCCTCTCTCGCTGTGTTTCTCTCTGTCAAATAAATAAAAATCCTAAAAAAAAAAAAAAAAAAAGATATTTGCTCTATTTTGTTTTGTTTTTAACACATGGTGCTTTAGTTTTCTTGGGCTACCATAACCAAATACTACAGACGGGGTGGTTTCTACGACAGAAATTTATTTCGTCATAAGTCAGAAGTCAGATCAAGATGTGAGCAAGGTCGCTTTCTGCGTGTGGAGGGCTGCCTTCTCCCCGGGCTCCCGTGGCCACCCTCTGTCTGCAAGCATCCCTGATGCTTAGAAAAAAATATACAGTACTTAGAAAAAATACCATTAAAATTTTTAATTTTAAGAGACAATTATAAAACTTTAATGAAAGTCATCAAAGAAGAACTAAACAAATAGTGAGGTATACTTTGGTTCTTGTGTCCAAATTTCTTCTTTTTATAAGGACCCTGATTGGATCTAGCCTATCCTAACAGCTTCATTTAGATTTAATCACCTCTTTAAAGACCCTTTCTCCAAATACTCACATTCAGAGGGAGCATGAGTGGGAGGCTTCAGTGTGAATTTTGGGGCACACAATTTGGCCCATAGCTAATGCTTTCTTTTCTTCAATTCTTATTTTTCAAAAAAATTAAAAATTGTGAATAAATGTCTCATTTCAGAAATGTTTTTCCTGCATCTATTGAAATGGTTCATATTTTCTTTTTAAAAATATATTAATTACACTAGCAAATTTCTCATTTTTATATTTTCTTCTTTTTTTAAAGTAAGCTTTATGTCTATTTAATTTTTTGGTATGTAGTATTTGAACTATATATTTTGTCTAGAAACTTTCTAAATTTTATATTAATTTCTTTAAGCTATTATTTCAAATATTTCTTAATTTCAAATATAAATAAATGTGTGTGTGTGCTTTTTTCTCATTACCTTTTTAAAAATTATTGTCAAAGATTATTTGACCATAGAGCTGTGGGTCCATATCTGGGCTCTCTATTCTGTAAACTGAGGGTTTAGGAGGGGTGGGGGTGGGGGGTTGGGCGAGCCTGGTGGTGGGTATTGACGAGGGCACGTATTGCATAGAGCACTGGATGTGGTGCATGAACAATAAATCTTGTAACATTGAAAGAATAAAATGAACATATTTGGGGAAAAATTTAAAACAGTAAAAAAAAAATAAAAATTATTATCAAATTTAATTGTTTGGTGATTGGAGAACACATCAGTTCCAATGCCATACATTTTCACTGAGATTTGTCTTATGGTATAAAGCAGTCTGTCACTGTAAATTGTATGGAAAAAGATGTGTAGCATCCAATTTTCTATGTCTATTGACTAACTTCTCAACATTGCTGTTCAAACTGTCTACTTAAGGTTTTGCTTATTTTTTGGTTTTCTAAATATGCTATTTATTGAGGAACTTATTTTAAAATCTCCCATTATGACAGCAAATTAGTTAGTCTCTCCTAGTAGAGCTGTTAATTTTTACTTTGTGTTTTGAGTCTATGTCATCAAGTAAAGTTTACTTTGACTTGCTAAATAAATAATATGGCTATATAAATAAAGAGGACAAAAATGAAGTAAAATTACCTTTAACTACCTCCAGATAGATATGTTCAGAGTAGGTTTCAAACACCTTTTAAATCTTTGTCAAATTAGAGTTTTATTTTCAAAACTGTACCTTCATATATGGTGTTTGGATATTCAAATCCACAATAATATGAAAACAGGATTAAGTCTTCCATATAAAATGACAATATATCAACACATAAAACAAAAGTCATCATATTCAAATGATAAATTAACAAAACCACCATTGACATTTTGGACATTAGCACAAATCTCTATGATAGAGAGACAAATAAACTCAGTGAGGCTTATATAATTGTTTTAAAGATGTAAATGCAGGGTACTTGGGTGGCTCAGTTGGTTAAGCATCTGCCTTCAACTCAGGTCATGGTCTCCAGCCCTGGAATTTAGACCTGCTTCGAGCTCCCTGCACCTTGGGGAGCTTGCTTTGCCCCCACTCCTTCTCTGCTGCTCCTCCTGATCATGCTCTCTCTCTTTCTCATAAAAAAACTAAAATCTTTAAAAAAAAAAAGAGGTAAATGCACATATAATACAAACACAAAATTCTGTTGTATACTAAAAGAATCTATTTTTTCTTTTTTTTTTTAAGAATTTTTTTTTTAATTTTATTTATTTGACAGAGAGAAACACAGCGAGAGAGGGAACACAAGCAGAGGGAGTGGTAGCGGGAGAAGCAGGCTTCCTGCAGAGCAGGGAGCCCGATGCAGGGCTTGATCCCAGGACTCTGGGATCATGATCTGAGCTGAAGGCAGACGCTTAACGACTGAGCCACCCAGGCGCCCCAGAATCTATTTTTTCAATGGTTTATAGGCCATTTATAAAAAATGGGTAATGAACTGGAGAACAAGAAATATCCCAGTTAATTATAAAATCCAGAAATTATGTGGGAACACCTAATGCAGATCTTAATACCATTTGCGAAGTATACCAAGATACAGGGAAATCCGAAGATCAAACATGTATTTCCTATGAATTGTTGTAAAAGGGGCTAAGAATGAGGACTCATGCATAATCTTTTGTCCGAAATATAGTTAAAAATTCAATTATATAATATTAAGAAAATATGGTAATGTCAAAATGAAAGAGCGAGCCTTCTAGAATGAAGTCAACATTGTATTTCTATGATTCTACCTATTTACTTATAGCCCTCAATGTTCAGACACAAATAGTTGTGCTTATCAATCACTGATTTTAGGTGTTTAGCCGCATGGTTGTATACATTGATCTTGTTTATCCTCTGTACCTATTTGTGTTGAATAGAACCTAGATGTGATCTTGGACTGTGGAGGGGAGGTGGTTGTGACCACAGTAGCCCCCCCTGGGAGCCAAGCTGAGACTCTACAAAGGATCCAAATAGCTCTTCATAAAAATCACCATGTAAATCCAAAGAAAGTCAACTAAAATATGTATGGCCACAGTTGAACGTTTGTTTGAAAACACTATCATTCTTTTTTGTCTTCAACCAACCATGGGAAAAATTTCACGTACCATTTTATTATTTCATATTTTTAGATTTAAATTTCTTGCTCACGATAATCTTTGTGACACTTGGACATCAGCTGTGTTGGTTTTGTCTGTGTTTACTGAGCAGATAAGGGATGTTCTCTTCGATTTAGCACAGCTGTGTGGCAGTAAACTCTTGCAGAGCCAAAGGAAGAATACAAAACTATCCATAAAATTGAAAAGAAAAAAAACATATTAAAGTTACAGAATTTTCTGTGGGTTGCTTGTGGCATAAGAGATCATCTAGTTACAGAGATAATGAGGAAACTGTTGCTTTTCTCAAGAAAGACCCACTTCTCTGTACAGCATGAAAGATACAAAATCTGTTGCCTTATACTTAGAAAAATGCAAACGTGGTCACAATTCAACAGAGAAAATCTGAAACTAAAAAAGGATGTGCAAATCTACCATTTAAAAAAATTTTAATTGAACATACGCTCGTGCATAGAAGTGTATGTATTTATTGTTAAGTGTCTGCATTTTCCAAATTTCACAGAATGAACACACCCATGCAACTGGCACCAGATGGAGATGTAGAATATTGCCAGCACCCTAGAAGTAAGTTCCCTTGTGCTTTCTTCCAGGTGATATGGTATACCTCCCAAGTGTAACACTTTCCTGATTCCTAACAGCACAGGTTAGCATTGGCTGTATTTTTACTTTCTGAACTGAACCATGTCACACATACATTGTAAAAATAGACATGATATCTATTTTCTTTCACAACATATTGTTTGTGAGAATTATTAGTATGTTACACATTATTGTAGATCCTCTGTTTTCATTGTTGTGTAATATTTCATTATGTAACTATATAACAATTAGTAACAGTTGATTGACATTTGGGTAATGACTCTCCTGACGAATTTCCTGGAAGAGTTTGGGTAGAATCGGTACTATTTCTTCATTCAATATTTTGTAGAAATATAAATGAAGCCAGGGACCTAGGAATTTGCTTTGCGGGAAGAATTTTAACTACAAATTCAGTTTCTTTCATATTAGACCATTCCCATTATCTATTGCATCTTTTTTTTTTTTTTGTTTTTGAGTAATAAACACCTTTATTACATGACCAAAGAGAGGAGGGAGGAAGATTTATTTTTTCCAGGTTTTGATATTCCTCGGATAGAACTCAAGCTCCTAGAGCCCTCCAGCTGGTAGCCATCTGCTCTGCCACACTTGTCTGGTCTTGCCACAATGAATGCAAGAAGCTTGCCCGGCTGGAACTGCTCCTCGAGAAGACGGTTGCTGTTGGCATTCTTTTTCCTTTCATCATGTTTCTTCTGAACTCTTTGATCATTTTTGGTCTAAAAGCTCTTCCTCCTCAGGAGTCAGCTTGGTTCCCTTCTTGTGGCGCAGGGGCAGTGTGCATAATGGAACTTGCACCACTGTTAGTACAGTGTGCTGTCAGTGAGCCCAATACTGTTCTTCTCTGGGGGCTCAGTATGGAGCAGTTCACTGTTCGACGCACTGTAAACAACATCAGTAGCCCTTGTTTTGTGTGCACAACACTGGGACCCCCAAGAGAAGTTCCCTACGTTCAGCCTCAAGGCATGGTATTTCTTACTACTTCCCTGAGCATGGACTATGTATATGCCATGGGGGCCAATTTTAGTGCTGGGAGCCCGACCTGGATAATATCTTTAGTATCTGTAGTGACCTCATTTCTCTCATTCAGTAATGGGTACTGTGTGTTTTTTCTTTTTTACTTCTGATCAGTCTGGTTAGATACTTAATCAGTTTTATTGATCTCAAAGAGCCAGCTTTTGGTTTTACGTTATTTCTGGCAACATATTTTTTTTCTCTCTGAAATCCTCTCTGATATTAATAAAGTTATTCTTACTTTCTTTCAATTAGTGTTGAAATGGGATATATTTTGCATTCCAATTTTCACCCATTTGCATCTTTATATTTAGTATTTCTTGTAAACTGTGTATCATTATACATCTTAATTTTTTAAAAAGATTCATTTATTTGAGGGAGAGAGTGTGAGCAGGAGGAGGCAGAGAGAGAGGGGAAGAGAATCTCATGCAGACTCCCACCTGAGTGGGGAGCCCTCCTCACCTTGATCTCACATCTTGAGATCATGACCTGAGCCAAAATCAAGAGTTAGCTGCTTAACCAACTGAGCCATCTAAGAGCCCCACATCTTTTTTTTTTAATATTTTATTTATTTATTTGACAGAGAGAGAGAGATCACAAGTAGGCAGAGAGGCAGGCAGAGAGAGAGGGGGAAGCAGGCTCCCTGATAAGCAGAGAGTCCGATGCGGGGCTCGATTGCAGGACCCTGAGATCATGACCTGAGCCGAAGGCAGAGGCTTTAATCCACTGAGCCACCCAGGCACCCCAAGGAGCCCCACATCTTGATTTTTTAAATTGTTTTTTTATTGAGATATAATTGACATATAACATTATAGTATCTTCAGGTGTACAGCATAATCATTTGGTATATAAAAAACAAAATGAGCACCACAATAAGTCTAGTTAACATCTATCACCATACATAATTATAACTTTTTTTCTTGTGATAAGAAATTTTAAGATGTACTCTCTTGACAACTTTCAAATACACAATATAGTATTATTAACTGGGTCTTTATTCTTAATCTGATCTTACAATATCTAGCTTTTTATTAGTTATTCAGATCACTTGCATTTAATGTGATTATTGATGTGATTAAGTGCAAAACTATCATGCTTTTTTTAGTCTCATCTGCTCTTTGTTCTCCTTCCATCTCCTCCCCTTTTTTGTTCTTTGCCTTTTTTTGGATCAATCAACTACATTTTGTGATTTCATTTTATATGAGTTGATTGATTTCTTACAACTTTTGGCTTTATTTTGTTGATTGCTTTAGGGTCCTAGCATACCTCTTTAACATCACAGTCGATCTTCTTTTTTTTTTAAGTTTTTATTTAAATTCCAGCTGGTTAACATACCGTGTAATATTAGTTTCAGGTGTAGAATTTAGTGATTTAAGACTTAAATACATCCAAATAAAAAGCTCTGCAGAGTGAAGGAAACAATCAACAAAACTAAAAGGCAGCCTATGGAATGGGAGAAGATATTTGCAAATGAAAAATCTGATAAAGGGTTAGTATCCAAAATATATAAGGAACTTAGAAGACTCAACACCCCAAAAATAAATAATCCAGTTTAAAAAAATAGGCAGAAGACATGAATAGACATTTTTCCAAGGACGACATACAGATGGCCAACTGACAAATGAAAAGATGCTCAACCTCACTCATCATCAGGGAAATACAAATCAAAGCAACAATGAGATACCATTTCACACCTGCCAGAATGGCTAAAATCAACAAAGCAGGAAATGACAGATTTGTCAAGGATGCAGAGAGAGGAGAATTCTCTTACACTGTTGATGGGAATGCAAGCTGGTACAGCAACTCTGGAAAACAGTATGGAGGTTCCTCAAACAGCTAAAAATAGAACTATCCTATAATCTAGCAATAGTACTACTGGGTACTTAGCCAAAGAATACAAAAATACTAATTCAAAGAGGTACATACACCCCAATGTATCGTCAATAATAGCCAAATTGTGGAAAGAACCCAAATGTCTATGTCCATTGACTGATGAATGTATGAAGAAGATGTGGTACTATATCTATAAATTATATATAATATATGTATATATTTTATATGTAAAATATAATTTATATGTATTTTTATATATTACATATACGTGGAACATTACTGAGCCATCAAAAATAATGAAATCTTGCCATTTGCAACCATGCAGATGGATTATGCTAAGTGGAAACAAGTCAGTCAGAGAAAGACAAAAACCGTATGATTTCACTCCTATGTGGAATTCACAGTCTGTCTTCAAGTGATATCATATCACTTCACATATTATATAAAAAGCTTACAGGAATTTACTTCCATTTTCCCTCTCCTGGCTTTTATGTTATCATTGCCAGACACTTCACTTGTGCTTATGTTATATGTACAATATAATAAATAATATATAAGTAATATGTTTTTATTTTTGTTTATTCAATCAACTTTATCTTAAAGAGATTTAAATAATGGAAAAATTATCTTACACAGTTACTCAGATAGTTACCATCTCTGGTGCTTTTTCTCTTCTTTTGGCTGGCTTACATTTTTAATCAGGAGAACCCATGTTGGGATGCCTGGGTGGGTCAATCATTGAGAGTCTGCCTTCAGCTCAGGTCATGATTCCAGGGTCCTGGGATTGAGCCCTGCTTCAGGCTCTCTGCTCAGCGGGAAGCCTCCTTCTCCTATTGCTTTTTTTTTCCCCCAAATATGTTTATTTTATTTTTTCAGTGTTACAAGATTTATTGTTCATGCACCACACCCCGTGCTCCATGCAATACGTGCCCTCCTCAATACCCACCACCGGGCTTGCCCAACCCCTCCAAAACCCCCAGTTTGTTGTTCATAGTCCACAGTCTCTCATGGTTCATCTCCCCCTCTGGTTTCCCCCCATTCACTCCTCCCTTCCTTTTCACAATGCCCTCCATGTTTTTCTTTACGCTCAGCACGTAAGTGAGACCATAAGGTAATTGGTTCTCTCTGCTTGACTTATTTCACTCCGCATAATCTCTTCCAGTCCCATCCATGTTGATACAAAAGTTGGATATTCATCCTTTCTAATGGAGGCATAATATTCCATTGTATATATGTACCATATCTTCTTTATCCATTCATCTGTTGAAGGACATCTTGGTTCTTCC
>CM053603.1:53250019-53404787 GCA_028646535.1 Procyon lotor
AAAAAAATGATATTTTGGAACTCACTGCATGAAACTTTAATACCATCTCAGTGAAATCTTTACTAGTAATGGGATTTCTTTTTCTTTTTAAGATTTTATTTATTTATTTGACACAGAGAGAGCACAAGCAGGCAGAGAGGCAAGCGGGGGAGGGGGGTAAGCAGGCTCCCTGCGGAGCAGAGAGCCTGATGTGGGGCTCCATCCCAGACCCTAAGATCCTGACCTGAGCCAAAGGCAGAGGCTTAACCCACTGAGCCAGGCTCCCCTAGTAATGGAATTTCTTATCCAAGAACATAGTATATATCTTTAGGTATCGACATGCCTTTTGTGACACTCATAAACACTTGGGAGTTTTCCTCAAATACTTTTTGCTCAATTCTCTGTTAGCTATTATCTGGGTGTTTTATACTCTGGGTTGCACTTATAAACCATCTCTTTTATATTTTCTGACTGTTGAGAGCTGACATATGGGAAATTTGTTTTGTATTAACTTTATAACCTACGATCTTCCAAATTCCATTTCTTATTCCTCAATAAAGAAATACAGGGTTGCTTAGTGGCTCAGAGCATGGGCTCTGAAGTCAGAAATAGCTGTGTTCAAATCCCACGGTGCCACCTAATATGCTTCCCTGTCCTTCACTCTCCTGAGCTACACTGTTCTTTCTGTAAAGTGAACATAATAATGCCCTTCTGCAGCATCGTCATTAGGGTTATAGTAACTATAGCTATAGTCATATAGTATATAGTTAAGGTTATAGTTACTATAGTAACCTATAGGATAGGTTATAGTAATCTAGGGTTATAGGTTATTATATAGCCCTAAGGTTATAGGGTTATATTAATTAGTGTATGCTAAGTGCATAATTACACAGTGCCTGGCACATAATAAGTAAATGCGAGCTATTATTATTATATTATCATAATATCGACAATAATAATCACACCTCTCTAAATATAATTCTCATTTCTGGAGGTGGGAGCGTGGTGTAGGTTTGGAACAGGGGCTTATTGCCCTCCTAAAATATGGTAAATATTAGTGGAGGCATTGAGCTAATATCTGGCTTACTTTAAATTCCAACACTGTTTTGCCATAACTGTACATTCTCTATAAGTGTTTATTGTACAGTGTTGAGTGCTAAGGAGTGGCCTTAGCTCTCTTGTTTATCAACCCATTGTGGAAGCCACTGCAAATTTACACATTCAGCCTGAGCAACATAAGGTGGTGCTTTGCAAAAGTAACTTCAAGACAAATCCGTTTCCAGCTAAAGCATTCCTTGAGACCTCCTTCTATACAAATTCCAGACTTCCCACTCATGTTCACAATTAAACTGAGACAGTCTTTCTTGTGTTGAGATGCGTAATGTTCTTAGCTTACTAAGAATTTCCATCAGGAGCGGATGTGGGATTGTTTCAAATGACTTTTTGGCAAGTATCAAGGTAATCGTGTGATTTTTTTTTTTTTTTTTGTCCTTTGGCCTCTTTATGTGATGGATTATATTTTAGATAGCCTAATATTAAACCCTTCTTACATTCCTGGAAAAGGTCCTACTTGGCCATGAGGATTTTCTTTTAATAAACTGCTAGAATTTGATTGCCAATACTTTATTATTTTTACTTCTATATACATAAGGGAGATTATTCTGTAACAGTTACTTTGTGTTCTTGGTCAGATTTTATTTTTAAGGACATGCCAGTTTTAAAAAACAATTTGGGAAGATATCCATAGATGCTTACATTTGTTTTGTTTTTGTTTTTTCCATGGGGCAATTTGTAGAACCCAGATCCCCTCTTTTAATGTTTGAAAAAAAAAAAAAAAACCTGCCAGTAGTATCTAGATCTAGCACCTATTTTAAAACAAATTTTGAAGACATTTCTTCGATATTATTATTCTATTCTTTTTTTTTAACAAATTGGCAAGATTCAGGTTTGTTAATTTGTATTTTTCCATAAAATTATTCACTTCCTTTAAATCTTACTAATATCTTACTAATATTTAATATCTTTAAATCTTACTAATATCTTACTGTTATTATAAAACAGCCCTAGACCTTCCTTCAATCTCTTCCCATTCTCACTTTCTTCCCATGTGCTGCTATGTTGTGCACACTCCATTTTGTAGTTCTCTGTATTTAGATAGCATTAGCCCCTTAGATCTGAGTAAGAATCAGAAGAGTTAAACACCAATGCTCCCCCCTTAAATCTCTCACTCCAGTGATTCCTCTCCTACTGCTGGAACAGTTCCCCTCTTGTCCTTTGGGCTATCACTTCCTCCTCCAGCCATCACTCAAATGCTGGTCTTCTCCAGCATCCTAGTTTCAGCTCTTCTCACTCTCCATAATCTCTCTACCTCTCTACTGGGACATGTTACCTATTTTAATTTCACCCACCAGCCAATAACTTCTGAATCTGAATCCAACACAAATCTGAGCTCTAGACCAATCGAGCCAGCTGCTTTTTGGACAGCCTGACTTGATGCCCTCCATACCTTTTAAATTCAGCCTGCTATCAACCAAACCCATCATACCCGACTCAAGTGCCAGCCCAGTTCTTCAGGTGTTCTCATCCACAGGTGAGCATAATCCATCAAATCAGCTGAGCCAGAAAACCAAAAGTCATCCTCGATGACCCCCAAGGGGCCAGAGCAGAGAGGTTGCTTGGCAGCAGGTGGACAAGAGACAAGATGTTGGTCAGCAGCTGTGACCACAGCATGGAGGACTGAGGTCAGACACAAGAGAAGGAAGTAAGAGGAGGAGTCCAGAACACCCTGGGCTCCCAGGAATGCCACCATTCTTTGCCCTCAAAACCAACATGAGGGAAAGTAGTAAAAAGAGGTACTAGAGGTCCATGTGCCCCTGGCGGGCCCCCTCCTCCTTCTCTAGCACTCTCAGTTTTATCAGAACAGGGCAACTAGGAGAACTTGGAAAAGAATCCCAACAACTCCTCCTCCCCGGTAATGCTGGTCACCAGAAGAAGCACAAGACGGCAGAGCCCTGTCCTCTCATAGTGCACCCTCCACACAGATCTGCACATCAGCTAATCCAGCCTGTCTGCCACCCTCCCCAGGGTCAGCATCCCCAGTTCTACGCTCTGCAGCTCACTCCTCAGCAAAATCTCAGGCAGTGGCTCTTGTCTCCTTCCCTGGGCCTGGTAGTTGGGAAGCACCCTCACTACTGCTTCCAGCCTCTGTCTCTTCTCCTCTGAAGCTCACAGCTTTAAAATCCATGTGCTCAGGCTCCTCCTCCCACCACCAGCATCCCCAGTCAGCTGCCAACCCCAGTGGGTCTCTCTGTTCCCCACGATGGCAGAGCCAGGCCCTCTCTCGCTCATTCCAACCTCACTCCTGCCCTGATTGTTGGTGATGTTCATACATTGCAGATGACTCTTCGAAATACTCTGGCTTCGTCAGTCCTTAAGGTTTTTTCCTCCTAAGGTCTTGTTTTCCATTTTCTCACACATCGCCACCCACTTTAATGAACCTTCCCAGGACTTTGTCTGCATAGTGGTTGTATCATCTCCAGAATCTCCCTTGCAGGCTTCCCATTCTGTGACCACCATCTGGCATCTTTCCATCTAATTCTTTCTGACATCTCTACTCCAAGAATATTTCTACTGCACCCGAGTATAAAATCCATTAACTGGGAAACCTACCACCTTTTCTTCATCCCCCACCCACTTTAGGTTCTCAGATTCCTTTTTGTCATGATTGTGTTTCCTCCCTTGCAAACACCACTTCCCTTGCCCTTCCATGCCTTTGTTTAGGATCGCCTAGAGAAACCTCAGCTCTGCCTAAAGCCAGTTTCCCACCTACTCCTACCCACACTTCTGGAGAAAGTAGAGAAGACTGATAATAAACAAGATGAAAAAAATGCATATTATTTCAGGCAGTGATAAGGCCACTTAGAAGAGAACAGTGTGGAAGCAGGGAGCATGAGAAGCTATTTTACCCCTGTGATCAAGGAAGGATTCTATGAAAAAGTGACTTGAGTCAGAGACTGGAATAGAGTGAGGGTATGAGCTGTCATTTCAAGATCGAAGATCAGAGGAGAGTAGAGGAGAGATCTGGGCAAAGCCCCAAGGTGGGAATAAGTTTGCAGTTTTGAGGAGTAACAAGAAATCCTGGTGCTTGTTCCTAAGTGTTGAGTCCAGAAAGTTAGGCTCACCTCTAAAGAGTCCAAGGACTAGAATTGTACTGTCCAATACGGTAGCCATTAACCATGTATGGCTACTTAAATTTATATTTATTAAAATTAAAAGTTTAGGGGTGCCTGGGTGGCTCAGTGGGTTAAAGCCTCTGCCTTCAGCTCAGGTCATGATCTCAGGGTCCTGGGATCAAGCCCTGCATCAGGCTCTCTGTTCGGCATGGAGCCTGCTTTCTCCCCCCCTCCCCCCTCTGCCTGCCTCTCTGCCTACTTATGATCTCTCTCTCTGTCAAATAAATAAAATCTTTTTTAAAAAATTAAAAATTTAGTTTTTTGGTCATACTAGCCACATTTCAAGTACTTATAATCACCTGTGGCTAGTGGTTACTAGTCACCATAGATTATGGAACATTGTTCTCATTGTAGAGCATTCTTATAGACAACACCCGCTAAATCCTATGGACCTGTAATGGCCATGCTAAGGTATCTGGATTTTCCTCTAAGTGTGAGAGGCCACCACTTGAGAAAGCCCGGGAGGAAGTGGATCTGGACAGTACTACATGGTTTACATTTTCCCAAAATTTCTGTGGCTACTACCTACAGTGGGACTACAGCATAGCAAGAGTGGAAGTAAGGAGGCCAGGTAGAAAGCTGTGGTAGTCCAGATAGGGAGAATGGTGAGTTAGACCTGGTATTAGTGAAATATTAAAAAGTGATAAGTTTAGGACATATTTTGAGAGTAGAATCAGTGAGATTTGCTACGAATGCAATACAAGGTATGAGGGAGAAAGAAGAATCAAGGATGCTTCCTAAAAGGTAAGAAGGGAGGAGCACAAGCTTTTATGATCCACAAAACCCTATGCAAACGTGACGGGGTAGCAGTCACAGTAAACTTCAACAATGTGGGGCATGAATTTAATCTTACGGATGACCTTTCAAAGATGGAGACAATATGATTGGCTTGGCTGATTCTGCATACAGGGAGGTTGACAGGGTCAGATGAACATCTCAGAAGCTGGGCAGAGGGAATTAGATTTGAAGAGTGAAGACGAGAGGAGCCATTAATGTTGCTGCAATAAAGTGAAAGATGGATTGGCATGGAAAGAACTTGAACCAGGGAGGTAGGCAATCCAGTCTTGAGAAAACACAGAGGAGAGATGGGAAAGAAGAGGAAAGAGCAAGCATGAGAGGACTTTCAAGGACAAGGGAAAGTTCCTGGTTCCTCCACAGAGAGCTGTCTTCACAGAGCTTGCACAGGGGGGCTGGGTTCACCAGGAGGACCCTTACCTAGCCAGAGACTCCGCAGTCAGAGCTAATGGCCAGAATAATTGAGTAGCAGTTCCACGATCAGAGCCAGAAACATAGAAACAGGGAACGTCCCAAAAGGTGGGATTAGAAGGCAAGAAGCATAGAGCTGATGCTAACAGTGAAGAAAATCAGATGCAGGATGAAATGAGGTCCAGAGTCATCAAGAATCAAGATTGTGAATTTCACTGTTTCACTGAAGCTCCTCTCTGCTATGTTGCCTGGGCCATGGAGGTTATCAGACAACCATTAGTTGTGGGGCTTGGTTGTTAGTCACCTTGATCTACATTCATATCTCGTCATGTGACAAAACAATCAGCACAATATACAATAGAATGTAACTCAGCCATCAGAAAGGATGAATACCCACCATTTGCATCAGCATGGACAGAACATGGATTATGCTAAGTGAAATAAGTCAAGCAGAGAAAGACAATTATCATATGGTTTCACTCATATATGGAACATAAGGAATAGCATAGAGGACATTAGGGGAAGGAAGGGAAAACTGGAGGGTGGGGAATCAGATGGGGAGACGAACCATGAGAGACTATGGACTCTAGGAAATAATCTGAGGATTTCAGAGGGGAGGAGAGGGGGTTGGGTGAACGCGGTGATGGATTTTGAGGTTATGTGTTGTAGTGAGCACTGGGTGTTATACAGAAATAATGAATCATAGAACACTACATCAAAAACTAATGATGCACTGTATGGTGACTAACATAACATAAAAAAAAAAAAAAAAAAGATCACCACAAGGGCCAGAGTCATCCAATAGGAAACTATTTCGATGTTTGAATTCCATAAGCATGGGCCATCTCGCCATAAAACTAAAAGCTAGGTGAGGGGCAAGGAGATAGACCTTGGATTCGAATAATTTCCTTCAGTCAGGGAGTCTTTCTGGTAAATAATCGTTATTATCTCTGGAATAAAAAAATCTCCCTGATTATAGTTTCAGCGGAAGCCTGTTTCTGCCCTTCCCCCATTAATCTTACTCTAAAAGCACAATGGAAGTCTCCACCCTGAAGTTTAATAAGCTTAACAAGATTTTCAGATTGGTTTCTTTAACTACATCATCTTTTTAGAAGATATTAAACCAAAGTTTCTTAAAGTGGGGTACAAATGACTTAGATATACGTCATAAAAGGCAATTATAAATTGTATCTCTGCTCATTGAACAATATTTTCCTACTGACTTTTATTAAGAAATTTGAGATGAAATTCCTTGGAAAAAGAACCAAAAAATCACAAAATACGCATGCAATCTTTTAAATTCAATTTATGATTGAAAAATGCTAGGGATGATTTTCTGATAACATTACTACTGCTATGCAAAGTTAGTTACTACTTTTTGTTCCAGAAACATTTTCTTGGAATTCCATATTTTGGGAGAAATAAGTTCCTTCCATCTCAAAGCAGCCTGATGAGAAATTCTTATCAGGCACAGACACTCAGGAAAAGTGTCATCCTGGAGACTCAAGCCTTCCTGATAACAGAGAACATGTCCCCTCATGGGCCAAGCATTTCCCAGTTGAGAATTTTGCTTGCAAATCTTTCTGTAATCTGGTTCACATTTCCCTGCTTTCAAAAGCAGAATATGCCACATGGAATTTCATTCACATAGAACAGAGCTGCAAATGCTTTGTAAATTTCAAAGCAATTATATTGTTTTTGTAATTTACTTTGCCTAATTACTCAGGATTATCATTTTAAACAGCAGTTATTGAACTTTATGCACATAGCAGAGTTTTTTTTTCCTTGTACCAACAATTCCATGCTGCTGTACTCCCCTGGATCTTGTGTCTAATTCTAACATTTTTCTAACTCTTCCTTCAACAAGACCATTTTTCTGGGCAGACTACTTTGAGGCTTTTAACATGCTTCTTCTAATTTGCTTTTGTATTAGAAGCTAAATCATCAAACTACTTGGAATTTCATTTGCCTTAGAATGGAAACTGAATCTAGTGGACTACCAGGGAAGTAGATAAAGGGTTTTTAAATTTCAGGGTTTTTTTGGTTGTTTTTTTTTTTTTGCTTTTTATTTAGTGATTGGTCTGGAAGTTCATCAGGCTTTGCTTACATACCCTGGTTCTTGGCTGCATTTTCTTTAAGCCAGTTGTGGAGTTCCTGATAGGTTTGCTCTTTCTGAATTCTTGTTCAAAGGGCCAAGTGGTATCCATTTGTTTCATCAACACATTTTTACTGAATACTTTGCATGTTGGTCAATTTCTCAGTGATTGTCCTCGTTGAACCTGATCTTCCAGTTAAGACATTTGAAACGATAAATTCCTAAATATAAGGCTTCATTATTGTCAGTTTTTTTGGAATGGATATTTTTCTATCTTCTATATTGGACTGTATCTCTTTTACCCATCTATATAGCCTATAAGTGACATGATCAAGACAAATGTTCCATGAATAAGCTACATGAGGCAAAAGCAAAAGAGCAAAAGGGAAAAACATCTAGCTTACAAAATTTAAACATGCAATTATGGTTTTTCTGATGAATGTAAGGAGGAACACAATATAAAATCAGGAGGCTTCATGTCAGATCACGACTCGACCCACTTTGAGGGCAAACCCTTGACTATGCAGATTCTTGCTGTGAATGATCTTTTTTCCGGAAGGAATAACTTTAGTCTGGTTCTGATAACCCAAGTGCTCTAGAATTTCATGGGTTTTATGAACTTGTCTGAGAAAGCAATATGCACTATTTCATATGTGACTGACTTGTTCTTGTGGTTAGAATTACTTTGGCAAAGTTCCTTTCATAGACTGCTGATAGGATGACCTTGGCAGACAGAAGAAAATAAAAAAACCCTGATTCTCTAATTTAATAAATCACAGGGTCAAAGATGGCAGACATTTTAAACTTATATATCAGGAGCCAAGAGCAAAATGCCAGGCCCTCCAGCTTCACGGCAGGACAACTTCTGGCTCTTAATTGGACCTTCACATGTAAGTTTGGCCACAGCCCAGTTGGACAGTAGCACAGAGAGCCTAAATCTCTCTAGAGTCTTAAAGCCCATGCATCTAGCTCCCAGGCTCTGGACAACAGCTGCGAGATGGACAGAGGCTCATTAGAAGGCACCACTTCCTCATCCTCAGTGGTGAAACTCACCATCTCGGGCCATCTTAGAGGAAGCTTGTTTCCAGCTCATAAAGTTGCTGTAGCTGCTGAAGTTACCAAGCTTCTATTTTTTATTATTCCCTTATCCTTTACCTTAATTTGGGGTCTCTAGAAGGTCCATGATGTTCGGAAGCATGTAATTTATTGTTTTTATTTATTTTTTAGGGAGGTGAGACAGAGGGAGAGGAAGAGAGAGAATCTTAAGCAGGTTCCATGCCCAGGACAGAGCCCAATACAGGGCTCCATGTCATGCCCTGAGATCATGACCTGAGCCGAAATTGAGAGACAGTTGCTTAATCAATGGAGCCCCCCAGAAGCATGTAATTTATTGAGGACACACTCTCAGGAAAAATCTACAAGGAGGAGCGGAAACAGGAGAGGGCAGGAGACAGGGCTGAAGAAGAATGTAGTGAAGTCTTCTAAGGTGAAGTCTTCCCTGATCCACAGTGGAGCTCAAACTGCACTGCAGCATTGTCTTTGCCTTCAGGCAATAGGACAGGACTGTTTTAGTCTGTATCAGTCAGTCTTTGGCCAGAGGTGGAGGTGAGGGGTGGGTGTGGGTGCTTGCATAACCTCCCAGGGGAGACAGCTTCCATTAGCTAAGGCCAATTCCCAGAAGAAAGAGCCATCTGGAAACCAAAGCATCTGGGAGATGGGTGCAGGGGCCCCACGGGCGAGGACTTGGGTGGGGTGCCAATGGCACCGACCCACTCGGCTCTCTGCCTGTGCTATTTCAGCCAGGGCAGTCATTTCCCTCTTTCATACTCCATATAATTAGGAATTTTGCTAACATTTTTGGTCAAAAAAAGAGTGCTACATTTGAAAGAAGTCTGATAGATGCCCAATGAAAGCATATGAGAGATTCTGGTTATGGGAACTGGTTGCTTACCACCTAATGCAACACGCATCCTATGCAGGAGACTAAGCCAGGGATCCTGACGGGGATGCTCCCTGATGGAATCTTGCATACCGTGCCTCAGAAAGAAACAGCATTTTAAGGGGAGGGATGCCACTTGTTGAGGTTCCAATTGGCCAATTTGAGGTGCAGAAATAGCTAAAGGACAGGTGGCCCAAGCTCCTCCAAGACCACTTCAGTGGTTTTATCCTCTAATAGGGGCATCCTTTAGCCTTAGGTTAAAGACCTCCTGAGAAACTGGCCAATGTGGGGTAACTAATTCAAGATTCTTGGAAAGATCTTAGTGAAATTGGTTCACACACATTGGCAGGTTTGTAGACAAGTTCTTCCAACTGACTTTGAAGTCATGGATGAACTGAAATCCTACCCAGAATCAGCGCCTAGATCAGTCTGCCTGGATGGTTTCTCTAGGTTTAGTGGGTTTGAGCAGCCACTGTCAGTTCAGTGCCCCACAGAGCCCCACACCACATCGGAGCACTCATACTTAAGCGCTTTGGAGGAGGGGGGCTGTTGGGAGAGAGGGATAAAGGGAAAGGAAGGGTGTGTTGTACTTTAAGAGAGCGTGGAGATAATGCTCAGGTCTGTGGGCATAAGACAAAAAAGTAATAGTGACTGCCCTTTGGAAACTCTCAAGCTCCAGACCCAGCACCAGACACTTTCTATTCATCATTTCCTCCCCTGCAAGGTAGGTGATTTCCCAATTTGACAGATGATAAGTAGCTGGTAAGTGTCATATTTAGGTCATCTGACTCCATACCTGGGCTACCATGGTCCAGATTCAGATAGACAATAGAGAGGTAAATAGATACAGAAATAGAAGTATATAAATAGATATGTCATAATGGCTTTTCATCTGCTGTCAAATGACCATTTGCCCATGTGTTATATAACTATTTGAGAGTGTTTCTGGATGACTTTGAATCCCAGAGCATAGAAAATATAATGTGAAAAGAACATTTGAGATCATTACAGAAAAATCCGATGATTGTAGGGTTAGGGAGACTGAGGCCCAGAGAGGTTGAATTCTTCTCCCATTTCCACAGCAGTCACTACAGCCCAAAGCCACAGGACAGACCATTTAGGCACTGACATTGGGTTAGAGAGCCTTATGAATACCCCCAAACAATGCCAGAGAGCAGTGGGTGGCAAACGTGACGTGCACCAGAGTGACCTGAGGAAGGGGGCTGTGAAAACACAGAATACTAGACCTTACCGCCAGAATTTCTGATCTGGTGGGTTTGGGATAAGGCCTGAGATTTTGCAGTTCAGACACGGTTCAGGTGATGCTGACACTGTGAGCACAGAGACGCTCCTAGAACTGGTCCCATTGATTTAACTGTCTACTCCACGTGCTTGTGTACCATGCTCTGCATAGATCACCCTGGTTGTAATTAGACACAGATGTTCTCTGACTCAGGATGGTCTGCCTGTATGCAAAGGCTCCAGCTGTAGCCTCTGTCAACCCACAGAGAGCCAGAATTCATCCCACTGGCAGGAGGGAAGCCCAGGAGCATGCTGGGTTGACCCAGACTCTCTCAACCTCCCACACCCACTGCCTCCCCCGCCCCCCAGCTGTGGTTTTGGATAAAGAAGGCAGAGGAGGTCAGCTGCATAGGACTGAGTTTAACTTGCTAAAACCTCCAAACATGTGTGTTCATTTTGAAATGAGCAGGGAATCAAGCCTCTAAGAAGTTTTCTATCCCTCCATTTTGGAGTCATATTAGGGTGTGAAAACCAGTCTCCCCTCCCCTCTGAATAGAGGAACAGATGGCCAACGGAAGGTTCACAAAGAAGGCAGGGGAACCTCCCAGCTATGCATTTCCTTGGCAGGGATTTCACGTCCAAGTCCACACACAGCATGAGCCTGCCTTTCCCAGCATATTCATAGAGGGTGTGTGTGTGTGTGTGTGTGTGTGTGTGTGTGCTTTTCATGCTCAAGAAATACTTATTCCTTTTAAAGTCATAAAGAAAAAGGTAGTAAGGTACGTCACTTCCAAAATCTGGCAAAGAGGTACCTTAGGAACCCATACAGAAAATAGCAAGTGTGTTGGACCAGAGCTAGAGTCTGAGCTGCTGCAGGGAACCCGAGGCAGCCTGTGGGGACTGGTTCAGGGAGGTGGATGGAAGGGGAGCTGGGCGAGAGGCAGCTGCAACCATCTGGAGGACTCCAGAGTGCTGCCTCTGGGCACCTGGGAACCTGTTCCCTCTGTCCACTGGGAGGGTGGCAGGATGGATCCTTACGTGCATGGTATCACAGTGAGCAAAGCCAGCCACATCACTTATGGGGTCTAGTGCAAAATGAAAGCAGGAGCTGCTCATCCAAACATGATGAAGAATTTTAAGACAGCAACGGCAGAGAATGAAACCCTTGTAAGTACAGACCCTGGGCGACCACACACAGTAAGCTGGATCTTGGTGGGGGCAATGGAGGAGCACGGTCTTTTCCCTAGAACTTGCTGTGCAGGGTGATAGATGCCCAGCCTTTCATTTGTCCTCGTTTTACAGATGAGGGAACTGCAGATGCCCAGGCTTGGGAAAGGGAACTGGCTCCCCTAGAGGCATGTAGTTGCTCTCCTGAAATTCATGTCCAGTTCTGGCGCTAAGTCCCAGTTGGCTGGCTGGTTGGTGGTTTTTACTTTTGCTACATCCACTTTCTTAAAGCAGTAACGGCTTGTGGGGAAAGCTCTGACATCTGTTTTCAAATGTGATTCCCCACAAAGCCAAAGTAAACATTTCACACAGTTTTTTTTAATGAATAAAAAGATAGACCGATGGTACAGATCTGGGTTCAATTAAAAACAACAATGATGGCAATAATAATAGTGGGAACACAGGAAAAGAAGATGAAGGAAAGGAGGAGAAAGAGAGGGAAAGAGTAAGAAGAGCAGAGAGAGGGCCAGAAGGAGGAAAGCTGGCATGCACCCACCTTCCACAACTTCCCATTCCCTGTGCCTTGTTTTATCTGATCCTCACAACAAGCATCCCAAACAGACCTTGTTTCTATGCCAACTTACAGAGGAGAAGCTTACAGCAGTTGGTCAACTTGCCTGAGTGCTCTGCCCCTCTCCCCCTCCCCCATCGTCCTCATGGAGCTAATGCCCCACAGGCCATGTGTCCTGTATTCGTGAGTCTCACAGCCCACTGGTGGCCGGTCTACACTTCCCCTCCAGCGAGGCACAGTGAAGTCACTTTAGTGCAAACAGTAATGCCAGGTGCCATTTGCTGAGCCCCTATTTCTGATTGCCGGGCATTCACCAGGTCCTTTGAATCCTGTTGGTAATCCTCAAAACAATTCCCACGTCCTAGGTTAATGTTCAATCCAAACAACAGGTGATCCAGTGGAGGTGGAGAAGGTCACATGTTCAGGCACATGGCGGGCCCTGCTTTAAATGTCATTAAAGACTCGTCATTGAAACCAGACCAGGTGCAGGTGTTTCCTTTTCTTTCTTTGCAAAATCCCATTGGTGTAGCAGAAACTGTATGTGAAAAGATGACATCGAGAAGAGTGTGGGACAACCAGAAAAGATACCATCAGCAAGCTGGAATTTGTGAGGAAACTGTGGCAGACTTGAAGCAGAAAACATTGAGGAAATGGAGAAACCAGATGAGAGATAACTGTTGTCCAAAGCAGGATGTCAAGTTGGTAATGACAGACCTGAAACAGACCTGAGCACAGATGTTCTCAGCAGAGCCCCGGAGACTGAGTCAGCAAGTGCAAAGAGCAAGGGTGGTCCTGGCAAGACCCCAGGTAAAGCCACAGTACAGAGGCCCCATCATTCCTCCTCATTCCCCAGGGATGCAAAGAGCTAGAAATAGTCTCCCAGCCGGAGTGAATGCCTCAGGAGTTCTGTCTAAACAACCCAAATCATTGGGCCTGGGAGGTCCCCCAGAATGGATTCAGGAGCCATGCAGAAGAGCAGAGCCCAAGATAATTCCAGACTTCAAAAATCATAACTACAGAGGCACCTGTAGTTAGTTTGCACTAACCCACCTGGTTCAGTGGGCTAAAGCCTCTGCCTTCGGCTCAGATCATGACTCAGGGTCCTGGGATCGAGCCCCACATCGGGCTCTCTGCTCAGTGGGGAGCCTGCTTCTCCCTCTCTCTCTCTGCCTACTTGTGATCTCTCTCTCTCTGTCAAATAAATAAACTAAATCTTTAAAAAAAAAATCATAACTACAAGAAAATGACAAAAGAGAGCTCCATCGAGGAATAAAATATATGAAAGCCTTCAATCCTCAAAGTAGAACCCTCCCTACATTGGCATTTGTGGGAGTCTCCATCCTGCCTGCTTGATCCCCACCCATGTATCCTAAAGTAGAGGCTACTTGCAGCATTTCGAGTCAGACAGACTCGGGGCACCACACCCCAGCTGCCCGTATTATCAAGCTAGTTCTTCAGCCATAGGTACGAGCAGACAGCTGAAGCATGACTAAGAAGGACCAGTGTACCCAGAGCAATGAGAGCTAACGCAAGGATTATGGCTGCCCGTGAAAACTTTCCAGTTGGTGTCTTCAGAGAGATTCAGATGAACTGTGACCATGTGAAAAGAACAGATTTCTAATACAAAAAAAAAAAAATCAAAGAATAGGAATCAATTTTTGGAAAAATAAGATTTCCAAAGTAAATTTTAAAAAAATGCAAGGTCTCAAGAGTAGAATAAGCAAATGAGAAGACTGGATCCCTAAGATGGAAGGTAGTGTCATCTCCCAAAAAATATAGCAAAAGAAAGGTAGTTTATACATGAAAAGTCTCATATTGAAAGTAGGAACGAGACCAAGCCATCATCGCCCCTGGGAGAGGGCAGCTGAAATGGAGTTGAGGAGATAATTAAAGAAAAGGATATAGAAGAAGAAAAAAAAAAAGAAAAAAATGTTTAAAAAGGAAAAGGAAAATGAATTGAAAGCTAAATAAAAGAAGATTAGATTTGTATGTTCAAATTGAAAGGCCCCAATAAAGGCTGAGCAATACAAGTATTTCTCATAATCTAAGAGAATGTGTACCCCAAAAAAGCAAGGGCAGGGAAACACAAATAAATATGTAATCCCTTTGTTTGATAGAAAAGAGGAGAAAATTGCCTGGACTGTACTGGTGCAGAATCAGCTGGAATTCTTGATTATCAAAAAGATCCCTAGTAAGCTGGGATTTATTTACCTATTGAAGAGTATCTACCAGAAAACTGTAGCAATCACCCCATGAATCCCTTTAAAGTAAGGGACGCATTCATGCCTGTGTCATTCAATATCACTCTGGAAGTTCCAGGATGGGAAAAATAAGCAAGAATAAGTGAAGGGGCAAAAATTGCCATTACTAAGCAGTTGATAAGAAAGTGTGTTTAAAATAATTAGTTGAAACTCCTACAATTCATAAGATAATTTGGTATGCTACAAGTTCAAAATCAAAATGGAAAATCCATTCCTTTTCTTGGAACCAGCAGTAACAACTGTGACATACCTAGGAATATCTTTAACAAGAAATATGCAATCCAGTGTGAGGAACATGCAAGCATTATGGAAAGACAAATGAGGATATTTAAATAAATGAAAGGACGTGACGTTTTTTAGATGAGAAAACTCAATGTTGTAAATATGTCAGTCCAACTCAAGTTAGTTCCAGTCATGTAAAAACAGGACTTTTTTTTTTTTAATGACAATTAGCAATTCCATTCCACTATTCTTTTTGGGGAATTAGTTGCAGGTTGTTTAAACTCTTTTAAGCACAGTCTCTTCATTTGTAGTATTGGGATCATAATGAAACCTACTTCAAAGAGTAATTGTGAGAATTAAATGAGTAACACATACAAGGACTTTAGCACCATGCTCAACCCACAGCAGACCCCAGAAATTAGTTAGCTTTTATTATACTGTTAAGTGCACCTGTGCATTTGAGTATCCAAATGTACGTATGGTAATGTTCATTGCAGCAGTGCTTACAATAGCAAAAATTAAGACAGCCCCAAATTGCCATCAATTTTAAAATGATTAAATATAACATACTGAATCCATTGCACGGAAAAGTATTGTAAAATTTATGACATACATGTCTGTAATTCGACATGGAAAAAGCGAGTCACAGAACAAAATGTGTAGGATAATTCCTGTGTTTAAAAACTATTGAAATAGTCAATAGATGATAGATATTTTTAGGTACAAGTAAATATTAGTAAGTTCACAGAAATTGTTCTGGGATTATGCACACCAAACTTTTGCCAGTTGTTAGGTGGAATATTGAGAATGGTGATAAAAATTACATAAAGTGATTTTCTTTCTTTATTATGAACACCCTTATCAGGGGAGGCATATTCCAAGAGCCCCAGTGGATACCTGAAACTTACCAAACCCTTTATATGCTGTTTTTTCCTATGCATACCTATCTATGACAAGATTTAATTTATAAACTAGGCACGGTAAAAGAATAATGATAATAGCTAACAGTAAACTAGAACAGTTATCACAATTTATTAGGATAAAAGTTATGTGGATGTGGTCTGTCTCTCTCAAAATTTCTTATTGTCCTGCACTCACCCTTCTTCGTGTGATGACATGAGATGATAAAATGCCTACCCAGGGAGATGAAGTGAGAACCACATAGGCACTGTGACACAGCGTAGGCTACCCTTGACCTTCTGAGAATCGGTCAGTGGGAGGAACATCTGCTTCCGGACCACAGGGAGCTGAAACCGTGGAAAGCAGCACCCTGAATAAGGGAGGACTACTGTATAGCCATATTATTTGAATTTTTTAAAAAAATGATCTATTACTTATTTATTTTTTACAACTGTGACAAAGAAAAGCACAGACGGTTTCTGAAGGGTCTCATTGGGTTTTAGGAGGTCTTGGTGCCAGGGAAGAAGCTCTCACAGGTCTTTTCCTTCCTTAACCCCAAAAATGCAAGCCGTTCCAGCCATACATTCTCCCTTCTGGCTCCTCACCATTCTGATCTGAGCTTGCTGCCCCTGCCTTGTGGTGTCACTCTCCAAGCCCCAGCCTTCCACGGTGTCCTCTGAAATCTGGAAGCATGGGGACCACACTTCAACTGTGAGGGTCTTCAGATTTCCTCCATCTGGTGACTCCGGACACCAGACTTGCCCTAAGACACACAGCTCCTTTCAGCCCTCTCGATGGAGACTGCTCCAGGCACTGTACCCCCGACCTCATGCTTGGAAGGTGGAGAAGGGTCCTGCAGACACCCAGAGCTGCCTCTGGGCGGTTACTCCAGCCTCAGATGTAAAACTGCTTGCTTTTCGAAGCCTTATGTGATCTAGCCCCTGCATCCCTCTCCGCCTCAGATTTCTCAGCCACATGTCACACTCTTGCAACTATGGACCACATCTGGATCCTGGCATGTATCTCTTGTTTCCATGTCTTTGCCTCTACTTTTCCTTCAGACCAGAAGACTCCTCCATTTCTCCTGCAGCCCCCCTCCCTACTCACCTGCTTACATCTATCTACTTCCCTGCACGCAGACTCTGAGATGGAGAATCACCTGCAGGGAGTTTCTTGAGGGGCGTTCTTGAGGAAAGCCCCTGGAAGAGACTGCAAAGCAGGAGTGAGCAGAAAGAGGTGTTCAGCTCCAGTGCAGTGACAATAAAGGCCTCAGCCAGCTCCTTGGGGAGCTCTGAAGCTAGGGTGGTCCATCGGGGTTGTTCCAAATTGAGCAGAGTGTGGGGCCTCACATGTGTCAACTGTGCCCCAGGGGAGAAGGAAGGCCCCTAGGTGACGTAGATCCCTACCCTGGGAGCCTGCAGCCAGCCGCGTCCCAACAGCAGTGGGGTGAGACAGCTGACCAGGCCAGGCCGTGCCCCACAGCTGCTCACCAGACCAGGGGTCCGCGCATGACAGCCCACACGCCAAATCCAGCCCACTGCTGATTTTGTAAGTAAATGTTACCGGAATACATCCATGCTTATTCATTTACATATTGTCTATGGTCACTTCACACTATACCACTGAGTAGCTGTGACAGATATCCTATGGCCCCCAAAGCCTAAAGTGGTCATTAAATGGCTCTTGACAGAAGGAGTTTACCAACCCCTGCTCTTCATGTGTTTATCTGCATCACACCATATCTGGTGCGTGGAGATGGAATTTTGGTGAATGACAAACGAATTCATGGATGCGTGAGTGAGTCAGGAGGCCTTGAGTTTGAGTGAGTGAGTCAGGAGGCCTTGAGTTTGAGTGAGTGAGTCAGGTGGCCTTGAGTTTGATTCTTGGCGGCACCATTTAAAAGCTGTGACCTTCGGCACATTGTTCAACCTAAGTCTCAAGTTTCTCATCAGAAGATGAGACCAATATTGCTTCCTTTTCAGGGTTGCAGTGAACACAAAGTAAGAAAGCGCACATGGTTTACTAGCACAGTACCTGGTATTTCCTCTGTGTTCATTTAAATGAGAGCCATCAGGTCTGTTCAGAAAGTGATAGGATATTTTTAAAAAGGCTGGAATCCTACTTAGGTAGAATAGATATTAGTGTGTTTGTTCTGTTAAAAAAAATAAATAAAATAAAATAATAAAATAAAATATCCTTAGCATCTGCCAGGAATTCAGGAGCCTTTTCTGCTACATGAATGTGACAGACCGTGTCGACGATTCTCAGAAGTATCATGCTTTATGTATCTGGCCCAGATTATAATTAATTGGAGCAAACCAGATCCCAGAAATCAAAAGGGATGCCATTTGGAGGTGACAACTAATAAGTCGTAGCTGTTCAGAATTCCATTTTGTTAGCACATAGAGATATGCTGCAGGCCACCCCCTGGAGACTGTCCCCATGACGAGGCTTCCAGAGGAGACAATCCCTAAACATTCGATGGAGCTTTTCCCGCCTTTCTATGAGCAACCTTGTTAATACCATTGTATTAGATGAGGTAGCAGCACTAGCTGTTATGAACCCCCAAAGCTTAGTGGCATAACATAATAAGTTTATTTCTCGCTCATCCACAAGTCCAAAGTGGGTGTATTTGTTTCTATTGCTGCATAACAAAATATCACAAATGCGGCAGCTTAAAACAATACATATTTATTATCTCCCAGGTTCTGTGGGTCACAAGTCTAGTGGGCTTTCTTGTTTAGCATCTTACTAGGACAAAACTGAGGGGTCGGCCAGCTCTGCTGTCTCATCTGTCCATCTTGTCCGGGGTCCTCTTCCAAGCTCACTCATTGTTGGAAGAATTCAGTTCCTTGCAGGGGTATGGATGAGGCCCCATTTTCTTGCTCAGCACAAGCCAGGGATCCTTCACAAGGTCAGCAGCACAGCCTCCCTCCAGTCTGCGAGGGTGGAATTTTAAGTAACATAGTAATCCTGGGAGTAATGACCCCATTGCCTTTCTCATACAATGTATCCTAGCCCAGATGGTGCCTCATCATTCATATTCACAGGCCCTGCCACACCCCAGGGGAGGGCTTAAGTACTCATACCCCTAAGGTTGTGCCTTCCTCTTCTGTGTCTCCCCTACTAGAGAACATCATTCTCTACCAGGGGTCTCTGCCTATTTAGGAGACCCTGATGGTCACCTATCCCTTGGTCATTTACTCCTCTTTCATCTTTCTAACGAAATGCTCATTTCGCTCTAGTATTCACCCTTCTCTGTGCAGCCCATTTCTTCAGGAAACACTCTGCTCAGCGCAGGTACCGAGGAGGTCAATCCTGATTGATCGAAGCCAATCATGGCAGTTTCATTCTCTTTGCCAGTGTTTGGTGTGGGAGGGAGTGTGTCACTGCGCTGACCAACATGAGGAGGAAGTCTGATGACGAGCTGCTGGGAAAGGTTCTCCGGGCCAGGGAGAACAGACAGAAGGGAAGATGCCAGTACTCTTTGCTGCTCAAGATTTCCCAACAGGCAGCCATTTTTTTTACTGCGAGGGAAGCCAACTTTAAGGCTGGGATGAGGAAGGCAAAGTAAAAGGGTGAAAAGAGCTGGAGTTCTTTGTGACATCATTCTGCTGCTGAATTAGCCATCCTTAGTGTCTCCCTGCATTACAACCTTTTGTTATATGAAGCAGTATCCTTACTGTGTAAGCCAGGTTCAATCTGGATTTCCTAATACCTGCAGTTGTAGGTACTAAATAATCTCTGTGAGTGTGTGTGTGTGTGTGTGTGTGTTAGTCTTAAATTGTGGCGCCTACCCCAGATCACAGTGAATCAGTGTGAATCAGAAACACACCAAAATACTGTGTTTCCTTTACTTAACATACTACAGTTGGAAATACTGATGACTACTGTGATGATGATGACGACGGGTACCTCTGTCCAAGGAATGTTGTCAAAGTCACCAACATGAAATTTGAAAAGTCCATTGCCACTGATTTTACTGAATGGCATCTAGAGGATATAAATATAGATTTGGCCTATTTCCTGTAGTCTCCCAGATTCAGGGTACCCCAATTTGAAAATCCAGAGTAAGTGGGCCAAGACAGACTTTGGAAGAGCTGCTAAAGATACGGTATTTAGATCTTGATGGAATGCCTCCTTCCAATCCAGATCAAGGAAGCACAGCGGTCCAATTGGAATTTAATTGGTTTAAGCATATTAAAGTTATAAGGAGGTAAATAGAATTCATGCTCAGGCTCTATTAACATTGGGCCAATGATACTGATTTTCCCAATATAAAATGCATTATAAGTGTTATAGTATCTTGATTTGGTTTTGTTTTGTTTTGCTTTTGTTTTGTTTTTGTTTTTGCCATAAATGTATGCATCCCAGCAGTATGGGCAGTGTGAACCAAGTAGTCCTTGACCCAGAAAGTCAAGCAAACTCTTGAAGAATCATGTCCCTCAAAACATCAGGTGGGCTTGTAGTGCTGAGAGCAATTCTTCTGCTTCTGCACAGTGACTGTGACTTGAAAAGTATCTTGTATACACTTGGTTCATTCAGGTGCATCTGGAAGATGAAATAGAGAAGTCAAGTCACACATTAAACTATCAAGGTAAAATACTCCAGGTAAACAGCTCCATAAAGCCAAACAGAATGAACATTCACCTGGCAGAATATGGAGAGAAGGGTCAGCCTTATATTTATATTTTATATAAATCCAATAAATAGGTGAGGCAAAACTAGGGCATTTTGCAAAAGAAAAAAAAAAAGATTGTTCATTTTCATAGAGTCCTATTGCTTGGGATGGATTAGCAGTAAATCTCTAAAAAGAATGGAATTTTTCTTTTTAAGGTGTATGGAAATGAGAATTGAGGGTAAAGATCATCAGGGTGGTGGTCTATTTTTAGGGAAAGTGATTTGCCGAGGGTATTTGTCATTCATTCAGGACAGCTGTGGACCACGGCAGACATTGGTAGTAAAAGCCAGCTCTTGGGGAAAAAAAAAAAAAGAAAGAAAAGAAAATCTTTCCATTCTTGAAAAGCATTAAAAAGGAATGTTATCACGTCAAAGGCAGGCAAGGCAGCCAGTAAGGGAATGAGAAAATTTAAGCCATTTTCTGTATATATGCGTGCATGGACTATAAATGGAGATTTACTGGTATGTGTTTATCAGTGCATGGATGCGAAGATATGTGTTTGGTGGATTATGAGTCTCTGTATTGCATGCTTCTATGAATGTAAGTAAATAATGGCTCATATTTATTATATTGATACTTTGTCCCAGACTCAGTGCTAAGAGCTCAATGGAGGTTATGTCTTTGCATTGTTCCCACAGCCTGTGATTTCCAATCACCAAGAGGTTAACGAAGCTATTAGGAATGAAAACCAGAATGCAGACCCTAGCAGCTTGACCGTTTGGGGGCAGTCCACTCCCCAGAGCCCTTCTCACTGATTCCATTACCATGCTGCCTAACAGCCATGTTCATGCGTGTGTTTGTATTTGTTCGTTTGTTTCAGAGAAGATTGTAGAGGGAGGCAGTTCTCTCTATTGTCTGCAGTAAAATATAATCAGTACATTTTCCAAGCTGAGGCAATTGACCAAACAAATAAATACACCCATCTTTTTGGTCATCTATCTATCTATCTATGTATCTATCTATCTGCCTACCTACCTACCTACCTATCTATATTTGGGCTCAGCCGCAAAATGAGTTGAAAAGTTAAAATCTCAGGATGGATGCTTGTAACTCCTGACCAATACTTGTCTTTGTCTTCAAGCATATCTTATAACCTCTCCAGTTCACTCTAGAGCTTTGCCATCTGGCTTCTGGCTCATCAGAGCAGTTTGGGGTGATGTTTGGGACTGTAGATTCAGGGTATTTGAACTCTCTCATTACCACATCGTCACATGGCTGTCTGATAGTCATCTCAAAATTAACTCAGCAAAAACAATTGTCCTGGGCCATCCTCCTCCCCCTCAGATGTGCTTCTCTCTACTGTCTGTCATCTCAGTAAATGCCACTCCTCAAATGGCCAAAGCTCAAGACAAGACCTATACTGTATCTTTTTCTCCTCCTTTCCTTCCCTCAGTCTGTTCCAGTCACTGATGCTCATGTTCCTTGGCATTTCCCAAACACACACAATATACTTCCATCTCAGGTTGAGAGGATGCCAGAAGCAAAGGGTGCTGGTAGCCGATGTTCTAAAGGTACTTTTAAAGAGATGTCCAGGAAAGGCAGGCAGAGGGCACTTGGGTGGCTCAGTCAGTTAGGTGTCTGCCTTCAGCTCCTGGTGCTGGGGTCCTGGGATCTAGCCCCACATTGGGCTCCCTGTTCAAGGGGGGAGTCTGCTTTTCCCTCTCCCTCTGCCCCTCTTCCCCACTTATGCTCTCTCTCTCACTTGCTCTCTTTCTCAAGTAAATAAAATATTAAAAAAAAAAAAAAAAAAGGCCAGCGGTATTTGGCCAACAGAAATTTACCCCCACTGTAGGAAGTGAGACCATGGCAACTAAGCCCAGGAGAGTGTGCACCAGGGTGAGGTCTTCAGAGGTCCATAGATCTCCATGAGGCCAAGGGATGTGGGCTTTGCAGGCAGTGCACACCGTGCATATGCACGGGAAGGCAGAAGCATGGGCTTCGCAGTCTTGAGGGACCTAGGTTTGATTCTTGACTCTGCCGCTTGCCATCAGTAGACACTTGGCCTCTCGGAGCCTCAGTCTCTTCATATTTCAAAAATTTTCAGTGATTTTCTTTCTTTCAGTAATATTTTGGGTTTGCCAAATATCTGCATATAATCTTGGGAGTATGGCATATATACATGCTGTACCAGTTAAAGATATCAGCTGGATGAGTTAAAGATAATTTTGGCTAAAAGTGACAAAAAAAAAAAAACTACTTACAATGATAAACAGCTCTGGGTTTGTTTTTCTCACATTGCAAGAAATCTAGAGATAGGAAGTTGCTGGCCTTGATCCAGCCACTCAGCAAAGCCATCAGGATTTTCCTCTTCTCTGCTTTGTCACCATGGCCTGTTGGCTTATGTCCTCTTGTTTAGGGTCCTGAAATGGCAAGACAGTGCTGTAACTTTAGACATCACGTCTTTGCATAAGATGAGAAGGAAAGCGAGAAACGCAGAGCCAAACCAGTCTTCCCTCTTTTATCAGGAAAAGACCTCTAGGGAGACATCTATATCGGATGTACATTTGCTTGGCCAGAACCATGTCACGGCCATTTCCATCTGTAAGGAAGGCTGGGCGCACTGCTGTTCCACACAAAATGGAGATTTTGTAAGAAAAAAAGAAGCAGAAACTAGAAGTTGGGTATGTAGTTAACAGAGTCTGCCAGCTAAAAGTCCTACAGGGAAAAAAGACTGAAAACTGCTTTGGGAGAGGTACAGAGTTCATTGAGACCTAATCCAATCTGCAAGGAATTTACAAATCTTGCAGTGGGGAGACATAAAAAGAGAGTGGATCATAATATCTACATGGTAGATATTGGTACAATATCCACATGGTACAATAAGAGCTGTACTTGGAATATAAGCATTATGGTATAGTAGACCCAAGAGGCAATTAGTTCTTGTTGGAACTTGTTGTTGGATCAAGAATCTTCATTGATCTGGACAACAATGATCTTTGAGTACTTCCTGTGTACCAGGCATTTCAACATAAATTGCTAAGGTGTCCCCAGTAAAGGAGGCAGAAATCCTGCCTTTTGTGGAATTCACATTTTAAGAAGGACATAGACAACAAATAAATAATTCCAACTGTGACAACCCTGACATAGCAGGTGGCTTTCTGAAAGGGTGAGAGGGTGTTCCCAGGCAGAGGAACAGTATGAGCAAAGCTCAGAGGCAGGAAAGTGCACCCTTGCTAGTCACTTGTAGCTGAAATATAGAGTGTGAAGAGGGAGGGGCATGGTAAGACTGGGCTGTCTGCAAAGGTCCAGTTTGGTTAGAGTGAGCAGAACTGTCTCTTGGCTTCACCACTTACTTGTACCATGTCCTTTCCCACTCTGACCCTCAGTATCATCATCTATGTATTGGAATAGTAATCTGTCAGAAAGTTACAGAGTGAGTTTAATGGAAGTGTGTATGTAATGTGTCTTCTACACAGTAACTTCTCCATGAAATGAACAATAGCTCATTGTTCTTCTTCCTTTGAAAACTGCTAAATTAGCCATCCCCACTGAACCCACCCTTATCCCAATTCATAGAACATTTTTAGTTACATGTAATGATATAAGACTGCACAACAAATGGAAAAAACTAATTCATGCTGATTAAAAGAGCTATTTGAACTAACACACTTATTCATTCTTTCATCCAGCATCTTTTAGCCCTGTAATATTCCACTCATTACTCTAGACAAGCACTGTCTAATGAAAATATAATGCAAGGCTCATAGAGAAGTTTAAGTTTTCCAGTTGCCACGTTAATATAAGTTTTTTAAAAAACCAGATGAAATTAATTTTAATAATATATTTTTACTTACCCCAATATATCCAAAATATTATCATTATAATATGTAATGGATATTAAAAATTACTGCTAAAATGTTTAACACTATTTTTTTCCTTTGCACCAAGTCTCCTAAATCAGAATGTATTTTAATGCAGTACGTCTCAGTCCAGATCAAGTACATTCTGAGCACCCCACAGCCATGGGTTGCAATTGGCTCCATATTGAACAGCACAGCTCTGTGCACTAGAATGAACAAAAAAGACAAAGCTCTACTCTTGAGGATTTTCCATTCCAGTGAGAATAGTTGGCTTGCCTCTCTGGATTTTTTTTTAAAGATTTTATTTATTCGTTTGAAGGAGAGACATAGCAGAGTGAGAGAGAGAGCATGAGTGGGGGTGAGGGGTAGAGGGAGAGGAAGAAGTAGACTCCCCACTGAGCAGGGTGCCGGATGTGGGGCTCAATCTCAGGGTATTGGAATCATGACCTGAGCCAAAGGCAGATGCTTAGGCTCTGACTGAGCCAACCAGGCGCCCCTGGATTTTTCTTTATTAATTGGAGTGCAGACTTTATGTGAGGATTTTGGTAGGGTGACACCAAAACTACACAACAGAGAACATGTTCTTCATCTCCTACTATTTCCAGCAGAGTAACCTGCTCAATTTTCATTAAAATTCTATATATTGATCCAGCATTTCACTATTAGACATTTATAGCTCTATTGTACAAACAGAAACCCCCAACCTCTTGCCAGACCCCCTTTGATTAATACCAGACATAAGCCACATTAACCTTCTCTGTTTTGGTTTGCTAGTTGTCCTGCTCAGTTGTGTAACTACAACCCCCAAATCTCACTGGTTTAGCCTTACAAATGTTTACTTCTCACTCACCTCAAAGAACAATGTCAGGCATGTGCCAAGCATTGTTAATGTTGTAAAACCCACCAATATTGTCTCATATGGTTTATGATGACTGGGTCTCTTTAAGATATTTCCCTTATCCAGGTGCCAAAGATACTCTCGTACATCTTCATTTGTTAGCTTTCTTCTTCCACATTTAGATTTTTAATTCAACTGTGAATGTGTGTGTGGTACAAGGAGAGGAAGGAACCAAATCTGTCTGTCTCTGTGTAGTGCTAATGTTTTTCTGACAAACCGTTGTAACACTCACACGGTTCTACATACGCCCACACCCTGTTTCGGGGTTCTATGTTTAATTTGAGTCCTTTGCCGTATATAGTTCTACATAAATATCACATATCTTTTTTTTCCTGTGACTTTGTAGTATGTCTTCAAATCTGGTTGGGATATCACCATCTTTACTCTTCTTTTTTAATAGTGCCTTCACTCTTTATTCTGGTGTAGGGTAATTTTTATATTCGGGTGTTAATTTGTTCCAAATAGCCTATTGAAATTACATTGAGTTTTTACAGTAACTTGGAGAGAATTAACTTAATAAAAAATGTTAGGTCATGCCATCCATGAACATGGAATGCCTTTCTATTTATTCAGGTATTTTTATATGTCCTTTAATAAAACACTTAAAATTACCTACTATCCTTGCTGCTATCAACCTTTCTTTTGAGTTCCTTATATCGACTCTTATATTTTTATATTCTATGTTTCCACATCTCTGAAGGCTTCCTTATTCCTGCATCATGCTAACACTGTCCCTTAATGCTTTAGGATTTTTGTTATTCCTCTGTTAAATACACATTCTATTCTGGTCCGTTAATTTTTTTCCCTGTGAGCTAATATTATCCTGGGGGAATTTGCTGCCTTGGCTAGTGATCTGTCTGATGGGATGTCCATCAGGTGCAAAAGCCCAAGCTATAAGCATGTCCCTGGTGAGTTTTAGGGGGGAAGGATACACCAAGAGCATCCAGCCTCTCGTATTGTTATGTGGACTCAATCATTCTCTGTTTACAGTCCCCTTCTCCCAACTAGACCACCTTGCTCTTCAGGAGACCTCCCTGAACTTTCACACAAGGCACTTCTTTTATACCAAGAGCTACCATAGAGTTTACATGTGGAGGGTAAGCCAGGAAGGAGTTTGGGCAAGTCTTTGGCTTGCCCTCCATGGTACCAGGTATCCAGAGATCCCTGATGTTACCTCATGGCCCCTAACTGACCCCCAAGCTGGCATTGGTTCTTCAGTCTCTGCATGGATATGACTGTGGGGACAATGAGCTTCCTAACGCCATGTAGGAGAGGAAAAGAGCCAAACAAAAAGTGTTTCCCTATGTGTCCATGGTGCTCAATTCTCTTCCAAGTTTAAGCTATTTTTTCCAAAACAGTGGAACCCAAAGACCTACTGGTTTCTCTATTTTCCTCTGTTGGGAGAGCCTTCTATCTCCTTCCTGCATATGTGGCAAATCCAAGGGTTGATTCAAGAGAATTAGGTAGCACAGTCTATGTTTATTTAGTCTTCATTTGGTGCGATATAGTATATTTTATGCACACACATAGACTCACAGTGTTACGCACATACACACTCACAAAAATTTTCTATTGTTTGCTTTACTATTTAAGGCCAGAATTTTTCAGAATAATGTAAGTAATGTCTGTTCCTAGAATAAGCCCTCTTTGACCATGAGATACAATCCTTTCAACAAATAGATTTATTTGATTTCCTCAAATTGTGTTTAGAATGCCCCCCTCTGTATTCAGAAATGAAATTAGTGTGTAGAATATGGATGTTTGTACACTTTTGGGACCATTCTCCTCATAAAGTTCTAACAATGATATTTATAATACAGTGAGGAAAGAACAAATTAGAAAGTCACCCATTTGTATCTATGCTATGATATAGCTTATAAAGTATAGGATTTATTTGGGGGGGAGGGGAACTTGCCCATAAAACACTGGATCCAACGACATTTTTGCAGATTATTATTTAGAAATCGTTTCCCATATCTCCTATAACAATTGAGCTAATTCGCTAGGCTGCCATTTCTAAATCAATCAGCAATTTATATTTTCTTGGAAGTTATCTTTTTAAATTTAACAAAGTGTTCAAGTATAACATTAGTAAAGGATTGCAAATGACTTGCATTTGTGATTATGCCTCCTTTCTCATTCTACATTTTGTGTATTTAGTTAAGATATTTTCTTTTCTATTTCATATTTTTTAATAAACTAGGTCTTGAATTGATCTAGTCTCTGATTTTTCTTTAACTTCTGCTTTTATCTATTAAACATTGTCTCCTGATTTCTTCATACTCACTGCCTTATTCTTATTATCTTTTAAGTTACGTTCTTAGTTTGTTAATTTTCACTATTTCATCATAACAATGAACTCTTTTATGCCTTTGGAGTCACTCCTGAATATAACTATGATTATACCCCCTAAATTTTTATGATTATTAATTTCATCATTATTTTCTGAGTACTCTAAAACAGAAGCAGGTGTGTATACACCTGCAAGCTGATGAGATGGTGGCAGGGATTCATATCCAAATCTTTGGGTGTTTTTATGTTGTTATTTATTTATTTACCTTCTGGTTATTAAATTCTTGTCCTATAACTCTGTGTTCTGCCTAGTTATCTATATTGAGGAGCTCATTGAGGATTCCTTTGTGGTTGCTTCTAAGATAATGTTTGTGCTTCATAGGCCCTTGAAAAGAAATGTATTTACTAACATGTAGAGAACTTAATACTCTCAATTAAATCAACATTATACATATAACTGTTCCGAAATTTTATGCTTTCTTTTGCAATGTTAGATTTATCATGGATTGAAGGAAACAGGGTATTTAACTACCAAATCATTTCAATCTATTTCTTTTTACAATTTAAAAATTTTTATATATTCCAGTGTCATATTATTTGATGCATAATAGTTCACAACTGTTTATACTTCATTATAGATTGCACCAGTCACCAGTAACTTCCCCTTCTGTCCTACTGACTTTTTTAACTTAAATTCTCCTCTGTGGGACAAACCATAAGAGACTCTTTTTTTTTTTTAAAGATTTTATTCATTTATTTGACACAGAGAGAGAGAGAGATCACAAGTAGGCAGAGAGGCAAGCAGAGAGAGAGGAGGAAGCAGGTTCCCTGCTGAGCAGAGAGCCCGATGCGGGGCTCGATCCCAGGACCCTGAGATCATGACCCAAGCTGAAGGCAGAGGCTTTATCCCACTGAGCCACCCAGGCACCCCCCATAAGAGACTCTTAATCATAGGAAGCAAACTGAGGGTTGCTGGAAGGGAGGGGGGGGGACATGGTAACTGGGTGATGGACATGGGGGAGGACATGCCATGTAATGAACGCTGGGTATTATATAAGACTGAAGAATCACAGATCTTCACCTCTGAAACCAACAATACATTATATGTTAATTAATTGAATTTAAATTTTAAAAAATTATTCTCTGTGTAATATTAATACTGCAAATATCCCTTTCCTTTGATGGCATTTGCTATCCTCTTTGCTCATTATTTTATTTAATCTTTAGGAATTATTTTTGCTTTGGTGGGGCTCTTCTAAAGTACATTTTAAATTTATTTAAGAAGAACAGAATCCATTAGCATTTATTGACGTGTGTGATTTCATCTTTGTCATTTTATTTTCTGTTTCTGGAGGTCTTCATGCTCTTTGCCATTTTCTTTTTTTTAACTATTCTTTACTATATAAATTATTTTTCTAATAAGTTGAAGATAACACAATTTTTAGAATGTACCAATGGCTACTTTTTAAATTTTGCTAACATTTTTTTAAAGATTTTATTTATTTATTTGACAGAGAGAGATACAGTGAGACAGGGAACACAAGCAGGGGGAGTGGGAGAGGGAGAAGCAGGCTTCCAGCTGAGCAGGGACCCCAGTGCGGAGCTCTATCTGAGGACTCTGGGATCACAACCTGAGCCAAAGGCAGACACTTAAGGACTGAGCCACCCAGGTGCCCCTAAATTTTGCTAACATTTGTTGAAACTATGTGCTTTGAATTATTACTATTTAAAATATAATAGCTTATCAGTCATTCTCCTTTTTATCCTAATTGAGGATAATAATAGTAATAATAACAGCTGACAGGGTGGATTGGCAGATCAGAGGATGGTAGATGTAAATTTATGTGACAACATAGTAAGACTCAAATGTCAGCTATAACTAATACCATTGTTGTCCCTCTTACTTTTCCTCCATATAAAACGAGGACATTAACACAACCTGATTTCCTCTTCCACACCCCACCCCCCACTAGCATCCACTGCCTGTTTTGTTACTACTAGTCATGAGATTTTTATTCCTGTTAAAACACTTCTAGGGGCGCCTGGCTGGCTCAAATGGAAGAACACGTAACTCTTGAGCTCAGGGTCATGAGTTTGAGCCCTACATTGGGGGTAGAGATTACATAAATAAACAAACAAACAAATAAATAAATAGCACTTCTCGATTATGTGTCATCTCTTTCATTATGTATTTATAGCAGGTGAATTTTCTCTGTGAACTGTTTATACCAGTCATTTTAACTTAACCATGTTTAAATTATTTCAAGCAGGAGTCTTTTCATGCCTCATGTTTTCCATATTTTCCCATCCTTTGTTTTCTGCGCTCATGAATGGTAATCTGTCTGGGCTGTTTTGTTTTTTGTTTATTTGTTTTAATTTGTCTGGGTATAAGAATACTTGGATCATAATTTTGTCTTACAGTGTTTCATGTGGTGGGAGAGAGATGTGAAGTGAGACTGAAGTTTCCTTGTTCAGAGTTGACCCTTTTTCCTCTCTGTATACTCGAATGTCCTTCTCTATTTTTGACACCCTACTCTTCTGACAGGATACTTCAACCTGCTGGCAGGAGGAGAGATGTCTCTTCACTAGGTTGACCCAGCACATGGTGATTCCCTCATTGACAGATTTAAATCTGTTTTCCTCATTTAGCCAGGAACTCTTTCTTATCTTTGAGCAATGCAGCTGCTCTAGTTATTCTGATGTCTTCTTCAGGATCCAGTTACTTCTTTATAGCTTCTCTAATATGATCTCCTCTAATGGTTTTCAAATTTCTGTATCCTCATTTTGTATTGTTTGGGAGATTCTCAAACATATGTGCCCACATCACTGAATCACCTTAATGCAAAGCTAGTCTTTCTTGCTTTTACGTTTCCTGTTGTTTTGAATTTTATTGTGCTATTACTGGTTGCTATGGATTCTTTCCTTAACTCTTTTACTTTTTATTCCAGTAGTAAGCATTTTTATAATTACGTACTTCCTGTACTACCTGAATGTTATAATCTTTACTCATTTTATGTTTTAAAAGTTTTCAGAGGCACCGTATTATTAGTTTGTTTTTTTATGTCCTTTCATTTCTAAATGAAAAGAGCTTTTCAAGATCTGGAATTTGTGCCTAAACATAGTGAGAAAAGTCCTCTGTGATCACTTTTAATATTCCTGTTGAAGTCCTTATATTATGTCTTAAGCTAGAAGGGAGGTTAATGTAAGTATATATCATGAGTTAAGTGATACAACTGCCTCAAGGACCACAGAATAAGCAAATAATAAGCCAGTACATGTTGACCCTTAGCAGCAGCAGATGATAAACTTAACTTCAGGAAAAATGTTAACATCCACTGTAAATACATTCTGCGAATGAAGTCCAAGATAAATGACAAATGGAGAAAAATGTTTGCTACACAAATATAAAGTTAATTTATAAATCTATAAAACATTTACATATCAGTAATGAGATTTGTAACCTACTAGAAAAAAATTATCTTGAGCAGTTTCTCCTCATTTATTCCACGTAAATCAGCTTATCAACATATAAAAAGAAATTTAGTCCTACTGATCATTAAATATGGAAAGTTTTTAAAATTTGTATATCAGTTGTTATTCATAAAATTGACAAATACTTAAAAAATATAATAGGTTTGGCTGTGGTATGGAAAAAAAGACACTTTCTTGTACCAACTAATGGGACTGTGAATTTAAAAATACATATTTGGCCAAGCAAATCTACTAGCACTAAAGCTGCTAGATGTCTTCGCATATATATACAAAGATGTATGTGCAAAGTCTTCAGTCCAGTATTGTTTATAATTGAAAATATACTAGTGAGGATAACAATAGACTGCTCTAACAACGAGGCCCAACAAATACTCTGTGGCTCAAGAAACATTTATTTCTCTCTCCCACAGATTTCAGGGAAAACTGTTCAGGTAAGCAGGGCAACTCTACTCCTTGTACTCATTCAAGGACCCATTTCCTTCCAAGATGCTGCTCTGTCATCCTCTAGCATGACCATTATCTCTGTGCTGAAAGCAGGATCAACACCACGCCTATATTGCAGTTGGTGCGAAAGGGGAAGAGAGGGCAGAGCAGGCAGGCACACAGCCTGAAGGCCTAGTTTCAGAAGTGACACATACCATGTCGTTATATTCCATTAGCAAGAATGCTGTCCCATTTGGACAATTATGTGCTGAAAGCTTTGGGAAATGCAATCTAATCATATACCCAGGAAGAAAATGAAAATGGATTTTGGTAAACAAATGCAGGTCTCTTCCTCAAGAAAATGCTAGAAACAATCAAATGTCCATCAAAAGAGCAACAGTCTGGTACCTCCATTGGATGGAATATTAGACGGCAAGTAAAGAATAGGTTGAATCGCCCATACTATTAGGTACATATCATAGAAAGATCCCAATACACATTATGAAATGGAAAAGCAAGATACAGAAAAATGCGCACAATATATTCCCCATTTGTGTTTTTCAAATAAAAATGTGCTACACACTTATATGCAGATCTATACACAGAACACCTCTGGAAGAAAAAGCTATAAGGTTCAACTCAGAGTTGAACTAGGGATCTAATGTGAGAAGAAAACTTATTTTCAGTAAGTCCTTTTTTCTACTGTATGATTTTTTTTTACCATACATATGTATCATTATTAATATTGCAAAGTGTAAATATATACAACTAAGTTCTTCCCTTGCTTAATACTTGCTAGCAATTATCTGTTGCTATAAGATAGTGTCCAGCTAACTGACATATTTTTTCAAGTTCCTTTTTTCTCAGATCCCTTTGTACCTTTTTATGCCTTAAACTTGAAGCTCCCTTCCTATGCTATTCCTCATTTTCCTACCTTTGCTCATCAATAGTCTATCAGCCTAAAATACTCCTCCAAAAAACTCTGGTACCCTTTCTCTATCTCCCCCTCCCCCACCCCTCCCCCCCCTTGTTTAGTACCATCTGTTCAGATATCTCCCCAAGATGAAAACGAGGACAAGGGGCGATGTTGTGTCCCTCCTCATCCCTAACAGAATGAATAACAAATAGCAGGGAGTCGTAAATATGTCTTGAGGTGAAAAAATCATTTTAGCCACTTAATTTAAAAAACATTTATTAAGTGACTGCAAGATTCCTCTCTTAGGTAGCTTCTCTGCTCCTTGTTTTTCCAATTTTTTCTCTTTTGTCATGTGTATTTTCTTCCAACTAATTTCTGTCCCTCTTCCTTGAGGACACTAACTTTATAGTCCAACTATGCGCATATTAACCAGGGGGAAAAAATGAAACTTTTTTTAATTAGTAAAGAAGTACCTCTGAATGAAATCATGGATTTTCATGGCTATCCAGATAGAAAAATAAATAAATATATGTGTGTAGGGGTATATGAGTACTCAGGAATGTATTTCCTAGTTCTGTCAACTGAGAGAGCTGCAGGTCATTGAGACCGCAGTAACAATGAACACATCTAGTACCCACATATCAGCTTGTAAGAACCATTACAAAATAGGGGTACCTGGGTGGCTCAGTGGGTTAAAGCCTCTGCCTTCGGCTCAGGTCATGATCTCAGAGTCCTGGGATCGAGCCCCACATAGAGCTCTCTGCTCAGCAAAGAGCCTGCTTCCCCCTCTCTCTCTGCCTGCCTCTCTGCCTACTTGTGATCTCTCTCTGTGTCAAGTAAATAAATTTAAAAAAAAAAATCTTTAAAAAAGAACCATTACAAAATAAAACTAACCAGGCTTCTTTGGAGAAGTGACTGGCTACAAGACCAGAACAGGGAAAATACAAGATCTGTCCAGAGAACCCTGTAGTGTTAGAGAGTAAGGAAGTGTTCAGAAGTAATTGGGGCATGTTGAAAGGACACAGATGTCAGCCTAAAGGAGCTCTCGGTGACCGAACCTGAGACAGTTTGAGCAACGGTAGCGAATTGTCACTCGTAGAGTAGACGACATACTCATCCACCCACACTAAGAGAAATGAGTAATTGAGTGAACAAATAAATAAATGAATGAAGGAGAATTCTACAGTAGACTGCTGATTAATAAACATTGGACTGATGGAAATGAACACCACCATTAGGCAAATACCAGGTAATAAGTTTTGCAGGCAAGAATCACCAATAGGTATTTAAACCAGAAGACAAATTTGCGATGCGAAATAGGATATTTGCACCATCACAATGTGTTTTCCCTACACGAAACCAATTCATTACAAATAGAAAAATATGTAGTAAACTTACAGTGGAACTGTCTGGCCCATATCACTTTTAATCCAGCAATCAAAGTTAGTATCGCCAGCAATCAAAGTTAGTATCGCCAGCAATGGGACATATTTGACAGCAGGTACTTCTCAATATGCGGCACTGAGAAGAATGCATCGTTTTTTGTCCTTTTGTTATAAACAATAAATAAAGTCAGTGTAATGAGAAAGCATCAGACACACCCAAATTGAAAGACATTCTACAAAATATGGGCCAGTAGTCTTCAAAAGGGTCAAGGTCATGAAAGACAAACTGAGAACCTGGTATGGATTGATGAAACCAAGGAAACATGACTAAATGCAATATGGGATCCTGCATTGGATCCCGGACCAGAAAAAATAGACCTTCTGGGACAACTGGCAAAATTCCAATAAGGTCTATAGATTAGTATTTTTATACCGGTGTGAATTTCCTGGTTGCAGGCCGTTTTACTATGGTTACGTAAGATGTTAACATTAGGGAAAACTGGGTGAAAGATACATGAGGGACTATTATTTGGCAGCTTTTCTGGATAGCTAAAATTATTTCTATTTTTTTCTTACGAAATATGTTTTTTTATTTTTTTATTATGTTCAGTTAGTGAACACATAGTACATCATAAGTTTTTGTTGTAGTGTTTAGTTGCGTATAGCACCTAGTGCTCATCACAACACGTGCCCTCCTTATACCCATCACCCGGCTACCCCATCCCCTCACTCCCTCCCTTCTGTAACTGACTGATCCACCCAGGCGCCCTGCTACAGTTATTTTTAAGTAAAAAGTTGAAAAAAGAAATAGATCCTTCAATTTATCACTGGGTTACTTTCTGGTAGATCAGGAGACCCAGAGCCCTGCTGAAGTGGAGAGGTCAGAATAATTCTCCAACACCTAATGGCTAATGTTTAAAATCAGTAGGGTTCCCCCCACCCATTTAGTGTCCTCTAACGCTGGGGTTTTTTCTTAATTATCCAGAAGAAGCAACCTCTTGGTTGTTCATTTGGTAAAGGAAATTGTCCTGATCTAATCTTTAGCTAGATACATCACTAAACCCAGAGAAAGTGCCAGATGGGGGTCTTAAATGGAGTTGGTATTCTTGTACTTAATGCTCTGATTCTCTAAGCTACCTTTAAAGCTGCAAGCTGTTTAATCGAAAACCATTTCTTAGGTTCCTGTAAATCTAACATGCAGCTTTAGAGGTACTCTGCAGTGGTCTGAAAATGAAAAGTCAAGGAGAATCCTCAGTGTATGAAATACACAAAGGATTCAGCATATAAACTGACTTCATCTATTAACCACTTTTTTCAAGGCTTAAGTAAGTTTTTCCTGAGTAAATCAATACGAAAGAGCAGAACCAGGCTGTGGGAAAGGTGTTCAGACAGGTATTCAGAGCTTGGGTTCAAGTTCTGATCCTGCCATTGATTATTTGGTGTCTCTGAAAAGACATCTCAACAGGAATAGGGACACCTGTTTATGAGGTTGGCTGAACCCCGTGGGGTGCCCTCAGCTATTGGTTTTATTTTTCTCCTTACTCTCCTCTAACATGGTTGGTGGGAATTCTATTCATCACCTCTGACATTTTGGGCACATGTCACAGATTTCTTTGTGAGTCCTAAGAGTCTCATTTTCAGGTAATAAAACTTCACTCCATCCGAAACACGATGTCAGTCTGACCATTACTTCACTGCCCCTCCACTTATCCGCCACCAGCCCCCTCCTTGCCTCCACCCACAAACACCCTGGCTGAGGCCTCACACTAAGCCTTCGATGGAGAACCTGCCTTGGGAAGATGAGCCGTGCTGTCTTCTTCAGTCACCCTCCATCTTCCTGATTTCCTCTCCACCTTTCACCCTCACTCCCCAGCTTCTGAATCAACAGGGAATTTGGCACACAGGAGCTCGGGGAGGCCTCAATCATGTCCCACTCTGAAAGGTCGGGAGTAGAGCCGACCCTGCCAACGCTCTGAGAGCTGATGTGACTGGGGAGTCTGTGAGCCTGTGGAGCACCTCACCTCCCTCCACAGCCATGCGCATCACCTGGCATGACTGCCCCCCTGCACAGCCTTACCCACGCCCTCCCCTACCGACACCACCAGGGCTCCCTGGGGCCGGCTCTGACAGCCTCCAGTCCGTCAAGGCGACATTCCCTCTGGGCTAACCTTGGGTATAAGTGCTTGAGAGCACCCAAGGAAGGATTTACAGGCCTTAACCTGGCCGCTCAAGGTATCTTGATGCTGCCTGGCATGCTGTAACTGCTCAAGAATATATAGGATAAGGAAAATTTTCTGGAATTCTCTGAAGGATGCTGGGGTAAGCAGATTTTTGTGGTTGGTTGGTTTGTTTGTTTGTTTCTGGTGGTTAAGTGCCCCCGAGCTCTAGATTCAGCCACACCTGGGTTCATTCTTTGGATATTTCTTGAGCACCTACCATGTGCCAGGCTTTGTTTGAGGTTCTGAGATACAGAAGTTAATAGAACAGTGAAAATTCTCTACCCCCCAGCAATGGAGACTACCTTCTGGTTTTGGGAGCAGATAGTCAACAAGTAAATAAATGAGTACGTGATATGAAATAGAAAGTCAGAAATTGGTATCATTTCATAAAAAAACCTCCTGATATGATCTATTGAGAAGGTCACAGCATCACTTTTATAAAACTTCTGCCAAAAATGTGTAACCCAAATCTGTGAAGAAACATCAGACAAGCCGAGATTGAAGGACATTCTACAAGACAGTTGTTCTGTACTATTTAAAATAGAAGTGTCACAAAAGACAAAAGAAAAGCTAAGACACTGTTCCAAATTAAATGAGACTTAACTACACTTATCCCAGTGAGCACGGAGTAATGTACAGAACCGTTGAATCTCTATGTTGTACTCCTGAAACGTTATAATATTGTATGCCAAGTATACTTCAATAAGAAAAAAATTACATGAAAATCAAAAATAGTGCATAATCTAGATTAGATCACAAAGCAGATTTTTTCATACCCTGAAAGAGATTATTAGTATAATTCTTGAAATTTGAGTATGACTTGCATGCAAGGTAACAGTATCTCATCAATGTTAATTTATCATATTGAGTTTGCATAACAAAATATCTTTGTTCTTGGGAGATACACACTGAAATACTTAGGCATAAAGGGTCACGACATCTGCAGCTCATTCCCAAATAGTTCAGTAGTGAAAACAATAGCACCAATGATAACAATCATAATAATAGCTGTTATTTTAGGGAGAATAATGAAAAGCAAATAGAGCAAAACACTAATAATTGGCAAACCTGAACATAGGGCATGATCAGCATTCGTGGAACTATTCTTGCCAATTTTATGGGGGTTTAAAGGTTTTCAAAGTAAAAAGCTTAAAAAATAAAACAGCAACAAGCATTCTAAGGGGGGCAAGAGAGATGGAGCATGGGGGTCAGGGAAGGTCTCTCGTGACATGACCTTTGTGCAGAGAGCTCATGGAAAGAAAAAGTTAGTGAATTCTACAGAGGGAAGAGCAATGCTAGAAGAAAGACAGCAGTCCTCGTGGGGCAGCGTTCCTGGTGTCTTTGTGGAATAATATGGAGACGAGGGTTCTGGGGCCCTGGGGCAGAGAATGTGACAAAGGGCAGTGGTAAGAATGGTCCCAGGTCAGCTCCTAAAGGGCTTGGGAGGCAACAGAAAAGATGTGTGTTTTAGGTATGATGAGACAGTGTGGTAAGGTTCTGAGCAGAGCAATAAAATGGCCTGACTTTCATCTGCAACAATCACTCTGGGTGACTTTGCAGCAAGTAGAGTACAAGGAGGCAAGAAAATTGATAGCCGTTGATTCATTTTCAGGATGGCCTTGGGGACGCGGGTGTGCAGATGAGATAGGATGTCAGATTGGTGTGTGATAACGGTGGTGGGAGTGATGTGAAGCCGTTGAATTCTACACATATTTTGACAGCCTTGTTTGGCTAATGTATTGGCTCATGGACTGGATGTGCAGTGTGAAGGGGAAACTGGAGTCAAGGGCAAGTCCCAGGCTAGAGGCCTGATAAAATTAGATAAAGTGGGACATGCCATTTACCCACTGGGAGCCCGGCGACTGAGGAAACTAGCTGGAGGATTGCCTCCTGGGCCCTCAAGGGCACAAGGGTCATCAGCTTTGGGCCTTTCTCTATAAGAGTTCAGCTCTTCCCTATGTTTTGCCAAGGCCCCACCATCAACCTCGCTTCCCAGTGCCTTCTCCATACAACACTTGAGAGGGAGCCTGAGCGGACAGGTGCTCCCTGTGACCTGCGCCCACCCTGGCTTCATCCACCACCAGGGGATGAAGACTCCAGTCTCGGAGTCCTGGGGTACATCTTAGAACCTATTCAGGGTCTTCACGGCTCTCTTTTTCCCTCTGTCTGTCCATGAGGGCCAACATATATACGGTAGAAGATGTTCCCTCCCCTTGCATGCCCTTTGGTCATCTTAGGGCTGTCTTCTGGTTTTCTGATGTGAAGAGTAGGACTTTTCCTTTGGTTTCAGGACTAACGACAACAGGAACACACTCATCTGTTTCCTTCAGTTCCAGACCTGATGGCCTGTTGATGAGCACATCACTGGCCTGATGTGCTTCCATGTCCATTCTGGTTCTTTGACCCCCACTCTTGCCGAAGCCAGGCAGACAACCCTACCTGACTGCTGGAAGATACGCCAGCAAGAATGGGTTACAAAGGGAGAGGCTCGAGGCCTTAAGACAGGGGGAAAGAGTCAGAGTTGGTGTGGTCTGAAGAGGGAATACAGGACACAATTTCAAAGGAAAAGGGATTATCCTTGGTTCCTGGCCAAAAGTGGGGGTTAAGATTAGAGAGAAGAAAAAAACTCAAGGAGTCCTCTGCCAGCAGATTGTTCCAGGTCAAAAGTTTGAAAGGATGACTCCTCTTTCATTTTGTCACTACTAAATGAGGAGAACTCAAACACGTAAGGCAAGACATCATTCCGTCACTTATTCCACAGAATGCCCGTCCCAGACCAAAACCCATACCGGCGTGTCAGAGATACGAACCTGAAAAGCCATTGACCTCAATGAATAGAATGAAGGTATGTGGAAGGCTAGTTGTGGTGATGTATGTCTGCAACAGGTTAGGGCACGCTGATGCTAAGTCTCCCAGAGCGCCGCATAAATGGAGAAGTCAGGGAGGACTGAGGATGGGCCATGGGAGGAGTCACTGAAGCTGCAACTTAGACAATGAACAGAAGGTCCCCAGGGATGTGTGGGAGGAAGGACATCCCTGGCCAGACAGCACAGACAAGACAATCTACCAAGGCTTCCATTCTCATTACCCAGTGAAACGCGTGGCCGGGCATATTGTCATGTGGGACATCAGAGACCCTGCAGGAAGGGCCTCAGTGTAGCTCTTTCTGATTGGAACTGACAGCTCTAGGAGCACCATGTTTCACCCCGACAAGCTTTAATTGAGCATTGTATAGTTTGCTAGGGCTGCCATAACAAGCTAGGACAGACGGAGTGGCTTCAGCAACTGAGATTTCTCTCAGAAGTCCGGAGACTGAAAGTGTGAGATCGAGGTGTCGTTCCCTCTGAGCCCTCAGAATGCCATAGAAAACTACAAGCCCTCAGCTTGTAGATGACTACCTTCTCTGTGTGTCCTCCCATGGCCTTTCCTCTATGCGCATGCATTCCTAGTGTCTATTTGTCCAAATTCCCTCTTCTTGTAGAGACACCAGTCAGATTGGATTAGGGCTCCCCCCCGCAACGCCTCACTTCAGCTGAATCACCCACTGAAAGGCCCTGTCTCCAAATACAGTCATGTTCTGAGGTATGTAGGGTTACAGCTTCAATATGTTAAGTTGAGGGGCACAATCCATCCCATAATAAGTACCTACTGCTTGCAAGGCACCATGGGAAGTGGTATTAATAAGTGAGGCCCCGCATAGTTCAATGTAAATATTTCTGTTTCTTGGTCTATCAGTTAATCAGTAGAATCACTTAACATATGAATCAGAATCATTCATTCTAAGCTCATTTGCCCTTGAAACAGTTTTTCCCTTTCAGACAGCCAGCATTTTTCCATTTTCTCTGGGTTCATTGGCCCTTCTAGGGCCCAGCCCTCTCTCTCTGCTCGTGGGAATAAAAAAAATAATGTGGTCCCTGGGAGTCCCCCCTCCCAAGGTGTCACCACAGTGACAGTAGCAGCAGAGAGGGGACTGGCCAATGCTCAGACAGCTGCATCAGTGGCCACAGCATCAGACAGCCTGGTGTGACCTCCACTTGATGGGTCTTGTGGTTCAGCCCCAGTACTCTCAGTCCCAACCTCTGCACCTCCTGGTCAGGCAGGCCTTCTCTCTAACAGGATTCTGGGGTGAAGGAGTATGCTCCAAAATGGGCCACAGAATCCATGTTAATCCAGATGCTGATGCCCATGTCAGCATTCCCTCTGAAAAGGTACCTGCTCACAGGGTGTCTGGATGGCTCAGTTGGTTGAACATCTGACTCATGATTTTGGCTCTCAGGTCATGATCTCATGGGTTTTGGGATCAAGCCCAGCATTGGGCTCCATGCTCAGCAGGGAGTCTGCTTGGAATTCTCTTTCTTTCTCTCCCTCACTCTCAGCCCCTCCCCTGCTTGCTCCTATATGCTCTCTCTCTCTCTCTCTCTCAGATAAACAAGTCTTAAAGAAAAGTACTCCCTCACCAAAGCATTAGTGAGAAACATAGACTTTACTGAAGATCTTGAGAAGAAAGGTTTCTATGGCACACCCTAGTCAGTAGTTGCCATGACTCAAAAAAATCCATACCACCTCTAAATTTGTTTTCTCATTGCCTTTCCTTGCACACCTCCCTCATGGCAGCCCGCCCCCTCTCCCAGCTCACCTCCAGTGTACATTGGAGTGCAGCTCTGTCCCTTAGACAGCAAACCTCACTCTTCTCAGTGCTTCCTAGAACTCAGTGCTGTATTGTTACTATTATTGTTGTTGTTGTTGAGTTTGGTCCTTGAGGTGCCATCTTCCCTTGCCTTTGGCCTCTCTAAGTATTTCTTCTGAGCACATATAGTACTCTTGCCTGAGAGGAATCTTAACTGATCCCTTTAGATGATGCAACAGCCCCAGGATTGTGACACTGACATCCACATGCACAGGAAGGATGAGAGCAAGGCTCCCAACCTCAGGCCAACCAGAAGGGACGGTGGTGTGCTGGGGAGTCTGAGACATTGAGAGGGTGTGGCCCCTGAGGGCCAGGGCTGTGCCAAGGGCTTCAGAGGCTTATCTTATTTAATCCTCATGATGAACACATGAGGAAAGTATTACTATCCCCATTTTGTAGATGGGAAAGTTGTGGCTCAGAGATATTAAGTAACTTTCTCGTGCTCACACTGCTGGAGACCTCCAGGCCGGGAAGGACAGCAAAGTCCTTCTGACCCCAGAGCCTTGAGTGTGTCATCCTCAGTTTTGAAAGGATCCTCTGTCCAAACTCTTCCTCCCCATTAAGCATCTCATCCTCCGTAGATCTTGGGAATGTCACTTCATATCTTTTGTCCCATTTTTCTCATCTGTAAAATGGGGGTGATATCTGCCCAGCTGCCTTCACAAGGCTGTTTCATGGAAAGGTATGTCAAATAAAAGTGTGTGTGTGTGTGTGTGTGTGTGTGTGTGTGTGTGTGTGTGTGTATGTGTGTGTTGCTGTACCAAAAAGTGAAGTATTATTATCTTTATTTGTGCCATTGAACAAGATCTAACCAGTGAGTGCCACCCCTCTTGGCTTAACCAATCTAGGTAAGGACGGTTTTCAGGATAAGACAAGAGAAAAAAAAATCCACAACATTTAGGACTTCTAGAAAGGAACATGATAGTGTCTCAGGAAATTGATGATCTTGAACTTGTCCACAAAGAACAGTAGGTGAAAAGTAGCCAGGAGCTCCATGCTACTACATTCTTCCTGTTCCAGCAGCTGTGGACTTGGGAGCTACACAGAAACTTCTTTGGAGGAAATATGGCAGCCAGCCTTAGGGCTGGAGGGAGCAGCTGGCTAATTTGTCCAGAGCATATGGACCCCAGAGTATATCTTTGATGTTACCTCCTCTAAGACACCCAGGTCCTACCACGACTGGATCATCAGGACTTGTCTCTTCCTTCTGGAAAACCTGCAATGAGTCTCTGTGGATTACCATACTTCACACTCTTTCCACCAGGCTGCCATCATTAGTCGGGACACCTACCCACGTGCACTCACACACATTTCCTTCATCACATTGCCTCTCATGCCAGCACACCTAGGGTACCAAGCAGGCCAGCTTCTCAGTCAGGGTTCACTGCACAACTAGTATGTTTAGTCTGGTTGTAAGCACTGCCTCAGAGCACGTGTTCATGGTACACTCATTCCTGCCTCCATCTGGCTGTAGCTCTTCCTGTTCATTCAGTCTGTCTGTCAGTATGTCCAGCAGTCACTTAACAAATGTGTATAGAGGCTAAGACTTGGATTCTGAGGTCAACCGGTACTTGGTTCTAATCCTGACTCAACCACTTCTTCCAGGTATATTTGGGCACATCATTTCACATTAGTTCAAGGTTAACACAAAGATCAAAAGAAAATTTATGTAAACCCTTAAGATGGAGTCTGGTGTATAATAAGAGCTGAATAATTATTTGCTAGCTTAATTAATATCATTACTATGTGCTAGGCACTTGTTGGGAGTAGCCTAATGGTCTGAAGAGGAGACCAGAGCAGAAGGCAGGAGGGACACACCTCCATTCTGCGCACTTGGGTCACACAGAAAGTCCCTGTCCACCTGCAGGGAAGGTCAGGCAAGAGGCCTGAGAAAAGTCAAGCAATCAAGGAGAATCAGGCATTTTCCAAGTGGACTGGAATGCCACTTCCAGGCATAATAAAGGCACCGAAGGCTTACCCATCATGGAAAATCTTTGGGCTTTTCTTGATGTGTCTGTGTGCCTAGGATGGCTAAGGGGTGACTAGAGGTCTGCTGGGCAGATGTAAGGCCCTCACCCATCAGGGAGGGTCTTGTATCACACAGTGAGAAGACTGTGTATAACCTAAATGTAAGGGAAGCCATCAAAGCACTTGTACAGTTCAATGATTTGTTTTAAAGTCAATTCTTTCTTTAAGGTTTGAAAGAATGTCTCTGACTCTTCCAGCCCCCATTGATAGCTCCCTTTTCTGACATATTAGAATAGGCACCGAACAAAACACTCTACTTATCACTTGATGGTCTAAATATAGGGTCTTGTGTCACCCTTGGGTAGTCTTAAGCATTGCTACTTATCTCCAGAATTAGATCTTAGATTTCCTATATGTAGAGAGTGTTTCGAGTCTTTTGTATTCCCTCGCTGTCCTGACTTGCCAGAGCATGAGGGGACTTAGCAGTCGCTGAACTGTCCCTCTCTGTGTACAGATAGAACCCAAGCTAAGGGGCTTGAGGGCCTGCCCAAGCTAACTGTATTCCAGCTCTTGCTTTACCAACATACTCATTAACAACGGTTTTTCCAACTGGTTAAGACAAAGCCAGGTAGATGTAAGAAGATTGTGTCTGACTTTGAAGACCCAGCCCAACTGAAGCCAATCAGGACCTGGCATTTATTGTGTTTTAAACCGGACGTGAATGGGTAGAAGGTTGGTGAGAAGGTCCTCATCACAGCCATTACATTTCTCAGAATGCCAGTGCTCCCTCTCTGCCTGTAGAGTCACACATAAAATGTTAGGGGTGAGTGTGGGAGGAACCAAAGCATCAGCCAGACTTGGAGGAGAGGATGTGAGTCTGCGTGGCTGGCAGAGGGCAAAGGGACCTGAGTTTCTGAGGGAGTGCGCGGGGCTGTCATACCACAGCAGGCAAATAATGCATTTCCCTGGGTCTTAGCTGTCAGCAGTTGGTTTAATAATACCTTCTCAGGAAAAAAAAATTAAAAATGAGTATTTCAGGGACATCTGGGTGGCTCAGTTGGTTAAGTGTCTGCTTTCAGCTCAGTTCATGATCCCAGGGTTCTGGGATCAAGTCCCATGTTGGGCTCCCTGCTCAGCAGAAGTCTGTTTCTCCCTCTCCCTCTGCTACTGCTCCCCCTGCTTGTGCTTTCTCTCTCTCTGGCAAATAAATAAATAAAATCTTTAAAATAAATAAATAAATATTTTTTAAAAGAATGAGTATTTAAATTAAGACATATCCCTATTTTAGAAAAGTTAAAATACGAACCAAAGATGTAGATCACGTGTGGGCATCAAGGATGAGGCATGACCTTGCAGATGACCTCATTTCGATCCAGAAACAAAAGCCAGCACATTATTGGTGGGGTCTCAGATAGCAAAAGAAATGTTGATAGAGGAGACTTGACAGGAATCCGAACTGACACAGTGACTGTGCCTCCCGATTTATGCCTGTGTGGGCGGAAATGCATTTGCTCCAGACCACCTCTTCCCCAAACAGTGCGACTGCAGGTCTAGCTGAAATGACCAAGCACATGCTGGTTAATTAACCTGATGTGCTTCTGCAGAACAGACCAGTAAATCATGCGCACACCACTGCCATCACCTGCAGGCTGTGTAATTCTCCATGTTCCATTGCTCTAATGATGCCTGATTTCTGTGTTCGCCAATTGATTGCCATGGAAATGTTGCCCAACATGGCAACCACAAGGACTATTACTAAAATTCCAGCTGGTGCCAGAAGATAGAGCACACCAAACAGAGGACTTTTACTAAGAGGAGGTCAAGGAACCTTATGTTTTGTTTTGTTTTTTTAAAGATTTTGCTTATTTGTCAGAGAACGAACACAGAAGTGCACAAGCAAGGGAGCAGCAGGCAGAAGGGGAAGCAGGCTCCCTGCTGAGCAGGGATTCCCCAATGCAGGGCTCCATCCCAGGACCCTAGGATCGTGAGCCAAAGGCAGACACTTAACCAACTGAGCCACCCAAGCGTCCCAATAGTAGGAAGCCTTAGGAAAGTCTGATTGGCTTAAGGAGATTTGTAGGTAGAGAGCCCTGTATGTGGATCTTCATTCTGCAATATAACCAGCTATTTAAATTGGGGTTTCAACTGTCCTCTCTATAAAATGAGGTCATAACCTGAAACAGAGCCTCGGTACCACCCTGCATCCTTCCATTCTGCATTGTGCTAATAAATGCACTGAAACAGCTCTTCTCCAGCCTCTCATCTCCAGCTTCCAACTGCCTCACTTTTCCCCTCATTCAGGAGATAGATTTGCTTCTGCTTTCACTGAGAAAATAGAAGCAATCAAAAGAGAAGAGCCACAGCCAAGTAGCACCAACTTCATGAGCTTGTCTGCTCTGTCTCTCCATATGGATCAACCACCTCGTTCCAGTCCAAAGTCAACTCTTCCTCCAGTGCATTGGGTCGCACCTCCTCCCATCTACTCGAGGACATCACTCCAGCATTTCCCCACCCTTTTCTGCAGCACCAGATTAATAACATGCTGAAATAATCTCCTGTGTTGAAATAAAACTAAACCCACCCTTCATGTTGCATCCCCTTTCCCTATAACTATTCACCTCCAGAGCAGAACTGCTTGCGCTCAAGACCACCTGCATTCACTCCCCCCACCACAGCCACTTTTTCTTGAAATCTTGTCAGTTAGGGCTTTACCCCTACCACTTCACTGCATCTGCTACCAGGCAGGTGAGTGTCCAGCTCTTGGTTTTGGCTCAGATCATGATCTCAGGGTGGTGAGATTGAGCCCTGAATCAGGCTGTGTGCCCAGCATGGAGTCTGCTTGAGACTCTTTCCTTCTGCCTCTCTCTCCCCTGTTTTGCCCCTCTTCCCCACTCACATGTGTGCATGCACTCTCTCTTTCTCTCTCTCTCTCAAATAAATAAGTAGATAAACTAAAAAAACAAAAACAAACCAAAAAAAAAAAAAAAAAACAACAACAACAAACGATCCCCCAAAGACATTCCCCCTAGGCCTCATAGTACTTCATGTATAGGCTTCATCATCATAGGCTGATGATGTGGGTTCTTCTCGCTTCCTTGAATCATTTTATTCCCAGAGCTTCCTCTTCTTTCTCACCAGTCTCTCCTTCTCAGATTCCTTTGTTTTTCCTTAATCATCCTTGCTCGAAATATTTCCTTAATCTTCTTGACCTCCAGGTCTCCATCCTCAGAGGTCTTCTCTTCAGTTTCCACACCAACCACATAGTGATCTCATCAAGCCTCATAGCTGTAAGTACCATCTATGTCTTCATGACTCCTACATGTATTTCTCCAGCTCAGACCTCTCACCTGAATTCCAAGGTCATATATCCAGCTCCACAAGAATTCCACATAAGCATTTCAAACTTACTTTCTCCAGCTCAACTCTTCATTCCCACCCCACTTCCCCACACCAACTGTCTTCTTCTTTGGGGCCCTTCCTTTGAGTAAATGGTCCTTGTATCCACCCACTTTCTCAAGCCCAAAACTTTGAAATCATCCTTGAGTCTCCCTTTTCCTTCATATTCCATATCCAATCCCTCAACAAGCTCATTTTGTTCTACCTTCAAACTGTGCCCTATATTCAACCATGTTGTACTATAGCTAGGGCAGGCCAAGGCAAAATGAATTCTCCCCGGGATAATTGCAAGAGTCTCTAACAGGTCTCCCGGCTTCCATCTTGCCCTCCTGTGGTCTGTTTTCCACAGAGCAGCCAGAGGATAAATTAAGATAAATTAGGATAAATTCTAAGGCCCTTGCCATGGTCTGCAAGGCCTGGCTTGAAGCTGACCCTTGACTTCTGCCCCAGGCACACTGACCTCCTGGTATTCCTCAAACACACCCACCCCTTGTCACAGCCTTTGTCCCTGGTTTCCCCCACTACCCAGAATGCTCTTCTCCAAAGTAGCTCATGCCCTCACTTCTCATGTGTCTTTGCTCCAGTGTCACCAATCAGAGAAGACTGCCTTATCACTTTCTAATGCTCCACTTTTATTTCCTTCATGTCTCTTATCCTTACACAAATTTATATTATAAATATCTTTGATTATTTATTTACTTTCAATCTCTACCCTCTAGACCTTAAAACCGTAAGGGGAAGGATTTTACTTTTTTCCACTGCTATAGCCACAAAGCCAAGGCCAGTACCTGGCTCATAGTAGTGACATAATAAATATTTATTGAGTGCATTATTGAATGAATTAATGATCTCCTACTCATCAGATCACTAGGATGATTACATGAATTAAAATATATAGAGCAGTTTCTAGCACATGGCAAAGTACTTGAGAATATGTGTTCCTTCTCTTATTATTATTACTATTATAATTATGTTATTCTTTAAGAAATGTAACTGGGCTGTGGCAGCCTTGTCTGGAAGCTAATCATTTTGTGACATCTGCTATTATCGGGGTTTGCTTCTATTTCTGTATTTTATATGTTCCCATCTGGCCTCTACTGTTTGGGGAATAATTAGACAAAGTGTGTTCCTTTGAGCTCACTGCTCAGACTTTGTTTAACTTGTAGGCATTTCTTTTAAGCTATCCACTTGAATAAGAAATGTCACATTGGCTTCCAAGGCAAATTCTCTAGCTCTATAGGCAGGCAGGCTCTGAAAGTCTGAAATAGTTTCCAGCCACATCCCACAGGACAAGGAAAATGCTACAGGTGTCTTGGCATCATGCTAAACTTCCAAGGAACACTGAGTACCATATATGGAAAGTTCTGACGTCAGAAATAAAGCACACGAGCACAGTAGGGAGACCAGACTGGACGTATGTAGACAGCACCCCATAACCTTCCCTGCATTAACAACAGAGTCCACAGAATCTGTCAGAGAAGTCTTAAAGGAGCATCTGCTGCTCCCCTTTGATAAACAGACATGCTCCTTTATTATTTTTAAGAAATTTGAAATCTATGAGACAAGGGAAATAGTTCCCTTTTAAAAACGTTGGGGAGGGTATGTGCTGTTAAGTGCTATGAAATGGGTAAGCCTGACGATTCACAGACATGTACCCTGGGGCAAATAATACATTATATGTTAATAAAAATTTAAAAAAATAAAAATAAATAAATAAAATTAAAAAAAAAGCAGATTTGCTTTCTCAATGCACATCCTTTCCCACTCTCACCGTCCACCAGAAGTAGTTCTGTCCCCCTCCAGGGGCAGGGGCAAGGGGCAAGCTCTCCTCCATTCCCTCTCCATCACCTGTCAATCACTGACAGAGCGAAGAGTGTAGGTTTAAAGGAAGGTACATTTCATTCTGAACTCTGGGCTTGACTTACATGGGCTGTGTGACCTTGGGCAAGTCCTTTAACTTCCCTCAGCCATCTCTCCAGAAGTAAAACAACAGCGCCTTCACTGGATAGTTTGCAAGATGAACAAGGGTCACCTGGGGACGAACTTGCTATTGTTAAAATCAGATAGGTGCTTTTGTTCTGCTTCTGAGACAGGAGGAGCCAATTTATTGAACCATCTAATCTTCATGGCAGGGAATAGACAAGGACTTCATTTTTCTATCTGATATTTGCTCCAGTAAATCACCCTCGCCCTGGGTTGGACAACTCACAACAAAATCTTAGCACATTCCTTAACTTCCTGGTCACTTTATTAAAATCTGTCCCCTATAAAACTCTAGTCTTATCTATTTAAACCCCACTTCCTCCAGCACCAGCCCAGGTGATAGCCTGAAGGACCGGAAGTGAGGAAGTTCTGTTCTCCTCCTTTCTGGCTCTCTGGCCCTCACAATCACGTGGCTCTGTCTCAGTGAGTGCTATTTCATGCCCTCTCCCACTTAGCTTTGCAGGAGATGGAGGGTCCCCTTCACAATAAATGCAGGGCTCCCAAGGACGCATGACCCTGCCCCCGTATATCAGTCAGGATAGGCTAGGTTATGGTACAGTAACAACTCCAAAATAACTCACGAGCACCTCCTTCTCTTCCCTCTCTGGTGGCTGCAGAGCCTCTGGTGTGTTTGGGCGGTAGGGCAAAGAGAAAGAGACAGGGTTCTTGGCCAACCCATTGTTTCTGACCTTTTAATGTAGGGTGTTGTTGCTCCTCCTGCCAGCCCTTTCTGGGCCCATGATGCTTCATTGCTGGTGAGGTAGAGCTCCTCTGGAGGATGCTGCAAGGCCTCCTCCCCAGACAGCTCCCAGAAGTGGGGAGCTGGCTTCACAGGGCCCCAACCAACCTCACGAGGGCAAAGAGGTAAAAATCCCAGTCCATGGCAGGAAGGTGGGAAGAAGCAGTGTATTGCTGTGTACTCACAATAGATGCCCAACTTAATGGTTTCAAACACCAGTCATCTCTTCAGTTGATGCTTCTGTGGGCTGACAATCTGGATGGGACTCAACTCAACAGTTCTAGTCTCATCTAGATGCTTTTATTCCCTGAGGGGTGGCTCTGCTTCATTGGCCTCACTCATGTGATGGGAGGTGAATGAACTCACAGAGTGGGTCCCCCATCATCCTTCCGGCTACACTGGGTTGGTTCCTATGGCAGTTTGGCAAATTTCCAAGAGGGAGGACAGAGCATGCAAGGCATCTTGAGGGTGGGCTTGAAACTGGCTTAAAATTGCTCCTACCACTTTTTATTGGTCAAATTCACCAAACCAACAAGCTCCAAGGAGTGCAGAAACATGCTACCTTTGGTGGGTGGGGTTGCAAAGTCACATTGCAAAGGTGAACGGGGTAGGGTAATGGAAAAAAATTGTAGCATTTTTGTAGTCTACTGCAAGCACAAAAGACCACATGATCTTCTGAGGAACAGGTTGGAGGGTCAATGCAGAAGAGACACAGCTTGGCAAGGCCAGATCAGCTCATCTCATGTGTCTTGGAGAGGTATTTGACTATACTTTGTAGGGACCTCTATTAGACTCATGTGTTTGGCCCCTTTTTGTCTGCAGCTTTGGGTCAAAGACATTAATTCCAGACAAAAGGCAGAGTCCCCATGGATGTTCAGTTACAAAAGGAAACTACCTTGAGGGTGAAGTGACCTTTTGCAGGTCATGAAGCTACTAAGTGCTTTATTCCTTTATCTGGGCAGGGGGAGAAGTATGCACAAAAGGTGGGCAATGAGAAAGCGTAGTAAATACCACAGATTTCCAAAGGGCCACTGTGGGTGACATAGACAGAGCAAGGCACAAGTTCTACAAGCTGTCATGGGGACCCAGAAGCTGCCAGTCCCTGGAGACCATGACAAGGAGCTTTTCTTTAGATTTAAGAACAAAGGAAACCTCGTGAAGGATTTAAACAGCAGGTTCACCTGCTCATATCTGTATTTCCCAAAGATCCTTCTAGCTCCAGTAGGAAAGCTGGATTGGTGGTGCAGACTGGACCAAACCCAGACCTTTCAGTAATTAGCAGTTCTCCAAGCCCATGTTTTAATGCTTCATAAGTTCCAAGGCAAAGGAGAAATGATCCAGTTTGCCGTGCTCGAAAACAAGCAGCAAGGCAAGGAGAAGAGCAGAGAAATTCAAACAGATAATCCCACACTGTGTCCTCTGCAAACACACACACATCCATGCGTGCATACACACACACACATGTGCACACACACGCACACACACATTACTCATCTGTGTGCTTCAGACCAAACAGGCTTGAGAGTTTCCGGTTCCCGTTCTGTGGATCGTTCACCCAAATGGATTCGAGTCAGACAGTGGCCTCTTCCATTTTGCCATGTATAGAGATAAGTAGCTTCTAAGTGACCATCAGAGAGAAAGACCAGCAGAGGCCCCGGCCTGGTAGATGCAGCCACTGAGTCCAAAAGGTACACTTCATATTTCCAGCGATTCCAATTCAGAAGGCAAATAGTGTCGAAAGTTCGATGTCCTGGGCCATTTCGACGCACTTGGTAGGACCTCAAGGAGGCAGAGAGGAGGAGCAGGGCCAGAAGCAAAAGCACCATGGAGCCTGTTTGGGCAGTCTGGCTCAGCATGGGGTGGAGAAGGGGCTGCCAGACACCTTCTAGGCACAGGGACATCGGGGAGCCTCCTTGGGGTGGAGGGTGTCAGCGGGAAGAGTGCAGTGCCTGGAGCAGACCTCACCCCCACAGCATGAGTCTGCATGACTGATCGTAAGAGAGTGTTCTGTCATTGCATTGCAGCTCCAGAAACTAAAACGATCACTTTCTTTCAAGACCAAGAGTTTACGGAGCAAAAGTGCTGACAACTTCTTCCAGCGAGCCAACAGCGACGTGAAGCTGCCGGCGGACATGCTGGCTGAGGTCAGCCCCAGCTCCAGCCCATTCCCCGCCTCTGGAAGCCTGACGTCCACACCCACCAGGGCTGGCCTGCACCCCGGGGCTGGCGGCAAGGCCCACGCCTTTCAGGAGCACATCTTCAAGAAGCCCACTTTCTGTGACGTCTGCAACCACATGATCGTGGGTAAGGCCTCTCCCACCCCCACCTCCAGGTCCCCAAACCCTCTAGAAGGGCAGGTGAGAGTGATGTAGCCCGTGTCCAGGCCCTGGGACAGATTCTGAGCCTCAGAGATGTACATGAGGGCAGGCTGTTTGGGAATGTTCTGGAGAACAATAGGTGTGCACAGGAAGGGAAGCAGGAGTGGGCAGAGGGAGAAGTTGGATGGTGATACAGTTGCAACTTCAGTCATTCCCCCAGGGAGTCCTGGATAGTCAACTGCCTTGAGGCTAGCAGTCTAGGATTTTGTACCTCTCGCTATGGATGGGCAGCCCCTGGGGAGGGGGCATAATCCTGGACAAAGAAGCTCTTTTCAGCCAAGGGCAGTGGGCAGAGAGGGAATCAGTGGGAAAGCAACCGAGACGCTGGGCAGGTGGGCACGGAATACTTCGATATGGCAGGGGGACCTGAGGGACACATCCCAGCATCCACTATGGGGCGCATGTCACTGTCCGGGATACCCTGGGCAAGGAGTCTGCGGCTGGGTGAATTACAGGGAAATGACCCAGACGGGCAGGTGTGGGAGGGACGATTCTGGAGGGAGGCACTGAACCAGGTGGGAAAGGTGATTGAGCCACCATTCCATCCGAGTCTGGACCTGGCACGGACTCACAGTACCGCAGAGAATTGGGGGTGGCCTGAGAGGCTTGGGGGTTGTGCCCGGATGAGGAGAATGATCCATAAAGTGTCCCAGCTACAGGGAGAAAGTAGGCCATTCAAAGCCACAGGCATAGAAATTTCACGGTTCTCTGCTCTCCTGCCTCTCCTGTGTCAGGAACCCAGTGACCGAAGAGCCAGAGGACATCATAAAGGCAGTTTGAGGGGGATTCAGAGTGAGTTTAAACCAGTTGTTTCAAGAGTGGCTGTCGATCTGGTAATTGACCAGTGGTCACAGAACACAGACAGGCCTGTGTTTGCTGTCAGGGGGCATGAGGGTGTGCCCCAGCCCCGCCCCCCACCTCCATTAGGAGAAGTTAAAGGGCATGACGAACAGAAATGAGGCTGAAAAATGAAAAATGCGGGGCCGATCCAGATCCAGATGGGAGCTGTCTTCCCGAGACGGTGCTGACCCTCCAGATGTGTAGCCAATCGAATTCCTGGAGCACTTGGAAGCATCCTGAGGCCTTACCCACCCTGTGGCTCCCCCTTGCAGCCCAGATGCCACGGTGTTGGGCTTTGGCATGAATACTTCAGGGAAGAACACTTGTAAAATCCAGTCGGGCCCAGGGCCCAGTGAGGACCCGGGCAAGAGCCGGTAAGCCTGCTAGTCTCATGTTCTAGCTCTTCTACCCTGACACACACCTTCCAGCTCCACCCCTTCCCCACCGGGACCAGCTTCTGAGACCGACTGTTGTCTCAGGCCAGATACCCTAGAAGCAGAGCCTGAGAGGGGAGTTAGGTGCACTGTGATCAGTTGAGGGGGCTGAATAAGAAAGTGGTCTTAGTGGGAGTCTCACTGCAGCCAGCTCTGCAGGGAGCTGTGGCATGGGTCGCACAGCTGGTCCTTCCTTGGGGCCAGCCCTTTTGTAGCCTGCTCTCAGTGGGCCTCCCTCCTCCTCCCACAACGGAGGCCCTTTCAGAACCCCCTGGGCCAAGTGGCTCATGTCCTGCTGAAGATAATTTTCTGGAGAAGAGCGGGTAGCTGTGAGTCATTAGCAGCCAGCAGATACACCTCTCGTATATTAGGGGCTTTCTGCTACTGTGAGTGAGCATCACAAACTTGCTGGGTTAAAATAATACAGATGCATTATCTTATAGTTCTGGACGTGGAAAGTCCATAGGGGGTCTCACCAGGCTAAAATCAGGGTGTCAGGAGCTCCATTCCTTTCTGGAGGCTTTAGAGGAGAATATATGTTCTTGCCTTCTCCAGCTTCTACAGACGGCCCCCACCTTGGCGTGTGGCCCCTTCTGTGCTCAAACATACAACGGCAGGTTGCATTTCTCCCTCACAACCCCCTCCTTGGTTTTGACTCTCCCTCTTGCACCCACGGGGATACTCTTTCCTTCTCAAGGCCTCCTGATTAGCCACCTTTCTCCCTTCTGCAACCTTGATTTCCCCTTGACTTGTGACGTAACACATTCTTCAGTTCTGGAGGTTAGGAAGTGGGCACCTTTAGGGGGCATTTCTCTGCCTGTGCCCACCCAGTAGGAGTATCTGGGCAGAGTATCAACAGCGTCCACCACGAGAGAGGAAGATTGCAGTTGATGATTTTAGGACTGGCCTCTGTTGATTCCTCTCCATCCTGGCTTCGATGTCAATCATGTGATTGTCACACAGGTGATGGCCATGTCATGTCACGTGGAGAGAGGCATTTTCATTCAGAGTAGGCAGAGAGGCACCTTTCTGTTCCGTGCACAGCGCGAGCACAATGCTGACCCATGTTTTGCTTGTGGCTACTCCCACAACATCCTTAGCCTTTCCCCTCCCAGATAAAATGATGAAAGGGAGTCAGGATAGTAGAAAGAGCAGATGCATGGAATCAGGCTGGATTTGAACCCCATGCAGCTGTATGACTGAGTGCCAGTGACCCACCTTCTCTGAGCCTGTGTCCTCATTTTATATGGGGATAATAATACCACCCTCAGGGGTTTTGAATGGATTAGTGAACTGGCAGAGGGGAAGTACCAGGCACCTAGAAGGCTCTCAGTAAAGAGAGCCCATCAGAGTTGGTATTATCATCATCATGATTAGAAGAGAAAATAGTCATTGCTGTCCTGAAGCAGAGAAATATATTCAGAGGATAAACCAAATTAGCTCTACAGAAAAAGAAATTAAACTTAACAGGCATAAATAATCGAAAAAAATAATGTACAGGTAACAAGATGTAATTAGTCCCTCATGTACGCGGCAATGTTTCAGGGACATGTCAAGGACTGTCTAGAATTCTGCATTTCATATTTTATGAGGAATAGGGACAAGCAGGGAGGTGTCTGAAAGGGAGTGATCAGAATGGTGAGTAGGGTGTCAAAAGAAAATCGTGAGGAAACTCTGGGAGTTCAGCATGTAAAAGACTTAGGATGTGCAGCTGTGTTTGAAAGTACCATACTGGAAGACTTAAGAGTCTCATGCAATGTGGCTTTAGAGGGGAGCGTTGGGAACAAGGGGTAGAGTTAAAAGGCAAATTTCAGTGGGAATATAACCACTGAACCCAAGCACTTGACCTGTGAGTAGTGCGCGGTTTAACTTCTGTCAGGCAGAGGTCATCTGAAGATCTTTTCTTACTTCATTATATGATAGTCTTCGAAATGTTCTTGCTTCCCAAAGAAGCCAATGTCTCTCATCACTGAACTTGGACGTATCAGTGGTTTCCAGTACAGCCAGGAAGGCAGGATTCTGCCATTCCTTCACCCTTAGCCAAGACCCAGGTAAGGGGTGGGATGTTCAATCAGGGGAGCAACATCTGCCCCTCTAGCAACCATGCCCCCAAGGACTGTCCTCCTCTTTAGAAAACCGTGTTCTATTCACACGCTCACTTCCTAGTCACGGTCATTCACATTCTTCTTGGGATCAAGCCCCCTTTCAGAGCCATTTGTGTCACTCCGAGATTCCGCGGTATTGCTGTGTAACGAGTGCCCTTGAGCCCCAGCACTTAGAGTAGCTTTCTTTGACTCTTCTTCAGGATTCTTTGGATCAGCTGGGGTTGACCTGCTCTTGCATGTTCTCTTGCTCATCTCTTACCCTTTCTTTGGATGAGTGGGCCAGCCAGGGTATGTTCTTCCCATGGCAAGGATAAGGGGAAGCATACAGAGCTTCTTAAGGCCTCAGCGTCCTGGAGGAGGCATGCTGTCCCATCCGGTGGCATTCCTCCAGAGTGTGGGCCCAGCCCACATCAAGGGATGGAGAAACACACTCTTTCTCCAGGGACTGGGGGGCCACCTGGCAAAAGACACAGGTGTGGGGCAGGGTGAAAATGGGGTCACGAATCCAACCTACCACAGTACTGAAGGTGACCTCTGGATCATTGAACCTTTGGTGGGTGGATGGCACCAAGTCTTGGGGCTGTCCCACCCATCTGCTCCCCTTCTCCATCTGGAAGCGATGTCTCGCGTCTGACTCTGAGCATGGTGGGAAGAGGGTCTCATGTCCCATGCCATTTAGCCTCCTAGCTCCGTTTCCTGTCTGTGTAGCTGTCTTCCAAGGTTGCTGCATCACTTTCAATCTGTATCAATTCCCATCAGGCCTTTTCAGGGCAGTGGTATTCATAATCCTTCAACAGGTGAAGATGTGTCTCTATTTTAAATCTCAATGTGACGAGTATGAAAAGACAAAGGAACGAGTGTTTTTAAAATGAATAACAGAAACGAGTTAGCCTCTGAGGAATATCACAGTCATTACCCTCAGGGAGGATTTTAGGAACTTCTCAAGTACTGCCATGATTTTGAAGGACTCCATTTTGAAAATTTAAAAAAAAAGAAAGTGCCCTGTGCTGAAGAGAACCTTACTATATTTTTCCCTTATTAGAATTAAATTGATACCATAGCCGCCATTTTATTTTTTTTTTTTTAGATTTTATTTATTTGACAGAGAGAAACACAGCTAGAGAGGGAACGGTAGTTGGAGAAGCAGGCTCCCTGCTGAGCAAAGAGCCCGATGTGGGGCTCGATCCCAGGACCCTGGGATCATGACCTGAGCCGAGGGCAGACGCTTAACGACTGAGCCACCCAGGTGCCCCGCCATTTTCTTTTTAACAAGACAGAAGAAAAAAAAGAGTCAGCCAGGCACTCTGCTCTTTTCAAAGACAAAAGCAAAGGAAGGCAAGCAGGTTCCTTCTAGGAAAGAGGAAGGAGAATTAGTGAAGGGCTCTCTGTGAGGTGAGGTGAGGCGAGGTGGCAGAGGAAGGAGGTGAGGAGAGCAAGCCACAGTGTGAAGCAGAGCCTGGTAAATGTTCTAACTTCCCCAAAGGAGGCATGGGGCACCCTGGTCAGTGATCCCAGAGCACAGATGATCTGCCTCCCTTCCCTTTCTTTGCTCTTCAAACTTAGCCTCCTGTCTCCACAGGTATTACCTGCAGATTCGCTTCCTTCAAGTCCCAGCTCATCTTCATATCTCAAATTCCAGGAAAGGCCACCTGCAGCTATCTCCTGAGAGTGACATTTCAGAAAAATCTAGTAGAGCCATTTTTGTTTTCCTTTCAACTGAGAACCAAAGGTTATACAATGATGGCCAAGAAGAGTCAAAAGTCATGTGTGAGGTTCCTAGCTGATGGATGTTTGTTTAAAAATAAAAGGAATCTAGCGTTCTCACTGTCTAGGATTTCTGAGGTAGAATGGACATGCAGAATTGGGTTGAAAGGGCCTCACATTGTTCCTCACCTGACTGCCTATGCCCTAAAGCTGGAAAGGCTACACATTTGCTGTAAGAAAATGACCAATAAAAGTAGACCAGGACCTGAGCCTCATTCGCTGCCTCTGTTTTTCTAATTTCCTCAGTTCTCTCACTCTGTAACTCATTCCCTATTGCCAGCTTTGCCCTTGCCCTTGGATTTGCATCTCCCCCACCGATGTGGCCCCCAGGCCCTTGGATTGAACAGGCACTGTGGCGGGCTCTTCTGCAAGTCTAATCTTGCCTCCAGGTCATGGCTATCCTTTATGATCACTTCCTTAGACTGTCCCTTTCCAGAAAACTTGGTCAGCTATGCAAGCCAAAGATGGTCAACCCAACCATTCATGGAGGCATGAGAGAAATAGGCAGTTAGGTGTACCTCAGCCCCAATGCTGGAATTCCCACCCTTTGAGTCAAGAGAACTGAAGACCCAGTCTGAGGCTAGGAGAATCCTCTTGGCTTGATGAACATCCTTTCTCCACCAAGCAGATCCACTCTTCCAATCCCTGGGCCTTGGTGATTAGGACTGTTAGGGGTAGGTCTCATCTTTATTGAACATCAACGTTTATGTATTCCATCTACAGCACCCTCACTTCAGGAAAGCATTGAATTTGCTTGCAGTTATCTACCTCTCCTTGAAATTTCAGAGACTTGACCAAGCACTATTAACATAACTGACTCAATGTATGAGTCTACTCCATCAATTAAGGGGGATTTTCCAAAGGACTTGGTTCTTCTACTATTGTCAGATACCTTGTTTCCATAATGGTTTTTACATTAACTACATGTTCTTAGTTGGCATCCACTTAGAAGACAGCATATTAAATGGGCTCATATTTTCTAAACAAATATTTAGCAAAACAGCTGGATTTCATTGCTTACAATTTCAAGCTGCTTACAGTCACTGCCCCAAGAATCACTTGCTTTCAAACTGTCCAAGTGGCAACCACAGAGGAAAATAATAATGACTTTGTTTTAGGTCAGCATCCCTAAAACAGGGCCTGAGATAGAGATCCTTGTGAAAGTGGTTTATTGGGGAGTATGCCCTCGGGAGAGGAGGATTCAGATTCTGCTGCTCTCAGCAGAAGAGGTGGGGGAAGGAGCCAAGCAAGGAAGTGCCTTCGGTTGGAATTGGCTTCAGACTGATGACACCCATGGGGAACTCTGGGACACAGATGGTTGTTACTTAGTAGTCTCACCTTGGGGTGAGGGGTCCCGGCCTATGTCTCCTGTCACTCAGTCTTTAGAACGATTTATTCTCCAAACAAAGAGCACCTGTGGGCCATTAGCAGCCCACAGTAACAACATCAGCATGATGAACCAGATCTGGACAAGGCACCAGCAGCATCACCACATCTAGAAACGTAGATGCGGCATAAAAACATCCTCCATTATGAATGAATATAAAGCGCAGATGGACCTTCGCATTGATGTACCAATAACACTGTATTACCCATCATAAGGAATGGTAATATGGTAACATTATAAGACAAGGAAATATTACATTACATTGAGTCCAAATATACCCTTGTTTGACCATTAGTTTACTCGTTTCCTGACTTCATCTGATTGCTCGGAAAAGCTATAAAACATTAACCAAACCAAACCTTGAATGGAAAAAAAAATTGTACACACACGCACACACACATATAGACATATGTACATAAAACTAAAAAGACAAGGCCGTGTTTGCTCGCCAATGAGGTTGTCTCTTGATGGGAAAGGCCAAACAGAAATCAAGGGGAATATTGAAAAGCAAATGTCAAATCTGTGTATTCTCAGACTAGAATTAAAACTCTGAGGTGCCATCAATTACTTAGCCAGACAATTATTTTAGAAGCTATACAGCCAATAGATAAGAAAATACAAATGCTCTCTAGAACCTTTTTCTTAAGTTTCAAATAGATCCTTTCCTTTGGGTCATGGTATGTATCCATGTTGAAATGCAGTACCCAGACCTTAGTGCTTTGTCAGAAAGGACTAGCACTAATTTAACTGCTACTTTCCTGTAAAGGACAGAAGGGTAATATAATGCCCAGTCCGACAGAGGTAATTTCTTCATATTCTTTGCTCATCCGGCTCTCTTGAGAGAATCCTATTGACTCTAGCAACAGGAAGTCAGTAACACTAGCGCCCACGTGGGGTAAGGAGATGGTGATCCCACCAGATGAGGAATGTTTGCAGGACGTGGCAATGTTTGGCTTAGAGAAGACTTTGGGGAACGTGGTCAGTGTCCTCAAACAGCTGAAGAGATCACATTCAGAAACAGATTTAAACTTGCTCGAGGTCCCAAGTGCCCAGTGATGGAAGACATCAAAAAGGAGAGCTTCTAAAAATAATTCCAGAAGCTCCACAGATTGGTGGGAGGGGGTTCCACAATAAAGTAATGTTTGGAAAATGCTGTACGTTGTATTCCTTTTGGATATTGATAGCACACATTAGCATTTTAAAGTCCTGCTATTCTGAAAACTACCGAGTATTATCAGCAGAGAACAGGCAATGGAGCAAATGGATTATAACTACAGAGTTCTCTCTCCTAACATCTCCTTTTCCCTAATTCCACTTGGCTGCTGTTGAACAGTTTTTGGCTTGTGTCTCTTCAGTGTACGTAATTCAGAGAGCCTTTTCAATGCCTGCAAAGGCAAATTCATTAAAGAGTTATTAAGACTTCCATTCAGGTCCAGTGTTCTCAGAGAACATTGTACTCCTTTCAAGGAAAGGGGCACAAAACACTTTTAAGCTAGCATCTTCCATTGGCTCCTAAAATGTGATGCCTGCCGCCACATGCTATGGATTTTATGAAATCTCTCACTGGAAATTACCTACATGAGAAAGTAATCCCCGTTACTTCCAGCAAAGACTGAGCAGAAACGGATGCTCATGGGCTCCATGAAAGAAGGTTTCTTGGAGTCTCACACAGAAGTGGAAGCAACTAGAGTCTAGGGGCTAATGTTAGGCTCTGGGGCATCACATGGGACCTGCACATCATTGCCTTGAAAAAGTAAAGATCCTTGACTTGAAAGAAGACAGGACAAGAGGAGGGAGGTGGAGAGGATGTTACCATATTTCTCACCGCCCTCTCTCAAACATCCTATTCCCTGGGGTAGGTCCTACTGTGTTTTCCGAGCCCATTTTCAGTGTGCTGGCACTTTGCCATTCCTTGAGGAACATCTGCATGCCCTTCTTTCCTGCTTCTCTCCATCAATTCTGGTCCCAAAGCTATCAAGACCCAGGTACAGTGCTTCCTTGAGTTCTTTGTCGATCACTGTTTCTCTGAACTTGCGTTCATTCCTCTAACAGACTAGATGTCGGTAAGCAACTTGAAGACATGACCAGGTCTCATTTTTGTGCCCGTTCCCATGGCAGCGAGCACACACCTGCCCACACTGAGTATTTAGAAAATAGTAGTTCGTGGGTGGGAAAAAGACCAGTCTGCCCTCAAATACCAACCAACAGAAATAGAAGCCAATTAAAAACAAAATAGGAGAGGTGGCCCAGGTGGTTCAGTCATTAAGCATTTGACTTCGGCTCAGGTCATGATCCCAGGGTCCTTGGATAGAGAGCCCCATGTCGGGCTCTCTGCTCAGCGGGGAGCTTGCTTCTCCCTCTCCCACCCTCTGCCCTTCCCACTACTCATGCTCTCTCTCAATCTCTCTCTCAAATAAATAAATAAAATACTTTTAAAAATAGAGAAAGTACATGGAAAATTCCTCTTCCCTCTGAAAGTTATTTCCAGGTATATTAAGACTCCAGCCTGCCTAAAAGGAAGCTTAACACAGAAGCCCTATTTCCTCCTCTGTGATCTTCCTCTTCATTTCCCCTTTGCGTTGTGTATTTTAACACAAAGTTACTCAGCACCCAGAGGGTCATAACAGGGATATCTTCTTCATTTTGAATCCAGACACAAATTCAGCGCCATCCCATTCTGTTTAACACTTGTGTCTTGAATTCCCACTGTTAATAGTAATACTTCTACCTTAGTTTTGTTTTTGTTTTTGTTTTATATTTGCCTTTATTTACTTTTGATTTTAAATTATTCTGGTCATTTGTCTAAGTGCTCCTTGCAAATAAACATAACTGGATTTTAGATTTCTTTTTTCCCCAACCTAAATTTTTGTTCTTAAATAACAGAGATTTATGGATTGACATTCATTGTTATGAGTGAAATACTTGCCTTTCCTTCTTAAAAGAAGGAAACTAGAAACTATGCCTATGTAGTTTCTATTTTATGTGTTCTGCTTCCTTCCATTTCATGTGTATGTATATGTGTCTCTGTATGTGCATGTTAGTCATGTGTGGTTTGTGTGTTCCTACCTTTTACAACCTCCTGTGTTTTGGAAGATATATAATACACTCCTCCTTCTGATTACCTTTGAGTAAACACTCTTTATTCTACATTTCTCAAGTTATTAAAAAGTAAAAATATATCTGGTATTTTGATTTTTCTATTATTCCAGATAACTTACCAAAATTTTTTTGAAGATTTATTTATTTATTTTAGTGAGAGAGAGAGAGAGCATGAAGGGAAGGAACAGAGGGAGAAGGAGAGAGAAACCCAAGTAGATTCCATGCTGAGCATAGAGCCCAATGTGAGGCTTGATTTCACGATTGGGCTTGACCCCGAGATCATGACCTGAACTGAAAGCAAGAATTAGACACCTATCCAACTGCACCACCCAGGCGCCCCATAACTTACCAGACTTTTAACCCTGACCCAAGTATGTCACTCTTGTCAATTCAGACCTTTATCATTCTTCCAGTGTTTCACAAGTCATTCCTTTGAGAATAAATACTAAGGAAAACATTTTGTAATAAGATTTATACATCTATTTGGACATTTTTAGTTTTGACTGATTTCTGTATTTACCACCCATTCAATTGTTGCATTATATCTCCATTCTTCAGCTCTTGTTTTTGTTTTGTTTCTCAGTTGTTCCGTGTATATTTTCGGCACCAAAGGTATATGGGAGTGAATTGCGAGGGGCCCCACTTGCTTGGCTAATGAATCTTTTGCAGACTGGGGTGGATTGGTGAGCCACTGAGGACTTCTTGCAGTTTCTGTGAAATGTCCCTCATCCGTGCCCTGTAGCTTTGTCTCCCTGCCCACTCTGCTTCCACTGAAACTAGTAGTACATTCTCCCCTTTCCTCTTAGTCTGGGAAGTCCAAAAATCTGGGAATTGCTGCTTTATGACAGCAATTAGATCATCTGTAGGGGCAATTCTGTCCCATACCACCTCTACTAAGGACTTTGAGGGTGAAATTTTATCTCTAGCTTCCCTATATTCCCCATACTATTCTTCCAGGATTTTGTTTTGTTGTTTCATTTTATTTCTTCTCTTGACTCCTTTATCATATCAAGATCTCTTGTATTTTGTTGTCAACCCAAAGCAAATGCTGTCTATAATTGTCTTTTGTTTAATATAGTATAATCTTCCAAAAGATGTCTTTCCCTATGGCACTGTGGAAAGGAGGCAGGTTATGACATGCAGTCACGTTCACAGACGAAGGACAAGTGTGACCGCATAACTTGCAGAGGATGGATGCCGTGGTGTGGGCGTTCTCTGCAGAGTCCTCAGCACCAAGCCTGACACCCATCCTATATGGGTGGCTCAGTGTGAATTTATTAAATGAGTGAGTGAATAGATAAATGAGTCCTCAACCAATCAGAAAAAATGGTATCAGAATTATGGGTAGGATCCTTTTGCTATACACAAAGCAAAATATTCAGAAGTAAGAAGGTAGAACTGCAGATAATCTCAATAGCCATGTATCCATTAGACATTGAGCACCAGCTGTGTGCCAGGCCCTGGGCTGATATCTCACATCTTCATTAATTCAAGTCAGGAGCTTGGGAAGTAGCAAAGGAAAGGAGATAGACATTATCCAGAAACTGGAGGAATTGAGAAGGAGCCCCTGCCACTTTCAGCTGAAGGTGCATTGGGCCTCCTTCGGTGACAGACTGTGATGGTCGGTGGACAGAGTGGGTTTACAGGCTCACAATGCTGTCACTTGCCTTCCAGGGCCCTCTCCCTGGCCCCCATCCAGGGGACCCAACTGGGATGCCTGGTAGCCGAGTCACTGCTGGGAGAATATTTGAACCCCATTTGGGGACCGGTTTGGGGAAGTCAGAAAGCAGAGGAGCTGTGAGAGTTTGGTTTGTCTAGACATGAGCTGTGATGTTGGTCACACTTACACAGATGTTCCTAAGTCTATTTTTCATGTTGTACACAGAAGTTGGAATTAGGAAGACTTGGATACTGCCTCCCTCCTCTAGCTCATCCTTAAACATCTCACGACTGGGAAGAATAAGAAAGAGACCAAGTGGTGAAGGGAGAATCTTTATATGCATAGAGGTCTCCAGAAAATAAAAATTTCTCAAGTGCCAGACACTGCCACTATTTAATCAGTGTTACAGAGAAAATGTGAGATTTTATTGCTGTGAACTGTTTACCTTACTAGTAATGGACCAAAGTCTTACATGTTACAATTTGGGAGAAAAGTCAGCCAAGGGGCAGAAATCATCCTTCTTAAATTATAGATCATGATGTCCGCAAACACTTTGGTGGTTTCTTGAATCATGGCATAGCAATGATCTCCTAAAAGAAAAATGGTTTTTGTGTCCCAAAGAAGAGATTTGATTTTTTTAAGCTTTGTAAGATCATAACTTAGCAGAAAGAAAGGACAACACAGGACAGTATTTTCCCTACATAAATAACCCACCAGAGAAGGGAGAGAAATAATTTTAGATGGTCTTTTGTTCAATTTTTAGTCCTTCCCTACGCATCACCAGATAAGTGTAGTAATATCATAGCAAATATATTCTGAATATGTATGTTTCCATGTTCCCCCAAGACCACTGTGCTTCACACATTTTCTCCTCAACCCATCCACCAAGAAATAAAAAGTACTTAGGACAGAAGGAAAGGAGGAATCATCCAAGGCAGAGTTTGAGCAGTCGGAAAGTGGACGCTGCTGTGAATCCTGGCTAGGCTCTGAGAGTTTTCTAAACTCCAAGCTGCAAAACCTTTTCCTGTGAGCAGCCTTAATGGAGAATGTTCCACTGACCTACTTTAGAATGGTCCCATTGGTTCTGCCACCACCATGGATACCGCTCATCAAATGACAGAACTAGGCTGATAGTAAAATATAGGGCAGATCCTTGTGCATGCCTGGGGCTCAAAGCAGCAAGCAAGGTGGGTGTGAGTGTGTGTGTGTGCGCGCGCATGCGCGCGCGCACGTGCGTGCGTATGTAGATGGGAGACACCTGTGTATTGTGACCCAGCTTATTCAGGACTGCGGATTGGGGTGGGGAGGGTGGGCAAGGTGGGGAGACATACATAGCTAAATGCTACTAAAGCATTTTGTAGCTTATCAACCACCGTGTGGTTGTTGAAGGAGATAAAAGAAAGCATAGACTGTTCAGTCGTATCCTAAGCTTATCTGGAAAGAAAATCCAAAAGCCAATCATGACCCTTTCCTCCACACCCCAACAACCTAACAACAAGCAAGTGAAATGTGGGCATGCACATGCGTACACACCACACACACACTCATGCCTTCCCAGGGAAATGCGTGCTTCCGTTGCCACAGCAAGAACATTATCCGAAGAATTCACATTGCTTCCGCCTGTCCATGATATCCAAGCACCACTTCTACCCTGTTCTCAGGCCATAAGGAGAAGCAACCAGAATGACTTACAGAAGCTGAGGAAGGATAGTGAGCCACCCTGAGGCTGTTTGATCCAGAAAGCCTGTATCACTTTGTGTGAGGTCAGCCTGCCATCCCTGTTTGAAAAGGACATTTCAAGGAACATTTTCTGGGCATCCATTTTCTTATTTTAAAAATAGAAATAAAAAATGCTAATCTGGTGGATTTGCTATAAAAGTTAAAAGGAGACAGTACCCAAAAGCAGTAGTGTCCACTTATAGTAACTTCCCTGTTTCCGGTCTTACCACCCAGGGAGCAAGAGTTGCCTCCCGCCTCCCTTCTCTGCCCAGGCCCAGACTCTCACTTTTAAAGCCAGAACGTGGCTGCCCAGATGTCTTGGCAAAGCTGACATCCTTTCCTAAGTCCGCAGTGGCACAGACCAGCTCCTTTCCTCATGAAATCTGCCACGTCACTGAGGACGTCTCCTGCTGGGGCAGGTGGTCTGGCCATCTTTGATTCCTCTCTGGCCCCTTCATCCAGAAACCACGTCCACACATGCACTCTTCAACTTCTCTGTGCTCAGGTCAGGCCTCTACTCTCCCTGCCCCACAACTGCTCCTATCCCAGCCCCGGCTTCATCCAGCACATGTCACATGAACTATTTCAAGAACTACCTCCATCATGTTCTTTCTCTCCATCTCTACCTTCTCATCTACTTTACACACTGCTGCCAAACCTCTTTTGAAAACAAACGGACATTGACTTACTGCTTTTCTCAGGAAGGGTTCGCTATCTCCTTGCCTAAAGAATTACACTCAAACTTCCCTGACTTGACACTTAACTCTGAAACCTCCAGGAATCAGGCTTGGGGCTTTGTCCCATCAGATCTGTAGAAAGCAAAACTTTGTTCGCTACCCCTGATAGTCATCATCAATGACATGAGCAAACATCTTTAAGTGGGTCATTTGCATACAGCTTCAAAATATAGGCATGTGGGAGAGAGCAGAACAGAGGTCAAATGGTGCAGACGAGTCCTGGTGGGTTCGCATTCTGGCTCAGCACTTAGCAGATCGAGTGACCTCGGACAGCTGATAGACCTTCCCTCAATCCCAGTGTCTTTCAAACAGGATTGAAAATTACCATACCTATCTATTTCTTGGAATTTACTGAAAACTACCTAGAGTGACACATGGGAATATTCTCTGTGGACTATGAAAGTCATATCTTTATGTACCAAAGGTTGATATGAACAGTATGCCAAATTCCTAGGCAAGCACTTTGGGGATGGAGAGAAGTAGAGCCTAGACCAGCCAATCCATTCTGGGGAGACCTAAGATGTACAAACTCCCAAGCCTTAAGCTAGAACAATTCTGAAGAAAGCAAACGGCACTGTAAAAACCTCGGAACCAAGGCAAGGGAGAAGACAGAGCAGCAGTGATTATCAATATCCAGGTCAGGAGTGTCAAGTTCAGATAGTTGCCAAACGGTCATGGGAAAGTGGTCACTGGAGAGGATGTCTTCTCTCAACATTTGAAGCCAAACACATGTAACAGAAGGAAAGCTTGGTGGCCACGGTATTACAATGTGAACTAATGACCCGGAGGGCAGAGGCTATGGTCTCCAAACACAAAGCCCTGAGCCAACCCAACTCCCGTTGCTATTTTTAAAGCTCAGTGCGGGTGAGGGGCGGGGGAAGTAGGGAGAGTTTTTCCACTAGCAGTCAGGAACCGAAATAGGAAAGATCAACAGAAGCATTTATAAACAATGAATGCCATTAATTTTTTTTAAGCTAAGAGGGGGTTGGAAAGATGTAGAGAACCAAGGAGTGGGGACTATAGGCAGGGAAAGATGGTCCAGGGGTCTTCCCATTTTTTAGTGGTCCTTTCTGCTTGCTTAATGGCATTTCAGGTCACTGGTGAATTACTCGATTAGCGAATTTCCCGGAAAACTTGGAAACCATCTTGTTCAAGTGAAGTAAGGGAGAGAGATAGGAAGGGTTATTTTTAATCAGGGTCCCATGACTAGAGTTCAACTATGACGGAAAATATGTTCTCTTTTTTTCCCCTTTAGCAGAAAACTTTCTAAGTATTGAGTGATATCTGAAATTTAGGGACAGTTTAAGCTGTCTTGCTCTAGGTGTAAAACTCAAGCAAGCTCTTTTTGTACACCACATTGTGAGAATAGTGACAGGTAACATAGGACTCTTTGGGGGATGGTGAGAAAGAACTGTAAGTCCCAGGTTGAGCTATGTTTGCCTTACTTCCCAGCATGGTGTGACAAGAAAATTAGAACAGGGGGCTGGACACGAGCAGTTTAACACAGATCTGCTGTGAAGGAAGAGTGTAATGTTTATCAGATCACTTTGCTTCTCTAAGCCTGTTTCTTTATCTGTAAAATGAGAGAGTTGGCTAGATCAGGGCAGGGGGGAGAGGGAGGTGCACATTGGTTTCCATACTAATGGATTGGCAGGGATTGCCCTGAGAAACTTCTAACGCTGCTCAGTGAGAAAATTATTATGATTGATGAGAGGTGTCTGCCATGTATACAGAATGAAGTGCTTCTTCAGTATAAATACTATATTTTTGCCATCTTCAAGCTACGGATCTCAAAGGCAGGACTTCACAGAAATTGAATGTGCGTACATAACACCTGGAAGTCTTGGTGAAATGCATTTCCTGATTCAGTGGGTCTGCTTGGATCCTGAGATTCTGCATTCATCACAGGGTCTTAGGTAATGTCAGTCGTGCTGATCTGTGGGCCACACTTTAAGTTACAAGGCACTAGGGATCTTCCTGACTAAATTCTGTGACACTCTTGGGGCGACTGGGTGGCTCAGCCAGTTAAGTGTCTGCCTTTGGCTCAGGTCATGATCCCAGGGTCCTGGGATTGAGCAACACATTGGGCTCCCTGCTAAGCAGGGAGTCTGCCCTGCTCCTTCTCTCTCTCTCTCTCTCTCTCTCTCTCTCTCTCTTTCTCTCTCTCTCTCTCGTGCACATAATAAACAAATTAAATAAATAAAATAAATTCTCAAATAAATTAAAAAATTTTAAAAAGAACTATACTCCCAACAAAGAACACCTAAAAGAGAAAAACAAAGCTTAGTTAATTTTGTGTCACTCTTAACTCAGCAAGTCACTAAGATTTATGTGGGAGGCCTTGCCATAGGTACCTGGGAAAGAGAAATGAAGTACAAAAATAGAGCTTATTTTAAATTTTTGTAAGATTTCTAACTTTGTCTTTTGCATAAATATTCATCTTTATTTCCATAGATAATAAATACAGAAAGCTTAATAAATAATTGGGGATACACATACACATAAAAATACATGCACCAATGCATATAAAAAGTGCCAGGAAAACCCAACTGAGGAAAAAATAGTTCTCCCTGAGGAAGAAGAGGTCAATGAAAGTTCCATAAAGAATGTGGCCTTTCAGGTGGGCACTGAAGGATGATTAAGAGTTTACCACTTCCTACCAAACTTATTATATCATATCATAAGTCTTAGACCTCCTCATTGAGTACAAAAAGCCAAAGTATGCCATATTTTCTTTAAAAAAAAAATTTTAACAGGGAGTCAACTCTTAATTTCTCAGAAACTGATGATAAAGCCTATGGATTTGTCCAGGTTAACCACTGCCTCTCTGTTCTCTGAGTAGACTTCTCGAGTGAGAGGGACCATATCCAGAAAGCAAACTGCGTGGTTACACTACTCGGTTTTTGTCTGAAATAATATTTGAAAAGAGTTCTGATGGGCACCTGGATGTCTCAGTTGGTTAAGTGTCTATCTTTGACCCAGATCATGACCCCAGGGTCCTGGGATCAAGTCCCACATCAGGCTCTCTGCTCAGCTTCTGCCTCTTTCTCTGGCCCTCCCCTCTGCTCATGTTCTCTCTCTCACACGCGCTCTCCCTCTCTCTTTCTCTCTCTTTCTCTCTCTCTCTTTCTCTCAAAATAAATAATATCTTTTAAAAATGAAAAGAAAAGAGTTCTGAACAAGTTCATCCTTTTATCCCTGATTTTCAAATGTGATGGGGCAAGTCTGTTACCGTGATGCAACCAGAAAATATAGCTAAAAGATTTCAGTCCAACTACTTGATTGAGGGGAAGAAATAAATAAGCAAAGGACACCAGCCAGAGATGCAGTGTTGAGCGAGTATGGATTAAGTCAGACCTGCTTTATGATTGCTGTCCTACCACTTACCAGCTAAATAGACTTGGGTCAGTTGCTTAAACTCTCTGATCCTTAATTTTCCATCTGTTAAGTGTGGAATAATAAGTAACTTCAAGGGATTGTTGTGTTACAGAGAACATATGGCAAGAACCTAATTCTTGATGATCCTGAGCACAGGCTACATATCCAGGGACCCTGATCCCTGTGGTCTCTCAGTTTTCAGACTCCCAGGAGAAAAGACAAGTAGCTCTGTGTGCAGGAAGGAAGAGGGAGTTTTTAATCACAGTAACTGGGTTCAGAATTCCCCTCCACCCTTGTCTCCATAAGGACTTAAACCTTAAAGCAAGGACTTCCATCCCTAAAAGCTTCATTTCCCTCAGCTATAAAAGAAGGCTGAGGGGCACCTGGGTGGCTCAGTCGTTAAGCGTCTGCCTTTGGCCCAGGTCAGATCCCAGGGACCTGGGATCGAGCCCCGCATCGGGCTCTCTGCTCTGCAGGAAGCCTGCTTCTCCCGCTACCATTCCCTCTGGTTGTGTTCCCTCTCTCGCTGTGTTTCTCTCTGTCAAATAAATAAAATCTTTAAAAAAAAAAATAAAATAAATAAAATAAAATAAAAGAAGGCTGAAAGTAGTGACTGCCTTTCATCCATGGTTCTCAACCAGCGGCCGATTTTTGTCTCCCAGGTAGATTCAAGATTTAGCAGCTAAAAAGGCAAGACTCCGTTAAATTTGAATCTCAGAGAAACAACTACTAATATTTTAGTGTAAGTGTGTCACAGGCAGTATTGGGGAAACATTTATCCCATGCAATATTTGAGATATTCATATATTTAAAAATAATGTATTATCTTAAATTAAAATTTAACTGGACTTCCTATATTTTATCTAGCCGCCTTATCTCCAGGGACATTTGACAATGCCTGGTGTTGTTTTTGATTGTCACAATTCTGGACAAAGCCTGCTGACTGACTTCAGGCAAATAAAGGGCTGGGATGCTGCTAACCATGCTCCGGGGCCCCGGACAGCCCATCACACACACGCGCAGCAAAGAATTATTGGGCTGCAAATGTCACTAGGGCAGAGACTGAGAAACTCTGCTCAGAAAACTTGGATCTGGTGGGTGTTGGGCAAACCTGGTGGTGGGTATTGAGAAGGGCACATATTGCACGGAGCACTGGGTGTGGTGCAGGAACAATAAATCTTGTAACACTGAAAATAAATAAATAAATTTAAAAAAATTAAAAAATTAAAAAATTTTTAAAAAAAGAAAACTTGGATCTGAAAAAAAAGACTTTGAAGCCCCTGGGTGGCTCCAGTTGGTTAAGTATCTGCCTCTTGATTTCAGCTCGGGTCATGATCTCAGGGTCCTGAGATTAAATCCATACTGGGACTCAGCACTTAGTAGGGAGTCTTGCTTAAGATTCTCTCTCCCTCTGCCTCTGCTCACCCCCTATTCATGCATGTGCATGCACACACTCTCTCTTAAAAAAAAAAAAAAAAAAAAAAAGACTTTGGAATCTAGAAAGCAATGAAAGCTACCCACTAAATTTTGAAAAAAAAAAAGAGGGATCAGGGATCAGGGGTCAATGGGTACTTTTCCCTTGCCAACCAGAAGTAATTGAGATGGAAGAGCCTATGAGGTCTGCTGCAGAATGTGCTCTGAGGAACCCAGAGGAAGGCCCCACCTGGAAGGATGTTGTTCCAGGAAAGGAAAACAAAGCCCACTGTGCATATTAGCATTCCCCTGGGGCGAGCAGCGTGGGAGCAAGTGGGCAGCCAGGGCCTGGTGGCAATGGCAGGACTTGGCATCAGGACAACAATCACTCTTCTCCCCAAGTCCAGGGTCATGGCGAGTGCAGATGGGGGAGAGCTGCTGTCACCTTCTTTTCCCAACCTGTCCGCCTCCCGACCCCAACCACAAATTCCCCACAGTGAGAACTCCCAAAAACCACACCACCAGAGTGATTCCTCTCATCTCAATGTGACCTTAATTTTATGATTCTTCAAAAAATAATTGCACTTCCTTTCAGCAATATGTAGCATCTTATTTCTCATTACAAAGAGGAAATGTACTCCGTATAGAAAATGAGAAAATACAGATGAACAAAAACAAGAACTAAAAAGTATTTATAATTCTATCACTCAAATAGAAATACAATTAACGTCTTGCATATGCCCTATCACTTTTTGACATGTATGTGATGTTCATTTTAAGTGAGGGTTTTCCTTTTTTTTTAAGTGAGGGTTTTCTAAACATTGTGGTGTATTACCCATATTTTGACACTTTAACATTACACTGTGAGCATTATGTCAATCATTATTAAATAAAAAATTGCCTCAGTAGCCAAAAGGTATTTTGGTTCTGAGTTCTCCAAGCTTGTATTAACTAATACCTTATTCTGTGATATTTTAGTTATTTCCTGTTTTGTGATATTCACAAAGCAATGGCAAGCATCTTTGTAGTTAAATCTTTGCAGACATATTTAGTTATTTTTTAAGGCCAATTCCAAAATTGAAATTGCTATAGCAAAGAATTATGCATCTGTTTAAAGTTTTTGGTACATGTTCCCAAATTAACAAGTGCATGTTCCCAAATAACAAATTAAGTCCCCAAATTAAGGGCTACCATTTCCCCCTCCTAGCAGTAGTGTGTGGGAGTGCTGATCACCCTACATTCAAGCACTGATGGCTTTCTTTTCCATTTTTTTAATCTTTGCACATTTGATAGAGGAAATACAGATATCTTGCTTTATTTATTTCCAGTTCTTTGATTACTAATTAAGCCTGTCACTTAATAAATGCTTAACTTTAATTCCATTTCTTTTACAAGCTCTCAGGTTCTGTCCTTGCACAATGTATCATTTAGCTTATTTATCTTTCCCTTTTAATTGTTAAAAAAATGTTCATCAACCCCATATAATACAGTATAACATCCTAAATTTTATAAGCACTTATTTACCCCAATTTATCTACCTTTCATTTTTTTATTAGTGAGTATGTTTTAATGTAATCAGGTTTATCAATTTTGTATATGTTGTCTCTCATAAAATCATACTTAGAGCTTCTCTATTCAAGAATAAATAAGCTAACACTTATATTTTTTCAATTAATTTAATAGTTTCAACTTTTTAAGGTTTTATTTATTTACTTATTTCAGAGAGAGAGTAAGAGCAGGGGAAGGGGCAAAAGGAGGGGGAGAGAGGGAATCTCAAGCATCTTAGGACCCTAAGACCATGACCTGAGCCAAAATGAAGAATTGGATGCTTAACTAACTAAGCTACCCAGACACCCCTAATAGTTTCAACTTCTCTGTAAATTCCTTAACCCATCCAAACTTTATTTCAGAATTTGATGAGTTAAATGTCTGGTCTTTTCTCCCAAATAATTTGCCAGATGATTTACCAAAATTTGTTGAATAATCCCTCTTTTCACTGCTGATTCAAAAGTCACTTTTATCAATCATTAAATTTTTAAAGATACCTAAGTATATTTCTTTTTTTTTTAAGATTTTATTTATTTATTTATTTGACAAGGAGAGAGATCACAAATAGGCAGAGAGGCAGGCCAGAGAGAGGGGGGAAGCAGACCCCCTGCTGAGCAGAGAGCCTCATGCGGGGCTCTATCCCAGGACCCTAAGATCATGACCTGAGCCGAAGGCCGAGGCTTCAACCCATGGAGCCACCCAGGAGCCCCCTCTAAGTATATTTCTTGGTTTTCTGTTCATTTTATTGGTTATTTTGTTTGTTTGTTCAGCACCAATAGCTCTCTGGTTTAATTATTATTGTGAGTTATCATGGATTCTTTTTTCAAAAATGTTTTGCTATTCTCAAGCATTTATTCTTCAAGATTAATTTTAGAATCACTTTAGGATGTCCCCCATCCAAAACCCATTGAGACCTCAACTGGAATTCTGGTGAATTTGCAAAACTATTTGGAGAAAATTGGCATCCCTTCAAGACATATTTTTTTCTTTTCTTATTTAATAATACCATGCTGAGTATTCATAACATCAGGCATCTTTGTCTTCTTTCAAACTTAAATGCCCAGCAGGATTTTCTGCATGTGGGCTGCATGAGGAAATTATCAGACAGGGATTCTCCAGCAAGATTTCTGGCCCAAGTAACTGGAAAAATGGGGTTGCCATCAAGGGAAATGGGAAAACTGCAGGTCAAATAGATTCTAGAGCAGGTGTTGAAGGGAAAAGACCACTAATTCAGTTTGAGACATGTTGAAGTTTGAAATGTTTATCTGACAGCCAAGTAGGAAAATGTCAAGAAGTCAAGTGTGTAAGTAGATTTGATTTGGAGTTTGAGGGCCTTTTCTGGGTGAAGATATAAACATTGGAGTTTTAAGCATGTAGATAGTATGTGAAGGGATAGAGTTGGATGATATGACCAAGAGAGTAGTACAGACAGAAAAGAGAAGAGGACCAAGGACTTAGCCCTGGGGCCATCCAATCTTAAAACGATGGGTAAATGGGAAGAACCAATAAGAGACCAGGAAGAAGTGCCTAGTGTGGTAGAGATAAGCCAAGAAGATATGCCAACTTAGAAGCCAAGAAAGAAAATATTAAAGAGAATGATCAACTTTATCAAATGCTGCTACTGGTAGGTCAATGATGAGCTGAACTTTGACTACTGGATTTAGCTAGATGTTAGTGTCTGGTACAATGAGAACAGTTTACTGGTGAGAGAGAGTTTCTAATGTTTCCTCATTAAGTATCAGACAGACCCATTTAAGATGTGTATCCTTTATTATAGAATATCATATCCTTCTATCCCACCTTCACTAAGAGTTTAATCAGAATGAGAAATCTATTTCTGAGTAATTAGATTAATAGCTATTTCTAATAATATACTAGACTGCATATAATGGAATATTCAGCCATAAAAAGGAATGAAATACTGACACATGTGGATAAACCTCAAAACCAAACTATATGAGAGAACCAAGACACAAAGGTCACAGACTAATGAGCTTATTTATATGAAATATCAAGAATAGGCAAATCCATAAAGACACAAAGCACACTGATGGTTTCTAGAAGCTGGGGGAGAGAAGAATGGGACGTAATTGCTTAATGGATATGGGTTTCCTTTTGGGGTGATGAAAATGCTTCAGAATTAGGTAGAGGTGGCAATTGCACATACTACGAATGTACAAAACGCCACCGAATTCTTCACTCCACAGTGGTCAATTTTATGTTATGTGAATTGTACCTCAATTTAAAAAACTACTGGGAAAAACAAAAAGCTGTGTATAGCCCACCAGCCAAATCTGGCCCACTGCCTATCTCAAGCCATGAGATAGAAATGGTTTTTACATTTTTTAATTGTTGAAAGAAAATCTAGAGAAGAATATTTCACAACACAGGAAAATTATATGAATTTAAATTCCAGTGTCTCTAAATAGAGCTTTATGGAGACACAGCCATGCTCATTTGATTACTTGTTATTTGTGTCTGCTTCGTGCCACAGCAGCGGAATAGATGCAGTCTGAGGCTTGCAAAGTCTAAATATGTGTTAGACACAAACGATGGGTCATGGAGCACTACTGCAAAAACTAATGATGGTCTTCGTGGTGACTATCATAATATAATTTTTAAAAATGCACCCTCTTGCCCTTTACAGAACACTTTTCAGGCCCCTAGTCTAATTCCTCAGGAAGAAAAAACAAAAACAAGAAAACTCCTTTATGGTCAAGCTTTGCATGGTCCATTCGGGCTACTAGAATCTCCAGATTCTTGAAATATAAAGTGTTTTTCAAAGAAGGAATTGGGAGTTATCTGCCTTCCTCCTGGTAATTATGCCCTCACTTGATTAGCTCATAAGCTACATTTTAAAAAGACTACACTAGGTGACAAGAAAGCATTTCTAATGCTGTGGTGAATGTCATAAAAATGTCGCTGGTGGCGTGCTCAGCATGGGCGAGATTCTTACCAGAGAGTAAGGCCTGAGGAGTGACTGTCCCCTCTCCATCCTGACAGGGTAAACTCCAGAGAAGGCTAAGCAGCATGGTCCTCCCTAGCTCTCGGCCTCTTTTTTCCCTCCCCTGCTTCCCTAAAATCAAAGTGGCAAATGAAGTCAAGGGAGGACCCCACCCACGTCAATGGAACCGACATTCTCAGTTCTGACAGCTTTTCTCCACAATCCCTGCCAGGGCTTCCCAGATCCTAGTCAGATCTGAAATGTAAAGCTTAACATCTCAGTGGCCCATCTTTCTAGAGTGTGGATGAAAGTGCGTATCCTTTCATTTTGTCTCGCTTTGCTTGGGGGATGTTTGTTTATTGCTTTGTTTTATTTTCTTTAAGTTTTTTTAAGATATTTATTTATTTATTTATTTATTTATTTATTTGGCAGAGAGAGAGAGAGATCACAAGCAGGCAGAGAGGCAGGCGGGGGACGGGGTGGGGGGAAGCAGGCTCCCCACTGAGCAGAGAGCCCAATGTGGGGCTCGATCCCAGGACCCTGAGATCATAACCTGAGCCGAAGGCAGAGGCTCAACCCACTGAGCCACCAGGTGCCCCTATTGGTTTGTTCTAATATTCTCTCCTCAATCTCAAACCTTTCCCAGTATGGCCCTTTTATACGGATCCTCCAGGGATATATGCGGCTCTTTAATATGAGATGCTCCAGATAAAGGCCCAATTTTGCACTGCAGACCTAGAAAGCTGAAGGATCAATGTCATGCAACTGACAGTCAACCTGGGCTTTAACCATTAGTTCCAATTCTCTCCCATTGGCTGTGGCTGCTAAAACTTCTATCAGCTTGGTCTGCACCAGGTATTAGAAGTCCTTAAATGGTTAGCTTATTGCGTTAATACATAAAAAAAGATCATTATATGTTATTTTATTTAAATGTTTAAGTATTATTTAAATAAAGCAGTAATGTAGTTAATAAATAAGTATAAGTCTTATTTATAAAAGATCAGTGGAGCAAATTCTTCTATAAATAATGCATTTCTTTAGTATTTGATGCCATATTCATATTTCAAGGGTATTTGAGGTAAACCTTTACAGAGCAAGGGTCCCTTTGTTTATTTGTAAACTGAATGTGGAGATTTGCGTATAGTACACACAGGACAGGAGAATGTAGATGGTACTCTATTTAAGTCATGCCTCATCGAATCTTGAGTTTGGAATATCCAGCTCAATCTTAAGGAATCTGGAAATCATGACCTCAGGGAAAGCCACCATTTAGATCTGCAAGTGATGCACTTTCTAGCTTTGTGACCATTTACTTTTGCATGTTGAGTTGTGCTACCTAAAAAGAAGGCCCCTTGGTTTTTCCACTTTGTACTCACGACACCCTTTCTCAGATGGAGAGACTGAGGTCCAAGGACAGGTGCCCGTCCAAGGTCTCAGACCTAAGGACTAAGATCTAAATCTTTTGATACCTAAAATCCAACTTCTTCCACCTCGCCATGGTACATAAGTATTACATGGGCATATATATATATACACACACACACACACACACACACACACACACACACATATCCAAATCCAACATAAAAATAGAAGAGAATTTATGCATGGACATTATAATAGGTTGTAAAACAACTGTGCTGCTTTGGTAATTTTGTCTTCTTACATTTGTATTTCTCCACCTTGCCTCCACTCCTCCTTTTAAAAAGAATCAACCAAGATGAGAACATTTATGACATCAGTGTCATTTTCGAAACAAAAATGAGTCCCCGGGTAAGTACATAGAAAAACTAGAAACATCAGGATATGCTTATATTGGCTAATGAATTTGCAGCCTTGATTCCTAATGCATTATTGATTGCATGAGTAATTGCCAGCTTAGTGGGCTTGACAATGACTGCAACACTTTCCTTCTGTGTGAATTCAAGAGCCTGCACTGAGCTGCAGAGCACTGAAGCCTCTAAGTCCTTCTACGTATCTGTTACGTGGACCCGCATCTCTGCAGTAGCTGGCTCATGCAAAAAGTTCCTGTTCACATCTGTTCGCCATGAGAGTCTACCTATTACCCATCGCAAATGTGATCGGAAGAGGATGCTGGGACAGGAACCACTGCTGACCGAGAATCTCCTTAGGGAAAACTTTGGTATCTAGCAACTCCTTCCCCCTTCTCCTCCAACCTTCCAACCCTATCTTCAATGGCTATGGTAACATACCTGTATTTTTATTCTACAGTTGTAAACAGAGCTTGGAGGATCATGAATGCCTATGGAATTTTTCCCTCTCCTTTCAATAGGAGAAATCCAGACCAGGTCAGGGTAGAGATCTGCCAATGTGCGGACGGCTGGCAGGAGGCAGTGGGGACCAGGGAAGAGAGCCAAGCTTCCAAGTTGCATAAACCTGGACCCTTGTCCCGTCTCTGTCCTCATTCACTATGTATCCCTGGGCTTCAATTCACTCTCTGTAACAATAAGAGAACAAAAATTCCTACCTCCCAGGACTGTGTGGATAAAAACAGGGGAAAATTTGCAGTATTGAGTTCAGCAAGTGAATCACATGTTCAACCCAACTCAACATTTGTCCAGTCTTTGCCATCAAAATTATCGATTACCCCCACCTTCTTCAATGAAAATGATGCCTTGCATATAACAAGTAACAAGTATTAATAAAATGGACAAACATCCAGGAAACTGCCTAAGAGTGCATGAGAGCCTTATAAATTTTAATTCCTTCCCGCTGCCTTTCCTTCCTGAGGGATCAGGGTGAGAATTTGTTTCTGACTTCTAGTACAATGTTCTTTGATCTCAAATATGTATGTATAGGTGTGCACACAAGAGTGTGTGTACACAAGTGTGTGTATATTGACTACCAAACTCCTTCCGTCTTAATTATGCTGATTTTTTCCTCCATTCATTTGTTTTTCTCTCAAGTCACCCTCTGTCCATTGCAGATGAGAGAGGATCGTGCCTAATGACTCTGTTTGGCTTAGCTGGTTTCACATGGCCTCACAATCTTAAAGATCATCCCCACACCATTATTTGACATCAAAAAGAAGTACCATGTGAAAGTCACAGAAATACTTCCCATGTTCTGCATGTATTATTTTTAATTCCACTATGGAGCAATGACTTCCAAATTGTCCTGTTATTATTTAGATGATTAGATTAGAGTTTTTAATAATGAAGACACCAAAGATACAGAATGTAGGCATTCCCATACTGGAAATCAACATTCCACGTGAGGTCATTCAGGCCATCATTTCTATGGGGTGCCCTCAGACGTCTCTTCATTGCACCAGTACACAGAACCATGGCTGAGGTTATGCCTACACACTCCTATAATCAGGCAGTTTAGGTATAGAGGGGCAGGCCTTTCTGAGTTACAGGGATGAGATGAAGGCAATGATGGGAATCTGGAGCTTCTCTCTCTGGACAGCAGAGCACTCACAGATGCTGGAGTAGGTCATCTGGGAGGTGTCGTGGGAGCTCATGTGCAGAAGGAGGACTCAGAGGCCAATGTAAGTTGTTAGCTGCGAGGAGTCCACAAGAAAAGGAACAAAAGTCAAGGGGCACGGCTAATGTCATTCAAGTCTGGAAAGTTTTCAACATCTGCTCCAAGGAGGGTATGAAGGACCAGGAACAGAGACAAAGACAGTGATTCCCAGAATCAGCTTTTAATTCACTTCCTAGGTCAGTCAGGCATTGCATGGAACAGTATCTGGCCCAGATCGTAGGGCCACGAAGGACCTGGGGAGTTCTGAGTCCCAGCAAAACAGGATGTAGTCACATTAGAACCTGGATATGAAAAGTTAGACCCAGCCAGGTGGGGGGCTCATACAATGCAGATCTGCAGGTAGAGAAGAACCCTGTAGTCACACAAGCCTCCAGGATTTGGGGCCACAAGGAGAAATTTAGCTCTTTCCATAGAATGAGGGGGGTGGACCCCCAGCATTCTCTTAGCCTAGGCACTTCTCTGGCCCAGGCCTGGGTAGGCTTATCACTCCTGATAGACTGTAGTGTACAAGCCAAGCAACTTTCTGGCTGCAGAGGTCCCAGAGGTGAAAAAATTACCCAGAATCTAGAAGCAAACTAATTATTAGTAACAATTACAACTATTGTTCTCTGAGGAATTAAGTACTGTTTTATGATTGCATTTCTTACTTATTCTCCATGTTATTTTCCTGGTCAAGGGGTCTTGATTATAAACTCTTGGTTTCTCCTGTTTTATCCTTAAGTGATACAAATGAAACGTGACTGAGGGGTAAGCAGTGCCTCAATGGCCAAATGTTATCAAAATTATTCTGGCCAACTTTATAGATATATGTAATCAATATTATTTAAAAAAAAAAAAGGAGCCGGTCATCCAATATTGTTGATTAGGCATTTGCATTGAGGAAACCCTTTTTATATTTCTCCCAATATCTATGTAGAGACTCCTTTATTCACAAGAGCTTCAACACTTGGTTCCTCTAGGGACAGCTCACTTATCTATAATGGTAGCCCCAGCCATGCTCATAAAAGAGGCCAGTGCCAGAAAGTTAGTCATTGTTGTCCTGGCTTGCATTGATCCATTCCAAACTCCATTCTGAGTATCATAACTAGCATTCTTAACAATTTTCCACTGTAACTCATAGAACTTAGTTTATCCCAGAAGTTCAAACCCCAGGGAAGAACTGATCGTTACGTGATGAGCTGGCTCCTTATTTTTCCTGTATCTCCATATACCACAAACCACATCAATCTGAGGGGCTGATAGGACCCAGCTTCCAGCAGCTACATTTTTATTTGCTTTTTGCCACAGTAGGACATGAGAGTAGTTTAAATATGGTACAGATGGTTCTGAATATACTTCAGTGGAAACTTTCTCATCCTATAACTATGACAGTTCTGAAAGGTAACTACTTTAATCCTTTGTAATTATTTCTTCTGGCATTTATTTCAATATGTCTAAATGCTGTGCTTACTATTTGTTGATTAATGAGACATTTATTGGCTTCTGGCTGTCACCTTCTAGCGCCCCCTGTTTGTTCCTCTCTGCCTCGCTCTCACATTCCCACAAGAGTTACATACAGCACAATCTTTGCTGTTCCTATGTTCTCATTTTCCCAAGTAGTTCTGTCATAATTTTTTTAAAGATTTTATTTATTTATTTGACAGAGAGAAACAGATCACAAGTAGGCAGAGAGGCAGGCAGAGAGAGTGGGAAGCAGGCTCCCTGCTGAGCAGAGAGCCCGATTTGGGGCTTTATCCCAGGACCCTGAGATCATGACCTGAGCCAAAGGCAGAGGCTTTAACCCACTGAGCCACCCAGGCGCACCTGTTCTGTCACAATTTTATGTCAACTTGATAGTCAGTGTATACACTATTGTGACTATTGCTAACTTCTGATTCAAATATTGTACTAGGATTACATTTCTTTTCTTACATAGCTTTTATATATCCTCAAGCAAAAATTGCCTTTTTAATTCTCATGACTTTTTATGCACCTACAATTGTTTTTTTTAACCAAATGTTTCATGTATCTGTCAGATGTCATATCTATTACAACATCCAAACCTGAAAAGCATCAATAAACTTCTAAGTTCCATTTTTCACCCAGGGGTATGGACTTACCTTATCTTGTAGCACCTGTGTAGGGCTTGTCATTTTTATTTCCTCTGCATTGGTTCCTGTCTTGTGTGCTGGATCCAACAATTCCCTTTTCCTTGATTTATTTCCTGTTCTGAGTATTCTGTGAAAGGGTATATGGAAAGCAAATATTTTGAATTCCTGAATATGTGTCTATTCTGCCTACATAATTGTTATTAATTGGCCTGGGTATAAAATTCTAGGTTGGAAGGTCTTTTCTCTCAGAATTTTGAAATTCCACAATTTTTGAGGGTCCTTTATCCTCCCATTTCCAAGTTGCTATTGGGAAATCCAGTCTCCCCTTTTTCTGCTAAATTCCTTGCCATTCCTCCAGTTGCTTTCTATCTTCTGAATACATGTTGAACTCTCTTCTATGCTTGCCACTCTTCCCATAACCTTGTTATTTGGGGTTTATATCACTTTTTATTCTTAGACTGACATTTTAGTGGGCTTTGGTATGAATAAATGGGACTCTTTTTGGCCAGTCCACCATGTTTACTGAGAGTCTAGTGACATCCTTATGTTTCCGAGTATTTAAATCCATGCAATCCCCTTTGCATGTATTTCAACACTATTACTGTTAGCAACCCTGGGAAGACTTAGAAGCATTGCCATTTGATGAGGAAACAGCTGAGGCTCTGGGAATGTTAGTAGCTTTCCTAGGTTTAAAGGGCCAGCATGAGACACATTCTAATTTAAAACCATGGTTTTCCCTCTCTTACTGAGGCACTAGGGTCACATACAGTGATGCCTTTGTGATGGAGGTCACTAGTCATGGATCAGACCATAGCTTTCCCATATCCTGCTACCATAAACTAACGCTTCTGAGTGATGTGAATTATCCCCTTGAACTCTTCTCTGAGCCACAGAATACAGGCTTTCCTCTTCAGTCACTCATGCTATTCCACAATAGAAATTGGAACACCTAAAACCAAATTATTGCTGGTGATCTGACTCATTCAAATAGTGGAGTGTATTAGAACAGACAAGGAAAACTGAAATTACAGTGTTCAGGTCTGAAGGAAAATATACCTTAATATATAATAGTGCTATTTCAGAGTCTGGCACACAGTGAAATAACTCTTCTTTGAAGCTTTTACTTACATTCTCTCATAGGGCACAAATAGCATTCTCTAATTTGAAAACAAAAAAATAAGTGATTGCTTTCAAAGTCCAGTGCTTAGAAGGCATTGCAGTAATCTCAAAAAAAAGGAAAAGAGCCTTTCCAACTAGCATTTATGAACAAACACATATACCCAGTGATTTATGGTTTGTTTATATGTCACTTTGCTTTTTTGTGGTTGTAAGAGCAGACACACTTTGTGTTAAATGATACCTTCTCGAAGGGAGTTTTCAGGTAATACCTCCTGAAGGATTTGTGGATCTTTTCCAGACAAGAGTTTGCCTGTGGCTTTTCCCAGCTGAATACCTGGTTCTTGTACTCTCCTTTTTTTAATTGTCTAATTATCCCCATTCATATCTTCACGTACCTTACCCCTAATAAAGGGGGGAAGTTTTAGAGTCAAGCAGAGGAAAACTGATACTAGGTAGGACCTCTTCTGACCTGGACCCTCTGGCTTCTCATCTGTGGAATAAAATCATGCCTACAGATTATCTTCAAGTCTTCTCTCAGCTCTTGAATGCTGCTTCTACACCATCAGTGACTCTACTCTGCTTAATTAATTCTCTCAGTCAGTCACCCCTGTTTCACTACATGTGTGACTGTGAGAGAATTTGTAGGTTAATGTATCTAACACATATTTATTGGACATCATGCTCAGAGCTGGGTACACAGTGACAGATGAACAAACACAGCCTTTAGCCGCTTTGAGTTCACAGTCCAGGAGGAAAGGCATACAAAAACAAACTCTCGAATGAATAATTGTGATAAATGCTGTGAAAAACAACAGCAGAAAGCTGCAAGGAAGATTAATTTTAAAAAAGAGAGATAATTTAGACAGGAAAAGGGGAATTTGGCCAAGAAAGCTTTGTGGGAGGAATGACAACAGACCCAAAGGATGAGGCCTGGCTAGCCAGGTGAGGAGTGATATAGACAACATTCTGGGCATTTAGAGGTGCATGTATGAGAGACCCTGAGGAATTAAAGAGCTCCAGCCTTCAGGGAACTCGCAGAAGGCCATGTGACTAGAGCAGAGCGAACAAAGGGGTTGGCCTAAGATAGGAGCAGATATGGGCTCCCACCAAATCATACAATGCCTCCCCACCACGCTGAGCATTTTGTATAATGTCAGAAAGGCAGGGAGTGCCTACTGAAAGCTGTTTACACAAGAAAGGGAGGTGATTCAAGTCATATTTAAATGATTGTTCTGGTTCCTGCGCACTCACTGGAGGAAACCAAAAACTGGTAAACTAGTTCAATTAGGAATTAGTCTGGATGAAGGCCAATGGTGGCTTAGATGGTGGAGAAGAGGGTGGTTTTCACATATCATCCTCATTTTGTTTCTGTAGTTAGCTGTGTATGCAGCAGAGGCTATTTGTGGCCTTGTGTCTTCGAGTATATGTACAAAATAATGAGATGTTGGGAGTCCCATTGCCTGTCCAGTGGTCTTCTTGGTCAGCATTCTTCATGTGGGTATAGCCACAGCTGTGTGGCCCACAGACTCCAGGGGATATAAGCCAAGCTTTTAAAATAACCTCCTTGAAGCCTCTCTAAGTAGGACTGAGTAGAGAAGGTCCCACCCTTGTCGCTGTGTGGGAGGAGCAGGATCAAAGGAGTAGGATCTCTGCAGCTCCACAAAGAAACCCTCTCCCACCTCTACCTTCCACACTTTTCTAATATGCTTCATGTGCTTGGTCATCTAAGAGCTATAAACTCCCTTTTGGCAGCCCATGGAAACTTCCAGCTCACTCGCTCTGTCTCACACCTCTTGTCTTGGACCAAGTGGAGACAGAAAACGTCCCACCCTGACACCCTCACCTAACCTCCTTCCAACTGCTCTGTAGAACATGAATACAGGTGGCCAGCACCCCCCACATCTCTGAGGCCCCCCGGGCCCTCCCTTGTGTCTGCCCCCCAACACTGCTGCCTTGAGCCTCACTACTGCAGCGTGGGCTCCAAGGCGCCTCTCTCCTCCTCTGCCTCCTTTCTTCCCACCTTGTCATGGCACCCTGTCCCGGGAGGCAGGATGACTCCCTGCAGCCGTGCTCTCATGGCCATCGATCCCCTCCTTCTCTTTCACCAGGCAGAAGCTGGTATCAGACCCAGACCTCTGTCCTCCCTTTAACTACCACCAGCCTGTCTCTCACACAGACCGTGCTGTGCTGTTCCCCCTTTACCGGCCATTTTCCTGAGAGCTTGTCCTAACAACTCAGACTCTATGACAGGAACTCGGGTAAAAACAGGAAAAACTTCAGCACTTGCACTCCTTGGCAAGACATACAGAAGAGCGGAAATGGGTGGCCTCTATGAGGAGCAGAGAAAGTGGCATTTGCTAGCTTGAAATGGGTGAATGGTGACAGGGAGGAGACTGAGATTATGTGGAGTAATGAAGAGGAAAGAAGTAGGAGGAAACCAGAGCTGGTACCTGAAGTGGTACCAGATGTGAGAGAAGCCAAAGAATCTACCATAAGATCTTATCTGTTTCGAAAGCATGCTAAAGTCACAGAGAAGAATTACCCGGGTCTGGGGGGGTCCTTTTTCAGGGACTTCATGCTAGTCACCAGGTAAAGGCAGGCTGTCTCCTAACCAAAGCTCGCGCATGTCTGACAGGAGCAAACGCTAAGCATGGGCTGCGCTGCAAGGCCTGTAAGATGAGCCTCCACCACAAGTGCATGGACGGCCTAGCACCCCAGCGGTGCATGGGCAAGCTGGTAAGGGCTGGTGCCAGGAGTGAGCCCAGAACCCCCTGCCCATCCAAGCTCCTCCCCCATGGCACCCTCATAGCCAGTCACTAGGGAGGCAGCCCCCAAGTCCCTGACCTACCAGCCAGGGTTCCTTGTTGGTCTAATGACCAAGCAGAAGAGCAGCTTTATCATCCTGAGAGACATGCTCCCCATGTGAAAAAAGACTCTGTGTTCTTAACAGGGTGACCGATTTGTCCCGGATTGGAACTTCTTCAGTGTTAGCACCACAAGTCCCACATCCTGGGACTGTCCGTGTCTTGAAGATGAAAGTGAGGCAGCTCAGGAACCCTCTCAGCCTAGAAAAATAAGTGTGTCTGGGTCTCCTCAGTACTAAATTAGCTGACAGCTCAGTGGATGTCAGGAAGGGGAGAGAGATTAACCACCACCCTAAAAATGCAGTGAGTAATAAAAATCAATGCATCACTTTAAGACATCATGGCAGCCAAGCCAAGGAAGATGAAATGGCCATGGCCTGTTCTAGGCTGGTCTTAGCATTTTGGAAGCATGGGCTTCAGTACTGGGGCCACATATGGATAAAAAGCAACCCAGAGCACTTTTGAGGGTATTGATACTAGGATGGCCAAAGAACTGTCAAAGGGACCAAGAATGTCTAGCCTAGAGATACTTGGGCTGTGACAGCTACCTTCAAAAAAAATTTAAGACCTGTCATACAGAAGAGGAATCCTCTCCTGTCCTATGGCTCCAGGGAGAAGACCTAGGATCGGGAGATACCAAGTCTTAAGAAAGAGATAAGGTCACCAAAGACCTGCCTCCATGGTTAGTGAGAGCTCCTCCCACCCATCCCCCAGAAATGACAATGTTCAAAAGAAAGAGGATACCACTTGCCAGGCACAAGGGCAAGGCTTCGGGATTTCCAGTAGGAGCCAGGCCACAAAGTTCCCTTCCGATACTGGGATATAGTAAGTTAAGGTTCTTAGAAAATTCATCTCCTTACTCTGATTGGCAGTGTCGTCTTCTTTAAAACCTCTGCCTCATCTGTTCCCCTCCTTCTCCTCCAATGGTGATTCCCACAAACCAAGGCAAAGACTGTGAGGGAGAGATCAGAAAAGCATGATAGAGTCCAGAACACAAGACAAATGACCCTGTGGCGGAGCTTGCCACATATACAAGGTCCTTTTGGCCTCCCTCTGAGTTCTGCCTCCCCTGGCCCAGGCCTTTTATGATTTTAATAAATCTCAATAGTAAACTGCCATGAAATAATGCACGCCAGTTCATTCATATCCTGGGAGATATGGGGAGCCTGGACACAATGGAGGCTGCTATGGTCTGAAGAAGGAGGAGAGGCAGGAAAGGGAAGGGCAAGTCTGGGGCTTGCTTTCTGGGTGGAGTGTAGCTTGCTTATTGCCACCTGTACCTCCCATCCTATCGCCTGACCCCCCCCCCCAGGGATAAATTCAAGGACAAGCCAGCATCTTCAAGGGCAACAGAGGGGTGACCCCTGGAGAAACCAGCTGGTATGATTTTCAGAGCTCTTGTGTGGTTTTCTCCATCTCCTCCATGACATTAAGCCTTTCTCTTTCTCATTCTCTCTCCAGCCAAAGGGGTTCCGGCGTTACTACAGCTCCCCCTTGCTCATTCATGAACAGTTTGGATGCATTAAAGAAGTTATGCCCATCGGTAAGTTGGGACGCTGATGGGTGGAGCTGGGTTTTGTTTTTTTTTTAAAGATTTATTTATTTATTTATTTGACAGAGAGGAGAGAGATCACAAGCAGGCAGAGAGGCAGGCAGAGAGAGGGGGAAGCAGGCTCCCTGCTGAGCAAAAAGCTTGATATGGGGCTCCATCCCAAGACCCCAAGATCATGACCTGAGCTGAAGGCAGAGGCTTTAACCCACTGAGCCACCCAGGCGCCCCTGGAGCTGGGTTTTGAGCAACAAAGTCAGCCTTAATGGCTGTTGCTCTGTTGGGACTGCAGACCCAGCGGGCTTTGTCTGTGTGTCTGTCTGATGGCTGATTGTGTTACGATTATTTGCTTTGCTGGAGATGAAATATAAGGAGGAGCAAAATCTCCTCTCCCCAATGAAGCTCAAAAAACACCCAAGTCCCAAAGGCTGCTCATATGCTATTCCACCCATGAGCAGCATGGTAGAGTGGGAAGAACTTGGAGCCTAGCATCCCACAGACCCGCTTGGAGCCCAGCTTCCCCACTGACCCACTAACCATGTGTGTGGACAGGTTACTCAACCTATCAGACCCTATAACACCCTATAAGCAAAAGCTGCTTTTCCTAATTGTTGCAAAAAAAAATAAATGTAAATTATAGACCGATGCTTGGAAGGAACTCTGTGAATATCAGTTTTTCTTTAATGAGGACCAAAAATGTCATATTTATAGATATTTCTGGCTTCAATTTATTCTTTAACAATATATTTCAGTTTACTTCTGTTTTTTTCCCTCTCTGAGAATCTGTATGTCTCTTTTTGCCTTTGGAGTGGGGGCAAGTTTTAAACTAGAATGCTTTTAAAGCTGCTAATGTCAAATTCTTTCAGAAACACTTGCCTTCCACAGCAAACTCTCGCTCAAGGCCTCTTACCTTGGCGAGCAGAACCTCACACTAGGGAAAATAAAGCTTGTGTCTAGACAGAACCTTGATATCGGACTCCTGAGGATAGATAACAAAAGAGGAAAACCAATAAACCAGGAAGCATCCAGGAGCAGAGAGCTCTGGGTGTGTGGTGGGTGCAGCAGAAGGACCTAGCCAATGGGCACATATTGTGGGGGCCCATCTGCCCGGTAAGCTTCACCACACACAGCTCCTTTTTTCCCAAGGGTTAGTTAGGAGCCTGTGGCACAGAACCTTCTTCTCAAGTGCTATTGACCCAGGAGGTGTGAGAGCTTGGCTATCAGCTTGGTTTCCTTCCTGATGATGAGTAGAGGAAACCCGTCACTCAGATGACCTTTCTTTTCCGTTGCAGCCTGTGGCAATAAGGTGGACCCTGTCTATGAGACCCTCCGCTTTGGGACCTCCCTGGCCCAGAGGACGAAGAAGGGGAGCTCCGGCAGTGGCTCTGAATCACCTCACAGAACCTCTGTAATTATTCTCTTCCTCCCTCAGTCCACCTGCAGTGCTCTGGGGAGGGCAGACCCCAGGCACCACAGTGCAAGGGGTTCCCCATAAATGCAGCGTGAGGACAGGTCTTTGGGAGTCAGGCAGCCTCTGAAGGGAAATCCTAGGTGCCTTGGGCCACTGAAGGTTAACTTCCCATTTGTGGCCAACTCCCAGGGATCATTGTACTTTCGTCTTCAAAGACCACGTTCTTGGCCTCAAGCGCCTCGACTCTCCATGTCTTCCCCCTCCCTCCCCTCCCACCAATATTTGACGGCGTGGCAGTCAACACACAGAAAGGTTTCACCCAAACAGTGGTAGAAGCAGGGTAGTCCCAGCTGTGGGACTTTCTCCTTCTGGCTACATCCCAGTTCAAGAATACAGTTTTTTCTCACATTTTCTGTCTTTTCTCTCAGAGACAAGAAACTCCCTTGGTTTAACCCAAAAGCTGCCCTCCCCAGAGGCACTGGACTGGTGACTTAGCAGGGCCTGTTTCCAAGGAACACTCCCCCTCCCAGACACCTCTCCCACATTTTATTTGGTCTAAAATGACCGTCCATGGCTCTCCGAGACATGCTGTCATCATTCTATCTCTGGAGGTCCCAACCAGAATCTCTATAAATGCCCCAAGAGGCCACAGGACTCTGCCGCTCATGCTGAAGGCCATCGTCTCTCCTGCAGAGACAAGGACCTTCTAGCCAATGTTGCCAACTAGGATGGCTCACAGTCATACTGGTTCCTTTGTTGCCACCCCTGTTAAAATGGGATTTCAGGGAAATGCACAGATGAGCTGCCAGGCGGTCTACCCAGCGGGGTCCTGTCAATATCGAGTGATTAGGGAGGTTCATGGGAGAAGAGGGAGGATGCGCACCCATCGGAGGGGTTCTCGGGCTGAGTGGAAGCAGCTCCCTCAGTGGGATTATGGGCTGTGGGTGGCTGTGTAGGGCAGGTGGGTGAGTACGAAGGTTTGAAGGTCTTCTGATTGATGCCCCATTGCTTTCCTACATGCCACCTTTTTTTTTTTTTTTTAAGATTTTATTTATTTGAGAGAGAGACAGTATGAGTGGGGAGAGGGAGAGACAGATGCCCCGCTGAGCAGGAAGCCCGACGTGGGGCTCTTGATCCCAGGACCCTGAGATCATGACCAGAGCCAAAGGCAGATGCCCCAAGAGGTCACCTTTACACTCACCAAAGCCCTGTTCTTCATGCATCTCACCAACTTCTAAGAAGGAAGAACCAAAATTGTGGTATCTTATTCTTTGCTGACCCTAAAAGTGATGTCAATTTTACTCTCTTTTACTCAGTTAGCAAACATGCATTAAGGGCCTACAGTCCACCAGCATAGAGGACACAGAAGAAGGGGAGGACATGACTCCTTACCCTCCGAATTCTCCACTTATTTCAGAAGACCAAAGCTATACAGCACAAAGCAGATGGTGACAGCACTGTTTGGCCATCTTATGCTATTTGTATTAAGAATCGGAATGTAACATATATGTTATGGGTATTATAAGAGCTATGTCATAGGAGCGCTGCAGGATTTCAGAGTAAAGAGGGAAACTATTTCAGTAAACATTGCCCTCAAAGCAGAGCAGGTATAAGTTGGGACATTTTAAGGTACCTGATCCTGATGATCTCCCTAGGGAAGCTATTCCCTGGCAGTCCCGATGATAATGTTAGTTCTGGTGATGTGGGCTGGATGACAATAAGAGTATAAGTAAAGTCTCTACCACAGAGCCTGGCACTCAATAAATGGAAGTTTCTGGTGTTTTATTTTCATTAATCATTTAGCCCTTGGCTGGGTCTTCTTTGAATTTGAGTTATGACGAAGTGAAACAAGGGTGTAATCCATTAGAAAGGTAAATACGTTCTCTGAGAAGGACATTTCCCCAACCATTCCTTAAATGGAGCCCTTTCTTGGGCCCTGTAAGAGACTGGACTCACTCCAGGGGTCCACCCTGCTGTTCTGCTCAGCCTGTCTCCTCTCATGTGTCCTCCAGTCACTCCTTAAGTCAAGGATGTTCCCAAGGCTCTGCTTTGGCTTGGCCTCCCCGTGCTAATGGTTCTTCATGGTTATCTCATTCACATTCCTCTGGTCCAGCCGCCATGTCCATGCTGATGACTCCTTAGATGGTTCTAGTCCTATCCAGATAGGTCCTACAGATATCTCCAAATCAGCAGGTCCAAGCTCAAATCATGCTCCACTGGTGATAGGGTCCTCTAACTCAGAACTCAGAAATGAGTTCAAAAGTGCCCTTCAACTCAAAAGTTCAAAATGTGTCAAAAGTGCCCTTCATCTCCATCCCCAGTGCTAGAGGTCTGAATTTCATCATCTCTCACCCAGATCATTTCAAAGGAGTCGCTGTGTTTTTCTCTTCTTTTTGTGTCTACTCTTATCAATACCTCCAGATTTATCATCTTTTAAAGAAAGGCCTTGTGTGATTTTCCAAATCAAAACACTGTATTGACTTGCTTATGCCCGAAAGACGACATGTAAACTGTAGCAGGGCGTGGGAGGCCAGTCACTGCCCTGAAGACCCTCCTTCCCTTGAACACACCAAGCTCTTGGCATCTTCAGACCTCAGGACATGCTGTTCCCCCGGTTGAAGTTCTTTAAGACCAGCTTGGCTTTTACACAAACCAGGAAGAGTACTAGACTCCCCCAAGCATGATGAGTTGCTCCTCCCACGAGCCTTCAAAAAGTCCCTTTTTTATAGGACAGAGATGATTGTAATGTAATTTTCCGCTTTGGCCTCTCTTTCCTGAACTAGATACTGAGTGACTACACAGTGGGCCCTGTTCCTTATTCATCTCATTATACCAGGGCCTGGCACCTCGTGGGTGCTCAAGAAGTGCTCGAAGAGTGAGGAAAAAGTAACAGGGATTTTTTTTTCCCCCAAATATGTTTATTTTGTTTTTTCAGTGTTACAAGATTAATTGCACCACACCCAGTGCTCCATGCAATACATGCCCTCCTCCATACCCACCACCAGGCTCGCCCAACCCCCCACCCTCTCCCCTCCAAAACCCTCAGTTTGTTGTTCAGAGTCCACAGTCTCTCGTGGTGCATCTCCCCCTCTGATTTCCCCCCCATTCCCCTTTCCCTTCCTTCTCACAATGCCCTCCATGTTTTTCCTTATGCTCAGCACATAAGTGAGACCATAAGATAATTGGCTCTCTCCGCTTGACTTATTTCACTCCGCTTGACTTATTTCACTCCACATAATCTCGTCCAGTCTCGTCCATGTTGATACAAAAATTGGATATTCATCCTTTCTGACGTAGGCATAATATTCCACTGTATATATGTACCATATCTTCTTTATCCATTTATCTGTTGAAGGGCATCCTGGTTCTTTCCACAGTTTGGCTACTGTGGCCATTGCTGCTGTGAACATTGGGGTACATGTGGCCCTTCTTTGTAATGCATCTGCTTCTTTAGGGTAAATACCTAGTAGTGCAATTGCAGGGTTATAGGGTAGCTCTACTTTTAATTTCTTGAGGAATCTCCACACTGTTTTCCAAAGTGGCTGCACCAGCTTGCAATCCCACCAACAGTAGAAGAGGGTTCCCCTTTCTCCACACCTTCCCCAACATTTGTTGTTTACTGTCCTGTTGATTTTGGCCATTCTAACTGGTGTAAGGTGGTATCTCAGTGTGGTTTTGATTTGAATCTCCCGTAACAGAGATTCTTAAAGACTGACCTCAGAACCCTCAAAATCGACCTGACCTTTCGATGTTCCTGCCCACAGTTCCATGCATACTTTGTAGCTCTCTGGACTGCCATATTCTGCCGGGTGGCTGGGCCTTGCCCCCATCTTGTTTCTACCTCTATGCAGACGAGATCTTTCTTCTGGGTCTGGGGTGGGGTACCCCTTCCCTGGACACCCACGGCAACCAATTCATCAGTCATAATGATTTGCAGATTGCTTAGTATTTTTCACTTTTGTGTTTCACTTTTCTCTCTCTCGCTCTCCTCTAGTTTCTTCCCCAACTAGACAAAGCTGCTCAAACACAAGGACTCTTGGTTACCTTCTTCTTTCCCTTGTTTTATTCCAGTGATTCTCAAACATTGGTGGGGATTTGGATCCACAGAAGGACTTTGTAAAAACAGGAAACTCAAGGCCCTGTCCTACTACAACAAATCTGTCACCTTTGTGCTTGATTAGCCCTCCAGGCAATTCTGACGCCCACCGAAGTTTGAGAACCTCTGATCTATAGATCATGTCCTTAACCCCACCTACCACGTTCCAAGCGTGAGGAGGGCCATCGCTTCCCCCAAGGCCACCCAGAGCTGGCTGTCAGCCTGTAGCCATCACCTCTTACAAATCTAGACTTCCTGCCCCAAAGAAAAACACACACTGCTCTAGTCTCTTGCCCTGCATGCCGAATGGGCTTTTCTCATGTGGCTGGGGAGAGCCGGTATATACCCTCATCCACCCCCAGTGCCTGCATCTCCCATGCTCATCTGAGGCCGGCATTCGTGGAAAGGCCAATGAAAGCCAGCCTAGGGAGGCAAGAGCAGAGAGGTGGCTCCCCGGGGATGGCCCTGAGGTACCCACCCTGGCAGCAGATAACTGTCCCTGTGTCCTGGGCTGGGCTGACCCCTCGATGAGGAGACGTCCTCAGACCTTCCACCGCAGGCAATGACTGGGTTAGCCCCAAAGGTCTGTTCTCACGGTAGAAGTAGCAAGAACGTCAGAGAGACGAAGTTTGCTTTTCTGTCTGAAATGGTTTTGTTTCTAGCCAAGTCTGGCCCCTACAGACTGGTTCCCAGGGCAGAAGACACGGTTCTCTGAATGTCAATAAGGTATCCATTCGTCACAGTCCATTTAAACTTCCTGACACTGGTTCTATCAGTAAATATTCTCAGAATTGTGCTCTGTGAAGGTATTGTTCTCAGGGCTGTGGGGAGACAAAGACAAATCAAATTGTCCCTAAATATCTGTCACTTCACTCTTTCCCCAGAGTCCCACTTGCTTCAACAAAGAAAACAGAAACAATTGATTGGTACTTTAAAATGATTTTGCTTCCTTCCTGCAGGGTCAGATGGTAATGAACTTCAGCCACTTCCCATTCTTGCAGTTTTGTTGTGTCCTAAAGCTAACATATTCCCACAGAGCAAACTCTGTCCCACACATTTCTTTTCTTTGATGGCTGTCAGGCCACTGGCTTTGTGTTGTCGGGAAGTCACTGCCTGGCTGTTTCTAATTCGTTAGGTTTCCTTTAATACGTTTTCAAATATTCTGGAATATAAAAGGCCGGATGGCTTTGGAAAGGCCAGCAGAAACCAAATTCAAAAACTTTCTGGGAGTGGGTTGACCAGTTTGGGAATAATCTTCAGTTTCCTACGATTCAATTAACATAATAATAGCAACTTTTGTTCAGAAATAGTGAGCTTCAAAGGAGCAGAGGAAAAGTGACTTAGAGACCCTGTGACATTTACTTTTTTTCTTCTTTGTGATGTGTCATGAAAGTGAGAATGGCTGGGGGAATCTTAAAGCAGGATTATAACAAAAATCAGTCTCTTGGGGGTGGTGCTGATGTGCTCCGAGCTGACTGGGAGGGCTGGGAAGGCAAACTTGTTTCTTTGAAATAAGATATAAACAAATTTTTTCAAAATATGCCCACGGGGCGCCTGGGTGGCTTAGTCATTAAACGTCTGCCTTCAGCTCAGGTCATGATCCCAGGGTCCTGGGATCCAGCCCTGTATCGAGCTCCCTGCTTGACAGGAAGCCTGCTTCTCCTTCTCCCACTCCCCCTGCTTATGTTCCCTCTCTCATTCTCTCTCTCTATTAAATAAATAAAATCATAAAAAAAAAATGTGAACCTCTTCTGAGGCCCCCTAAATTCCTCGTCCAAAGAGGCAGGAACCAGGCAGATGAAAGCCATGGCATCTGGCCATTTGATAGAGGCAATCAGTGGTGTATTGATAAATGTTTAACCACCAGCTGGGCCCGGACCCTGACCTGCAGCATTTGCCAATTTCTGTGGTGTAAATAGTCCCTCACAGGCCTGTTCCACTCTCCCAACATGAAGGCCTTCAAGGCTCTCACCAGCCCACGTGAGCCCCTCCAGCACACCACCAGAAGAAGCTCAGGTACATCAGCTCTGGAGACAGCACTGGGAGTTCAAACCCCAGCTCTGGCACTTAGTGCCTGTGGGACCTCGAGAAGGACTACTGATGTCTCCCTGAGCTCCACAATCCTCTCTGAAAAGTAGGTCCATCACAGGATTACTGTGAAGAATAAACGGGTACATCTATCATACCTAAAATAGCACCTGATAAATGATTAGTAACCATCAGCCATTTAGAGTGCTGGTGTTTTATTTCTGTAACCGAAGCAGAAGATTGGCTATGGCTTTTCTCCTATTAAAAGAAAAGAAAAGGCAGAGTAAGTATTACATAAATAATTTTGCAGCCGGGGAAATGGCATTTAACTCATACCTACGTAATGCGTCCCTCAATGCTGCATCTTGCTCTCTATAACAAGTCTTCCTCAAGTTGTAATGGGGTTACATCCTGATAAACTCATCGTAAATTGAAACTATCGAGTCAAAACTGCGTTCGCTACAGCTGACCTCCCGAACATCATAGCTTAGCCTGGCCTAACTCAAACGTGCTCAGAACACTTGCATTCCCCTACAATTGGGCACAATCATCTAGCAAAAAGCCTATTTGATAACGAAGTGTTGACTCACTCATGGAATGGATTGAAACTGTGCTGAAAATGACAAACAATGGCTTTGTGGACGCAGAAGGGTTGCTAGCACACCTTTTGTCTGCCCTCGTGATCACAGGGCTGACCCAGAGCCTCCAGCGCCATTCGGCATCCTCTGGGGATAAACTCCCATGTAACTCCTAGGAAAAGATCCAAATTCAAAATTCAGTGTAGCTTTTACTGAATGCATATTGTAAAGTCAAAAAATCAAAAAACTGTCATAAGGGGGCCATCTATATTTATTTATTTATTTTTATTACATTATGTTAGTCCATACAGTACATCATTAGTTTATGATGTAGTGTTCCATGATTCATTATTTGCATGGAACACTCAGTGCTCCATGCAATCCGTGCCCTCCTTAACACCCATCACCAGGCTCACCCATCCCTCCCCACACCCCACCCTTCTAAAACCCTCAGTTTGCTTCTCAGAGTCCACACCAGTCTCTCATGGTTCATCTCCCTCTCTGATTTCCCCCATTTCACCCTTCCTTTCCTTCACCTTACACCAGTTAGAATGGCAAAGATTAACAAGAGAGTAAACAACAAATGTTGGAGAGGATGTGGAAAAAGGGGAACCCTCCTATACTGTTGGTGGGAATGCAAGCTAGTGCAGCCACTTTGGAAAACAGTGTGGAGAGTCCTCAAAAAATTAGAAATTAGAGCTACCCTATGACCCTGCAATTGCACTACTGGGTATATACCCCAACGATCCAGATGTAGTGAAAAGAAGGGCCACATGCACCCTAATGTTCATAGCAGCAATGTCCACAATAGCCAAACTGTGGAAAGGAATCGAGATGCCCTTCAACAGATAAATGGATAAAGAAGATGTGGTCCATATATACAATGGAATATTACTCAGTCATCAGGAAGGATGAATACCCAACTTTTGTATCAATGTGGATGGGACTGGAGGAGATTATGCTGAGGGACTGTCTATATTTAAAACTCACCTCTAAAAGAGCACTGGTGTTAGAATTTGACATGACAGGGCATGGGCAAGAATTCTGATTTCTCTCTGTTGTGTCTTCCTGGGAAGAAGCCTGACTATGAACTGTGCACCTAGGAATTCATTCCGCACCCACCGAGTGCCTCTCATGTGCCCCCTGCCACCCCCTGAGCCTGCAGACACACCAGAAGGGAGCTGCAGCCCCCATGAGGGAGCACACAGCCTCTCTGAAGTTGGCCCGACAGACCAGAGAGCAGCAATTGGGTTCCTCAGACAATGTCAGGCAAACTCTACCTTAATAGCTCTTCTGACGTCTAATTTCTCTGCTCAGTGGGCCCATTGAAAGGATTTTGCTCATCCCATGTCATTTCCTGTTTTCTCTAAGACTTCAGATCTTCTGGAGGTTCCCGAAGAAGCTGACAGGCCAGGAGGCGGATATGACCCACGGAAGCGCAGCAGCAGTGGTGAGTGAGCGAGCCAGGAGGGACCAGCAGGGATGGTCCCTGCTGGTGATGGGCAATGGGACCATAACCCCAGCAGGGACCTGAAGGACCCTGCCCACCCCGGTCCTCGGCCAGGGAGAGCTGACTTCCAGTTCTCTTCTTTCTCTGCTAGCTCTGGAATTCAGTCTGAGCAAGTGTTCAGTATTCTGGAGGGACACTGGGCCTAATTCCTGGTGGATCTCTCTGATTTGATGGCAACATTCCCTGAGTTCTCATCCTTTATGGGCTTAGCTACACTGGGGTCTAGGAGGCACTTCTGGACCTTTTTGTTAATACATCATTTCCCTCACTGAGCTACATTAGATTAGGAAACCATTCTGGAAAGAAGCCACTCCCCACTACAGCTGAAGTACCTCCAGAGCAGGTGGGTGGTGGTCCAGGCAAGGAAAAGCCTCCCACTTTGAATCCTCCCAGAGGGATCCTCCCACTGTGAGTCCTCCCACAGGGCTCCTCCCTGGCACAGGTAACGGACACTCAAAAACTGATCTGTATGATCGAGCCAAACACTCTTTCCTAATGTTATTTAATTTTCTAATAGCTTAGGCCCTTGTTACGATAATTTCTAGAATTTTTATTGAATGCTAACTACGCACTGTTGCTTGCTAACATTAAGAAAGAACAACCTCTTAAACCAGAGTTTAAAGAAACAACAAGTCCCTTATGGAGGAATCTTGCTGAGCCTCTCTGACGTCAACAACTACTTAATCTCCACTCATTTATGCAAAAGGTATTTATGAAGTATTTACTATGACCAGCAGAAGTATATAAGTCACCAGGCTGCCCTCAGGTCCGCTCATAACCTAGCCAAGTTGCGGGTTCTGATTCGTGTTGTTGATCTGGGCTGAATGCGTTCTCCTGGCAGAAGTTATCCCTGTGTGTGAAGCATGGGGATGTGGCACCTTGGGTAGATTTTCCACTTAACTGGTCACCTCTGCCCTTTCCAGACTGGAAGCAGAAGGTCTGCATTCAGTACCCCAGAGCTGCTTTCATAGCAACTGTCTTGTGAGGGATCTCTTCCATTTCCTTAGCTTTAGGAGTTCATTTATGTGTCTTCTTTAGTTGGGACGGCGTCTCTGTGATTCCCACATGAGAATCCTCTGTGATTCTCCTTCCTAAATAAGCATCAACATTCACCCAGGCCCCCCCTTGCCAAGCCCACTCACATCTGCTAGAGCGCACTGCTAGGCAGAGGATTCTTTGGCATCATCTGGGGAAAGCTGCATTTTCAGATCAATGCAAACATTCACTGAGCACTTAGCAGTGCCATTAGAGAGACAAATTAGTGTGCCGGCTGCCAGGGGGACCTCACAGCAGGGCCGTAATGCTGCAGAACCCCCAGCCCAAGTCTGTCTAGCACCGTAGATAAGGCAACTGAGTTTGGTCAGAATTCTTCAGCATCTGAGCACGAACTCACCAGACATGGGTATTAAAAACCAGACCCTCATGTTAACACTTCAAGTCTCGTCACCTGTGCTGTCCTCTGAGTCTGACTTCTGTCTACACCCTTCCCTGAATGTCTCACCCAATTGCTGATGGTCTTCTCATGACTAACTGCACCAACATATTTGGTCCTCGGCCCCTGCTTGCTCTGGAGGCTGACCACTGGACTTCCCTCGGTGGTCCCGTGGCCTCAAAGCAGTGACCTTGGTCTCTCAGCGTCAATCTCCTCATCTCTGAAATGAAGGATAGTGACCATACTGAATCCATAAGGTGTTGTGACCATTCAATGAAATAATGAATGTGAAGACTCCCCACACTTGGATAACTCTGAAACTTGAGGACCCTTTTGCTGCCTCCAGATGCCCGCTGCCCACCAGACACAGCCATCTGAATGGGGAGTAAGCATCGTGAAGTTAACACACCCAAACTGGACTCTTCATTTGCTCACCTGCCCACCCACCCCAACCAGCTCTTTGCCCTTGTCCCTGTTCAGTAAAGAAGAGTTCTGTTCTGCTAGTCAATCTTACTCCAGGTCAGAGCTTTTGGCCTCAGACTTGACTCCCCCTTCTTCTCGTGTCTTGTAGCCGATTTGTCAGTAAATCTTACTTTCTGCTCTTCAAAATCATTCCTGGCATGTGCCTACCACTCACCTTCCTGCCTCAGGCATCCTGGCCAGCAGTATTAGTGCTCTTGCTCACCTCTTCCTCAGGAGTTAAGGTCTCTGCCCTGGAGATTTCTTTACCCAAAAAGTGGTCTTCGATAAGTTTTTATAATGTGAGGGAGCTATATTTGGGAATCATCAAAGTGAAGCATATTTGCTTCTAATAAACCCATCATGAGGTCATTAAATGTCAGAGGCACAACATAGAGCCTCCCTACTCTCAAGTGTGGCCCATGGACCAGCAGCCTGGACATCACTAGTGAGGCTGTTAGAAATGCAAAACCTACTTACTCATCAAGCAAAAAAACAAAAAAAAACCAAAAAAAAAAAAAAGAAATGCAAAACCTCAGGCCTTTCCATCCTAAAAATGAATGTCCTGCAGAGGAACATAGTAAACTATGCAGAATCATAGTTTGCATATTAATCTTATTAAAGTTGATGAAGCAAGATGAGAAGTCATCTAGTCCAACTCCCTCCCTTCCAATACATATAACAGATACATACACGCACAAACACATACTGTATGGATGAGGAAACCGAGGCACAAAGTAATACACTCAAAGACACAAAGTTAAATATTTGCCACTTTTATGTTAAGAGGCATTTTCAAGCCTAATTTCAAAGAAATCTGTTGAAAGAACTTAGCAAGCAATAAACTTTTATAAAGCTTTGGGGATCTATTAACTATTCCTTTGATCAGCAATAGCTTTCTTTACAATGCACCCTTGCATTGTAAAGGGGAAGCTGGAGGGATTAATTATACAGCAGTTTGCTTCAAAACATGTTCTTGTGATTGGATTTAATCCCCTTCCACACAATGTGGGAAACAATGCAGAGAAAACACCCTGCTTGTGTGTCCAGGCTCCCACGGGTCTCCCCACAGTCATGGCATGGAGGGTGCTGGCCTTTCAGAAGCAGCACTTGGCTTCCAGTCACAAGCTGTTCTGCTTGTTGACATGCTTTGTTTATGTTCTAAAAATTACACAGTGCATACAGGTGTTATTTCTGCCAGCTAGGTGTCATGTCAAAATCCTCGAGCAAGATTTCCAAAGGCTCCTTGGAAGAGAATACAGGTCATACTCCTTTCTTTCTTACCAAGTGTGCAGTCTCTGTTTTCTCTCTCATGAAAGATGTTGGGCTGGTCTGACGGTTTCTGGTTATTGTTTTCAACACTCTTTGTGGATGCATCCAAAATATAGAGAGGAGAGTTGTTGGTCTTCACCTTTGGCCAAAAACTCCACCTGAAGCTATGTGGTGAGCAAAGGGAGCCTACTTCAGCTCAAAATGCCAAATAATGACGTTATTGGCTGCCTTCAATAATTGCATTTCAGTACGCCTCTATGTGATTATAACTTTCCTGGAAGAGAAGCAGAGGGAAAAGAACATAAGTAAGACGAATTCCTAGAAATATTCTTCAAAAAGAACTGGGTTGATCACATCCACTGGAGAATATTACAAAGCCCAATGATACCTTACTTTTCACTGAAGCAAAGAAATTTTGCCCAGAAAACAAAAAAAAAGCTCAGATTTGGAAAATTTATCCTTGCCTTTAACACACACTAGTTTTATATCTCACATTTTGATTTATCACCCAGAAAATGAAATAAATATTTTAATGCCTTCTTTGACAGATACCCTAGTACCTAGATGTCTCAGATCTAAAACAGGTAAAGGTCTTTTTAAAAGAATAGGGGACTCTCTTTCCAGCTCTGTGGAGGGCTGAATGTTTAGAGAAATTTTTTTCCACTGTAGCACACTTAAAATCGCTGGGAAAATGAATTAAAAAGAAAGTTCCAGTTAATGCATGGCTGAACTGTCAGCAAAATAAGGCAATTCCTTGGAATCTAGAAATGACAATAAAGCATGAGTCCAGAGACATAAACAGGTGAGGGCCATAGTTTATTCTGCACATCCCTGGGGCCTCAGATTGGGGAAGAATAAGCCTTGAGTATGGTCAGTAGGGAGCAAGACCTGGCAAGCAGGCAGAGTAATAGGTACACTGAGGGGGGTGCCTGGGTGGCTCAGTGGGTTAAAGCCACTGCCTTTGGCTCAGGTCATGATCTCCAGATCCTGGGATCGAGCCCCACATTGGGCTCTCTGCTCAGCGGGGGGCCTGCCCCCCCTCCTGCCTGCTTCTCTGCCTGCTTGTGATCTCTCAGTTAGATAAATAAATATAATCTTCAAAAAAAAAAAAAATACGATGAGAGGCCCTTGGGGAAAATGCTGATACTCCAAAAGGCACCCTTTATGCCACTAGGAAAAATGAATGTCCTGCAGAGGAACTTAGTAAAGAAAAATGTTATATTGGTCTTAACTCAAGTTGGGAAGAAAAGAAAGAAATGAAATAGGAGCAGGAAGGAAGGAAAAGAGAAAGCAAAGGACAGAAGAAATTCTTCTTACTTGGGTTTAGGGCCTGAATTCATACTACCTCTGTGAATAAAATAAAATGATATAAAATTTTAGATGAATTTATTTAAAGTGGCCCAGCTGGACAAATGCACAGGCATTTGGCAGAAGTAATACAAATGGCCTCTGGAGGAAGAGAATTTAAACTGAGACCTCGGAAATTTCCACAAATGAACTTTCAAAGGACAGGTGCTAAACATTGAAATACACCAAATACATGAGAAAATGAGCTAGCATGTGTAAGAATTAGCAAAAAAATCACCTTTTTTTATCATCAGACTTCAGAGACTGTATATGTTGGAATTATCAAATAAAGAAATATTTAACCACATAGTTAGATATATTTAAAGATACAAAAAATGATCTAGAACATATAGAGTAAGACACTATCAAAGTTGAACAGGCAAATTTTAAGAAAACCAAACAGAACTTTTAGAAATTAAAAGTTTCTAAAAACTTTTAGAAATTAAAAAAAAAGAAGTAGAGGGGCGCCTGGGTGGCTCAGTCCTTAAGCATCTGCCTTCAGCTCAGGTCATGATCCCAGGTCCTGGGATCAGGCCCCACATGGGACTCCCTGCTCAGCAGGGAGCCTGCTTCTCCCTCTCCCTCTCCCCCTGCTTGTGTTCCCTCTCTCGCTGTGTCTCTCTCTGTCAACCAAATAAAATCTTTAAAAAAAAAAAAGAAAAAAAGAAATTTGATTGTTGGATTTACTAGCATATTGGATATAGCTGAAGAGAGAATAAGTCGCATGGAATACACAGGCAAAGAAATTTCTTACAGTAGAGCCAGGGAGACAAAGGAATAGAATTCATGACAGTGAAACAGACACAGATGAGCAGGAAAGTCCAGGATGCATTTAACTGGCACTTCAAAGGTACATAATGAGAGAATAGGGGAGAGACAATATTCAAGAAAATAGTGGCTAATATGTTTCAAAATTGATTAAAGACACCATTCCTCAAATTCAGAAATTTATACTTAGACCCATCTTTGCAAAACTGAAGAGTTACAAATGTTAAATGCAGAATGAAAGACAGATTACCTGCAGAGGAATGAAAACTAGACAGACAACTCTTTCTTGTAAGTGACAACAGAACCAAGTAACAGTAGAAACAATACCTTCAGTAATCCAAAAGAAAAGTAACTCTTCAGATACAACTGTAAATGGAGCAAAAGCAAAACTCTTTCAAGAATATATATTCAGACAAACACTGTGTCTACAGTGCAGTGAAGAAAGAGCCGCTCAAGAAATTTCAAAACAATGTAGTTCAGAGAGGAAAATGTGACCTCAAAGGAAGGACTAAGAAGCAAGGAATGAAGTCCGAAGAAAGAACCAAGTGAACATTGGCTACATAAAAAGATAACGATGTTAGCAAAAAGTTGTTACTAAAACACTAACTGAAATACTGGATATTTAAGTAATAAATGGGCATTGAAAGATTCTCATATTAATTGGAAGGAAATTAAAGATATTCTTTCACTTTAGATTTTATTAAGTTAAATATACCTCATAAAATTTTTAGAATAGCCACTAGAATATTAAAAAATAGATTTAACCTTATAACCTTAAAAGAAGAAAGGGGAGAGGGCACAGAAGTAGAAGAAAAAGCGTGGGAAACTTGAGACAAATAGAAAACACAAAATGCTAGAAAAGAATCCCAATTTATCAGTAATCAAAATTAATATAAATCCACTAACCCCTAGATAGAGCTTTACACACTGAATTATTTAAATGACTACTTATGACAATCTAAAATATAAGGATGTAGAAAGTTTAAAAGTTAAAAAAAATACATATATTTGAAAAGGCAAAAGAAAGATTGTAGAACTGTACTAATGTATAAAAAAAATGAACATTAAAATTGTAAAAGCATTACTAGAGAAAAAAAAGCATCATTACATGATCATGTCCACTTCAACAAAAGATACGAATTCTAAACTTGTTTCTGCTTATTATATAGCCTCAAAGTGACAGGAACTCAAGGAGCAATTGACAGAAGTATTAGGGAAATTGACATCCCTCTTCATAGTGAGAGGTTTTACATGCCTCTGAAGTCATTAGCAAAGCAGATGCATAAAAAGATTCAGGATTTAGAGGATCTGAAGACACATTTGACAATCCTAGTCTAATTGACTTAAAAAGGGCACTCCATCTTACAAATGGAGAATTCACATTCTTTTTAAGGATGCAGAATAATTTAAAACATTGATCACCTGCTAGACCATAAGGCAAGCTTCATAAATTTTCACAGAATTAATATCATAGAGAACACACCTTTCTGACTGTAATGCAAATAAGATCAAAACCAATTGCCAAAAGATAGAGGAGAACCCATCATTTTGGAAATTAAAACACACACTGAGAAAGTTCATGTGTCAAAAAAGAATATAATGAAAATTGGAATATACTTAAAATAAGTCATAATGAAAACACTACATATCAAAATTTGTGGGATGTAGCTAAATTGTAACTAGAATATTTTGCTTTCAAAATATTCTATGAGCACCTGGCTGGCTTAGTCGGTTGAGTATCTGACTTTGGCTTGGGTCATGATCTTGGGGTCCTGGGATCAAGCCCTGCATCAGGCTCCCCACTTTTTTTTTTTTTTTTGAGAAAGAGAGCACAAGCAGGGAGAGAAAGAATTTTAAGCAGGCTCCACACCCAGCCCAGAGCCCAATGTGGGGCTCGATCTCATGACCCTGAGATCATGACCCAAGCCTAATTCGAGTCGGGTTGCTTAAGCAACTGAGGCACCCTGGCAACTCTATGATCACTAAGAATATTTTTAAGAATAAAGGATATGAAGCAAAGGGTAGTAATGAAAAAGAATGACTGTAATAGCGTCATAAGAAAATAAAAGAATCTCATGACCAACTTCATGCCAATAAATTTTAAAACTTTTTTTTGGATGGGCACATACCAAGAAAAATATCAATGACCAAAATCTAACTCAGGAAGAAATAGAAAATCTGAGAATTTTAATTTACCTCTAGTCATGATAGAAACTGAATCAGTATCTCAAATTTTGCACAGCGAAAATACCAGGCCCAGACAACTTTTTAAGTAGATTCAACCAAACATTTAAGGGATGGAAAATTTCCAGATTATGTAAGCTCTTTCAGGAAAATGAAAAAGTTGCAGGGAAGAAGGGCCACTACATTCTTTAACTTAGTTTATGAGGCTAGTCTAATACTGACCTCAAAAGCAACTGAAGGCAGCTTAAGAAAGGAAAATCTCTGGCTAGTTTCCATCCTGAACATGGATGCAGAAATCTGAAACAGAATGTTAGTATACTGAATCTGATAATTTTTTTAAAGATTTTATTATTGGAGAGAAAGAGAGAGAGAGCACGAGCTGGGGTAGGGGTCGAGGAAGAAGCAGACGCCCTTGCTGAGGGGGGAGCCCGATGTGACACTCGATCCCGGAACTCTGGGGTCACAACCTCAGCCAAAAGCAGATGCCTAACCTACTGAGCCACCAAGGCACCCCCAGTACAATAATTATTTTTTTAAAGTAATGCGTAATTACCAAGTTAGATTTAGTTCAGGGATGCAAATTTGTATTTATGTTAGATAAGCAAGTAACGTAACTTGCACATTACCAGCTTGAAGAAGAAAAGCCAAATAACCATCTCATTGGAAAACAAAGCTGTGGTCCTCACAGGACACAAGTCCTGTGGTCCTCACAGGACCATAAAGTGAAAGAGAAAGAATATGAAAAAGGAAAGGAGGAAAGTCCTTTGAGGATATGGCAGAAACTAAAGATTCATTTGCTTCCATAACATTAGAAAATATGTCTGCATTATGGATATATTCTTTGAGTACTTGTCCTGGGTGATATCAGCAGCAGATTATTTTTAATAAAACAAATTTAAAGCAGCAAACATAAAAAACATATGGTATATTTATAGTAAAATATTCACCTTTCTTTATTCTTTTCCCCTCAAATCAAGGTGTTAGAAATAGTCCATAGGAATGGTTTTTTAAATCTTTTTTTTTTTTTTTTTTGTGCAGTGGTCTGCTTTCAGTCATATAGTTAAAAATACATTTGGGGGTCACTTCAAATAATTTTCAGCATAGCTCACAAAAATGGTACACATTTTGAACCAGACGGCTAATGGATATTCAATAAAAAGCTTAAAATATTGTGAAACTGCAAAATTGCAAAATCAGTTTAAACTGATATATAGCCTATGAAGTCTCCCTTTTTAACTCTAAGAATTTTCTAGGAACATTCTCTGCATTTTCCTGCAGATTCTCAATATTCTTTTAGAAGTATCCAATTTTATTCTCATGGGATCGAGTATTTACACCAAGCTCTTAGGAAATCACATAATACCAATGAAGAGTATCATTGGCTTCCACTCAGTTCAAATTAGTAAGGATTCAGATATTGAGGCAGACAAGGTCCATAGGATCGTTTTCCACTTACCTACAAACCAGAGCTCCTCCAATGACTACATATTTATGCCTAGGCTTCCAAGGAATCATTGAATTTCATGCCCAGGCTCTGGAACTATAAACTGTAGAGAATAGATGTTTACTGAGCATCAGTACGTTTACAGAGACACTTGTTCTGAAACATGTTTTCTGCATCCCAGTTGTTGAGGTCATTTTCAGGACAGTGGAGATGTCAAGGCAGTAACTGAAATAGGTTATAGAGTTTTCTGTGATGTACTTCTTCTCCTTTACTGATACTTCCTTACAATCTGAAGGGAGACCAAAGGGAAGAAGAAAGCAGCAATGTGTTCTTTTAAATGTCAAGTCATCTAACTGGTAGGTTAATTTAGACACCAAAACTCTACTGGAAACTTAGAAATGCTTGCCACATTTTTGTTTGAAGAGATATATGTGGTGAGAATAAGGCTGTCGTGTTGGTCCCTGGAGTAAAGGTGGCTGATTGAACAAGTTAAGGCAGAGCCCTTGCAATACCCATCAGGGATCTCCCCCAGCCATTCATCTGGCCGGTGAAAATTCCTGCCCATTTGGGGTAGCTTTGTTCTTTATTTGAGACCACAGTGTGGCTGCTTAAATACAAAAGGAAAAGAATTACATATTTCAAAACCAACTAAATGAGAATCCATTATTTCTTTTCTATTCTGAATAATGGTCCCAATGCACTGATGTTAAGAGATGGAGGAAATATTTTGAAGTTCAAGGTTAAAACTTTAGGGGCATCTGGGTGACTCAGTCAGTTGAGTGTCCCACTAGATCTGGGCTCAGGTCATGACCTCAGGTGAGATCAAGCCCCAAATAGGGCTCTGCACTCATCAGGGAGTCTGCTTGAGATTCTCTCTTTCCTTCTTTCTCTGCCCTTTCCTCCCATCTCTCAAGTAGATAAATCCAAAAAAAAAAAAAAAAAAAAAAGCTAAAGCTTTAATGTGCAAAATAGAATATAGATATCAAGAAACTGGAATCAAGATATGGAAAATAGATAAAAGAATCTGGTATTTAGAAAAGGTTATTCAGATACAATTAGGCCATACCTCACCCACTGTTCCATTAACAAATGATTTGATACTTTCAACAGATAAATAACATTGTTTCAAAGATGAATGAAACGCGCCACCAAACAAGGCCAAGCCGTGAACACAATTGCCAAGTATTCAGAAGGCGGCGTGCTCGCTGAAGGCATGGACGTGGGTGTGGGCACGCAGAGAAGGCGGTACAGAATGCCACCTGGGGAGGCAGGGGAAGCCTCACGTGGAAGATGACATGAAAGCTGTGTCACTAAGATGAGGAAAAGGCAGTGAGGAGCAAAGTAGAAGCTATGGCACAGGGAATACATAAAGCCACATCTTCTAGGCATGATTCCAAAACATCGTGACTGGATTCATAAAGCACCTGCTTTTTCTTGTCTCCCTCAGTGTTTACTTATCCAGAAAATGGCACTGATGATTTCAAACACCAAGCAAAGAACATAAACCACCAGGTATTTATCGCTGTGTTAACCTTAAAAAATTGCTTTACCAGCAAAATACAAGTTTATTCAGAAACAGCAGAAAAAGTCAATGCAGGACAAGTACACTCCCCAAAACCGTAGGCAATCCCACCAAACAAAGGAGGGAAAGGCTATTTTATAGAGGCAAGGGGGGTTGGGGGGAGAATGCTTTAAAGAAAAAGTCCAAAGTCCATTGGAGGAACCTAGGAACGCTAAGTATGGCGGCTTTTCGTTGGCTGAGCTGAGACTGTCTCTTATTGGCTGAGCTATTGCCCTTCCCTCCTGCTGGATAGTAAACTAATAGTTAAATAGTATCCGCAGCAAGGTCTCTGTCTTCTTGCTGGGTCCAAACTGACTCTGAGTAACAGGCCATAATAGCTCCCCCTGCCCAACCTCCTGACTCCATCTTAGTGAGAATTCCCTTTATTAATTTTCACAAATGTCACAGAAGATAGAACAGGCAGGGCCCTTAGATCCCATTGCAGGTCACTACCCAAGTGGGTTATGAAATCAAGTTAGTAGGTCCCAGAACAGAATAGAGTGTAGAATAGAACAGAAGAGAATAATGCAGCATAAACGTGCCATAGCATAGATAGCATAAAACTGTGCATCACAATGCATCAAAAGTAAGAAGGATAAGTATTGTGTTGTATACTTTTTGTTACCATTGTATATGTTATATACAAATTGATATATACCGTAAAGTGTGTAAATTATATAATCTATTATGACCATATTTTATAGTATGTAAGCATATAGTTACTTTATGTTTATTTATAAATAATACTATATAATTATATCTATATATCTATATAATTAGAACAGGATAGGCTAGGACAGAAGTATATAACTTAAGGTACTTGAGCTTTGGATAGAGTGAATCAAAGTTGTGTACAACTTTTGTTTATGTTGTATATAGTATATGTTTATCATATTACTATGTATTTAAATATATTATACAATTATATATTAGATATGTAATTTTATATACATATATAACTTAAATATGTGTATACATTACATATGTTATATTGTATTTTATAATAGTAATATTATACAGTTATATTTTGTATATTATATAATTTGTATTTATTATATATTACAAAGTGAAAACATTTATATAGCATTGACATATATTTGCATAATAATAATGGGTAATATTTATATACCATTGTAAGACTCTTGGATAATTTATAAATTGGGGACAACAATTGGGAGGTGTTGTGAGTATGCTAATGCATGTAACATAATGCCTGGCACACACGGTAAGTTATCAAAATGGTAGCTTTTATTACCATTATTGCAAGGTTTCATGGTCAGGAGATGGTGATTCTTTGATAGAAACTAAATCAGTCTGATGTCAAACACTATGCTTTTTTCACAACTTGCATGAACTAATTGCCCTTGACTATACCAGAGTCCCTTTGATAGGCTAGGTACCAAATTTTAGGCTAACTGATAAAAAGTCAATTTTAGGAAGTGAAAGTTGTTTACTAAGATTCATATGTCCCTATTTCTATAGCATGAATATTCCCATTCTTGGGGCCAAGCCTGTCACTTTTCATGAACAACTGCAGCAAAGAAAAAATTGATTTGAAGACATTTGTAGTTATTTCTGACAGATTTCCACACAATTGGTTTTGGTTTCTAATGAAATCAAACTCAGCTAAGAAATTAAAAATAAACCTATGGTTGAAACAAGACCTGAATAATAGACATTTTAACACTCACAGTCCTTACACTAGAATTACCTTGCATTCACTTATTTATTTTCCGTTTTCCTCCTTCCTTCTCTCATTTTTCTATCATTTTCTCTTTCAGGGATCTCTTTCCAAAGAACCACTACAGATGAACACCTATGTTGCCTTGTACAAATTTGTACCACAGGAGAATGAAGATTTGGAAATGAGGTAAAAAGAAATTTTTTTAAGAAAAAAGAAAATTTAAAGCCAGTGTTTTTCATATGAAACAAAGAATTCAATTAGTGCTACATCCTAATGCCATAGAGCAGCGATTGTTACATGTGAGCGAGTGCCTAGTGACATGTCGGGCTGGTTAGCAGATTACTGGGCCCTATCCCTGCAGTTTCTGATCCTGCAGGTCTGGGGGGGCGGGGCTGTAGAATTTTCATTTCTAACTGCTCAGCAGGTGCTTCTGATGCTGCTGATCAGAGACCCCACTTTAAGAAGCACAGTTTTAGTGCATCAGCAGCATCAACACCAATGGTTGTTTGCCTGAAGCTTGAGCATCGAATGCACTTTGCATCTTGTGCAGTCTAATAGGGAATCAAAACTATTTACTGGCCAAATTGACACAGATTAAAGGATCAAACTAAAACCATTTGTTTATCCTGGCAGCTCCCCCCTGCTGCACACCCTGATCTGTGCTTTTGTTTTGGGATCCATCCCACTTCATGGCACCTGAAACACAGGGGAGGATAAGGTGAGCTTTGGGACCCTCGTGCAATCCGAGCACAGTTTAGGTTGCTCCTGTTTCAGGGGTAGGGAAGTTGGAGTTCGTGCTGAGTTCCCATGATACTTGTGCAACCTTAAGCAATGTATAAACATCCCATTGCTCTGATTTCCTTACTTATAAATGAATAACAATGACCTCTTCACCCTGAGGTATTTTTGAGGGTGAAATGAATAATGTTCGTAAAGCATATAGCGCAGTTCCTCATCATCATAAACACTCAGTAACTGACAGTTCTTACAATTTTCATAATGCCGCGTTCACTGACCCATCTCAGAGAAAATGCTTTATTCCTTTCCTCCATGTATGACCCCAAAACATAAGGGTTTGTTGTTTTTTGGCCCTAGAGCAGGAGAGAAGGGGCTGCTTTTCTAATCAGGTGTTCCCTCTAGATCAGTATTTTTCTTCTTCTGAGGAGAACAGAGAGCTAAATTAGCACCGAAAAGTATTGAAACGCCAGAGCATTAGGGATTTAGCCTCCATCTTGAGGTGGGCTCCACTTGTCTGACTGTCACGGAGGCCAAGCCACCAGTTGCTAGTCACTCACTTCACATGGCTTCTGGAAGGTGTCGTCTCATGGAGCTCTTTGGGCTTCTCCTCCTCAGACTGTGCCATTGCTCAGGCACGATCCCTCCCCTGCTTGCCTGAATGTGGTTTCCCACTTCTTTCACTTTACCCAAAGCCCCATAAAAGGAAAGAACTACCAGAAAGTCTCCAGTTACCCTCCTTTGCCGGGTTTCATGTGCCATGAGGTCAAGCCCAGCAACTTGGCTGCCCCTCATCTGGCAAGACTCCGTAGCCGTTGCGTGTGTCCTGCCAGAGTCTGGCTCGTACCTGAGGTCAGCTTGCTTTCAGGATTCATTTGCCATCCTCTCCCAAGTGATTCTTGGGCCTTTCCAGAGCAGAGTTCAGGGCCTGAATCCTGGCGCCTGGGATCTGTTCAGACAAGTGGGCTCTTGTAATCTGAGTTTTCTCCATCCTTGAGTAGGACTTGCCATGCTGAACCCACTGGCTCGAGCTATAAACAGACCCGAAGAGTCTGGCGTCTGCACAGCAGGATGTGAAGGCATTTACTCAAGTGAAGCTCTCTCAGAGATAGAACCAGCCCTAGGGGTCAGAGCCTGCCTGGGAGTCATCGCTGGGGGGCTGCCCTGCCTCCAGCTGACTGTCCACAGTCAACCCTCTGCCGATGAAGACGAGGGTGATATCTATTCACGTTGCAATAAATACCGTTTATCATGTCCTTCCTGGGGCCGTCTCTTGGATATCTAGACTTGAAACTGGATCGACTTCCCAGTGTCAGTCCCACCACTTTATACCAGAAGATTATTCTGAAGTCAGCGGATGAAAGGAACAATTCCAGAGAAATTGAGGATGTTATTAGGGTCCTGAGGAATGGTGTCTAGCTGCCTGGTGTGGTGGTCATAAATTTTTGTGCTTATCTTAGACAGTTGCAGGTCATTAAAAGTCAAGTTGTCTGGTCACGAATCAAACATTTACAGTCTGCTCTGAGGCAAACAGGACTATTCATTCCCAGGAGTGAAATGCCTGCGTTACATAGACTGCAAGATTGGAGTGATAAATCATACTTTTTCCTTCTTTCTTTTCTTTTTTTTTCTTTCTTTCTTTTTTTTTTTTATTGCCAAGAGAGTGTATGTTCCCAGTTTAAAGAGCCAGGCACTTGATTTAGAATGTATAAAGCAGTGCTTTGGGAATTTGATATAATTCCTTGAATGAACCGACACTTTGTGAATTATCCTCTGCTCCTCATACCATAAGGTAGAAAAAATTCCTTTTAACAAAATATCTTTCTTATCCACCTACATTCTCATCCAGCGGAACACGCAGATGGGTATTGTCCTCAGGGCAGAGGTCAAATGAGGTGAGGGCACAGGGAATGTTTGGACTGTAAACTTGAGGGCAAAGAAGACCCAACTGGCAAAGCCAACAGCTATAACTCAGAGTGGCTGAACCATTGCTTCATCAAACATCCATTATGTATCTGCTCAGGAGCAGGGAAAGCTTTTTGGCCAGCAGCTAACAGTCCAAACCTTTCTACTGACCTCCATGGAGGTCACCCTTTCCTGATACCCCCAATCAAGGTGCGATTCTTCTGTTATCTCTTTTCATGACACCGTACCTCTTTCCTTTAAAGCACTGATCTCAACTTATATTTCTATATTTCTGGAATTATTTATTTATATTTCTGGAATTATTATCTGGAATAATCTGGAATTACTATTATCTGGAATAACCTGGAATTATTATTATAAACTCCTTGAGAACAAATCTGTCATCGCTAGCCTGTCTATCCCTGTAGCATAGGACAGTTCTTGAAACACAGTAGATGCTTAATGAATAAGCGATGAGGGAATGGGCGAGTATGGTGGAGATGAAATGAACTAATGTGCCTGCCATGCACAATTAGTGGGCATGTCAAGTACGTGATAATATCACGGAAATGATAAAAGGGGAAGCAAACCAAGCTCAGAGGGCTTAGCCAGGACCTCTTTCCTGGAGGAGATGGGTCTTAAGCCCATGATGAATATTATTTGTCAAGAAGAAATGGTAGAAACGGAGATCAAAGGGTTTCAGACAGTTGGGAAGAAGCCCTGGTAAGCCCTTACAGAGTGCTCAGGGTTGCGGGGTGGAGGAGTAGGCCTCAGAAAGTTTCTCAGAGTCCTCCCCCCTCAGTCCTAGGGCAGTGAGTCCTCCTCTTAGAAGTCCCATGGTCCTATCATTGGTCTCCTAATTGCTGTCTAAAGGCAGAGGCTTTCATGAAGTTATCCATTACCTCCCCAAATTGCTGGAGCTCACAGGATAATAGCTCTGTCCATGCAGCATGAGCTTGAGAGCCAGATAGAACAAGGCGGCAGGGCAGAAAAGAGCACTATTGGGGAGTCACAGAGACCTGGATCTGCCTCCCGGCACTGATCCTTCCCAGATGCATCTATTTCAGCCAATGATGTAATCTCTGGTGGGGGCAGTTGGGGGAGGGGGGCTCAGTTTTCTCCTTCCTAGGGAGACTGAGTATTAAACCAGATAATGTAAATAAAAGGTGAGATTTTGTGCCCAGTACAAAGCAAGGTGCACAGTGTATTTTAGATACCTTCTTGATTTGCATCTTTTCACAATATGTTTCATTTCCAAGTCCTCTGGATCCCATCAACACTACCCTAAGGATATAATAGTTGAAAAAACACAGTCAAAGTTTCTCTCTGGCCCCTGAGCATGTCCAGTGGAACTTCATCTGATTTGTTCAACCAAAAGGAGATTGTGAGACCCTGTCCCTCACCTGCTGAATCCATTTTGCAGTTGCTGACTTATAGGTACAACATTTTACCCCTGACATGAAGGACGCGGTGCCAACATGCATGGGATCCCCAGACTATCACTGACCATTTGGGGTCTGATAACAGTAAAAAAACATTCCTCCATCTGTGTGAAATGAGCTTGTATAGTAGATAAACTTCTGAAATTAGGATCTTAAACAGTTTCTACCAATAACCCTTATTATCAATTTTTTAAAAGCTTTGGAAATTACACTTTATGGATTGCCAGCTTAATACATGAGCCAAGCTTTTTAAAATGCTACTTGAAATACAAACTGGAGAACCCCATTATAATCAGCACTGGCACCATTATCCTATATGCTCCCTCGTGAGCGCACACAGTGTGTCCATCCTCCTGGCTTAGTGGGTGAGTATATGTGTGCGAGACACATATGCACATACACTCCCACACGCTCACAGTCCGATACACACTCACATTCATACGCCCATGCATGCTCAGATATGCATTCACTCACGCATGCACGTGCGTGCACACACACAAACACACACACACACACACAAACACACACACACACAGTTAGCAAGAGCTTGATAGCTTGATAGTTTTTCTCCTTCCACATTTACAATGTAACCAGTCCCACTATCCTTGCCGATTTGGGGTTTGGAAGTCTTCAAAACAGTCTCAGAGCCCTTGCTTATTATTCACACCAACACACCTTTTAAAAATCGCTAAGAATAGGGGCACCTGGATGGCTCTGTGGGTTGAGCATCGAACTCTCAGTTTGACTCAGGTCATGATTTCAGGGTCCTAGGATGGAACCCATGTAGGCTCTTCACTCAGCACAATCTGCTCATCCCTCTCCCTTCCCACCTGCTCCTCCCCACCTCCCACCCACACCTGTGTGTGTGTGTGTGTGTGTGTGCACTTGCTCTCTCACTCTCTTTCTCAAATAAAGAAAATATCTTTTAGAAAGTAAAAATAAAAATCAATAAGAGTGATTTTTATGGCTTCGCCATGCTGGCATATCATGTAAATAAGCAGCAGTTGTAAATAACTCCAAGTAAACACAAACCCCTGAAACATTTTAGGGGCTCTGAAATAAAGGATGGGGAGTAAATAAAATACTGATGGGTTCAGATGCATATTCTAGTGAACATATAATGCCTATTCAAAGAATCCATCTTGGCTTCCCACATCAAAGTCATTTTCATTTTTATTAGTTCTCCCCAAACAAATTTATATGATAATGGCCATGTTTTCTAAGGGGGAAAGAAAAAGCAAAAAAGAAAAAAGCTTAGGAGCCAGGAGAGGGAAAGAGGGAACTGCTTTTTCAACATTATTAAATTCTAAGATACAAATTAATATCCACTTCAGTGTGTGTCCGAACACCTAAATTGAGGGGCTTCAAAGAAAACTGTGTTTTCTTTTGTAATCCCAAATAAGGACTTAGGTTCCTGAATCACCAGCCTCTTTCTTGGAAGCAGGGAGTCTCAGATTTTTTCCGTGGTTGAGTCTGAATGAAACCAGGCAACCATTCGTCTCATTAGCTAATATTCATGAGAACCTCTGGAGATGGGATGGCCTGAATTCATCTCTTTCTGATTTTTTTCAAAGCACCACTTGAAATCGAGTTAAAACTGATTTTAACCCTTCTATGGCTGTTCTCAGGATTTGTTTCTTTTTTTTTTTTTTTTTAAGATCTTAAGAGACAGAGAGTGAGAGAGAACAGGAGAGGGAAGAAGGTCAGAGGGAAAAGCAGACTCCCCATGGAGCTGGGAGCCTGAGGCAGGACTCGATCCCAGGGCCCTGGGATCATGACCTGAGCCAAAGGCAGTCACTCAACCAGCTGAGCCACCCAGGTGCCCAAGAATTTGTTTCATCTCTTCACTGCTCACCATGTGGTGAATGAGCATTGACTCGATGCTGGGTGAACAGTGCACAGGCCCTGCCCTCTAAGAGCTCAGGTGGTCCTCAGGCTGGGGGGATTGGGGTGCAGAAGAGTAGACAAGAAAGCACACTGCAACATGAGGTGTTGTGGGCAGGGAGGTAATTCAGGATGCTGCCACAGCACCTTAAGGAGCCAGGGGAGGCCAGGGAAGGCTTTGCAAGGAGGTAACATCATAACCAAGCCAAGATTCCCAGCAAGAGGGGACCCGGTGCCTATGCAGCTTAGTTAGTGAGCTGTCATTTTCTCTTTCCAGTAAGGAAAGGATAAGGAAGAATAGGTTCAATAGCAGAACATGAGAATGACTTTAAGAGGTAAGAGATGGGGGGAAATTTGCCAACCCCATTACAAAGAAGTGGTGTAAATTCATTGCACAGGTGGGAGCATATTTTCATAACTACATGCATTCCAGTCCTCATTCTGAAAAGACTATCTTCAACTTCAGTAGAGCTTAGTGAATGGACACCTTGCTGTTTTAGTTCATATTCCATTGAGACAGTTTATGGTTCTTTACCTTTTGGGGTAAGTTGAGGGAACCAGGGCCAAGAACTGACAGGTAGAAAGTAGAGCCTCAGGCTGGAAACCAAGGAGACATACTTCCGGTCCACTGGTCTTTTTCCTACCCCAGATTTTCATCCTGAATTGACTGTGTGGGCATGCTCTCCAATGAGGTTGACAATTCCTTCTAGTCAGCAGACTGAGACAGCGTATTAATTTATCCCATGTTGGCCATTCATATGCCTTCTTAGGAGTTTATTAGGATTGTTAAGCCTTGTTTTTAAGACCAGGAAGCTTGTGATCTATGGAATGTGTTCATGAAAAGTCACTCTACTTCACTAATAAATTTTTTTAAAGATTTTATTTATTTGACAGAGAGAGAGCACAAGTAGGCAGAGCGGCAAGCAGAGGTAAAGGGAGAAGCAGACTCCCCACTGCATAAGGAGCCCAATGTGGGGCTCCATCCCAGGACCCTGGGATCATGACCTGAGCCAAAGGCAGCCGATTAACAGACTGAGCCACCCAGGCGCCCCACTAATAATTTACATGAGTCTATACAGATATAAAATGAACACATGTCAGAATTTTTATTTGACTCATTAATTAATGAGAGAACCAGTATAATGTCCCATCTGGTACAAAGGAGAATTCAAACATCACATGTATGTAGGCGATCAGGAGCACTGACGTGAATTTACGAATGCAAGCCAAACCAGTCAGTCCTCAGGGACAACGACTGGTTACATCCCACCAGACATAGTTCCCTTGCATTTCTAGGGACAAGAGGCATTTGCATCATCAACAGTTTTCTCAAGCTGTAGAAAATATGTAAAATAGCCCAACGACAATGAAAGGGGGAGATGGCCGGAAAGGTGAGCTAGACACCCAGATCTGTAATATTTATGTCTGTTTCAAAGTCTTTCACAGTTTTCCCAATTTTTCCTGGCATCCCCTTGAGTTCTTTTCACAAATCTGTGAGGTCATCCAAGCAATTCGTATTTGACAGCAGAAAAAACTGTGGTTGGGATTGTTAAAACACTTGTCACCAGCCCTAAGAATCTCTTGGAGAATATTATTAAAATAGAGATTCCTGCCCCCCCCCACACACACACACACAGGCCTAGAAGGTCAGATCCCACTTGAAGATCTGAACAGCTATGTGTTCCCCTGGCTTCTGAGTATCTCCCCAACTTGAGAACAGCTGTGACATCTGAAGATCCGCAGTGGGCCAGTGACAGACCCAGGACCAAAAGGCAGGCTTCCTGCTCCATGGTCACGTTCAATACGCAGGTCCGCATCGGGGTTTTGGCCGGCAGCTTGCATGGCTGTACCCTTCACTCTGCAATGCTTTCTAAATCCTTCATAAAATGAAAAAAGGAGAGCCCTTGAGACAGAATAAGACAGAATAAGACTCCCTCGGTGTCTCGTTTCCATTCTCTAAGTACATTACTGCTTGGCAAATGCATCACCTTAATTAAAACTAAATGTAATTCTAATGCAGCAATTTGATTTAAAAATAATCTTCACAGTCACCAGGACATCAAAATGCAATTAAGGCTATTTGAGGAAAGTCTCTGATGCGTATTATGTTCTGAGGCTGCACTATGTCAGGAAACCCAGACCCTCCTGAATGCCGCTAATGTGCTCAGCAACCATCCTCTCACTCAGATGCCTCTTCCAATTAGGTTCTGGAGAGCGTGATCCGTGACAGTTCAGGAACATTTACCGAATCCCATCCAAATGGCCCTTTAGCTGAATGCTTTTTCTCCAAGCCGCTCCCCGGACTTGGGGAAGCGCAGGCAGTCTCACGGATGCCAAGTTAAAGACAAAATCAAACTGCGGATTCAGGAGTTCCTCGTTACCTACCCGTGTGCTCAGACTGTAAAACGCTCTGGACCAGCACTATGGAAATTGAGAAGCAGGTCTAGCGAAAAATTAAGCAGTAGATGGAAGTTAATGGAGCCATTTGGCTCCTTTTTATGTTCCCCTGAACTGGCTTTTCCAGGACATCTCTTCTGGCTGAGTGACTCTGTTGCTCTAAGACTGATTTGGGTTTTGTTCATTTGTTTGGCTTTGGTTGGGTGGTCGGTTGGGTATCATTGTTGTTTGGTCGGTTGATTTTTTTTGTTCCTAATGAATAGAAAAGCACCAGAAATACTAAAGGTATCTGAAAAATAGGCAGAGTCAAATGGGCAGTTCTGATGAGTTTGACAAGGCTTGGGTGGTGTAAGAGGCAGCTTGACTTAGTGGTGTTAGTCATGGATTCAGATCCTGCCTTTAACTGGTGAAGTCTCTCCGAACCTTCTTTCTTGTGTGCAGATGGGGCTGGATGTGCCCGCTTCATTCAGTGAACCCACCATCCCTCTCCAGCCTTTTCAGGTGTCCTTCTGCACTAGTCCAACACCTCCCATCGCCGTCAGCAGCTGGGTGGGGGAATACTAGCTCCAGCCGCCAGCCCTTGCTGCACCTTTCCCGTCCCTACCTGGGATGGAAGGCAAGAGGGAGGGGAAGACGTAAAGAGGGAGAAAAGATTTTTCCAAAGCTCTGAATCACACTGAAGCCACTTAAGAGGCCAAAGATGATTTCGTGAGCCAACCTTCCCTGCCAAAATCCTAAGGGAAATAAGTCAAGCAGAGAGAGCCCATTATCTTATGGTCTCACATGTGGAGCATAAGGAAAAACATGGAAGGCATTGTGAGAAGGAAGGGAAGGGTGAATGAGGGGAAACCAGAGGGGGAGATGAACCATGAGAGACTGTGGACTCTGAGCAACAAACTGACGGTTTTGGAAGGAGGGATGGGGGGTTGGGCGGGCCTGGTGGTGGGTATTGAGGAGGGCGCGTATTGCATGGAGCACTGCGTGTGGTGCATGAACAGTGAATCTTGGAACACTGAAAAAATAAACATATTTGGGAGAAAAAAAATCCTAAGGGGACACCCATTTGAAAGGTAATGATCACTAGATCTTCTCATTTCCTAATGAAAAAAAATTATACTTTCAGGAAAAAATTAGAACTTTTGAACCCTTAATGTATATCAATCAGGGCTAAAGCACTCCACATGTGCAGTCTCATCCCATCCACCCAGCAACTATGCAAAATAAATATAGCTTATTAAGTATTTGTTATGTATAATATGAAGCTGTATAAATATCTTTGAGGTAGCTGAGTCTCAACAAAGTATATATGTTTGGATTTGGGCGGAGTGGGGGGATCAATTCCATACTTGCTTGTCCCCTCCCCCCACCAGCATATTTCTTCTTGTTCGGCAAAGAGCCTTAGTGTAAATTACCAGCTATGTCTTTCCCCTTTAAAAGTGCCAGCACCTTAACTAAAATAAAATCTCTTAACTATTTAAAAAAAAAAAAGAGTACCAGCATCTTGAGGGCAGTAATTATATCTTAACAATCATACCAGCCATCATCTGCCAGTAATTATGTCTTTATAATCATACCAGCCACCATCTGCTGTGGGCTTATCTAAATGTGCTGTACAAGTATTATTACCTTACCTAATCTTCAAAAAAATTGATGAGGCAGGTACTACTATTTTCCTCAGTTTACAGATAGGAAAACCGATGCTTTGAGGACTCTTCTCATTTTGTACACTCAACACATACCCAAAACCTACCATGTCACAAGCATTCAAAAAATATTCGGATGTCCTATAATTTCCTTTGGCTCAATAGGCAGAGATGGAGGAACAGAGAAAGGCAAGTGTCATTCGCATTCCAGAATATTCAGTATAGCCAAAACATTATGAAAATGAAAAGAGCCTAGAACATCTTTCCTTGTCCCTGTGCCTCCCTGTGGAGGGCTAGTCTGAGGTCTCGGGTTGTCTGAGACAGTGGAGAAGGGCTTCTCAAATGCAGTGACCTCATCAGGAAGGTGTCAGTGTCTGCACTCCTAGGCATCTGTGGTCTTCATGTGGAATGGAGAGACTGGGCAGGGGGCCTCAGGACAGCTCCCCCTCTACTTTCTAGAAGACCAAACCATGGTCGTATACCTTGCAGAATAGCTCCCTGAAGCTGGTTGGCTCAGCAGGCATTATCCGTATACTCTGTGACACCATGCCCTCTAGGTCCCTGAAACCAGTCTCCCTGGTGGTGGAAGAAGGTTGTTCCTCTGTCCATGTGCAGAATTGAGAAATGAGGGAAGCAGAGGACTGCAGAAAATGAACCAGATGGCAGCCATCCAGTTTGCACACACAGATACAAACACACACACTCATGGACCAGCGTTGTCCCCTCACTGATAAGCGAATCACTTAGTTGTTGTCACTCTATTCCTACTCGTGATGGTAGCACACAGTTCCCTCACTGTGTCAAGACCTTCCAGAAATCATGATATAACCAACCCAAAAATCATCCTCTGGATCCAAGACCAATGTTACTGAGCAAACCAAAAGAAAAGGCCAGCTGTGGTGTTCTGATCAGTCTATGCCAAAGGGGAAACTGATCCCTTTACCATTTATTAATTACATTATATTGCGTACATAAATGATTCTTGGGTACAGTACAGCAAAAGGCTTACCTGAACTTAGGATGCTCTGATTGAATTAAGCAAAGGGAACCTCTTTTTAGATATTTGGGAGCCTGACAAGTTCATCCCCCGGAACCTGGAAATAGAGCTGAATTATAAAGTCTGCACATTATGGATTGGTAACATAAGGTCTCCTGAAAGAAGGAGGGGAAGTGTTAGACCAGAGCAAGACCGTGGGGTGTGAGAACCCAAAATGAGAAAGAATTGTTCCATGGAGACGGACCTGGTCAGCCATAGAAACATGAAACATTTGGGGGCAGAGAGTGTGGTGTCCATCCTAAGACCAGCCACAGGAAGGAGGATTTTTAGGCAGTAGGCCTCCATTCCTCCAGGAACAATGGACAGGCTCTCCCTATGTGGAACAAGGGAGCAGAATGTTTGAACTTAGTTCCTTGATGGCAGGACATAGTGCACCAAAACCACGGACAGGAGAGGACAAAGCTGAGAATCAATTGAGTGCAGAATTCACAGGTGATAGTGGAGGGCGGCCACACAGGGCCACCCAGGCTAGCATCTGGGAGTCAGGGGAAGAGCACACCCAGGCTGCAGGGGGAGTTTACATATGGCCAGCAGCCAGGGCTAGCTGGTTTCTGGGGTTCCCTATGGATTAGCAAATCTGAATAATTTCCAGGGTTCCAGGACACAAGGGCTGTCCCTAGTTACCTGATACATGACCCCCAGGTAGGGCTGGGGCTGGGGCACCATGGCCTGGACTGTGAGAGTCTGAAAGGAAGAGGTTGGAGTGTTGACTTAACCAGTTGCTTAAGGGGAACGGACTGGCCTCTAGTGAGAGTTTCAAAACTAGGTGAAGACAAAACATGATATTACCCAGAGGAGTTTTATCTTGCTTGCCTACTCGGATCCACAGGCCTGGATCCCATGTTGAAAAGGAGTCTGAGCGCAGGTGCAGTGGAACGAGTGCCGAGACTGATAGGTGATGGGGGCCAGGGGCCAGGGGCAGGGCAAACCCCACAGGCCACGAGTTTGCTGACCGAGATGTCAGAGCACTGCTCTCTTGGATTCAAGTGCTGCCCGGGGCAAAATCCTGCCTGCAGTGAGAAAGAGACATTAGCTGCCTCCACCAGATGATGAGAGTAGTTGGCTAATATCAAGAGTCTACCCTAACCCTTTATAACGGCATCCCATCTATTCCCTTGATAACCCTTATGACAATTTGCAATTATATATTCATTAGTTAGAGATACAGACTATCCTCCTATTATTATTTGTAACCGTATTCGATGTTGTGTTATCTGTGTGCTTATTTGTATCCATCTTTCTCACTAGAACATTAACTCCAGTGAGGAGGTTATTCTCCAAAGAATACCCAGAGGCAGCATTCTAGAATATTTGTTGAATGAGTGGGAAAACAAATAACAAAAAAGGGAAAAAATCGTTGAATGTAACTTTCCTCTCTCAGTAGGCAGTTTTCTGGTCCTGGCAGTGCTCTTTTATAGGATAAGACAATCCCTACCGCACTGTCAAGAGGGAGTCTGGTATTGCTCATAAAATTATAGCTTGTGTTCCAGTGAGTGCCTTATTCTAATATGTGGCTTAGTTTCCATGGGTCATATGCTCAGGGACAGCCCACCTCTGGCCATGGCAAAGAGTGACTCTCTGTCTAAACTGTAAAACCACCTGTGAGATCCAGGCAGAATCCTTTTTCACCCTTAGGAAAAGGTGCCTCCCTCAACCTCCAGCTTTATTCCTTACTTCTTGTTTCTACCAAGCCATCAGCAAAGTCATTGGACTTGATGCTAACACATGGTTTCTTAGGTTATTAGGTTAAGTAAAATCTGCTGGAGCTAGAAAGATTTTTCTACGTCAGCTTTCATCCTTGCTGCTTAATTAAATCCCTCACCTGGGAAAAGAGTGATTTTCAGCCATCTCGCTTTCTGTGGCATCAGCATGGAAGTGTGACTGTTGAAATACCAAAATGCCACTCATGTTTAATGCTTCAGGTGCAACAAGCCTGTTCTATTTGGAATTCCCTACAAAGACAGATATTAACTGGGAATTGAAAATGACAGTGGAGGAGATTGAATCAGAATACCAAATGAGCCCACAGATCTATTTCCTCTCTTGCTCCAATCCCTTAAAATGTCAGAAAATATATTTTACAAAAACAATACCTCCATAACAGTTCTAGAAAACAAGAAATAATAGTATCCGAGACCCCAACATTTTGAGAAGTTCCTGGCAAACTACAGCAACTAGAATTGAGAACAGTGAATTTGCTTGGAAATGAAAGCATGCTTAAGAAAGAGTAACTTTTAGGTAGAGGTAGGGGTCATTCAAGGACACACCGAACTCCCAGCAAATTCACAGAACATGAGGGTGTCTCCAGTGGCTTGATTGCATTAATGACCCAAATCCCAAATTCTTCACCCTTTCCTGTTCTCCTATCCTTTGCCATGGGACCTCACACTTCTTGTCATCACAGAGGTGGAGCCCCTGCCCTGTCCCATCCCTCGAGTCTGGATGGCCTCATGATACGCTTTGCCCAATAAAACAAGGCAGAAGTGACAGTGTGTCGATTCCAAGCCTGGCCTTGGAGGCCTTATGTGTTTTGTGTGTTTCCATTTGCTACTCTTAAAATTCTGGCATTGCCAGGAATGTGCAAATTAGCCTTCTGGAGTATGAGAAACAGGAAATAGGGCCAAGTCTCCCCAGTCATCCCAGCTCACAGCCAGCCAGCACCCAGGCATGGGAGCGCACCATTGTTTTGTGGCTGTATGTTACACAGCATTATCATGGCAACATATAACTGACACAGACTCCCAGCTGTGTTCATGACACCGCATTACTGCTTCTAATGGGCGATAGGCAGCAATGGTATTTGACTCTAGAATCAAAGGAACAGCTGTGTTCAGAAGAAAGGGAACCTATGCCTAAGGGGGGCTCCTGTGTGAGTGCAGAAGTCTAAGGAAGACAAAGAGCTGTGTTTAGATAACTCTAGAACCCAGACCATCCAGAAAGCAGGGAGAGGGAGGGAAAAGACAGGCATACTTAACAGGAGAATAAACTGACCTCCCCCTCACAAAGGTTAAGAGAGCCCCCCAGTTTTAGCCATTAGGGTAGTGGTAGGAGGCCCCACACTGCTTGCCTGCTACATTTTCAAGCATCCAAATATGAGAGGCCCCAATCCACACGCTCTACTCTTTTAAGCAGAACCTGAAATTAGCCCTTGCACTTGGGAAAGGGACAGACGTGCAGACGCAGATGCGTGTAATAGCGGAGAAGCTCACCCAGCTGTCTATACCCATCTACCTGTTTTCAGCCTTTAGTGTAAAGAAACAACCAAGAAAAAAAGAAACAACCAAGAAACACAGATATTGAAGAAAATCCCTTGACATGAAGGAGAAGCAATAAAATAAAGAGGAGGCCAACCAATTCTAGAGGAAACAAAGAATTCAATAAAGGAAAGAAATATTGTTTTAAACAGAATATAATATCCTCAGAAAGATCTATTATAATATCACATCCATAACAGGAAGTGGCAAATACAAATAGGAAACTTCCAGAAATAATAAAGAACCCTTCTCTATATGTAAAAAGAAAGCTAATATTGAGGCACTTGGATGGTTCAGTAGGTTAAGCATCTGATTCTTGGTTTCAGCTCAGGTCATGATCTCGTGGTAATGGGATCAAGCCCCAAGTCAGGCTCTGTGCTCAAGCAGGAGTCTGCTTGAGATTCCCTTTCTCCCTGTGTGTCTGCCTTTTCCCCTGCACTCTCTCTTTCTCTTTCCTTCTCCCTCTCTCTCTCTCAAAATAAATAAATTCTTTAAAAAATAAGGCTAGTATTATTTTCTTAAACATAGCATGTTTCTTAAACATACTTGTTTTGAATGTGTAACAAAACTATTTTCATGGGTGGGAAGAACTGAGAAAAAGTCATGTGTATTTTACTTTTGTTTATTTTAGGATAATTTGTGTGAACGAAAAACTATTACTTGTGAATCTGAAGTGTCATCTTTTTCTTTTTTTTCCGCTCTCTCCTTCCCCACTAACCCATTCACTCTTCATTATAGGCCAGGAGACATGATTACTCTTCTAGAAGACACCAATGAAGACTGGTGGAAAGTAAGTATTTCTCTTTCTTTAAAAAAAAAAAAGAAGAAAGAAAGAATCACTTGGTAACTGTAATTACAACAAATGCTACAATTGTGGATGCACGTGTCCTTTTTCCTTTCAGGGGAAAATTCAAGACAGGATTGGCTTCTTTCCAGCCAACTTTGTTCAGAGAGTGCAACAAAATGAGAAGATTTTTAGATGTGTTAGGACCTTCCTTGGATGTAAAGAACAGGGGCAGCTAACACTGAAGGAGAATCAGGTGAGTAAAGTATGCAAGCACGTACCAGGTACGACCAAAACAGAAACAGTCACTAATAAACATACCAGCGCACGTAAATCTGAATGAATGGGGTCATAGTCCAAGTATTCACTTTGAGAAAAGAGAATACTCACTCTGGTGATATTATGTAGTGTGGTAGAATATAAACCTGCAAAACCAGGATGTTTGGAAGCTCATTTGGTGGTATCTGTTAACAGGAGGAAATGTTATGGCAGCAGGGAAAAGACATCTATCTGGGCCTGGTACCTTTTCTCTGAGGACCACTGGTCTCTGATGTGGACACCTACTCCAGTTTGGGCTCTGTGCTGGTCTCCACCAATGCCTGGTTAATTTTTCATAGTCTCTTAGGAATACTTTGTGGTTACTTGCTGAGGGTTCCACAGTTCGTTGCATTTGCCTCCAGTCACAAATGCCCTTCTCAGTAAGGTCTCCTTGTCCAGACTCCAAGCTTCTGCCTTTTCACTGAAATCCAAGACACCTTCATATTGCTGCATAAAACATAATCAGGACATAGGTAACCAGGGACTATCTCACATCAGCACCTGGAAGTCTCTGAACATCTAATCTAGAGGCGTCTGGCGCCATCTTGCTCTAGTGTTGTGTTAAGTGTGAGGTTCAACATGGAACAGCAAATAAATGATGCTGTCGATTTCCTGAGAAGTGAGGAATGAACCCCTTGCATGTGTATGTCTTCAGGCTCCTTGCGTCTTGCTCCCCCATCTCACTCTTGGAATGTTGACAGACTCAAAGAGACAAGACACACACAGCTCAGCTCCTTGTCCTAACTCTGCCTCTCTTGGCCTTCTTCCAGCAGAGAGAGGGCTTCCTACTGCCCTTGCTTCTCTGACTCCCAACTTCCCTCATGCCAGATCCTGTATCCTCACTGTGAAGTAAAATAATACATGAAGACCCCCACATTTGTTCTTGGTGTATTTGGGGGTGATTTGAGAAATCAGACACTAGAAATTTCTTCAGTCACCCAATAAAGTCTCACAATTAACTCTAATTTCCAATTTTGGAAGCCAAAGCCTTGCCTTTCTGCCTTCACTTCTGGTATGATAATTCTAATATTTCCTAAGATAATTAATGCCTCTGGTGGGAAATGATAAGGTTTACCCTACAAAGAAGTGAATGAAAATGAAAATGAAATATAAAATATATTAATAATTTTAATACTATCCCAGGGCGCCCGGGTGGCTCAGTCAGTTAAGCGTCTGCCTTCAGCTCAGGTCATGATCTCAGAGTCCTGGGATTCAGCCCCACATCGTGCTCCCTGCTCAGTGGGGAGTCTGCTTCTCCCTCTCCCCCTCCCTCCAGTCATGGGCTACTTCTCTCTCTCTCAAATAAATAAATAAAATCTTTAAAAAAATAATAATAACTCTAATACTATCCCTGTTCAATATCATTGCCCAAAAGACATCTTGAATGTCATTTTTGCAATTACCTACAAAGATAGTTTCTAAGTCCCATAAGACTTTGTATTACATTACTTTATATCTGATTTACAATTTTAAAAAATTGGTTTACCTAACTTGATCAATTTTATGTGCCACACATAGTGCTAAATACTTGGTCATCTTCAAACTAACAAGTATACCCTCAAAGAATAATGATTTACCTTTTCTTTATGGCTATTTAGGATTCTATATATCTAGCCCCTGGTTCACAGAGAAGGGAAGAACAAATTAATACAGTCCTAGACATTGCTGCAGTGATAATTATTATAAGCATCATCATTATTATTACTTATTATTTATGTCATATATATATTTATAGAGTATATATACTTACAACATTTTTTTAAAAATTTATTTACTTGACAGCGAGAAAGAGACCACAAGTAAGCAGAGAGGCAAGAAGAGAGAAAGGGGAAAGCAGGCTCCCTGCTGAGCAGAGAGCCCGATGTGGGGCTCAATCCCAGGACACTGAGACCATGACCTGAGCCAAAGGTAGAGGCTTTAACCCACTGAGCCACCCAGGCGCCCCTATACTTACAACATTTTATTTGAGATCCCACACACGCCCTATCAATTTTATTAATTATTCACTATTTATATTTTATAAATGATGACACAAAGCCTCATAGAGGTTATATGCCTTGCTCAAGGGGACAAAAACCTGGAAGTAGCCAGGCTGGAACTTTTTTTTTTTTTTAGGATATTATTTATTTATTTGACAGAGAGAGAGAGAGAGAACAGGCAGGGAGGCGGCGAGGGAGAAGCAGGCTCTACTGGGCAGGGAGCCCGACATGAGGCTCGATCCCAGCACCCTGAAATCATGACCTGAGCAGAAGACAGACACTTAGCCATCTGAGCCACACAGGAGCCCCTAGGCTGGAACTTAAACACAGACCTGCAAACAATCCAAGCCATAGTGCTTTCCACTGAGCCGCATGCCCTGGACAATGTGGAACCGACTTTGAGCTGTATAGCACCATTTGCACAGTTTGGCACCAGGGAAGGGAAATGTTATTAAGGCAAGTATCCTTGGACCAGAGAGCTCCTTAGAAACATCCTTACTCCTATAAGTGCCCTATTGGGTTATCCTTGATGGCAGGCAATGGAATCATCCTCGTCAGACTGAGACCCTATCTCTAATGCCACACACACACACACACACACACACACACACACACACACACACCCTAAACACAGAAAACGGGCACTTTTCCCAGCTGGGTTCCATGCCAGGGCTTCTCCGTATGTACCCAACTATATCCTCCCTGTTCCAAAAACTTGGAAAGTCTTCTGAAGGAAATAAATTCAAGAAGGACATCCATCTTTACTGGCAGAGTGTTAATAAATAATTCTGCTAGCATGTTTGATTTTTCCCTCAAAATAATCTTGGGCTTCCCCACTTGAAATTAAACATTGTTTTTATGTTATTAATATACAAGTCAGTGAAATCAGAAGGCAAATTAAAATTTGCTCAACTTGATCAATTTCCAGAAGCAGAGCATCAACTCAGTGACTCCTACCAATTCCTTGGCTGTTAGTCCCCAAAATTGTCTTTTCTGGGAATTGGCTTATATGTGCCTTCTCCACTCCCATGGTTGAAGTGCAATCTTCCAGGGTGGGGGTGGGTGGGGGAGAGGCACACAATCCAATCTCTTCAGTTAGACTTGCTCAAGACATAACACAACATTTCAGCCTGAACCAGGAACCAAATGGATCTGCCAATAATCTTTTTAAAAAGCTCCTTAAACCCCGATATTTGTCCAGCATGGTGTTTCTGAGAGTGGTTTGGACCACCTGAATTATAATCACCTGGGAGCTTGCTGAAAATGCAGATTCCTGGACTCCATGCCAAACCGGTGGAAGCAGAACTTCTCAGGGTAAAGGCAAAGAATCCCTCTCTTTACAAATTCCCCAGGATCAAAGCTGAAGTTTGAGAATGACCTTCACTTCCATTCTCTTACTTTCAAATCCTATGGTAGTCCTGTAACAACTGAAGGCATTTTTATGTCCAATTACACGTGGGTCAACAAAGGCACTGAGGTCTCTAGCCCTAACCAAATTCTCTATTTTCCATCTTTGGCATCAACATGGCAAACAGTTTTGGAAAAATGTCAGCCACTTGAAAGAAAATGTACAGTTTAAAGATCTATTATTGAGAAAATTTTTAAAAATCTGCCTCCATGTTAGTTTCCTAAATTAGTGTAGGTGTAAAATTTCAAAATATGCTGGTCGAAATGAGGCAAGCATAACCTAGTAGCAAGAATGTGGATTCTAATGCCCTACAGAAATGGAGCCACGTCCTGTGTGATTTTGGCGAAGTCACATCTGAATGTCAACATTCTTATCTGTAAAATCAGCATAGTAGCACCTCCCTCTTGACATGGGGTAAGGGTTAAACATGATCACATATGTAAAATGTCAGCACGGTGCCTGGCCACCACCAATGCATAGCAAGGTCGCCATGCGGCCGGGACCATCCAGAGTTGAGTTCCAGAGAACACACTGCATTCATCTGCAATGGCCAGCGCCGCCTAAAATTACCCAGTAAGCATCAAAAAATAGCCAGTATGGTATTTGCAGCTCTAAAAATATAGACAAATGCTCTTTAGCAGGGAAAGAGAAGAAATTTGATTCTGAAAATAAGAGCAATGCATCTCTTTGATCAAATCACATTTCTGCCTCTGGGGTTAATTTGTCTCATAATGATTATATTATTTTTTCACAGAGCTCTTGTTTCCAAAGAGAATCAAGTTATCCTTTTGTTGTGAACACAACTAGAGTTTGCACTAACGCCAAAGTATGTTTCCTCATTTTTGAAATTTAAAAAATGTCCTTATTAAATCAACTTTAAGTACCATAAAAGTATTTCTTGAAATTCATCCATAGTTCTGCCATCCCAATAGAACTGTTTTAATTGATTCTTGGTGTTATGTCAACGCTTTAAAGAAAAATAGACAAATTATTTTTAGATTACAAAACGAAAATGCATTTATCGTGGAGAAATTTGAATACAAAAAATACAAAAAATATATATAAAGAAGACAATAAAGACAGCAGGTAACACAAGCATCAAGTTATTACTGACATAAACAAGTTGGTATATTTTCTACCAAACTTTTCTTCTAATTAATATTTTGATGTATCATAGTCTATTTAGTGTTCCAAGTTTTTTTTTTTAAACTTAGTCATTAAATTTTTCTCAAAACAGTTTTTAACAGTTCTCTAACATTTTATCACTTACATTCGAATTTGGCAAAAAAAAATAGCATATTGACCATGGCGTATTGACCTATGGTCAAATCTGCTCCTGTTTTTAAAATAGAGTGTATTGGAACAGAGCTATATTCATTCATATGTGTATCATCTGAAGCTACTTTCACACTAGAACAGCTGAATTGAGTGGTTGCAACAAAGACCATATGGCCTGCAAAGCTGAAAATATTTACTATTTGGTCCTTTACAGAAAAAGTTTGTCAACCCCTAGTCTAGATGTACAAGAATGTGTTTCAGTATGCCCCTGTTGTTGGATATTCCATTTTAATTTTTTTTAACTATTGATAATTGCAATGAACATGTTTAAACCAAAATCTTTCTCCATAACTCTGATTACTTTCTTAGGATAGATTTTAGAATTTATAGATAAACAGATAAAAGATTTTTATAGTTCTTGATACATATGAACAAATTGCTTCCAAAAAGTCTGTGCCAATTTCTACCCACATCAGCTGTTTAGGAGAATACTCGGGTGACCACCACATCCTTGCCAGAATTGAACATTACTATCTTTGACATCTGTCATTTTGATAGCTCGAGAACATTTCATATTAATCTGCATTTCCTGGATGGTTAAGGAGGATGAAGTTTTGCTATACAAATATAAGACATTTCTTATCTTTTATGAATAACCTATGTACTTTGCCTATTTTCTTACACTGTTGAAAAAGTTCTCTAGCTTTTAAAAATATTTACACTACATCAAAAACTAATGATGTACTCTACGGTGACTAACAACATCCTAAAAATAAAAAATATATATATTTACATCTGGTCTACCATATGTGGCCAGAATTTCCTCAGTTTATCATTTTCCTTTTGATCTTAATGCTTCTCCTTTTGGGAACTTAATTCTTTGGTTGGTTTGGCTCTATTTTACCATATTTCCCATCTAGTTTTATTTTTTTATTTTTATTTTAATTCAATTAATGAACATATGTTACTGGTTTCAGAAGTAACGGTCTGTGATTCTTCAGTCTTATATAACACCCAGTGCTCATTACATCACATGCCCTCCTTCATGTCCATGACCCCATCCCTCCACCCTCTCCCCTCCAGCAACCCTCAGTTTGTTTCCAGTGATTAAGAGTCTTTTATGGTTTGTCTCCCTCTCTGGTTTTGTCTTGTTTTATTTTTTCCTCTCTTCTCCTATGATCCCCTATAGTTTTAGCCTCTTGATTGCATTCCATTTCATCACTCTTTACTTCCTGCTGAACATTTTCAGAGATCATTTTCAGATCACGCCCCAATTCCCAATTCCTTTAATATTCTGAAGCTTCAATCCAGTCTTCCACTGCGTTGAACTAAATGTGTATTGTCTGTAGTGTTTTCTTCTCAACCAACCCCCTTCTGCCCACAGAATGCTTACTTTGCCCCTCTTTATAACTTCTCTCCACCTCTCTTTAAAACATCAAAGCTGAATCTTCCTTCAACCGTGGCATTCAAGAATAACTTTATTCTTTCAGACATATGCACATATTTCCTACAATATTTTTTAATGTTTGATAGTAATAGTTTTGATCCTTTCACCTTGTGGTAGGCAGAACAATAGCCCCATGTCCTAGTCCCTAAAACTGAATATGTTACCTCATACAGCAAGGACTCTGCAGATGTGGTGAAGTTAAGGATCGTGAGATAGGAAATTATTCTGGATTATGCAAGTGAGCTCAGTGTCATCACAGATCCCTAGAACAGGAAGACAAGAGGGCCAGTCAGAGAAGGAAATGTGAGGATAGAAGCTGAGGTCAGAAAGAGAGAGAGAGAGATTTCAAGATGCTCTATTGTTGACCTTGCAGATGGAGGAAGGATCCACGAGCCAGGGAATGCCTCTTAGAAGTTGAAGGGAAGGAAGCAGATTCTCTTAGAGCCTCTAGGAGAGCCTCAGCCTTCACCTTGATTTGAGGACGTCTAATTTCCCAAATTTCAAGACAACTTTATGGTATTTTAAGCCATTAAATGAGTGATAATTTGTTACAGACACCATAGGACACTAATGCAGATTTCATGCAAAAGGGACTTTGCAGATGTGATTAAAGTTATGGGCCTTGTGATAGGGAGATGTCCTTGATTGTGTGGGCTGACCAGCTCCAATCACTTGTACCTTAAAAGCTGTGAGATATATCCAGCTGGAGTCAGAGAGAGATAGCAGGAGAGGGCAGAAGAGAGATGAGGCAAAGGGGTAGGTCAGAGAGAGATTAATGTGAGAAGGACTCAACCCACACTTACTGGATCTGAAGATACAGGAAGGGACCACAAGTCACAGACTGCAGGCAGCCTCTAGAAGCTGAGTGCCGCGGCCTGCGCGACAATCTCAAACCAGGACTGAGGGTAAGGGAATGAGGAAAAAAAGACAAAGAGACAAATTATGGGAGCCAGAGGAACACAACGGATGATGTCCAGACTGCGTTCAGCTTTATTCAAGAGCGCACCTTCTTATATAGTGTGTGAAAAACAAGTCCAAAAAACGATTACACCTGGGAGTCACATGTTCTAGGAATTTGTTCTTAACACATCAAAACAAGCTCCCCTCATCACAGGCTCCAAGAAGTCTGGGTAAGACTACGAGTAGCACGTGCACATGTTTTAGAGGCATTGCTGCAGTTTAATGATCTAAACAATCACAACCTGCGCAGCTTGTCCTTCAGGGAGGTATGACCAATCACAGACCAGCATGCCTCAAGGCCCCTTGTCGAGCCCATTCTCTAGCGCCCGCTTTCCGCCCATTCGGGCAGGGGTCACAAGTCCGGGCTTGGCAGGTCCCTTTAGCAGCTAGCCAGCGGCTGACCACAGCTGAGGATGACCTCTGACTGACAGTCAGCAAGGAGACCAGGACTGGACTTCAGTCCTACAACCTCAAGGAACTGGATTCAGCAACGGCCTAAATGAGCCTGGAATTAATCTTCTCTTAGAGAAATGGAAGGAAGGAAGGAAGGAAGGAAGGAAGGAAGGAAGGAAGGAAGGAAGGAAGGAAGGAAGGAAGGGAGGGAGGGAGGGAGGGAGGGAGGGAGGGAGGGAGGAAGGAAGGAAAATGAGGCCGTGTTGACTCCTCAATTTTGGCCTTATGAACCACAGAGCAGAGAAGACTAGCCAAGCCCACCAGACATCAGACCTATAGAAATCTAATGTAATAAATTGGGTTGTTTAAAGGCACTGAGTTTGTGGTAATTTGTTACAACAGCAATAGCTAACTATAACATATCTCAAGTTTCCCAAATTTAGTCAACCTCATAAGGTAGATTTTACTCATACAACAAGAGGTCTGGATACAGGGAAGTTCTAGGATTCATAATTCAGCAGCTTTATTCCATAGTCAGGGATATAGATTCTTCCAACCTGATGCTCTGCCATCCTTGAAATATTAGCTACCTTTTCTAGTGGTCACAGATGGCTGCAGCCACTCCAAGAATCCCTTCCAGATGAAGAAAGAAATTTTCTTCTTAATGTATCTCTTTTAAGGGGAAAACAAACTATCCCAGAAGTCCCCATGCTGTTTCATTATCAAGAACTGGGTCCCATGGGAATCACTAGCAAGGAGAATCAAAACAGACTCAGACAATTAGGATTCACCCAAGTCATGTAGGGTAGGGATGGAAAACCAAACAAAAGTCAGGGCTCTGCTGCATGGGAAAAGGACAGATTATCACCACTGATATTAACCAAGTGTCTGCCACAAATGATATACTTATCCTAGAACAAGGAGTGATTGGTGGAGAGCCGACTATTCCCAACTGAAAAATGAGGGGATCACAATGGGTCCAACTCAGTGTGCACTCACGGGTTTTCAGGAATCCTCAGCTGGGAGAGCAGGTAATTATGCAGGGCTCTTACACTGACTTCTGTTATCTAAGAGGCGTTTATCCAACGTTGGTCAGCAGGGTCAAGTTAGGATTTGCCACTGTCACCATTGCTTTTTTCCCAACATTCTCAACTCCCGGAACACATGCAGAGCTATGTCCTTCTTCATGCATGATCTCATGGTCTTTCTGTCTCCATTCCCACCCACTGTTTTATTTGCTGAGACCTCACCTCCCAGGACACACTGGTGCCACTTAATGTGCCCTTACTTCCTGTCATTTCCTCTTGGAGGACCACAGTTTCCCAATAAATGTAGAAAGAGAGGCAATGATTAGGAGGAGGGTAGCGTAAGAAGGAAAGGTATATTTTGACCACATTAGAAAGTAGAGCCTGTAGTAGTAAGAGAGAAGTGGCTGCCCAGCTTTCTGCTCAGGGCAGTTGCCGAATCTCTGTGCCTGGGGCAGACTTTGGAGGAGGAGCTCTCTTTTAGCATGGAATATTCATCCTAGAGCCAGCACTACAACTTGCTTCAGTCATCAATTGAGTTGGGCTCCGATGGTTGTAAAGAAATGCCTGTCAGCCTCCGGAATGGTTGCCAATCCCAGTGCTCAGTGATAGGACATTCCACCCTCTACCCCCTATCTTCTCATAGGTATTTTGAGGGAAGACTGACTCCAGAACGCTAGGCAAGAAATCCTTTCATATAAAATGACTGCTCATCTGTTTTAAGTGGCAGCCCAGTTGAAAGTTAATGAGCTTAGAGGCAAGGCCAAGGAAACCTTAGATGTTATTAGCAGATGCGCTCCCAAAAATGGGTTAGACCGTAGGACATAAGCCAGGCAGGACCATGAAGGGACTGAACCAAGAGGGACACTTAACTGGCAGGGAGCAGAATTAGGGGCAACATAGCAGGGGGCTAGGGAGTGGGTCAGCAACCAGATATCAAGTGGAGACAAGAATGGGAGAAAATCTAGTCTACTCCCATAGTCCTAAAGAACTAGGGGAAGGGAGAGCAGGAGAGTGAAAAGCCATAAACTCAGAAACAGAAGCAAAAACATGGGTGAATGGGGTTATCATTAATGACAAACACTACGTGGGATGCCTGAGTGGCTCAATCAGTTGAGTGGCTGACTCTTGGTTTTGTCTCAGGTCACAATCTTGGGGTCCTGGGTTTGGAGCCTCTCATAGAGCTCCACGCTCAGCAGGGAGTTGGCTTCAGGGTAGGAATTTCTATCCCCCTCCGATGCCCCCCACCCCTCGCAAGTGCATGCATGTTTGCTCACTCTCTCAAAAAAACAAAACAAAACTACAAGTCTGAATAATGCCAAGGAGCTAGCAGTGGCCAGGCTGGATGACTAAGTAAGCACTAGGCTACTGGAGATAGTGTGTTGAGTACAGTTGATGCTGCTTCTCTGTATGTGCTGTACCCACCTCGGTACTGAGATGCCCAGACCACCCCTGCTGCACACATGATGTCTACCACGCAGTCAGCAATGCTGTCAGCAAGCAGGATGGGCAGGCCAGGATTTGTCAGCAGTGAGAAGGAAATCAGTCCAGTCTTCAGAAGTCTGGCTGGCAAGAAAGCTAGAAATCAGGAGGGAGAGAGGAAGGAGGAAGAGAAGGAAAGGGTAAGGAAGGGAGGGAGGGAAGAGGACATCAGGTAACAAGAGGAGAAGAAGGGAGAGGAGAGAACAGGAGAGGGAAAAGAACCAGTTTATAGAAATCTGGCCATCTCCTTCCTCCACTGAAAATCCTCTAACACCCAACTATTGGTTGGTACCAATAGTCATCTCTGCCTTTTTCCCACTTGGCAGGGCCCTGATTTTTGTTCTCTTGTCCATGTCTACCTTCCACAATTCAGGGGAATCCTAACTGAATTGATTCTTGCTGGTGATGATTTCAGTGGTTGGCCAGTGCCCCCATTCCAGTCAATGAGAGAGGTCAGAGGTCAGCAAAGGGACCCTTTTCCTCATGAGTACAAAAATTCACTCAAAAACTGTTAATGATTTATATTGTCAGTTTTCTCAATGTTGTTCACTAAATAATTGGTGATTAAAACACACAAGGCCCTTATGCTTATCACAATGTATTTACTCATGAAATGTCTGTCCTCCTGGTTCTGCCCAATAAGCTCCACAAGAGCAGGCATCTGCCTTTTTCCCCCAGCTTCTGGAGCAGTAACAAGCACATAATAGCCACTCAATAAAAACTTGAAAAATGAATGAATGAATAAATACAGAAAGTAGGGAATTAAGGGACCTCAGACACTTGGAGGTATCTCTCGCATGGCCTGGCCAATAAAACATTTGCTGGGATAACCAGCTGTCTGCTTTGTTTGAGGCTGAGGAGTTTCCTTGGCTGTGGGACTTTTCAGTGCAAAGACTGAGAAAGTCCCAGGCAAACCAAGACAAATTGGTCACCCTGTTCGTGGTCCTGCAAAGCAAAGGAGTTCCTCTGGCTCTCCCTCACCTCCCACCCTTCTCTACCCATAATCCTCAGGGTTCATCTTTCCATTTCACCTTGAAATGAAAAATGTTTCCAACCTGGCTATTACTTCCTAAAATGGCAGGTTCTCAAACCTAAAGAGTTATGTATTTGTACCATCAGAAATTTAAATCCTAGACCCTTCATTTCTGGGAAGAGTAAAAGCTGCTGAAGCCTATTTTCAACCCTTTGTATTCATCTTTTTCAACTTCCTTTAGCTTCCTCATCTGGTTACCCATTGTCTGCTCCCAAGACTGTCAAGCAGTACATGGTGGGTATAGAACTTCTTGTCCTTTGGAAGGTCTCCCCAGATCAAATCAATACAGGGATGCCAACTAGGAGGTGCAGAAGAAATCAGTACCTGCAACAAACCACGAATATTTGTGCATCTTGGCCTCCTATTTTTTAGAAGCCTTCAAACAACTCTTCCATTGCCTCAACTAAGCACTGTTTCTCTTTCACACTGAAATCTTGAGAGAGAAAAAGGGAAGATAAAGATTTGGGGTATATATGGACATGCATTGGAAGTGTCAGTGGGCTTTTGCTAGAGAGACTGAAATTTACTATTAATGTAAACCAGGAAAACTGTGAAAATGACCCAAAAAGCTAATGGAGACCCCAGACTGCAATCATTTTTTTGTTTTATGACATGGGGTAATGGCATAAGGCTCTGAACTCTGGCCAGAATTTCCATTTTCTGATTCCTTGCCCAGTGTTCTCCGTATTTGATATCAACATGATACAACATCTGTGTGTATATACGTCAGTTAATCGTTTTCATGTTCGTTTCTTTATTTAAATATTTCAACTGGACGTTTTTTAAATAAGCATCTAGAGCAAATCTGCACAAGGGAGCAGATATGAAGTTTTTCACTGATGTGGATTGGTTGGACTAATAGTAATGATCGTAGAATTTGGGGCATATTTCAACAAGGAAGAAAATTCCATCTTTGTCAGGTTTTAAAGGTAAATCGTGCTCTCAAGGCATTTTTATGGGTTCTTCTAGGACATACACTCCCTGCCCATCACTAGGGTTCCTTGTCTGTGGTGTTTCTGGCATGGGTAATGACAGGTCTTAGCTTTTGAAAATTAGGTGGTTCACTCTCCTTTTAGCAGCCACCTTGCCCATCAGGCTCTAGCAGGATCTAACATGGCCCCATGGCTATTTCTTTCTCACAGCTCACCTCTGGCCTTTGGGAAACAGTGACCACATCTTCTGTTCTTACAGGTCATCTGAGCTTCTTTCCAGTCAAGTTTATCACAGAGTTAGGTTTTTGAAACATGAACCAGAACCCAGTCCATTGTATGTCCCAAGCCCCAGGAGTCACAAATGAGGTTCAGCTCTTTCCCCAAGCCCTTCACTAGGTGGGAGCCCATCTCCCGGTTGCTGTGTGGCTAACAACTCACAGCTGTCCCTTATCCATCTAATGCCCCTCCGAGGACCAAGAGCTGCCTTGCCTGACAGGTCACACCTGTCACCCACTTCAGCCAGTGGCCAATGACTGACATGTGGCCCAAGAAGCCAGCCAGCCCCTTTGCCTCAATGTGGGACCACTCCTCGGTGCACTTCATGCTCCAGAGCTCCCTGTGGGATCAGGCTGAGGCTCACCTCCAGTGGAGTCCTCACCCTTGCTTAGCTCCTTCCCCCATTCCCCCTGCTTCCCTCACATCCCACCTCCTGAGAGCACGCCCTCAACAAGCCACTTCACAAGGATTCACGTCTCAGGCTCTGTTTCTAGAGACTGCAACCTAAGACATAACCTACCACCCGTGGAAGCAGGTCGAGGGGGTGAAACCCACCACACACTAGCAGCTCTTTGCAAAAACCTCTTATGTCCATCTGACTCTCTCCACCCTTCCTGCCCTTTAGTGGTAAGTGGCGGTGATGATGACAAGGGTATCCAAATAGATTCTTCACTGCTTTCTTGTTCAGTCCAGCACAGGTGGGCGAGGGGAGGTGTTAGCATCTGTTTGCTAGGGGCTGGGAATGGAATAGCTAGCTTTCTTTGACTTCTTGCTGTGATACATATAAACTTCCAAAGACATGACAGGAGTCTGCTGAATGGTAGCTATTTGTCTGCATCTTTAAAATAACATATTGAGGACTCATTGCGAGCCACATGCTAGGTTCTCTGGTGAGCATTATATCATTCTGTCCTCCTAGTGACTCTTCAGGAGGACACAGCATGATTAATCCCATTTTATGGATCCTCATTTATAAAACTTTATTCCTAAAACTCAGAAAACATACGGCACCCGGGCCTAGTTCCAAACCCAGGTTCTGCCTAATATTTATTCAACCTTTTTCTTACAGACCCAGTCTCCCCACCCACCCCCCTCCTCTCCACCTGAAACTGCTCTCCCTTTTCCAATTTGGTGCTCCTGGCCTCAGTCCACGGTGATTCAAGCAGCTCCTAATTTCTTCCTTGTTGACACTTTGGTGTTTCATTCCTTGGCATTCAGATCTGCGTGACTTCCGAAGAGGAGCAGGACGGTTTTATCAGAGTCCTCAGTGGAAAGAAGAGAGGCCTCGTCCCCCTGGATGTCCTAGAAAACATCTGATTGCTGGCCCCTCCTGCTTTGGCAGTGGCCGGGCTCTGCTGCGATGCCTCGTCTCACACCGTATCCATGCAGAGGAGCTGCCGCACTGACACGCCCTCCCCCCAGGAAACAGTGAGACAAGACTCACAGATCTGAGACTGGGGTACCAGCCACAAGAAAGAGGGCGCATCTCACGTCATTGCCGGGCTGCCCAAGGTGGGGGCGAGGCTGAGAGAGCTGAGCGCCGTGCAGGTGGCGGCCGTGGCAGGGTGGCAGTGAGAGCCATCCCTGAGGACTCACCTCGTCCCCGTCCATGTGATGTATGTTAGCCTGCTGGAGGGTGCTCCAGCCTGCGGCATGGGCCTGGTGCAAGGCTCAGATCCCCACAGCTGAATGTGATTCTGGTTCCACACGTGTGTCCCCAGCTCCGTTCCATCTGCATTATTGCATTTGCAGTCTCTCTGCAGAGCATCCGGAAGTCCTGCTCCCCAGCTCCCAACATGCCAGGGCTCCCCGCAGCCCTCCTCGCTTTGTGATTGCACTCTCTTCTGTCCTCCGAGGGAGTCCTAGGGGTGCTGTGAGATGGGAGGGCTGAGTTGGGGGCACCAGCCACCATGACCTAATCTGCCCGAAGGTGGCCGAAAGGCAGCCGCTGTTGCTATTCTGGTTATTCTGGTTACCGACAGAGGTGACAGAGAAGGACATGAGGCACAGCTACAGAGAGCAAAGTGGGAGTAAGATGAGGCAGAGAACCCGATTTATTGAAGATTATGCAGCCCTTTCAGTTAGGAAAGCATTCCCTGTGGAGGTGAACCTGGAGAAGAGAATGGCGCAGAAAGTCTCAGCAATGAGCCCATTTCATTTCACATCCTCTGTACGAGGGGCAGCATTTTCCCTCATGCCACCCTCGAGGACCCCCTTTTGGAGGCTGAGCCCACCTTGCAGAGAACCAGAAACATGGAGGAGAACAAATAGCATCTTAGGAGACAAGTAGCCAAATCAGAATCCGTTCTTCTTTAGGGCAGTATATTATACCCTAGCAGACATAAAATGGAAATGAATCCTTAGTGCTTCATCCCTCAGAAAGTAGAGGAACTTGGGTCCTATTTAGCATCAAGTAGGGGAGTCTCTCTTACTCTATACTTGTACTAATGTTTACAAGCATTCAATATACTGTGATGCCTTTCTCCGCAAGCCTCCTCCTAGCAGTCAAACTTGCATCATTACTTAGTCATTAATATGGTTAAACATCAATCCACAGTGAGCTTGGAATCAATGTCAGCTCCATTTATTTTGTTACAGAGCAATAAAAGCATTAGAACAACTGGCTTTTAAAGGACTTAAGTGGGTGCATCTTAAGCATGTAAGCATTATTTCCCACACCCTAGTATCCTTAGTGTCCACTCACTTCTTTTGTTACTGCTCAGCATGATGTTGGGAGCCGAGAGGGGTGGGCTGCTGGTTTCACTGTAGTCTGGATGCCTTACTATCATTTTAAAGCCAGCATCCAGAATTTCCTCCCTCTCTGGTACAACCTGAAAAAGTGAGTGTACAGAGCCACGATGGATTCTCTGAGAGCCAGGGTGGATAGTATGACTGCTGTTCTCTAAAATGGAATGCCAGAGAACAAACCCTCTCTGCCTCTAATTCAGTACTCCATTGAATAAAGACAATACAGTCGCTGGAAGGGGCAGAGAAAATGTGTGTCCTGATCTCTTCCTTCTGGTGGGTGTCCATGGATGCTTTGGGGTACAGTGGTGTCAGACCCTAGACAAATTTAACTTGCATTAAAAAAATCAGTTTGCCTTCGGGAACTGAATGGAAGAGGGCTGCTCTAGCCAACCCACAAGGTGGTCCCCCAGTGGTCCTCCTGCATCCTAATATTCTCGCCTTTGTGTAACCCACTCCCATACTGAATCAGGACTGGTCTTATGTGGCCGGTAAGATATAGCAGAAATCATACTGCATGACATCAGAGGCTAGGCCAAAGAAGTCCTTGTAGCTTCTGCCTTGCTCTCTGGGAACACTCGCCCCTGGAACCCTGAGTCACCTACTCTGAGACCACCATGGGGGAGAGGCCCAGTGGACAGACCACGTGTGTCTGCAGCTGGGATCCCGGACATCGCAGAACAGCAGCCATCCCTGCTGGGCCTGCCCAAGTGATAGCTTTATGAACAAAATAAATATGATTTGGTGGTTTTTAAGTCGCTAAGTTTTGGAGTGATTTGTTTTACAGTAACAGATATCCGAAGCAGGGACTTGTAACTTGAGCCAATGTTAGAAAGGAGGAGAAAACACACATTCTGCACAATGAGGCCCAAAAGTTTTGACACATATCAAGTATTGGTGGACAATAAACCGTCCCAACGCAAGATAGCTAACATTCCTTAAAGATCTGGAGTCATGCAGATATCAGAGGAAAGGTTGGTCCTCAGTGCAGATTGCCACCGATATTCATACACACACACACACACACACACACACACACACATTCCCAGACTTCAGGAGCCACAGCAGTTACTCTCCTCCTACCTGTCTGCAGAAATGGCAAGGACAAGGACAGCTGTGACCTACGAAAGTCCTGAAGGTTTCCAAGACTCAAGAAATGGCTGGGAGAAGATCCACACTTTGGGAATGGTGGTGAGATGAAGGTCTCGGGACACAGAGTCTAGAAAGGGGGCAGGGATGGAGAGGAAGTGCTAATATGAAGGAAAAAAGGAAAGGCCAGAGGGGATATTCTTCACAGCGTGAGAGAACAGCCTTGAGCCCCCTCACCTCCTGTCCCTGCCTGCAGCTAAGGGAGAGTGCCTATCCAACTGAGCCAGGGACGCTGTGCCCTCTGCCCCACCAGCAGTGCTGTAGGTCTTGGATTCCATCGAGGTGAATTGGAAATGAAGAACTGATTAGAGTTTCCTCAGGGTTTCAGGAGGTAAAGAATACAACTTTTTTTTTACCCCATCACTAGCAGACAACTGAGACACATTTAATGTGGGCCATGGGCTGCAAAGAGAGCTCATGTGTAGATGTTCAACTGACTACTAGTACAGTTGATTTCACAGAGCACCTTCCTCCTCACCTCTACACAACAAACACACACACACACACACACACACACACACACACACACAATCCCATCTGGAAGAAGAGTCCAACATCTGGGTTATATATTTAAAACAACCAATGAGGGGCGCCTGGGTGGCTCAGCGGGTTAAAGCCTCTGCCTTCAGCTCAGGTCATGATCTCAGGGTCCTGGGATCGAGCCCTGCATCGGGCTTTCTGCTCAGCGGGGAGCCTGCTTCCCCCCTCTCTCTGCCTACCTCTCTGCCTACTTGCGATCTCTCTCCTTTCTGTGTCAAAGATAAATAAAATATTTTTAAAAAATAAATAAATAAAACAACCAATGAGATGGTACATGGTAGGCGCTTACTAGAGCTAATGTTCTTTGCTATTAAAGGGAGAAAAATAAAATCAGTGGGAAGGTCACAGTGCAGGTAAACAGTCTGGTGCCAAGTACTGCTAAAAGGTCCAAAAGCAGCATGGAGGTCCAAAAGCTGGTCCAGGTCACTGGCTACTCCAAAGAGAAGAGGGTCAGGAAGGAAACCTCCTGGTTGGCCTTAGCCTAGAACCAGGCCCAGCCAGCTGTAAAAAAAAAGTGCTGTGTGCTCAAATAGCTTAGACTTAAATAAAATGAACCAGGCTTCTTTACTCAGGATTCCCAGAGCCTTTAATTTCCAAATTTGCACAGTAAATCTATAAAAGGGGATTTTTTTTTTTTAAGATTTTTGTCAGAGAGAGAGAGAGAGTGGGGTAGGCAGAAGGAGAAGCAGGCTCCCTGCTGAGCAAGACTTTATCCCAAGACCCTGGGATAGTGACCTGAGCCAAAAGCAGACACTTAACCGACTGAACCACCCAGGCATCCCTATAAAAGGGGATTTAGATCCATGGAACACCTATTAGGATCAACTAGACTATTCCAAGGCACATAGTTCAGAATATGCAGTGGTAGAGAATTCTTATATAATATTGGATCCATCTAATTCCCTCTCTCTTCCTACATCTTACTAAGATATCCAGGAAATACTGAAAAGAACAAAAGTGGATAATCATAGTAAAAATGGAAGCTGAGAGACAATCTATTCTGGAATCAGTATTTAGGGTGTAGGAGAAAGTGGGATCTGTGTCCCCAAGGGGTGAAAAGCTCAGGAAGAAGAGCAGCTTTCTCATGCTCTAATGGTTTTAGCAAATACTGACCAGCAGAGCATAGGCTGGTATAAATCTGGGAGTAAAAGAAAATTCAGCATTGCCCAAAATAGCCTCCCCAGGAAACTGAATGAGCAGGTGTGTTCCACAGCTTTAACACAAAACAAAAGTCCTTACAAACAATTCGGACCAAAAAAAAAAAAAAAAAAAAATTAAAACTGGTTTAATGAGTTTAATGCTGAGTTGTTAGTCTGTTGTGTGTTTTGTAGAACACCTGGTGTTTTTGACCCTTAGAACATGTTTTTTTTCTTAGCTTCCAATAAAGAGTTTTAAATAGTCCTCAGTCTTCCCCTGGGTAATAGAAATGTAATTAACTGTACCTCAAAACATTAATAAGATAATAGCAATTTGCTATTTCCTTTTCAAAAGTGAAAAAGTAGCAGACTTTTTTTATCATCTCACCATCAAGTTTAAACATCTGTCCAACATCTTTCCTGAATTCATGGAAGTCAGGATGTACTGAAATCCTGAAAATACATGCTGGGAAAGTACAATACCTATTTCCAAGAAAAATGGTGGATTCTCTTTAGATTTCCTCCACTGGCCTCATTTACTCAGGTTCTCAGGTTACAGCAGACCCCATCTGTTTTTATGCATGGCAATATTTTTCTTTATCTTCTCCTTTTAAACAAGTTTCCTAAAAAAGTGTTTGCTTAGTTTACTTTCATTCTTTACTAAGATTAAAAAAAAAAATCACCCAAGGTTATGACTTTTCCTCTGAGTTCAGATTTGACCATATGAAAGTGTTCCCATTTTCATTCATTTCTAAATACTTTGTAATTAGAGTTTTGATTTTTTTTTCTTAAATTTTTATTTCGTGTGTGTGTGTGTGTGTGTGTGTGTGTGTCTGAGTGTGTGTGTGATTAGTTGTGCATTGTGGTCAGAAAATATGATCCAGGGGCACCTGGTTAGAGCCTCTGCCTTTGGGTTGGGTCGTGATCTCGTGATCTCATGGTCTCGGGGTCCTGAGTTCAAGCCCCATGTTGGGCTCTCTGCTCAATGAAAGGCCTGTTTCCCCCTCTCTCTCTGCCTGCCTCTCTGCCTACTTGTGATCTCTCTCTCTCTGTCAAATAAATGGATAAAGTCTTTTAAAAAAGAAAAAGAAAAGAAAAGAAAAGAAAAGAAAAGAAAAGAAAAGAAAAGAAAAGAAAAGAAAAGAAAATATGATCCACAGGGTTTCTGCTTTGAGGAAATGAATGGGCATTTTGTGCTCTAATATATGAGTAATCTTTAGAAATGTCCAATGGATACTGACAAAAAAAGAGAAGTCACATCTGCAGTATATAAAGTTTAATATATATCTACTAAATAAAGTATTCAGGTCATCTGTGTTCTCGTTTATGTTTACTAATATGCTTTCTCAAAGACAAGGAAGTCAAGAGCAAGCAACAGTGGACTGAAATAAGAGACATCTTGCAAGGAACTCCAGTTGCTTGTTTGGTGCCAGCCCTTGGAGGGAGGAAAGGCTCTTCGCCACAGCTTCCCCTTTTACATGTAGGTTGAATCACTAAAGTCAATTCTTAAGTAAACATTCTCTTTAACTCCCTGGAGGAAACTGTAAAGAATCCACTTTTAAGTGAAGAGGTTCCAAAAAATATTCTCAGAAAACTTTAATATTGGGTCAGGGAGTTTTGAGAGAAAAAAAAATTACAGTGAAATCAGCAATCACTTTTGGGCTAAGACCTCATCACATCTCCAGTGTGTGCCACCCACCAGACTGAGAAGGGTGGAAATTACCTCATAAACTGATAAAATGTATTCATACCTAAGAGTCTAAATCTCAACATAGTGAATCACAAGTTGCTGGTTTCAAATATGGATGTTTCTTTGGTCATTAGATGGCTGTTGTTTTTGCAGTGAATTCAACAATTCACTGTTGTTGGAGTCTATTGGGAATGATTGTTGTCAAACAAGTAATTCTGAAAATGTATAATTAGTGCTACAATAGAGGAATAACAGTGAACCACAAAAATATGCTGGAACTATGCTACTTCCATTAGGACCAGGGTCTACAAAGGCTCAAACCTCTCACGCCAAAAACGCTCTGGCTTTCCAAAAGGCGATTTTAGACTGAAAATGCTGAAGCTGCTTCTCAGCTACTTTATAATTACCAACACTTGAAGCATCCTCGTTTCACTAGAATTTATGGATGATGAAGGAAGAGGATATTTTGTGGAGAGAAGTAGTGTTAACCTTAAATATTAAAACTACCAGTTATTTTACCATGAAAAATGGATTTATTCGGGAACCACAGAGAATTGCAACCCCAGACAAGCAAGCTACAGCAGAAAGAGAAGACTGCCCTTTTATAGAGGAAGGTTGGGGGTGGGGGTGTAGTTGGGGAGGCTGTAATAAACAAAAAGTCCATTGGAGGAAACTGGGAATTCTAAGTATAGTGGCTTTTCATTGGCTCTCTATCATCATGACTGTCTCTCATTGGCTGAGCCATTGTTACCAGGGGAGGAGGAAGCCTGCCTTCCTCCTGCTGGGATGCTACAATAGCATCCAGGTGCAAGATTCTGGTTCTTCGTGTTGGGTCTGCGACTGATGAGGAGTGCAGGGCATGACAGCTTTCCCTGATGACCTCCCAATATCATTCTAAATAAGATTTCCTTTTACTAATTTTCTCAGATGAAGCAACATTTTGTAAAAGTGAGCCAATTATTTTTAACTTTTAGTATGCTTCCAGTACCGTGCTCCCTTCAGGCTCTAGTGTAGAGTGTTTGTGTAATATTAGCAGTATTAGTAGGAGATTGGGTGGGAGACAGAGGAGCTGGTGAGGAGGAGGGGTTAGGGTTGGGTGAGCACATGGTGTGGTGAAAGAAGGAGGAAGCTGCATACTTATCTATGCCACCTTGTGTCCCAAAGAGCTTTTAGGTTCTTGATCTCATCTCCAGAGAAATGCCCCAAGGAGAGAAAGCCATCAGGTAAATCCTCATCTATCTCACATCAATCTTGATGCCTAGGACTTTAGAAAAAATATTTCAGAGAATAATAAAGTTTAAAACATCTTCAAAATGGAAACACAATAGAGACTTCACAACAGGGGAAAAAAGGATTTTTTTTTTTTTTTTTAAATCACAGGTCCTGTGATTTGGGCCTGATTCCTACCCCATACATGATGAACTTCACAGTAGTCTTCCTGTTGTAGGGAGACCACGAAACTGCTCACCCTAGTGCTGTAGTTGCTTTTCTCTCTTTTGGTCACAGGAAAAAAAGGTAAAATCTTAAGTATTCGAAATCGGTTTTATAGAATAAGTAACTCTTACAGACATATGATATTAAAACCATAAAATTCAACACAATGAAGCAGTGCAAGGCAAATCTTATTGAGCCAGTGCTGGAAATAAACAAACCCGTGGGCTCTGGGGACCAGGAAATATTACCTTGAACCCAGGAGGATCGGCCATCCGGAGAGTATCGTGTACTCTGTGCAAAGGGTATTGGGTCAGTGAGTGCACCAGGACCTGGCCAGGAGGGACAGAGCTGAAACAGACAAGATTCCATTTGGGGCACTCTGTAGGGTGGGGATGGAGCAGCGCCGGATACTAAAGGCTCACTAGCAAAGGAGCACAGCCTTACAGGCTGTATTTCTCAGAACCCTGTGAGCAAGATCTATGTTGGCAGAGGGAAGAAATTCTTAACAAGCCCTAGGAGTGTGAGACCCTCAGGAATGAGCTGAAGTAAAAACAGATTGATATTAACCTGACTTTTTGAAAGAGTAGATCCTGATAGCTACAGGACTTTACTTTTGCTCCTAGAGCCTGTGCACTGGACCCCCACTGAACCTCCTTGAACTTGAGAAGAGAACCCTTGGGTCCTACTCCAATGAAACCCATTGAGGACTTTTGCCCTCCACACTGTAGAATAATAACTTCATATTAAGCCACTAAGTTTGCATCACCTGTTTCAGCACCAACAGGGTACTGCCACTGGGGAAGGTGGAGAGAGGATAGGGGAAATCTAACTGAAGGTCAATTTTGCACCTTAAGAACATTGCTGAGGAGGACCACAGCCTGCAAACACAGATTAGGAACAAATTAAGAGCTCCCGAAACTCAAAAAACCCAACCAAAGAGAATAGGAAAAAAGCAATAGGAAGGTAGTAATAATGCAACCAGTGTGGGAAGCTATTACTGCCTTTCCTGGATAGTAATAGATCAAACTACCTTCTGAGGATGAGAAAAGTAAGAAAGAAGCCTTAGTTTGGCCAGTAAGAGTGCATTCAAGAGTGTGCGTGCACGCACACACACACACACACACACACACACACGCTCAGATTTAATATTATGCTGTGATACAGATTTAAGCAGTTACATGTCCTTTGATCCAGTTCGTTGGTTTCAACGCTTTTCCTTATTTGTTTTTTACACAGGAAGCAGAGTCTCATTCCAGGCCTCTGGAAGGGGCCTCTATGGACCTCTCTTTTCTTGCAGTTGGCTTCAATTCCTTCTTCTTCCACTGTCTCCATCACAACCACCAACCCAGAGTGAGTCCCGCCAAAAAAAAATCCAGCCTCCTTAAGGAAATAACACCTCACTTGTCTGTTGTAAATTTCATAGCCTCAGGAGATGAATGTAAAGGATTTCCGCCCCCTCCCAGTTTCTATTTTCCCCAGAGGGAAACCGTGGATTTCAGTCTCAGTGACCTCTGGCTTTGTGTGATAAGGAGGTAGCAGGAGCAAAGGTGAGCTTGCCAAAATAAGGAGATGGTTAGATGATGGGAACTCCACTCCCAGCTGTGATTTGTTTTTCAAATGCACTTTATATCTCAAGACAGCTCAATCTTGAATGCAATAATAAGTAATTTATAAAGCATGAGGAAAGGAGATGTCTAATCAAAAATGGATTGTGGGAAATAAGAATATAACACAATTGGGGTGAGTCAGGCAGATGAAAAAATCCTAGGAGGGTTATGAGACATCATAAAATGTGGGTGATATCGGTATTCTGCAAAGGTTGGGGTGAAAACAGAATTGGTACTGGGAGAGGTGAAATGGAAGGGAAGACACTCCTAGGAACGAGAGAGGGGGCAGGCCACAGGTGAAGAAGGCCCATGCCAGAGTGGTAGAGCCTGGAGCCATATAGGGCAAGGACAAGGGACCCATGGCCATGCAGCAAGGTCAGCCAGCCTGCTTGGCACCATGTGCTCACAGCTCCTCCACCATTGCAAAGCCTTTTTTGGTGGTGGCTCTTCTTCAGAGGCTATCTCAAAGCCAGAATCATCTTCCTGACACATCACTTTGACCCTGTTGCTTCCCTGTTCAATATCCCCCAGTGGCTCCCCAACCCCCCAATCCTGTTCCCACCCCCATCCCAGTCTACAGAAGCAGTGCAGCCCCTACAGGGGAGTCTTCTCTGATGGCCCCAGACCAACCTCAGTACTCCTGACACTGCACAGCCCTGACCAGATCCACTTGATGGGCATCTGTCCCTTCTCATCCAACTGCTGGTAAGTTTTAAAGTTTATTTAGACTGAATAGACACAGTGAATAGACTGTGCACTCCTTGAGGGCAGAACGCTACACCGGATCACCCTGGAGAAGGAAAACACTCTCTTTGTGATAAGTTCAGGGTACTACGGAGTCATTACTCATCCCCAGCCCCGTCTGTCATGACCAGCCCACCGTCCCACCTCTTAGCACATCAGGGTCATGGCACTGCATGACCATGACCTCTGCCTATAGCAGGTTGGATCAGTCAGCAAAGCCTACCACGATAGAGATCAAAGTGGAGACCTGGAGTAGAGCGCAGGTTTTGTCCCATCCCTTGGCAGGGAAGGCAGCTGCCGCCCCAGTCACAAAGTAAGTGTGTCGTGTTGCAGACCGGTCACCACCTCCAGACAAAAAACTCAAAGGGGACCTGCTGACAGGTCCACAAGGCCCCTTTGTACATCTATGGACCTCCACCTCCATCACGTTCTGAGACAACTCGGGCTGTGGGGCAATGAGGAGGAAGAACAGGAATTGTTTGCATTTTATGATTTTTAAGTCTCAAGTTACGAGTGATGTGAAAAGCCAAGTATATTGAGTAAGTCTGTGTCTTGGATTAATGGTAAGAATGGCATTAGCGCCCAGAAGAGGAAATGGTGAGCCTTTCACCCAGGTGTTCCCACAAATTGTCCCAGGCCTCCTGCAGTGTCGTGACAGGTGGGGGCTCTGTGCTCAGACTGGCCATGTTCCCGTTGGGGTCAGCACCTGTCAGTTGGGTGAACTTACAGCCCATTTCCTCAACTGTAAAATAAATACCAAATAATGCCCATCTGGGGAGACTGTTTAGAGAATTAAACAGGAAGATCTTAGCAGAAGTTACAGTACATAGTAAATACTCAGTAAAATGTATCTATAAATATACCTCATACGTGAGGTGAGGATAACTTCCCTGAATGTACTACCCATGTAATTCATTGCTCTTTGCCTCTCTATGCCTTCCCAAAACTTCTTACCTCATCTGCTTTATAAACTAAATGCTTACTTGTCCTTCTCTTTGCCTAGATTATAAGCAACTTAGGGGAAGGGACTGATTTTTCTCACACTTTCAGCAACACACAACATGAAATGTCCAGCTGAATCTCTTTTCCTTGCATCTGACATGGTTCTCTACACACAGCGAATGATCAATAACTGTTTTTCGAGTTAAACTGTATTAGTCTCCAAAACAGAGGTGCTCTCTGGGGTCTTTTCAACCGCTGAAATCAAAAGAGGGTTACTGGGGAGTCTGAAGTCCATGGCCAAGAAGAGTCTAAAGCCTCCATTACTGGGAACATAATTGGTACAGCCACACTGAAAAACAGTATGGAGGTTCCTCAAAAAATTAAAAATAGAACTACCGTACATGATCCAGCAATCCCACTTCTGGGTATAGATATCCAAAGGAAATGAAAACAGGATCTCAAAGAAGTATCTGTACCCCCATACTCACTGCAGCATTATTCACAAAAGCTAAGACATGGAAAGAAACTGAATGTCCATCAATGGATGAATGAATAAAGCAAATATGGTATATATACTCTGTATAAGTCCATTATAATTCCAGTATTCCAATAACATTCTATTGTGTCTTTGTATGTGTGTGCATAATTGAGCCTCCATCACAATCTCCAGAAATTCCCAGTCTTATGTTCTTCTGGACCCCCCTTCTCTCCCTGTTCCCATTCCCTTGCAAAGCTGTTTCCATTTCTGCACTACCTCAGACTGGATGCTGAACTCTGTCCTCTCACCAGTGTTTATGAGAAATCCATTCCCATAAATCATGGGCTAAGGTTCCTATACTTGACAAGATGATGTCAGCAAGAGACATGTCAGCAAGAGACCCAGAGAGGAGTCCCAGCCCATGACACTCCATCAACTCACTGTCCCCTCACCCCCACCATCCTCCCTGCTCTTCTGCTTCCTCTCGCCTTGCCCCCAGAAGCTCCAGCATATCCAAATGCTCAGAAGGGCAAGAGGTCTTCTTTCTGACACCCACTCTCTGTAGAAAGACTTAGATGACCTAATAAAAAAAAGAAAAGAAAGACTTAGATGACACTTAAAATTATAATAATAAAAAGGCAATCTTTAGTTACCCAGGAAAGCCTCCATTTAGAACAACACATAAGAACTGCTCCAGAGGTTTCTCCCCTCCAGGTCTGTGGCCTGCCACCAACCCTAGAGGACACAACTCCATCCTCAGCATCTTAGAAGGACACTTGACACATTCTCAACCTGTGCCACGTGGTCAAGCCAACTGGGATTTATTTTCGCTGCTTCCATTTCATTTTTTTAACGCTTACTTTTTGTAAGATTCGCCATTTCAACTCCTCCATTGACTGTTGATATGAGAGAAGTGTATGCTCATTTGTTTATTAATGCCTTCCTTTCCAGCTGAATACAAAATGATTTTCATTGGGTTTCTGATTTGAGATCTGGCTAATTACTGCAAAGAGACAACTTGTGGAACATCATCTTCCCAACATACCACAGACAAGAAACATTGAGGGGTTCCTTGGTGATGCTTCATTCTGGGAGAAATAGATATTAGACCCCCAACCGAACAGCAGAAATGGGATGGATGGTCAGATACACCATGATTTTACTGCACAAGTAGGCTTTATTTTTTAAATAATGCTTCTGATTTGTTTTGTTTTGTTTTGTTTTTTAACATGTGTATGCTTCAGTTCCCTAGAGCTCCTTTCCCAGAACTGGATGTATTCAACCTCCCCTTCATAAGAACTCCCATTAACACAAACTTTCTTCCAAGGAGTATAATCTGTTTCACAAATGGGCAAAAATAGTGACAACAGTTTTGCTCTTTTATAAGTCTAAGTATGCTACTAATCCAACTGCGTACTCTAAAATATATTAGCTGTAGTCCTTCAAAGGTTTTTATCTTTACTTCTATTACCACTTCATCACATAAGAACATAGTCAGTCAATGCTTAATAATATAGATGGTGACTTAAAAGACAACTATTAGGGGCGCCTGGGTGGCTTAGTGGGTTAAAGCCTCTGCCTTTGGCTCAAGTCATGATCTCAGGGTGCTGGGATGGAGTCCACATTGGGCTCTCTGCTCAGCAGGGAGCCTGCTTCCCCCTCTCTCTCTGCCTGCCTCTTTGCCTACTTGTATCTCTCTCTCTCTGTCAAATAAACAAATAATTTTTTTAAAAAAGACAACTTTAGTATATGATAACAGAGAAACAATCTATATTGGAATCCTGATTTTTGTCCCTTCTTAGCTTGTAGACAAAATGCTTAATCTTTTTGAGCCTCTGAGATAATAGTATTTATTTGAAATAATTGTTGAAGGAATGGAGATATTTATATGAAAGGGGATAGTGTAGTGACTGGCACACGGAAGGCTCTACAGTTCTTGCTGTTGTCCCCCAGGAGTGGTATTATCCTAGTACGAGGCTGCTGTCCAACTACTACCTGTTGGCTGCAAGAATCCTCTTCCATGATAAGATACTATAAATGTTTTCAGAATATCTTTGTTCAGCACATGAATAGTTAATAGTTAATAAACCAGAGTAGTGTATACTAATCTCTAATTCTCCACTTAAACTTGTCTGGACACAACTGTAAACAGAACACACCAAAGATTGGCCCACTCCCCTGTTGACTGACTGCCGCCTCCTTCAAGAGCTATGGGCAAAATTCTTTATGCTTATATGGTCCCTATGTCTGAAACACTCAAAGCATTTTTCCAGAGATTAAATCAGAGCTTTCGTATGACCCTGGTTAATAAATGTCAAGTCTCCAGTGTGAAACCTCAGAATATCCTTTTGAGGAAGGTGGCTGACAACCTTATCTCTCATACAAATAAACTGAGGCATGGAGGAATAAATCAGAAGGCTTGTTCCAGATTCTTCCCTCCTCATATATGCTTTTAGTTTATATGTGAAGATCAGTGTTGATGGGAATGCACCGAGTGTCAGCAGGGATCCCCAAGGAGCCTGGTTGTGGTTTCTTGGAGAAAAATGGCCTACGATTCTAACATGGCTGGGAGGTTTAGGGGACATGGGGGTGGGGGAGGAGATGTTGAGGCAGGGGCTGCCCTAACTGGGTAAAAAGTCTGAGTCAGTGATGTCAGCACAAGTAGATAAGCCAGAACTCCAAAGGTGGATGGTTGTGGCAACTTTCATGGAAAACCCAAAGTTCTCATTTTGAGCTAAGCTCCTGTGGCTACTGTAAGTCTCTTCCTAGGAGGAAAGAAGAGCTCAAGAGGGACTAAGGAGGAGGTCCTCTATGCATAGAGTGTGAGAGTGCTCTGATGAGCAGTCATGAGGGGCCTGAGGTCCAAACCGCCAGCTTTAGATAGTGTCAGCAACTATGACAGGAAGAAGCAGGAGGATTTCCACCTCCCATGATGACCGTCGCCACCTCACACCCTTGGGGATCACCACCCTCTGTCCCCTTATTGGTTTTCTCAGAAACTGTCTGCCTCTCATAAACCAACCACACCAATATGATGCCCACTCTTTAACTTGTTACGTTGGCTTTGTAGGCTTTGTGCTAGATCAATGTAGCTAAGCTGGCACCACATCCTCCAGAATTCCCTTCCCTGAATGGGTCCATGTCAGGGTAGGCCACAAGAGTAATTTTGCTTGAGACTTGAAAAAGAAGAAGGAAAGCGGCCTCCATATTTTGTAGGCTCTGAAGGTCGGAATAAGGCAACTGGCACTATGGCACGTGGCTCACATCGCCATTGTCACCCCAACTCCTATGCTCTCCCCTCCTGTAACTTTCCTACGTGCACATGGGGCATCTTGGGGGAAGGCAGCAGCTACCCCTGCAAGTCGGCTGTGGCATGGACTTTACAGGTGAGTCCCAATACATCTTCGTGGGTTCCAGTTTGTCTTTATCTATGACCACATCTGGCTTTCTTGGCTTACTGCCAGCCTGGTTAATGTCACTATAGTCTTAGCACTAGATGAAGAAGTAACAGCCCAGCATAGACACGCCTCTGCCAGTTTCTACAATGGCAGAGGCTGTTGCTTATAAACTTTGTTTCCTCTATTGCTTAGAGTAGCTCGCTTCTCTGATTGAACACTGAGTGATACACATACACTGTCTCAGTGAATCCTCACAGCAGTCCTAGAATATAGGCACTATTATTATCCCTACTTCACAGGTAAAAAACTTGAGAAGCAAGGAGATTGTCCATTGTTGCTCAGCTAGTATGTGGTGACACTGAGATTCGAACCCAGGCAGTCTAAGGCCAGAGCCCAAGTTTCAAGTCTTTATACATTTTTTTTCCTGAATTACATGTAATCCTGCTTCTGTCCTTGCACTTTTTTTTCTTAAGAGATATGTTTTCAACACTTTCAAAAGTTATCTCATTTTCAGAAAACTTTCTCCTACCCTTTTCTTTGTTGACCTGATTTTTTTGTTGTTGTTCTTTCCCTCTGACTATCCAAAGTCTTTTATGTTTCTTTTCCTGGCTCTTTTCTGGTCTTCTGCCATATAGCACATTAACACACAGGTATAACTGTGCCATCTGGCTTCAAGTCACATGCTCATTTCTTCAGACTGCTTGCCCAACAGTGACCCATCAGCCCCTTTGGCCAACCCAAAACTCTGCCATCTCCCACTGGGGGCTGCCAGAGACCCCACCCCCGCCATCTTATAGTAAAACAGAAGAGATCAAAAATAAAGCACACAGAAGGACTAAATGGGAAAGAGACAGAACAGAGAAGGGAAGAGGGGAAGCTGAGAATACCAGCCAGAGTAAGTCTACCAGGAGCATAGGGCAGAACCCAGTGAAGTCTTCAAAGACAGGAATAAACTTCCAGAAGGAAAAAAAAAATGGCCAGGATACTTTTATGGCTTTCATAAAGAGAGAAGGGGCCAGGTCATAAACCATGGAGACAAGGGAGTAAAAAGTAGACAAGGAAGAAAAGAAGAACCAGAAGGACCACAGCAGGATTGTTGGTGGGGTCAATTGAACAATAAGAACGGCTTTAATGTAAAGCTAATCAACAGATATAAGACCAAGAGATATTGTACTCATCCTAAAAGCAGGAACTAGAGCTGGGTAAAGCCAGAAGCCCAAGGGGTAGATGTAGCGTCTGGACCTACATCCAGGAAGGAACTGTTAAGCTCTGGGAAACTTTGCCAAGTGAAGAAGCTTGAACTGCATGTATGAATGGATCTCAGCAACTCTTGAGAATAGTCAGGGATGATCCACCCAGGGATCTGTCTTTTATTGGAACCTCTCCCCCTCCACCCCATTTTTCTCTGGGAATGGGAAACTGCAATTTTCCAAGAATGAGACAGGGTCTTGTGTCTATTTTCCCACATACATACCAATATGAAAGTCGTGAACACCAAGAAGTAAACAATGAAATTCAAACCAGATCCAGGAATAAAATTTGACTGTTTTGACTCCATAAACTCAGTAAATCTTTTTGCAGAAGAAAACTTAGACGAGAATCTTAGGAAGACATCCAAAAGATCCAAAAGGCAAGTGTGAAAAAAATGAAATGTATAGTCCTTAAACCCAGTGACCTTGGACCCGGGATATTCTATTTCTAAACCACATAAATGGAAAAATACTAAACAGATAAACAACTTTTTGCCCAAAGTTGTTTAAAGTACTGAACAGATAAACAACTTTTTGCCCAAAGTTGTTTAACTAAGTGTTACTTATAATAGCATAAACTTGGAACCTGTCAATATAGGGCACAAAGGGGAATGGTTCTATAGTAATTTTATAAATAGCTTATTTTATAAAAAACTACATTTCTTAGTCCTCCTTAAAATTAGATGTGGCTACATTTGCCACCATATAAGCAAAAATGTGAGCCACTTCTAGATCAAGGATTTTCAGAGACAGTGAGCCACTGTCACACATTCCTTCTCCTTCTACCAGAGTCATCCTGGATATGGGGACCCAGCCTTATTTATAACAAGGACCACAAAACAGAATTCCTGAATTATCATGGGGAAGAACCCACTGAATAACCCACCTGGAACATAAAGGAGAAATTAACTTCTATTGTACTTGAGCCATTAACTCTGGGCCTATATACATGGATGTTTATAGAAGCCTATTTTACAATAGCCAGAAGTGGAAAGAAATCAGCTATATTTCAGTGACGAATGGCAACTTACATGGGTCTAGCTGACCCTTAGATTAGCCTAGCTAAAATGTCCAGTATTACTTTTTTGTCAGTTCTGCCAATCCATGAACGTGATATGTTTCTCCACTTACTTAGATCATCTTTGACTTTTCTCATCAATGTTATGTAGTGTTGCATAGTTTTAGTCTTGGATATATTTGTCATTTCTTGACAAAAATTAGTATCACTAATTATTCCATAGAGGATGTTAAATGTTATTTATTTTTGCACGTGCAACAATGTTTTTTCTCTCAGAACTGATATTTGTTTCTGACTATAGCATTCTGAGTTCAAAATATTTTCTTTCACTTAGAAATTTTTTAACTTCTAATTTTGATCATATTTTAAACTTACAAAAAGTTTGTGACAACAGTACAAAAACTCCTCCATATCCTTTACACGAGTTCACTAATTTTGCTGCATTTTTTCCTTTATTTCATCCCTATGGTTTTTATATATTTGAGAGTACATTACAGACAGAATGCTCCTCCATTCCTAAATATTTCAGTGTATATTTCTTAAAATCGAAGATACTTACTTCCATCACCACTGTATAATTATCAAGGTCAAGAATTTTAATTAATTCTATTTTTCAACCATCAAATCTTATTTAAATTTCATCACCTATCCCAATAATGACTTTTATAATAATTTGTCCCTTAACATTTAATGTAAAGCCTGATGGCAGTCTAATTTTTTTAAATTCCTTTTAGGTATTTTGTTTGCCTCTCTGGAAGTTTTGAAAATTTTCTCTTTCCTCTTAAAGGTATAAAATCTCACCAGACTTGGACTAGATTAAATTTAATCTTACTAGATTAAATCTTCCTTAATGCCAGGTAGAAAAATACAGTCTGAAAATTTGTGCCTTTGTTTAGCCTGATATATGTTTTACCTTTAGTTCTTACTTATTTCTTGTCCTCTACTTTCTCTGCTCCTCTGAAACTTATGGTCTCTCATTCTCTCAACCAGATCTGTTGGGTGCCTTCATGTGTCAAACACCTGCCAGTTTAAAAAAAAAAAAAAAAAAAAGGTAATTTAACCTCAAACTGAGCACCTGGACTGATCCTTCTCCAGCAAGGACACAATGCTTGGAAAATTGCAAGGCAGGACGCCCATCCTTCCAGAGAGTCCTGCTCCTAGAACAGAGACTCCATGCCCCAAGACAGATGAGAAGCCATTCAAATTTCCTTGCAGTTAAACAAGGTATTTTGAAATATGAAGGCTGACATTCCAAAACCTCTGATCAGTGCTTTATCACTCAAAATAAACCACTTATATTTATAGTCATTAAAAATAGACAACCTGGACATCAGGAACTTCTCTCAAAAGCTTGCCTGATCAAAAGCTTTTGCACAGCAAAGCAAACAGTCAACAAAACCAAAAGACAACTGACAGAATGGGAGAAGATATTCGCCAATGACATATCAGATAAAGGGCTAGTATCCAAAATCTATAAAGAACTTCTCAAACTCAACACCCAAAGAACAAATAATCCAATCAAGAAATGGGCAGGAGATATGAACAGACATTTCTGAAAAGAGGACATCCAAATGGCCAACAGACACATGAAAAAGTGCTCCACATCCTTCAGCATCAGAGAAATACAAATCACAACCACAGTGAGATACCATCTCACACCAGTCAGAATGGCTAAAATTAGCAAGACAGGAAATGACAGATGTTGGTGAGGATGCAGAGAAAGGGGAACCCTCCTACACTGTTGGTGGGAATGCAAGCTGGTACAGCCACTCTGGAAAACAGTATGGAGGTTCCTCAAAAAGTTGAAAATAGAGCTACCCTACAATCCAGCAATCGCACTACTGGGTGTTTACCCTAAAGATACAAATGTGATCCGAAGGGGCACGTGCACCCAAATGTTTATAGCAGCAATGTCCACAATAGCCAAACTATGGAAAGACCCTAGATGCCCATCAACAGATGAATGGATAAAGAAGAGGTGGTATATATATACACTATGC
>CM053603.1:53404887-53420659 GCA_028646535.1 Procyon lotor
CTCAGTTGGTTGTTTGACTGCCTTTTGCTCAGGTCATAATCCTGGAGCCCTGGGATCGAATCCCACATCGGGGTCCCTGCTTCTCCCTCTGATTCTCCCCATTCTCATGGTCTCTCGTTCATTCTCTGTCTTTCAAATAAATAAATAAAATCTTGGGAAAAAAAAAACTTGCCTGTACATCTGAAATTAATGTAATATTGTGTGTCAACTATACTTCGATTAAAAATATAGGATGCCTGAGTGATTCAGTTAGGTGTCCAACTCTTGATTTTGGCTCAGGTCATGTTCTTGGGGTCATGATCAACCCCCTCATCGGGCTCTGCACTGGGCATGGAGCCTACTTAGGATTCTCTCTCTCCCTCTCATTTTGCCCCTCCCCTCTTTCTCTCTCTCAAAAAAACAAACAAACAAACAAACAAACAAACAAAACTTGCCCCAGCATTATTGAATAGAAAGTCTTTTATTTGTTCTGGCGTGGATTATCAAATCCCTAAAAGTAAATAGTCATACTATAAACATGGAGCTTTTGTGGATTTAGGGACAAATAACATTTGTGTTTTTTTATAGAACTTCCCCCAAATCACTTGCCACTTGGTACAAGGGAGCTACAAACATTCCCATAGTGATTTTCTTCCTCGTCTGCCATAGCTCCCCCTGCAGGTTTGTGATGTTAAAGCTAGAGAGGGCTGAGATTTCTTCAGGTAAAGATGGAGGTTGGAGCAGGTGGCTAGCTGGGATCACCTATCCAGACCCCATGTCTCAGTTTTTCAGATCCAAGAAAACTTTTTCCTGGTCTCCAGAATTGGTCAGTCTCTCATGGACTTACTCAGACTGATCAACTCACCAGCATTTGAGAAAGAAATAGGTAATTACTGTACAATGAACAATGAGAGCAGACCAACAGACCTGATTTCACTTCTCAGGTCTACCCCTTAAAAGAGTATGATCCTTGGCAGTGATTTAATTTAACTCTTCTGAACCTTGATGTCTTCATTTATGAAATGCAGACAATAAAAATACTACACAAGGTTCATGTGGGAAAAGTTAAGATAACATATATTAACATATTCCTGGCACCATGTGAGGCATTCTATAAATGATGACTGCTAAAAAAAATTTATACTCATATTCACAGGTAGATAGATTTTCCCAAACAGACAAATTTGCCTTGTAATACAAATCATAACCGTAATGTTGGGGGCACCTGGGTGGCTCAGTCTGTTAAGTGTCCGACTCTTGATTTCAGCTCAGTTCATGATCTCATGGATGGTGAGACTGACCCTATGTCAGGCTCTGTGCTCAGCAGGGAATCTGCTGGAGAGTCTCTCTCCCTCTCTTTCTCTTTCAGCCCCTCTCCCTGCCCTTTCTCTCTCTTTCTCTCTCACTCTCACTCTTTCTCTCAAGTAAATAAATAAATCTTTTTTAAAAATTGTAAGGTTGTACAGTGCACAGAAAAGAGGGGAAAGAGATTGTGGCAAATCCCAGTGCCTGATGTTCCTATCCCCCAAAGGCAGCATTGCAGCCAAACTGACTAGAATAACTTGTATTTACAACAAGCTTATTCCTGGAAACTCCTTTCCAGACCTTGCAGATGCTCTTCTCCTCCTTCCTAGTCTCTTTAGGACCTATCAGTAATGGCAGATGGGCCAATGTTAAAGCTGACTTTTTGGAGAGGGCTCACTACTATTGGTTTACTGTGATCCTCAAAGGGTCATGGTGTTCTGGGGTTGTGAAGATCCTTCACTTGACCCACCACTGAGTCACCACAGCTAAGGGATAATTTTTGTCCAATGCCCAAATCTTCATTTTTCTATCTGTTGATCCATAACTTTATGAAGAACTGATCACTATGAAAAATAATAAGTAATTTTAAATAGGTGTCTCATAATCATCCCCTGGGTGTAAAAGAACCCATAGAATACATTTGTAACATGAATGATTTTATAGAATCACGAAAGTATAAAGATAAGTTTGCCCAGTGATGATGATGAAAATTTAAAAAGTTAGGGATTTTTTTCTTTCCTTTCTTCTTACATTTCTGAAATATCTTTAACTCTTTTTGGAAAAGGTCTACTATCTACTCCTTTGGATGAATTACAATATGCCAGATGCTTAGAAAAACAGGCTTATTTTCCTCTATTTCATAACTAACGTAGCAAATGAAGGAAGAGTGTGGATTCATAACATGAGAACACTTAAAATAAAACTTGACTCTTTTTTATTAATTTGCAATCTCTCAAAAAATACTCTAAAATATATAAAACATAGGACAAGTTCAATACATATGATACATTATAATTATTAATCACCAAAATGAATCTCCTATAAGCATTTTGTCAGGGATTAATACACATTATGTATATTCAGAAGTAAAATGAGTATTTTAAAATAAAGCTTTATGACTTTTTTTCTGTGATTCTGACAGAACTCGCCCACACTTGTAATACAATCTGTTTGTTCCAAAAGGTATAATCATGTGATAGCTTGCGCAGTAAATGCAGAGAAATGTCTGTCCTGCCATTGGCTTTTGGAAGTGTATTTTTCCAGAACAGTTTAGAGTTATATAGAAATTGAGATCCAGTAAACAGATAACATTTCTGTTTTCTTTCCTGAAAGTTGTACTACACAATTTAAGAACATTTTGTATACCATAATTGATGATTTCTCGCTTCCTATCTTGAAAAAAAGGCTGTATTCATAGATGTCAAATCATTCTTATGTTCCCATTTGAATTTGCCTTCAATTGGACTTTCTAAAATACTTCTCTTTCTGTTTCCATAAACAGAAATATAGCATCATGTTTAAATTTGCTTCAACTTTGAGCCAAGACGATAAATATTCAAGCCAGAAAGAAGAACACTCTAGATTATATAGGAAAGAAGAGGTGACTAGGAATGAAGGAGAGAAAGATCAAATTCTCTTTTCCAGTTCTTCCATTAACAAACTAGAGTCTCATTTTCTTGTCCATAAATAAGCTTTTACTAAGTTTGTTTTCAACTCATTCTAGTGTTCTATGATTATTTCTTAAAATAGGTTAATCCAAACCCAAGATGTCCTGACTGATTCTCCTATAAACTGCACCTTTGGTACAAGTCAGTTTTCTGGAAATTTCTGCCTTCTGTTGGGAGTTTACAATGATGGTAACGCTGACCTAGATAGGATGGTGCCTGTCAAATAGGTTGTCTTTATCAAGAGCATTTTTATGATAGGCAAATCCCATTTCATTCCTGTTCATGATGTGCCATCACACCAAGAGGGAACATTGTCCTAAATATTTACTCTCTGTTTCATGTGTAAATATGTCTCATGTTATAAAGCAGTGAGGTCATCACTGGGCCAACTCTCTGAAGTTGAGTGGTTTCATTCCAATGGAAGGGATGGTAGGGTTTCCCATGGTACCATGTTGAAAACTTGTATCAAGTTTCAGCTCCACTTCCAACTCTGTGGCCCTTCAAATAGAGTGGGAGGGGATGAGGACACCAGGAGCACAGCTTTCTTCTAATGGCCTTTAGTAAGCAACTTCTGTTGAAGCAACTTCTTCTTCAAGAAAATACTGACCATAGAGGTGCCCTTGATTTTCTAAGTAAGAAAGCTCCCCTGTTATTATGGGGCAACATGACTTATGGGCTAATGATCTCACTCAGTCTCTAGGACCCACTGACCTAGAATAGACCCTATTCTGCTGTTTTGCTTACTGGATGGAAAAACTACAGCCTACTGACACATAACTGCCACTTCTGCTCTTAAACAAGGCCTAGCACAACCTGCCACAAGCCTTTCAAGTCACACAAACAGATGTCCAGCCAGTGTCTGTTTCCCTAGGATGCTGAAGTCCTGTTCTTATAATACAAAACAGGATTTCTCTAACTTTCAACATTTTCCTATGACCTAACTGCAAAGTTGAAAGAAAAGAATATACTAAAACCTGATCTTTTAAAAAGACAGACTGATTTATGACAACATAGACGGACCTAGAGAGTATCATGCAATGTTAAATAAGTCAGACCGAAAAAGATAAATACCCTATGATTTCACTCATATGTGGGATCTAAAGAAACAATACAAATGAACAAACAAAGCAGAAACAGACCTGTAAATAAAGAAGACAGACTGATGGTTGCCAGGAGGAAGGGACATGGGAGGATAAGCAAAATGGGTGAAAGGGAGTGGGAGGTACAGGCTTCCAGTTATGGAATGAATAAGTCACAAGGATGAAAGCATGGGGATCTAGTCAGTGGTGTCATAGTAGTGCCGTATGGTGACAGATGGGAGCTACACTTAGTGGTGAGCACAGCATTACATACAGAGCTGTTGAATCACTATGTTGTACGCCTGAACCTAATGGAACATTGTGTGCCAACTGTAGTTCAATTTTTTATTCCTCAAATATGTTTATTTTATTTTTTCAGTGTTACAAGATTCATTGTTCATGCACCACACCCAGTGCTCCATGCAATACGTGCCCTCCTCAATACCCATGTAGTTCAATTTAAAAGAGGCAAAACAAAATAAAAAGACTGGCTGCCCCAAACAAAATATTGTAAAAGTTATTCAATTCTGATACTTCTTTAGAAAATAAAATGATACTCTTTTGATGGGAAAATTACATTTTGCTAGAAATGAAAGTCTGAACAACTACACAAGTTTGTAAGGACCCTCAAACTTATAGAGGAGTAATTCTCTTTTGAACAATCCCCTAAGAAAATACCCTAATGTAAGCCTATCACCACAGATAGAAAGATCCCTGGGCAATTTGGTCAGCAAGGAAATTGGCACCTGAGACCTGATGTCCACGTCTCTATCAACACTTTTTATTAAGTAAAAACGGCTGCTGTTCTACATTAAAATTGGTTCAATATTCCATTTCAATTTCTTGTGTCAAATGCCAAAGTAAGAAGGAACTCTTAATGTAATGAGAAATCTACAGAGTGAAGTTTCTTTTAGCTCCTTGCATTTACTGAAACCTGGCTAAACCCAAGGATGTGTTTCTCCTACTGTCCTCTTAGGAGGTGGCTGTGTTTTTCTCCCCCATCTCAGATGTCTCAGTACCAGGAGAATGAGGTAGATGGTCCTTCCAGCAACTCCTTGTTATTTCTAGAATTTTTTTCTCTCTTCACATTCAGAAAGCTCCTCTCTTTTGCAATGGATGCCAAAAGTCTCTGTCATCTGCCAGTCCTGTTTCCTACAGCCACCTCCTGATTTTTCAGACATTATTCCCTACTCATTTTCTTCTTCTCAATTCTTTTATTATTCTTGGTTACTTCAACATCCATGTGGACCATCTAGTCACCATCATGGACACAGTTCCTTGCCTTACTTTCAGTGATCTTTTGCTGCACTTTACCTCTCCCACTTATTTCTTGTCATCCCCCAAATCTCGGTGTCAACTTTCTCATTCTCCACACACCATTTCAATCATCTTTATTGTGAATGGCCAGCTAAGCTTGCCGGCCTCACCAGGTTACAATGGAACAATGTCCCTAAGAAGATGACATGGGGTAGAAGAATAAAAGAGAAAGACAGAAGATAGTATTAGAGATCAGAAGAGACTTTGAGATACAAAGTGTTAACCATAAGAAGAAAGAAAAGAAAGAATGGCAGATGCTAGCTAAAAACTTCAGATTCCCCTCTCCTGCCATGCTCTCCTGGGCAATAGATTTCACAAACGTATGCCTCTGCCAAAAGTTGACTGGCCAAAGGAGAGAAAAAATTAAAATAGCAGCTCACCTGAGACTACTGAGAGTTCCCCTCCTATCTTTAAGATCCAAGGGTCTGGGGAAAAGGGCCAGTAGTGTGTTAAGACATGGCTTTATGGATCCTAGAGGAGACAGAAAATAACCAGGCAAGATGGAAAATATTCCCCTGAACATAGGAGTCCGTTCAGGGATATGTCATATATGTCAGCATGGGAAAAAGTTGAGCATTAGTGACTGAGAGTGAGGAGAAGAATTGGAAAAGGATATCTCCTAGTTAATGAAGAGCCCCTATACCACTGACACCCCTAACATTTGGAATGTGTTATCTACAGGCTCTGCAAGTTTCTTTATACTCTTGTCAGTCTTTTAAATATTTTATAATTAAAATTAATAATTTTAAGTGTAAAATTCAATGGCACAATATCACACAATCACCTCCTCTATCAAGGTCCAAAACACTTTCATCACCTCACAAGAAAATCTCACACCATTAAACAATCACTCCCCTTCCCTCCTTGCCTGGAAACCACCAGTCTTTTCACTGTCTGTATAGACTTGCCTATTCTAAGTATTTTATACAAATAGAATCATACAGTTTGTGATATTTGGGGCTGGCTTTTTTCATTTCGTAGAGTGTTTTCAAGGTCCATCGACAGTGTAGAACATTTCAATGTTTTATTCCTTTTTTAAGGCTGAGTAATATTCTATTACATGCATGTAAAGAGACTTGTTGGGATGCTATTCCCTAGTTACCTGGGGAGGTGAGGTAAAAAGGTATGGCCTGAACAAATGAGCAATCCACATAGACAAAGATAGCCTAGGGTCCTGCTTAACAGAATTCAGTAAATGTTCATTACCATCACTATTGTTATTATTGGGATGGTAATTTTTATTATCATTTGACTAAATTTCATTCCCCAAAGTTTGCAAATCCTAACTAATTTAAGGGCAGCTCTTCTCTTTGTTGATGACATCATTCTCTGTGATGGCTAATTTTATGTGTCAACTCGGCTAGACTATGGCACCCCGTCATTTTGCCAAACAGTGGTCTCAAAGTTGCCAGGAAGGTATTTTTGGATAGATTTTGGGAAATATTTACACTTTTTTTTTAAGATTTATTTATTTATTTGACAGAGAGAGAGAGATCACAAGTAGGCAGAGAAGCAGGCAGAGAGGGGGTGGGAAGCAGACTCCCTGCTGAGCAGAGAGCCCGATGCGGGGCTCAATTCCAGGACCCTGAGATCATGACCTGAGCCGAAGGCAGAGGCTTTAACCCACTGAGCCACCCAGGCACCAAGGAAATATTAACATTTAGATCAATAGACAAAGTAAGCAGTTTACCCTCCATAATATGAGTGGACTTCCTCAGATCAACTGAAGCCCTAACAGCAAAGACCGAGAGTGCATTAGAAAAGCGAATTGTGCCTCAAAACCATGACACAGAAACTCTGCCTGAGTTTCCTGCTTGCTGGCCTACCTTACAGATTTCAGACCTGCTAGCCCCACAGTCATGTGAACCAATTCCTTATATGCGTGCACACACACACACACGTATGTGTGCATGCATGTATGCATGTGTGTATGTATATGCTGGCAGAAACATATGTATATGTATTATTATTATTTTATACATCTTCATATATATTATATTGCATATAATATAATATATAGATTTGGTTTTGATTCTGGAGAATGCTAATACATCCTACCTTAATGAAGAAGGCATCTTATGGTGTCTTATCTCCCAACAGTGAATAGCCTCCCATCCAAGGCTTATTCAAGCAGCTTCTCTTGCTCCCCAGCTGTCTTTAGATCTACTTCATCTCACCTTGTTCACATAATAGCACTCCAAGTCGCCTCATTTTAGTATCTCCTCAACACAGTATCCCTGGTAGCCACTACCAATCAGAAACGAAAGGATATGCATTGACACCTCTTTGCCATTTTTGTATAGATAATGCTCTAGGAGGTTGAAAAAAAAAGTGAAGACATATAAGAATGGAGCAAGTAGAGAAGACTTCTTCAGGAAAGTAGGATGTGAGCTTGAACTATGGATGGGACAGCTTAGTGGAAAGGGGAGCTTAAAGCATTCAAGCCGAGGGATTGGTGTGAGCAAAGACATGTCAGTGGGCATTAGTTCAGTGGGTTTGGGATGGTGAAGAGAACTTGCAAGTAAGAAGAAAAACTTTATCAGCCCACTGCCCATCTCAGTGATTGTTTTCCTATGTCTAGAAAGCAATGAGAATAGATATTAATTTCTTATCCTCCTCACTTCTCCTCCCTCACAGGTTTTGAGGATCAGAAAGACATATCCAAAAGAAACCCTGCCTCAAAACACAAAAGGGTAACATTCTCAGAGAACTGCAAACTTCAAAAAGTACATACCAGATTTAAATCATTTACTCTAACTACAATGTACATGAAGTAGCCAAATAGTTGGACCTTCTACTCTGCAACAAGTTGGATGGGAATTGTAACGGTGCTCTGATTCAACCCCAAAGGGATCAGTTTTCAGCTCAGACTCCAAACAGGATCACTTCAGGGACCCAAAAAAAAAAAATGTAATGCAGAACAAAATGGCAAAGCTGCAGCTTTGGGTTCTCAGCAGATAGCAAAAAAAACCAAAGCAGAGAAACGTTCCCCAACCATAAGGATCCAGCACTAAGATTTTACCAATCATTTGACAATATTGAAAATAAACTTCAAACAATAACTTCAAAATAATCTTCAAAGATATAAGGAGAGAATGAGACTCAGTATTCTGATATGAAAATTCTGCTTCCCTTGCATTCCTGCAAAAGGCAAAAATGGTATAGGCCATGGTATAGGCTGATTTACACTCTGCAGAACATGGACAAAGGAAGAAAAGGATGTCCAGGCTGGATGACAAGAGAGAATATATCCTTGGAAAAATCTGTCTGGTCAAGGATTCTAAGTAAAGTTTGAGTGAAAAGGGAACTAGAAATTAGTATATGTATATTACGTATGTATATGTATAATATGTGTGCATATATATATACACACACATATTATATGTATTATAGTATATGCATAATTATGTACAAATTAGTTTATGGACACAAAAGTATCTATAGTTGTTGCATGTACTTACGTATGAATTAGCTTTTTCAAGAAAGTCTATATGATTGTTATTCTGTAAGTGGTTTTGGTTATTCTCGAACAGTCTTTTTAATGTCTCCTAAAATCCATTAAATGATTCCTTCAGATACTATTAGGGATGCCTATTAAAATAATATAGACATTGATCAGCTATCGCGTTAAGAATCTATGCTCAGGGTAAACTAAACAGGTGAGCAGACAATCTTAGGTCAATGCCCTGAGAAGCAGAGTCTGAGGCAAGGATTCAAGTACATATGGTTTCTTGGAAAAGTACTCTCAGGAGAAATCTGTGAAGGAAGGAGCGTAAGCCGGGTAAGACAAGGGGAGGAGACTGAGCAAGATAGTGCTCTCTGCCAAAATCTGATCTTGTCCTGATCTACAGAGGGGCTATGGAGCAAAATTCACACTTTGGAGGTCTCCCTTCTTAAAACAAAGGAGCTTATATTCCCACATTAGTCATTTCATAGCTCTTAAGGCCAGTAGCTTCCCTTTATCCCCAATTTTCCAGCCACGAAACACTAGCAGCCAACATTCACAGAAACTGGGAGAGTGGGTGCACCAACCCAATATAGGGAATCTGGGATGGGCACCACGGTCCCTTTGCAAGGTATTGTCTTCTTTGGCCTCATTTTTACCTATCAAAAGTCCATAAGCAGCCATGCTGGCAAATCTTATTCCAGCACCTTCAGACTCCTTATAAGGCTCTTTGGGAATAACTCCTGTACGTGGAACTGGTCTCCAAAACTCCATTTCTGAAATATGTTCTGAAGTAGAAACAACAACAACAATACAGTGGTATAAATTAATCCTATCAGATCAGTCTTTGATATGCTAGAGGAACACACTAGGACTTGTCACCAAGTACTGTGAGACTAGGGAAAAGAAATCCAAGGGGAGATGGAACAGAGGATCAGGCCTGGCAATTCCAAAATGAGGCCAGTATTGGAAAAATCACATCTTCTAGAGTCAAGCATATTCAGTTGCATTCCAAGATCTGGAAAATTATGGTTACTCTTAGACCCATAGTTTCTCCATTGGTTAAAATGCAGTAAGATGTGACTTGCATAACTGTTGGAGGGGAAAATGTTTCAAAAGCCACTAATGCACTGTTTGGCTCATTGTGTGCACAGCTCAATAAATGGTATTTTATTGCAATGGCATATAGCTCTGCTCCCCACTCCCACTCACTGAACTTCTTCATCCTCCAAGTCCAAACAGTTGGATTGGATTTATCCACTGTAGGACCCAAACAAAAACCACAAACATTCAAATACTAACCAAAAAAGCCATGCACCAGAGTACAAATCAAAAAAGTAGAGTTGTATTCTTACAGAGCAACTTTTCCCATCAGAAAGAAAATATTAAATGACACCAACCCCTGGGGAAAAGGAGAGGAAGACAAACTTGGTAGAATAGAGAGGGTAAAATAGAGAATTTGCAAGCCACAGTTTGAGGCTGAATCAGCTCAGTATTATAACACTGCATTGAAGAGTATTGAGTAATGATGGTGCTAAGTTGTCCTTGCCATTGCCTTCTGATAAGGACCACAGATTGGCAGCAGCCAGCCCATCGCTCTTTGTCATCTAGTGTGGGGTAAGACTTGTCTGATCCTGGAGACTTTTTCCAGCCTCCATCCAAACAATCTCATATGGATGACCACCATCTAATGACTACGGTTCCTCATAAGTTTGTCACCCCCACCCCCCAGCATAGATGGTGAGGATGAATATTAGGGACCATAGAGGCATGAATGGAGATTATGAAATGCACTTCCCCAACATGTTCTTCTGTCTTATCCACAGTTGGCCCTTTTGAACTTCACGTTTACTCAATAGGAGTCCAAGAAGCACCAAATGCAGCTTAAGGCCCTACAAGTCCACCACCCTGAGGGAACTTGGCCAACGTGCAAATTCTATGCTGCCTGCAGAGTTGTTTGGGAGAAGAGCAGTGGGATGTAACAGTTTACACTTGGGTTTTTCTTTTATTTGTTCAGAATTTGGTGCCCCCCTTCCATTTCTCCTCTCTCTTCTTTTACCCCAGTTCCAATTAGAAAATTCTGTTGTACAAAATCTCACTCCACAGGAACCTATATCAAATTTAGGAAGTCATTGGTGTATAAAGGATGCTCATTTCAAGAGGGTAGGACACAGTGTGCCATGTAATCAAAGGAAATTAAAGACATTCAAGCAATTGTGAATATACACCCTTTGCATACACAATTATGGAGAATTGTTCACAAAGCTTACACACTGTGGCATTGGATAGTTTCCAAATGGCACTTAAGGCATAAGAAGTGTTTAGTTAGGGCTTGCAAACATGAGTTTTGTTTGTGTTCTTATGCATGTTTGGCAAATACAATGCAGGCTTTGCTTTCAGAACATTTGGCCCTAAATAAAAAGAAATGTGTCAGCAAATCCACCAAGAATACACTAAATCTAAAACTTCTTCTGTTGGATCCAGAGGGAGGCTGAGGTAGACTCTGTTTGTTTTCTAGCTAAAGGCAACATCTGGATGCAATCGCCAAGCATTCTGGCTGCTTCGGCCACATCTAGCAGAGAGGCGGAAAGCCTTACCCAAGGCCCTGTGCATTCATTGTGAAGCTGCCCACTGCTTATAGCAAACCTGGAGTCAGTCAGGAGGGCAAAATATCCATGGGAGCAAGATGATCTCATCCTGTGCTTCTCAATGACCTCCAACATTCGCCATCTACTCCAAGACATGCAAAGCACTATCTACATGTATATTAGATTTCTTGGATGGGGGCAGAGGTGAGGAGAAGGACACTTTTCTACCAACTTCACTTAGTAAATAAAAAACAAACCAAGATATTACAGTCCATCTGCTAGGCTAAAGTACCAACTCTGCTTGCTCTGTGACTAAGCAAGTTATATAACATCGGCCTCACTGTCCTCATTGGAAAAACAAAGGTAATAGTACCTGCTTCATGAAGCTGTAATAAGATGACAAACATAAAGTGGCCACACAGAGTAGTCTTTCAAAGAATATAGGCTAAGAGAATTAAATTATTTTATCATATTCCCCTTATCCCTTCTCTTTGACCTCTATACAGAAAAGTCTCCTCCATTAAAAACAAAAACAAAAACAAAAAACTTGACCTACCACTAACCCCCACAATTCACCATGTCTCCATTTCTTTAAATGCCAAGTTCCTTAAAAGAGGATTCTACATGTGTTCTCCTGCCCTCACTCTCACTCACTCTCAGCACCTGTTCCGTCCCCTACAATGGGCAATAAGGATCACTCATCCACAGCCTTTGCCACCTGACTATGAGGGTTTCCCAGGCTACCCCACTGACATGCTAGCCACACGGCTGAAGTTGATCAGTAGAATATGGACAAACATGATAGTTGCCACTTGTGAGCAGAAATTTTAAATATGCTTGCTCCATTCATTTTGGCTTCTTGAATTCTTACCTTCTTCCATGAGAATAGTATGGAAAAGAAAGGCTATTCTTTAGCCTGGGTCCTGGAATGAGAAGGTCCCTTGAGCCCAGGAATCACAGCCAACTCTCAGCCTTCATTTAATGTCAGAGGGAAATAAGTGTTTAATTTTATTCTGTTGAGAATTGGGTTGATTGTTACTGCAGCAAAAGCTAACTGATACCTACAATCTGTTCTTCTGCCTACCCACTATAATGATCCATAAGGGATGATCTGCCAAGGATCTCCCTCTTTGCGGGACTCCCCCTCTACCTCTATTTGCCACTCTGTGTACATAAGTCCCCTTAATATTGCTATGTTTGTAACTGTTGACTCCCTAGCCAGCAACTATTGACTCATATGTGGGTATCTGACCCAGTCTGCATTGGGAGAAAAGCACAAAGCCACCATACACACAGAAACAGATTGAGAAGGAGCACCCAAGAGGGCTTGAGCCACTGGCTAAGATTGTTCTGTTTCTATTGCTAAATAGCAATAGGAAACAATAGGAAACAAATAGGAAAGAATTCCTGGCTAAGGGGGGCAGAGCCAGGATGACTACGCACGTGGGCAGGAAAGAGCAAGGTCCTCTGTCCACACAGGAGGGACTTACCATGAGCCATTTGGTGGTGGGTGAACAGTAGCTTAAAGAGTCAGGTTCAGAAAAAACAGGTTGGTATTGAAATGGTTGAGAGCCAAATATTTCCGTTCAGACATGGTCTTGACCAAAGACTCAAGGAGCCGTCCAAAGTTCTCCACATGGTGAAGCCAAATCTAAAGGAAGAATACAAGGGCCTGAGAAAAACTGATGCCCCTCAAGGTTGAGAGTAGGATCGTCAGGCAGACCTAGGTCACCAGACAAGGCATCAGAGCACCAGGTTTCTGACAAGTCCACCCAGGACTGTGAATAAGAGACTTTCCCACCCTCAACAGCAGCTTCTAGAGCTAACCAGGGACCCCGCCTTCAACTTGTTCCCACAGAGCAAATGTAACCAGAATCAAAATTGCTGTGACCCCCAGACACCACTCTGACAGTTCACAGAAAGAATTTCAAGACCAAATACAAGAGTTTTCTGGGCTTTAAGAGTAAAATAGTCCTTCCCCCCACATTCCATCTGTTTTTCAATTGTGGTAATCTGAACCAATGGAGGAAAGTATTTTACAAACCCACCATCTTCCTCTTTTTATAAAGATGGAGAGGCTAAAGCAGGCAGGGCACCCACCAATGTTAACCTTTAGCAGGACATTCTGTTCAGAAACCTGTAGGTTGTTGGGTTAAAGACTGATTGGGGCGTCCTCCTGTTGACTTGGTCCCTGATGACTCATTTAAGGCTGCAATGCTATGACAATTATGCCCCCCAGATCCCCTTCTTAGCTCTCCCGGAAACCTTGGACATACTTAGACTGAACATAGGGGAAAGCTATGTTTGTCATGCAAGATGACCTGCTAGGGGATCCCTGCCCAACATTTGAAAAACCAGGTGAATACAGGCAATAATGAGTATAGCTGGGTTGGATTACAGATTATAAAGTATGGCAATACAATCGTAAGATTGTGGGTATCACCCACTTCTTGGGTGATAAGCGATATGCAATGATCTAAACATGACACAGAAGATTTATAATCCTTATACCACTCCTGTAAGATAGGTACTATTGAAAGTCCCACCTTACAGATGAGAGACATGAAATATGGGAGAGTTCAATTAACTTTCCTAAGATGTATTAAGGGAGAATGTAAAGAGGTAGACACAAGGGCGGCTCAGATGGTTAAGCATCTGCCTTGACTCATGTCATGATTCCAGGGTCCTGGGCTTGAGCCCCGCATTGGGCTCCTGGTTCAGAGGGAAGCCTGCTTCTCCCTCTCCCTCTACTATTCCCCCTCCTTGGGCTCTCGCACTCTCTCTGTCAAATAAATAAATAAAATCTTTGAAAAAAAAATAAACACAAAACTATTCATTACAGCATTATTTTTAATAATTGTAAGGTTTCCATAGTGATATTGAAGGCAAAGTTAAATGTCCAACAATAAGGAATGGATTACATAAATTACAATATACCCACACTACATTAAAAATAACCCTGTAGGTGTGTACTTTGGAAATGAAAGTCTGTTTATACTTTGGAAATGAAAGTCTGTTTATCACGTATTATTTAGTAAAAAAAAAATTAGGGCACAAAATAAATTAAGGCATATATATTTTTCCCCCAAAAAAATGTTTTTATATATAAAAGCATTTTTTTTAAGTTCTGAAAGAAAATGTATCCAAGTGTTTCTAGCAGTCCACAAATGGTAAGGTTGGGTCACCTCTTCTTTTTTATTTTTTTTATTATTTTTTATTTTAAAGATTTTATTTATTTATTTAAGAGAAATAGAGAGTGTGAGAGAGACAGAGAGCCCGAGAGGGGGAAGGGTCAAAGAGAGAAGCAGACTCCCCACTGAACAGGAAGCCCAACTCAGGACTTGATCCTAGGACTCCAGGATCATGACCTGAGCTGAAGGCAGTCGCTCAACTGACTGAGCCACCCAGGTGACCACCCTTTCATTTATGTAAATCTTCTAATAAAAATTGCCTTTTCATGACAGAAAAGTTAAAGTAATTTTAAAGATAATAAACTAGGGGCACCTGGGTGGCTCAGTGGGTTAAGGCCTCTGCTTTCAGCTCAGGTCATGATTTCAAGGTCCTGGAATCCAGCCCCACATCAGGCTCTCTGCTCAGCAGGGAGCCTGCTTCCCTCTCTTTCTCTGCCTGCCTCTCTGCCTACTTGTGATCTCTCTCCTCTCCGTCAAATAAATAAATAAAATCTTTAAAAAAAAAAAAAAAGATAATGAACTAGAATAGCAGATTACCTAGGCATCAAGATTAGATATGTGGAGAACTCTTAATGCCATGCACATAAAAGGCAAGGCCTTTGTGCAAGAGAAATTTGTGTGATCCAGCATTTTCCAAAGTGTGTTGCTGAGAAAAAGGGTGTTTCATTGTCAGGTTAAACTGGAAAATTCTGCTTACTCCTCTCAAAGATTCACAATGCATAAATTCTGCTAAAAACAAAAGAAAAAAGTAAAAATCTATTTCAGTTAGCTTATTTTTTTATTTTTTATTTATTTTATTTTATTTTTTCCCAAAATATGTTTATTTTATTTTTTCAGTGTTACAAGATTTATTGTTCATGCACCACACCCAGTGCTCCATGCAATACGTGCCCTCCTGAATACCTACCACCAGGCTCACACAACCCCCCACCCCTCTCCCCTCCAAAACCTCAGTTTGTTGCTCATAGTCCACAGTCTCTCATGGTTCATCTCTCCCTCTGATTTCCCCCCATTTACCTTTCCCTTCCTTCTCACAATGCCCTCCATGTTTTTCTTTATGCTCAGCACATAAGTGAGACCATAAGGTAATTGGCTCTCTCTGCTTGACTTATTTCACTCTGCATAATCTTTTCCAGTCCCATCCATGTTGATACAAAAGTTGGATGTTCATCCTTTCTAATGGAGGCATAATATTCCATTG
>CM053603.1:53421159-53490147 GCA_028646535.1 Procyon lotor
AATCAGGCTATGTGATGCCCCAGCTTGATTTTTCTTTTTCAGCATTTGCTTAGCAATTGCTTTTGCAATTCCTTTTTTGGTTCCATACAAATTTTAGGGTCTTTTTTGGTTCCATACAAATTTTAGGATTGTTTGTTCCAGGCCTTTGAAAAAATCCAATGGAATTATTTTATTTTTTTTTAAGATTTTATTTATTTGACAGAGAGAAACACAGCGAGAGAGGGAACACAAGCAGAAAGAATGGTAGCGGGAGAAGCAGGCTTCCTGCTGAGCAGAGAGCCCAATGCAGGGCTCGATCCCAGGACCTTGGGATCATGACCTGAGCTGAAGGCAGACGCTTAACAACTGAGCCACCCAGGCGCCCCTTTTTTATTTTTTATTATAGTTAATAAATGAATCAAGTGTGCAGCATAATGATTCAACATTTCTATATATTATGTTATCATCACCACAAATGTAGCTACCATCTGTCTGGATATATAATGAAACATTACACAGCCATAAAAAAGGATGCAATGTTGCCATTTGAGAAAACATGGATAGATATACCAGGTACTGTGCTAAGTGAAATAGGTCAGACTGAAAAATACAAATACTATACGATTTCATTCACATGTGAAAATTAAAGAACAAAATGAATAAAAAAGCCAATAAAAAGCAGAATCAGACCTATGAATACAGAGAATAAACTGATGTTTGCCAGAGAGGATGAGAGTGGGGAGATGGGCAAAATGGTGATGGGGAGTGGGAGGTACAGGTCTCTAGTTATGGAATGTCCACATCATGGGAAGAAAAGGTTAAGCATAGAAACTACAGTCAATTATATTGTAATAGCATTGTTTTACTCAATTTAATCAGCATTTTCCAATTTTATTTAATCATGAAGCTCCTTTAAATAATACTTACTTATGGTTGAAGAAATGCTTGCAGGTTTAGGAGCAGTAGTATTACTTATCACTCATCATTCTGCTGAGCGTACAACCCTTACATGGAATAATATACATTTGTATACCATGGAGCTTAGAAATATCACCGAGTTTGGAATATTGCAGTTCACCTCCTCCCTCTGCTCAACCCTAATACTCTCCCTTCTTTACAGGTGTGGTTCACAAGAGAATTCCTGGAAAACCTCCTCCAAACCATCACCTCAGAGTCTATTCCAGACAATGACATTTGAAAGAATTAACTAGAAAGGATAAAATACAGGTATACTGAGATAGAAAATACAAGAACCATACTTACTTAACTACTTATTTTCATGATTAAAAAATCAAATTTTAGAAATTAGATTTTTTTCTATCTTTTTCATTTCTTTTTGAGATGGCTAGTTTTTGAAATGCCATGAGGAAAAACAACATAGAATGATTACAAAACTGGGTCAGGACTTTTTTTGTTTTCCCCTTACTGAGGCTTTGGACAATATTACTGGATCCACTGTTTCCTCTCTTTGTCTTATTTGTGTCTTTCTGGTACCTTTCCTATACTTTGGAAATTTCCTACATGGTGAGATCCACATGTGCAAGACAGAAATCAGGGAATGTGCTTTCCTGGACTCCCTTGCAATTAGGGCACAAGGAAGTGAACCAGAAACACCCTCACAGATTTCAATGACAAAAAATAAGACAAGGAAGGATTGAGCCCATAATCAATTTTATTGGAAAGGGAGAGGGATTTTGGAAGAGAAATACCAGGATTTCAGAATCTGGAATGTCAGAGGATTTCACAGCAGTGTCTCAGGTCACTGTTTTTGGTGAGAAATGGGGAATGAGTGTCCAGTCATCAAGGAACTGTATCTGTGAGGAGTCCTACAGAATATGATTTTGGTTTTCTTCCTGACTACCGAGACTCAAAGCCTGATTCTCTGAGTATTCAATAACTTTCTATTCTCTTTAAACCCGCTGGAATGGTCGAGCAATGCCTTGTTCCAGAACCAGATGTTTAGACATTCCACAAAATCTCCTAAAGACATAGCTCAGCTGCTCTACCCTTTTGTCTAATACCATCTAATACCATTCTCACAGGATGAATGAGAGATGCTAGAGAGGAGACAGGTTAATTTTTTGCTGAGATTCCAGTGTTAACTCGATGGTTGTTTGCTTTATTCCATCTAGTTAATATTCATTTTACATTTGGCTGGGTGAATTGTACTTACTCTAGCAAATCCAGATTGTCTAAAATGGCTAAACCAGTGAGAGTAGCCTTCAGCACTTTCCTCTCTTGGATCTGTAACATGTCATATTCTACTTTTCTTCCTACATAATTGACCCCTCCTCTGCTTCTTTGTATACTCTTCCTCCTTTACCCAAAATGTAAATGTTTCTCAGGACTGGGTCTTTTCTCTATATATATGCTCTCACTTGATAAACTCAAGCACCCTCTAGTTTTCAATAGGACCCACACATGAGTGATAACCATATTTACAACTCCAGCCTCGAATTCCCTCATGAGGTTTATACTTCATATATCACCTGAAGATCATTTAAGAGGTATTTCAAACTTAACATACCCAAAATGGGATATTGACACAGTGTTGTCATCCACCTGGTTGCTGACCCCAAACACCTAGAGCCTTCTTTCATTCACCTTTACCCCTGTAGACCTGCTTGATTCAAAGAAATAGCAAGTATTTAAAAGAAGCTGCTATGAAACACAAAAGTAATCCTCATAATGGATCTAATTTGTGTTCTCTACTAAAATGTAAGAACGTATCAACTCCATTTTAAACATGCAAAATAAACTAGGAAATACACAGACTAAAATATGAAATGAAATTAAAGCTCACTCAAAGTTGCTGGAGGGCAGAGGGGTGGGGGGATGGGGTAACTGGGTGATGGACCTGAAGGAAGGCACGTGATGTCATGAGCACTAGTTATTATATGACTGATGAATCACTGAGCTCTACCTCTGAAACTAATACTACACTATATGTTAATTAATTGAATTTAAATTAAAGAAAGCTCACTGGAAAAAACAAAGAAGCTTTTGAGAAAATGATCCAGGAAACCAAAAGCACAAAATCAGAATAGATTTTGATGTTCATAAAAAGCAGGGTCACAACTACTGATGTGTAACATAAGGGAAATGATTCGACAGTAATAATAGTCCAGATTTTATAAGTCCAAATGGGGGTACCAAGGAACAGGAAATGGTATGAAGATCAGGGGTAAATAGAAGCTATTTTAATACCAAAAATGATGATGACCTGGAGTCACTGAACTAATCTTAAATTTAAGCACTGGAGAAACAGAGATGAATGTTTCAGAGAAGTTGAACGGTAAGATCAAAATGGAAAGCATTACACACATTTAGCAAGTGCCTAGAAAATAAGGAAAGAAAGTATATAGGCAGGTAAGCAGATAAGAAAGTTACCAAAAAGCTAAATATTTATATTTCATTCACACAAATGGCATGAGTTAAATTCCCCTATTGAAAGGGGAAAAATTCTCAAATTGGGTTAAAAAGTAAAGCCAACTGTATCCTGTTTGTAAGGACTCCTAAAATAAAATAGCGTGTAGGGGGCTCCTGGGTGGCTCAGTTGGTTAAGCATCTGCCTTTGGCTCAGGTCAGGATCTGTGGGTCCTGGGATTGAGCCTAATCAGCAGGAAATCTGCTTCTCCCTCTCCCTCTACCCCTCCCACCTCCCTCATGCGCTCTCTCTCTCTCTCTCTCTCTCTCTCTCTCAAATAAAAGAAGAAAATTTTTTAAATAAATAAATAAATAAGTTTTTAAAAATGGTACATAGAGGTTAGAAGTTAAATGATAGACCAGAAAAAAAATTAATAAAGAAAGAAAGCCTATGATGGTTATATAAACATCAAATTAATCAGAATTAAAGGTACACAAAGTGTCATTTTATAGGGTACAGTCTACAAATTAAAATTAAGCAAAACCATGAACCGTTCTTAATAGCCTAAAGGTTTTACAAAAGAAATTTTTTGCCGTTGATCTGGCTGTGGGTGTGATGTCGAGGGCTACATCAGCCACCCTCCCAACTCCCACCTCGCTCACATCGTTCTGCAGCAAATTGCATTCTGCAAGTGTAAGGACACAACCTCCAAAAAGGGGGGGTAGTGCAGTCTGCAGAAGTGAGATCCCCTAAAATGAAAGCTCCAAGCACTTTGGCAGCAGTAGGTTATAGAGACTAAAGATTGTCATGAACTCCATTTGTTTAAGAAGCAAAAAAACAGTGGCGATTTTTAAAAAAATAAATAAAAGTTTCCCTTTTCCCCGGCTGTGGGACCCCAGGATGGACTGGGGCTAGGAATTATTCACATCAGCTTCCAAAGGGAACTCAGGTAGAACCTTCACGGATTTAGAATGGGACCAAGTGTATTAAGTCCCACTCCTGACGGCGAGGTAAAGACCAAAGTCAGAAGGCTCCACTATTCTAACAGCAAAAAGAAAAAAATAAGGCAGATTTTCATGAAAAATATAAGTGAATGTTTACCAAAAACAAAACCAGAATCTTGTGATGTCCCCTGAAAAGAAAGTGTTTGTGTGTGTGTGTGTGTGTGTGTGTGTGTGTGTGTGTGTGTATGCACGTGCGCGTGCATGCTGCACTTATAGATTGATCCTAAAATAGTCTCGGGCTCATTCTGCCAACACTAAAGTCTATCACCTGGTCCTTTATATTCTGTAGATTGAACTAAATGAAAAAGACGGGCGTGGGGGCAGACGCTCAGCTCTTCGGCTCATGTGCACAAGGCAGCAGGTCGGAACACCATGAGGCAGACACCTCCAATTTTCACCTAGAGTGGGTGCCTTTTGGGAGCAGGAAACAGGATCAAGAATGGAACAGGAAAGGGACAATAAATAAAGTAATAACAGTGAACAGTGAGGCAGTGCAGGGAGTAAGAATATTCATTTACTGTAAATTGAAGAACAGGTCCGATCCTTCCAATTCTTCATGCTGGGGAGGCAACAAAGGCTTCCTTCTATCCAATGCCAGGATAACGTCTCTTTTAATGCTTCCAACAGCCTAAGGTACATATTACCCTCATTTTACAAGGGAGTAAAACAGACGAACTTAAGATAGGTACCCAAGGGTGCCCAACTTCACTACATTGACAAATAGGGATTAAAATGCAACTCTTGTGGAACTCAGGGTTTTGAAGTAATGTCCCAACCATGACATGTTTTTCCTTCTCTGATGTTCATGCTGAATGTGATTTTCTTTTTTTTTTTTTTTTTAAGATTTTTATTTAGGGGTGCCTGAGTAGCTCAGTTGGTTGGGCGACTACCTTCAGCTCAGGATCCTGGAGTCCCAGGATCAAGTCCCACATCCGACTCTCTGCTCATCAGGGAGTCTGCTTCTCTATCTGACACTTCCTCCCTCTCATGCTCTCTTTTTCTCTCTCTCTCTCTCTTTATTTATTTATTTATTTGCGTGAGAGAGAGAACAAGAAGGAGAGGGAGACAGTCTGAAGCAGACTCTGCACTGAACACAGAGCCTAATGCGGAGCTCAATCCCACAACCCGAGACCAGGACCCAAGCCAAAACCAAGAGTCAGATGTTCAACCAGCTGAGCCACCCAGGCGCCCCTGAATGTGATTTTCTACATGTCCTTTCTTTGGCTGAGCAATATCATGGTTATGTTAAAGTAGAGGGCTCCCTGCCCTCCTTCCCCCGGGAGCAGGACCACATCCATTCCATCTCCTCCCTGTATCTCACTTAAATTCCATTCCTCCTATAGGCAGATTGCGTATATGTGTCTGGGAGCTGGAAGGAAGCTTCTCTTTGAGAACTTTTTGGGAGAGTCTATGTAAACATACAGAAAAAAATATAACCAAGGTTCACATCCCTCAAAAAGAATTTCTAAATAATTCAAGTGACTATATTAAAACTTTCACAAGCTACCTCACCTTGGTGTATAGAAATGGCTGCAGAAATCCTGAATACAAAGTCTTTGTCAAAAGTATGTACTGTGTCTCCTTACAACTCCCCATGGTCCTTCCAAAAAGAAGACATTTGAAAAGTCTTTGGGTAAACCACAATGAACAAGCCCCACTCCTCCTCATAAATCATGCTATTGTTTAGTGATGCACCGTCAAGACAGGCCCCATTTATCTCCCCACAGCAAGCCTGGCAAAAATATGTTCAGAAAATATTGGTCATGTTATCTTTCCAAAAGGTTAAGAGAAGGATTTGCTTATCTATGGTGATTTATGGAACTGACAAGTGGGTGCACAAATGTGGCCAGGAAATGCACAGGAATAGAGACACTGGCTTAGAACAAAATTATGGTGTCAGGGCACGAATCTGATAGCTGCATTCTATAATGGGACTGAAAAAAAAAAAAAAACACCAACCCTGAGATTCATAAATCACATTTGTGAAGAATAAATAAAAAAGAGAACGGGATGAGGCCAGTGCCCTTTGTCGTTTCTCTATCATAATTTGCTGGCCCGCCCTGCCCTGCCTCTGTCAGAGATAAGGACTTCTATTGCCTTCTTCTATCTCCAGATTAGGTCTAAACACCAATAAATAAGACACTCAGCCTTCTGTTAGCATGTCCTGTTCATACCTGACTTGTCTAGTGACTTTTAAATGATTTTCAGTGACTGGATGGTTAACGCAGTTGAACAAGCATGTCCAACTCCCATCCAGTTGAATAAGCCTTTCTCTGTGGCCACAAGAACACCCGAATCCCAGATCTAGCACTGAGAGTCCCCACCTGCACGACCTGGACACGTTTTCTGTTTTCACTTCTTTCATTTGTGACACAACTGAAAAACACCTCATCCATCAATCTGAAAAACTGAGGTCACGATCCAGAAGAAAACAAAAGAAACTGGATGAAGTCATCCCAGTCCTCTGGACCCCAAAGCTATTCCATTGCCAAGCATATTTGGGGGCCATGGGGGCGAGCGAGTCAATGTTTGTAAAATTGACTTGAAAGACACATCTCCTATCTCTAAGTGGAGAAATGGAATAGATAGATGTATACGGAATTTGTGAGTCTTTTTAATTCTGGAATTATATCCTTGAACTTGTAAAGAGGAGTAGCTAACCATCTGCTGATTTAATTGACATTTTAGCACCGACTAAACTGTTCTGGAATAAAAATATTTTATAACTTCCTGGGTTTTGCAAAACACTCTTTCCTTGTGTTTTATTGTGGCCCTAACAGTAATTTAAAGACAAACAAACTTCAGTACAAACCTTCTCCACCCCCAACAGTCCCTTGGGTTATTTTAAGCTCTCACTGCACCGTGGGTAGCAGTGGTATGAGCACCTTGCCAGAAAAGCCTTATTTTCCTTCCCTACAGAAGACAGCTAGCCTCCAGGTGTTCCATTCAGTGGGTAATGTACAAGCGGAGATGCATGCATACTTGTTTTTATCCATTTTGAAGCCTAAGTTTGGAACAAATATCGTTTTAAGACCTTTTGCATGATTAAAATGTGGAAGGTATCGTTAGATCAGGTTCTTGTCCTCCACCCCCCTCTCCCCAGCTTCTCCTCCTTGAGTGACCCACTCAGCTCCAAGGAGGCAGCACTGCGGGGCCCTCCTCAACCTCATGCTTGACCTCCATCCTTACCCCCAGGATCAGGTGGGCTTTGCAGGCTTCTGTCTTGCTACCTTCAACTCCCATTTCCTGAACGTGACTCAGCCGCCCCCATCGCAACATGTACTTTATCCACTGGATCCACAGATGCAAGAGGCTTGCACAAGGCTTGCAAGAGGCTTGCACAAGGCTTGCAAGAGGCTTGCATGTGCTCTGCAGGTCCGTCCAGTTTTCAAGGAGGCCACCCAGTCCAGGTTTGGCCCTCTTAGTCTATTTCACATGGTCCTCCCAAACCCACTAGGAGGAAAGCTGGGGCAGTTATTTATTTGTGACAGTGGGGTCCCTGCTCAGCTACTGCAGAATGTGGACACAGACATGCCCCCAGCCCCATTTCCTCAGTTCCTTGAGCAAGGAAACAGGAAAGGGTAAGAGAAGGAGAGTTGCCAAAGATGGCTGATTACTCAGGTCAGGGAAAACCTGACAGATATGGCAACCTATGATCCTTTTAATTTTTTTATTTGAATTTTTTTTAGCAGTTAATCATTTATTTTTTTCCCAAATATGTTTATTTTATTTTTTCAATGTTACAAGATTTATTGTTCATGCACCACATCCAGTGCTCCACGCAATATGTGCCCTCATCAATATTTGAATTTTTAATTGAACTGTAGCCTCTGGAGAGAGGAGTTCAAAATTATACACACGCAGGTTGATGGCCCATCTCAAAAAAATGCACCTATCTATCCACCACCCAGAGTCAGAAATACAACATGACCAGCCAGAAGACACCCTCATCTGCCTCCCGGAAGAAGTCCTCCTTGGGGCGTCTGGGTGGCTTCATTGGCCAAGCATCTGCCTTTGGCTCAGGTCATGATCCCAGCCCCACGCTGGGCTCTCTGCTTAGCAGGGAGCCTGCTTTTCCCTCTCCCTTTCCCCCTCCCTGCCCTCCACACTCATGCACGCTCTTGCTCTCAAATAAATAAATAAAATCTTAAAAACAGAAAAGGAAGTCCCTCCTTACTCCTCAAAAGCAACCGATATCATGACTTCTGTCCCCAGACATCAGTTTGCCTGTGTTTGAATTTATATAAATGGAATTGTACTTCACATGTGCTTTTAGGTCTGGCCTTCTTGGTTCAACGTTGTTTGTGAGATTGACCCATATAGCTGTATGTAGATCATTTTCATATTTATATAGTATATGAATGAATGTACCATGATTTATTTATCCATTCTAGTGTCAATGGACCATTGACTTTGCCGTTTGGTGCTATTACAAGCAAGGCTGTTCTGAAATCCTTACAGTAATTCTCAGTAGCTGTATGTGCACGCTTCTGCTGGGTGTATCCCTTCAGTGGACTTTCTGCTGAAGACCCCAGCAAAGGCTAGGCAATGATATCCCAGTGTTCTATCAATTTATACACAATTTATTACCAGCGGTAGTTAAGAGTTCCAAAGCCCTATTTCTCACCTGTACTTGGTTTTGTCAGTCTCTTTAATGCTAACTCTTCTGATCTGTATGTATATAATAGCAGTGCTATCCTAGACCCAGGGAAGAGTGGGAACCTTCTAGGTCATAGGCTTTGAAGGCCCTGCTGGGTCCCTCCTAATGACATACCACCCCTGGAAGTCCTCTGGGCAAAGGCAAATGGGACAAAAAAAAAACAAACAAACAAAAAAAAAAAAACCTGACTAACAGAACTAACATGATAGGCCTCACTAATTTTTGAACTGTACTCCCTGAAGACAGAAAATGGATCTTTATTTTTTTTCCCAAAAAAAAAAGTACAAAAGTGTTGTTTAAGAAATTTTATTATAAAAATGGTTTTGGTTTTGACCAAAATAATATGAAGAAAAAAGGTTAAGTATAAATAACTAGAGAAAGAGAGAACATTGAAAGGTTAACACTACACTATATTACTAAAGATTATAAAAAACTGGATGAAATGTATATTTTTCTAGAAGAGTGTAAGTTACCAAAACTAATGCCAGGAAAGATGGAAACTCTCAACACACTGATTTCCATAGAAAATAGAGAAAAAAGCTATCAACTTACCAACTTCCCAAAAAGCCTCAGGTTCAGAGGATTTCACAAAGAAGTATTATTTTGGAATATAGAAAAAACAGAAAAGAAAGAAAATGTTGACATTTTTAAAATTATGTGATTATCATATTGATATCAAACCCTGACAAAGATTACCCAAAATAGAAAAACTTAAGCCACTTTTACATGTCAATATAAAAATCCCTATTAAAATATTAAAAAAGAAAAGCCAGTGGCACATACAAACAACAATATATGACCAAGAAGATTTGGTCAAAGATAGTTCAGTATTAGAAAATCTATTACTATCAGTATAGTATCACTATCCATATATTACTATCTGTATAGGGGCACCAGGATGGCTCAGTTGGTTAAAGCCTCTGCCTTCGGCTCAGGTCATGATCTCAGGGTCCTGGGATCGAGCCCCACATTGGGCTCTCTGCTCAGCAGGGAGCCTGCTTCCCCCTCTCTCTCTGCCTGCCTCGCTGCCTACTTGTGATCTCTCTCTCTGTGTCAAATAAATAAATAAAATCTTAAAAAAAATGAAAATCTATTATTATCACCCATCATATTTATATAAATAAAGACAAAAAGCATGTAATCCTCACTATAGACCATGAAATGACACTTGAAAAAATTCAACAATCATTCTCGATATGAAAAATAAGTAATAAAAACACTCGATACATATGTATAGATGGAGGTTACTTTACTAAATAAAAGATGTTCTCCTCATACCCACATGCCAGCTTCATGCCAACAGAGAAACACCAGAGACATTCTCACTAAAGTTGAGAATAATACAAGGATGTCCAATGGCACCCTGACTCCACCCACTAATGGAGTACTATCACTAGTATTTAACATTATACTCCAGGTACTACCCAATGTGATCAGACAACCCCAAGATATTATAAGATTAAATTGAAAAGACTGGTGTTGATATTTTGCTTACAGATGATATGGCTGCACACGTGCAACCTCTCTTCCCCAAAACCGACTGAAAACCACAAGTCATTAGAGATTTCACTATGTTAGCAAGGGGCAAACTTAAAATGCAGAAACCAATGGCTTTCCATTATATAAACAGCCAAGAGTGAGAAGATAAGATGAAAGAAAAAACTCCATTTACACAAGATATCTTGATATAGTCTTGGTAATAGTCTTAACAAGACTTGACAATATTCAACGACTATAAAATGGAAATTTTCCAAACTAGTGAAAGAAGATTTGAAAAAATGGAAAGCCATCATACCGTGTTTCTGAATAAGATGATTCAACATCATAATGTCAAATTTCACTATGCTAATTTATAAATTTATCAGGGTTTCCATAAAAATTTCAATGTTTGCTTTTATAAGTCGATAGGCTGATTCTAATTTTAACACAGGAGAAAAATGTTTCCAGGTAAAGTCTGAAGAACAACGAGCAATAAGAGAAGACTACCAAAAAATAAATAAATAAATAAGAGAAGACTACCTTCCAGATATTAAAAGAGATTATAAAGCCACTGAATGAAATAAAGCCACTGTGTGTTAATGATGCATGGATATACGGACGAACCAAAGAAACATAATGGGAAGTATAAAAATAGACCCAAACGGTTTTAAGAATCTGATGTACGATAAACAAAGCATCTCAAATCAGTAAGGTGAATGTGAATTACCTGATAAATGATTTTAGAGTAGAGTTTCCCATATTTGGCACTATTGACATTTTAGATTGGAAAACTCTTTGTCCTGGGTGGCTGTCTTGGGCATTGGAGGGTAATTAGTGGCATTCTGGACTATATTCCCTAGATGCTAATAATACCCACCCTCAAGCTGTGATAACCAAAAATGTCTCCAGACATTGCCAAATGGCCTCTGTGTGACAAAGTTGCCCATGTTTAAGGACCACTGTTTAAAAACAACCAAGTAACCCTCTGGGGGCGGGGGGTAGGAATTGAGCTATATTTCAGAAAAAAGTAAACTCCAAATATGTCAAAGATAAAATTTTTAAAATATGATATAAATGTAATTCAATGCAACATGGGTAAATTACTTTATAATCTTAAATTAGAGGAGCCTTTTCTAATTTTGACTCCAAATTCTTAATTCTCTTCTCCTTCTCCCTACAAAATTTTAAGCAATATATTCAGTTCCCATGAGCATGTTGCGGAATCAGAGCCATTTGGGGGATATAAATTGGTGAAAGTAATGGTCTTAAGATTACCACGAGGAGACAGCCATGGGCCATCGAGTCATGGGATATATTTTTAGGTTTTCTCTTAAAATAAAATTCTGACAACTACTGAGTATGGAAGCTACTACCATAATCCAAGAATGGAGCCATGGATTTTTCATGATAAAAACAAGGAAATTGAGATGAGGATGCAGTTGGGGGAGGAAGGAGTTGGAGAGTTGATTAAATTCAGTTTCAAATATATTTCCTTATTCCTCAACAGTGAACTGTCAAAAACTACAAGAGGGCCACAATTTGACTCTATTCAGTCATTGAGATTGTCAGGGCAAACAGCCAATCATATTAATAAATGCATTGGCCATGTGCATTCTCTCTAATAATTGGAAATTAACCTGCCAACAATCCATCATGCTGGACATTTACATTGGCCACAGTCACAAAAATAAAACTGAAAGATTATGATTTGGGACAATGTTTCCCTAGGCACCATCCAGGATTCTGTTCTTGTTTCGAGTTTGAAAATGGCCTGATGATCAGTTCTGAGTAAAGCAGTCAGGGATGGATGTAGTACTTCCAAGACAATCCTGCTTTCCTTTGTATGTCAGCCCTCCAAGAATCCTAAAATACAAAAGAACCTAGTGCAATGCTTATCATATAATACACAGTCATGTTATAGTCAGGTCTTTCCCAAATTCCAGTAAGACTCAGAATACCCTGGGCAGCTTTGTGGAAATGCTGGAGACTGTTCCTGGAGATTCTGCCTTGGGGAATCTACATCAATATCCCCAAAATGATTTGAATCCATTTTTTGTTCCATGGATCTCATTTGAGAAATACTCCTATAGAATTGATTATCTGTGTAGTAGAAAAAAAAACACCACTTTTTTTTTAAATTCTGGTGTATCACAGACTTAGAGTTTCATAAAATACAATAAAAGTGAAATACTAGAAAAATAAAATTTTGAAAAAAACAGACACTTATCTACAAATAGAAATCCGAATGTTTTGCGATTAGATTCAACAGGTACAAAATTACATACCAATAAATATATCAGTTCATTGACAAATATGATCAGAACCAATAAAGACGGGGAAAGAACAAAATCTGTGTATCAAATTCATTGGAAGCCTGCCTAGAAGCATTTAACATAGAGAATCATTATTACAGTTGTAACGTTGTCATCTCACACTTAAAACTAAACCAAAAATTATGAGTTAGCAGTTCCCCACTTTAAGCATCTAGGTCCATGTTTGGAGCGAACACCATGTACATCACTATTTAAAGGTTTTCACGTAACAAATGGATTTGGATTGGCCATAAAATTCACAAGGAATAAAATATATCCAAATTATTTATCTGTTTTGTTTTAATAACATTCATAGACTTATAGTAGATAAACCTTTCCCACAGGGATATGCTGACAGAAATGTAAGAAGAAGGTTTCAAGCAATTTCAACAGGTTCAGTCGCTCCTTTCCAACTTCTAATGTGGTCCTACCAAGCAGGACTAGTTTGCCCCTCAAGCACATGACTCACCGTGAAGCCCACTGTAAAACTGGTCTATAGTCCATTCAAAGACAAAGCCACTGATCATTGCTTGGGTGACAGCAATGTCAGTTGACTTTGAATAGCGCTGGCCTGAGGGACCTGAAAAATCCACCGGTATTTCCTTCTGCAAACACCCAAGGAAAACAGACACAACCTCTTTTAAACATCAGAAAGCCACTCAAGCGTGTGTGAAAAGTTAGCATATTTGGGGCAGTACATTTAACTGCTTAATGTCTCCAAAACCATGCAGATGGCAAAGTAGCTGACAGACATTCATGTCCTTGGTTTTAAAATTATGCCATTTCCATACAACATTAACTTCACATTTGTCTATAAGGGGTATGTTTTGTTTGAAATTCTTGTAAATAATAATTGTCATTTCACATTCCTAATGACATCAGGAAACAGCGTCAGCCGGACACAGCCGATTAACATGAATGCACTGCGATTTTTCCAGCAAACAAGAGAGAACCACAAGAGATAATCTGGCACCCCAGAGGAGGAGCCAAAGTCAATTCTAAAGGCTCGTATCAATTCATGCCCTAACTACTAAAGCCGGACCCACAGGCTGGAAAGATCCAGCATCCTTGTAACAACCCAGCTGCTCAGCTGGGGTGTGGAGTCCGTCCATGTATGGAGATATACGCCCACCCCGTAGGTGATCAGGGAAGCCAGACGTGGAGGCCACAGCTTGGCTTGGGAATGGTTTGCAATTGCTTGCCTTCTGTAAAAAAAGGCTTTTTAGGGAAATATTTTGCCCTTCCACAGCACTGTACTGTGCTTCATCTGTCTCTGTCCACTTCAGCTCCCACTCTAGGGCTCTGCGTGTCTCTCCCCCACCTGTCTGGGTCAAGGGCTCTCAATCCCCACACCCCAGAAAACAGCGACCGCACAAGAGCGCCCCCAACTGTTGATCATTGTGAAAGACCTACTCCTTCCGCAGCAGGGAATACATTGCTATCCATCAACTGCCCTGTCTGAGTGGTGCCGGGCAAGGTAAGAGGAGCGCTGCCTTCCTGGGGAGGACAGGGAGAAGGCACAGCAGAAAGTCAAACAGTACTCAGAGGAAGAATGTGGGGACTGTGCCTCCGTCTGTATTCAAGAATGTAGTCAGGGCAGTGACCGTTTAGCTTAAACAGAAGCATGATTCAGAGGAGCAGACCAGGGACTAGGGGATGGTGGACGCTCCAAGGCAGCATGAGACAGTGTATACAGTGGGGGCTTATGCCGGAGGGGTGGCTGGCTTGCTGGTGCCAGACCAACTTCTAGCACTCTCACCATGTGCTGCTCCAAATTCACCAGGGTGCTACAAACACAAAAAGCTGAGAAAGCCACTCCACAGAACTGTCTGCCACCTCCCAGGACAGTGTTTCTCAGGGTGGGAACCAGAGGGGGAGGCGAGGTCATAGGCAAGAAAAAGAGATGCTTTAAAGTAAAGAGATCCACATTCCCAACTCTGGCCGCAATCCAAAAGGGCAGAGTTTCAGGGAGTGAATCCCAAACAATGGATAGTTTCGGAAATGTCAGTCCCAAGTGAGGCAGGCCACCCCTCCTGGCCTGGACCCTGAAGTCCTGCTCTATACATCTGCTTGCTAGCCCCCTGATGCTGCAGGCTCAGCCACAGAAACTCTGGGTCTCTTCTGTCCAGGACAGTGAGGGCCACTGCTGGCTCACACTCCTCTCAGCGCTGCCATAGAATCTGGTTGCCTCTGAAGCATGGAAGCTGACCCTTCCCCCAGCTGTCGCCAAACTAGCCTCAGTCTGATTTCCCGATGGGCTCTTTAGGGCTTAGCTGGAAGCAGGACTCTGCCCTGCAATGATGGTAGTAAGCATCCCTGTACAGTGAGAACCTGTGGTGTGCTAGGTACCATAGCAGGTGCTTTCAAGACCTTATATCATCCTCACAGCATCACTCTGAGGTAGGAATTGTGATCCCATTTCACAGGTTTGAAAAATGAAGGCCAGTAAAGTTAGCACACAACTAATGAATGGTAAAACTGGTTGTCTCAGCCCCACCACATACAAAGTTGGACCGTGGCCTAAATCCTGCGACCCCATCTAGTTCTTGCCATCCCCCTCCTCCTGACTTTGATCCCTTTTCCAGCATCCTCTGCTGTCCAGGATCTTCAGGCAGAAAACCCAGAACCATGCTAGGGCCCCGTCTTTCTGCAGGCCCCAGCTCCTGATGGAGCACCTGGGATGTCAACCTGGGTCTGGATCAAGCTAGACTTTGTTTCTCTTGGAGCCTGTTTAAACTGCTCACCCCAGCAGAGAGGCCAGTCTGACATTCGGGTTAAATCGCCCCCATCCCGCCCCCCACACCAGATCCTGAAATTTTCCCCCTCTCATGGCTGGAGTCTCAGGAAACCTGGTGGGAAACTACATTTTTCTGGAATCTTGGAACCTCAGCCAGCCTTTCCTATTTAACAATAAAGCAGTAGTTCTCAAAGTGCAGCCCATGTACCACCTGTATCAGAGTCAGCTGGAAGCTCGAGAAACGCACATTCCCAGGTGCCCCAAGACATCCGAAACCAGACTGTCAGGGCAGTTCTTTTCCCACAGGTGCTGTGTACACACTTCCTGAATTCCATCAGCATCTTCACGATACAAACAGCTTGCCACCATTGTCTTCGATCTCTGAAATGGGTCTGTGTATTTGCTTTTCGGACACAATTCACAATGCTCATAAGACCTTCTTCAGTCATGTTAAGAGCAAAGGAAAGAAAAAGGAAACTAACACTACAGAGCTGCTATGAGACATCAGGCACCTTGTGATCTTACTATAGTTAATCCTCCCAGAGACCCTAGAGTGGTGGCTTATTAACACCTGCATTGTCAAGTAAGGGCACTGAGACTCTAGAAGGTTAAATGGCTTGTCCAAGGTCATGGAACCAGACCATGGTCAATGCAGATACACACCCCAGTCTCTCTGATCCCAGGCCTAAGCTGGTCCCTCTTGCACCTCTCCAGCCTTCTCTCAGTTATCACCCACAGCATGTTCAGCACGTTGCTGGCTGTTTGGCTTCATTTTTTGTTTTTTTTAAAAGAAAGAAAGCAGGGGAGGAGCAGACAGAGAGGGAGAGAATCTGGAGCAGGCTCCACGCCCAGTGCAGAGCCCACCACAGGGCTCCATCTCACAACCCTGAGATCATGACCTGAGCTGAAACCAAGAGTCAGACACTTAACTGACTGCACCACCCAGTCGCCCCTTGACTCATTTTAATACTTGGTTACTTAGTTGTGGTTGTTTTGCCATAATATAAAAATTAACTCATATCTTTTGCACACAAGAAGTTGTCAATCATGATTTGGCTAATAAATGAGTGAACTCTGTGTAGGCTTTCAAATCTATAACTAAATCATATATTTCAAAATGTCATGCAAAAAAAATCTGCAAAAACGTGTTTATTTTAACTCTGAAATTTGGCCAATTTTATCGTTACAAATCAAGGAGGTGGCAAACTACGGAATGTGAGCCAAACCCAGCCCACAGCCTGTTTTCATACAGCCAGCAAGCTAGGAATTGTGTTTTCTTCTTATTATTTTTAAAGAATTGTTTAAAAAAAAAAAAAAAGCAAGGAGAAAAATATGTGACAGAGACCAGACACCACACATAGCCTGCCAAACCTAAAATATTTACTATCTAGCCCTTTAACAAACAAACAAACAAATAAACAAATAATTAATTAATTAATTAAAAAGTTGAGCCCCTCTGTGGATGCTAACAAATTATCAGGTTAAAACCACGTGTTTCTCAGCAGGGATGGTATCACGTAAAACTGATTTTTCAGGAAGTAAAAAACATTTTACTCATTTTATATATCGACAATGACGCACATATAGGACATAAACAGATACACAGTGCACCTGTGGTTTGAAATTTCAGGGGGTAGGAGCAATTAGAGAAAAATGTCTAAACAGGCTCCTTAAGGGACAATAATGAAAAAGAGGGTGAGAAACACTGTATCCCTTTGTAGCAAACATTCGCAAAAGAGCTGTTTTCATGTTCTTTCAACTCACTCCAATCCACAGCCCTCCCATACGACTGCTCTCACCACAGCCGTCAGCGAGCTCCATGTCCACACGTCCAGTAGATGTTCTCATCTCATGTTACTAGACCACCTGCAGACTTTTGACAACTCCTCTCTTTCCTGTCATACTCCTCTCTTCTTTTCAGCAACTCCACACTTTGCTGATTTTCCTCTTACCTCCCTAGCTCACTATTTCGAGTTCCCTTTTTCAGATTCCTCTTCCTCCATCTGAATTTTGAACGTCAAAATTCCCCAAGGCCATCCCACATCCTTCTTCTTTTCTCTGTGTTCTCTCTCTATATTACATAATCTCTCCCTAACTTTGAATGTCACCTGCATGCAAAGGAGCCCCATATTTGTATCTCTTCACATCTCTCCCCTGAATTCTGCATTCACGTCCTTCCACCTTTTTGACATCTCCACATTTTGGGGGTTGGGGGGTAGGCTAGAGGATAGTTGCATTGCATTTCTATAGTGTTAAGCTGCAGACATTTGAGACTCTTTTTTTTTTTTGCCATAGTTTAACTCTCACTAATATCAGTGGTGAAACAGGAAATGAACCTAAGTTTGTTTGATTTCAAGACCTACTGGACCTTATATGTCTTCCCAATGTTCCTAGACAGGTCTGTGTAGAAATGCTCAGTACTATAATACGGCCTCTCCCATCAAGAAATATGTCAAGGAAGACTCACTCTTTGACATCTCCACTTTGATATCTATAGCATAAGACAAATGTCAGGAAATTATTTTCCCCTCTCCCTCCAGCAAACCTGGTCCTAACCCAGGTATGTCAGTTATATTCCAGTCAGGAAAACAGAATCATTCTAGATCTTTCCAAAAGAGAGGATTTAATACCAGGAATTGGCAAGACGGGTGACGGAAAAGATAATGGTGAAGCCACCTGAAGATTGGCCATGCCGGGAAGTCACCACCACCTGACGGGCTGGAAGGAAAGGAGAGATGCAGGTGTCATCAGAGTCAAGAAGCGAGCACCATCTAGGGAGAGTTGGAACCATGAAGACTGACAGAAACTAGGACCGTAGAAGAGACACAGCCTCTGCTGGGGCTATCTGATGCAGAATTAGAGCAAGTACCCTGGCTTCATTCTTCCTCTTGCTAATTAATCTTCTGCCACTGTATTCATTGGCTGAACACACCAAAATCTAGGTGGCAATGGAGCCTGAGAAATAAGGGGTCTTGTGACATAAAGCACAGCACGGATAAGATGCAGAAAGTAATGAAACTAAACAGGAAGTAACCAGTCTCTCCTTTCTTAGTAAATGGCACAATCTCCACTGAGCTACTAAGGCCAAATTATAGAAGTCATCCTTAAAGCTATCCTTTTCCTTATTATTCATTTATAAGTCTAATATAAAGTCCTGGTGGTTCTATATCAGAAATAAATCTGTCTACTTCTCTCCATCTCAGCCATTCTAGTCCAAATCACCTTCACTTCTCACCTGGTCAGCTGCAAGACCTCCCCACTGGTCTCCCTGCTGCCAACCTTGCCTTGCTTCCAACATCACATAGTAACCAATGTGATATTTTTTAAATTTGATACCAAATTACGCCATCTCCTGCTCAAAAACTTTGAATGGGGCTTCCACTTCCTAAATGGAAATCTAAGTGATTCAGACAAACCCTCCTGCTAAAGATGTCTAAAACCCTGGGCAAAACATTTCTTTAAGAAAAGAGAAATTATCAAACAAAAACAACAACAAAATAATGATTCCTAAAAATAATTTAGGTGCAATATGCAACACACAGCCGAAGAAATCCAGGCACACAAGGAAACAAATCATTATAACCAAGAACCAGCAGAAACAGAACACACAGATTCTCAAATAAAGGCTTACCGGTTCTAAGACATAAAAACCAAATTTAAAAGTTGTGGAAAATAATTAAGAACTATAAAAATTGGGGCGCCTGGGTGGCTCAGTGGGTTAGAGCCTCTGCCTTCAGCTCAGGTCATGATCTCAGGGTCTTAGGATCGAGTCCCGCATTGGGCTCTCTGCCTGGCAGGGAGCCTGTTTCCCCCTCTCTCTCTCCTGCCTCTCTGCCTACTTGTGATCTCTCTCTCTCGCTCACTGTCCAATAAATAAATAAAATCTTTAAAAAAAAGAGAGAACTATAAAAATTGACATAGCATATTTTTAAAGAACCAGGTATAAGTTAAGAATGAAAAAATCAATTAAGAAAAATTTAATGGCAGATTCAACTTTGCCAAAGAAAGAATAGCAACTTGGTTGATAGGGAGAATATATTATATGCAACACAACACATAGAGACAATGAGATGAAAATAACAGAACAGAACATAAAAGAGATAAAAGGCAAAGTAAGAGTAAAAGTCTACTATATTTACTTGGAATCCAAAGAGGAAAAGAAAGAGAAAGAGTGGAGCAGAGACAATAAAGGAATGGTTAAGAATATTCCAGAACTGACTGAAAACATCAATTCACAGATTCAAGAAGCTGAAAAAAATCTCAAGCAGAATTAATGAAAAAAAAGTTCATATATGGACATTTCATAGCAACACTGCAGAAAAAGAGACCAAAAAATTTACAACAGCAACCCAAGGAAGGGAAAAAATAACAGATGACAGTCAGTGGGAGGTGACTTCTTAACAGCAACAATAGAAAACAGAAGTGGAATGACATCCTCATTGTGTTTAGAGAAAATAGCTATCAGCCTAAAGTTTCATACCCAGAAAAAACAAGTTATTTCTCTAAGAAAAAAATGGTAAAATAAAGATAATTTCAAACAAAGCTTAAGTTCTGTCTTGCCAACAGTCCCAGGTATACCCACCAAGTATAAATAAGGTGCTTCAAGCAGAAAGTAAATTATTTCATGTGGAATGTTAGGTGTGCAAAAATGAATGAAGAGCAAAGAAAGAGGTAAATACAGGAGGTTAAGATACATAACTAAAATATACAATGTCTTAGCCTGTAGTAGACCCCTCCCCTCCTGAAACAAAACAAAAAAAGGAAAAAAACATAAATGCAATTTGTTTGGGGTAATAATTGCAGGGGAGAGGAATAACTGAGTATAGCAGAACAAGAAAGGAGTGAAAGCCAATAAAAGTGTTCATTAATGATCAGTTCACTTCTGTGGACAGCTGGAACAAAGTCTTACAAGGGACTCCTGAGAAACCACCTACAATTGTCCAAAGGAAAGGCAAAAGAGAGGCATACTTATTCACCAGCTTCTGTCCCCAGTTGGCCATTAACCTCCTCACATTTCTGGGCTATGGATGTATGAGTGCTGAACAGGTTCTTGCAAACAGGAGAGAGGGTTGAGAAAATGTAAGAGGTGGCCCAAGAACTATTTAGTATTTATCATAAGTTCTGTGAGTAAACAGAATAGAAGTGTCCTCAGGTCATTGTCTTTTCAGGAATAAGAATAAAGGTATGGTTTGGACTGTGATAAGGTAATGGCTTCTAGAGTAATTTCTAGAATAACCACTAAAAGAATGTAAACACTGTGTAAACTTACAAATGAAGGACAGTGGAATTTTTAAAATACTTAAGCAAAAAAAAAGTAAAAAAAAGGGTTACAGAATTTAACAAATAAAAAAAACAAAATAAAATGATATATTTAAACCCAGATGCATCTTTTCTTATATTAAATATAAGTAAGTTAGATTTCCAATTAAAAGATAAAGATTGGGACGCCTGGGTGGCTCAGTTGGTTAAGCAGCTGCCTTCGGCTCAGGTCATGATCCCAGGGTCCTGGGATCGAGTCCCACATCGGGCTCCTTGCTCAGCAGGGAGCCTGCTGCTGCCTCTCTGCCTGCTTGTGTTCTCTCTCTCTCTCTCTCTCTCTGACAAATAAATAAATAAATAAATAATATTTAAAAAATAAAAGATAAAGATTATTAATCTGAAAAGCAAAATAAATAAATAGTAAAATTTCACCATGGAATATAAAAGAAAACTATTAAAATATTCAATATGTCACTATCCAATTAAAGCATCTACATGGTCAAGACACCAATCCTTCCCAAATTAGTATAAAATTTAATACAATCAAAATTAAAGTAGCAACAAAATATTTTGAAAAAATTGACAAAATAATTCCAAATTAATCTAAAGAAATTTCAAGAACATTTTTTTAAAAAGAAGAATAATGAGGAACATTAAAATATAGTAAAACTATAAAAATAGACAAAATCACTCCAATTAGCATGTAAATACTACTTGACAGTTTTCTGAATGTATTTACCTTTGTTAACTCAGTTGATCCACATAATAAACCTTACAAGCTAAACAGGCCTTAACAAGCTTAAAGTGATGCTCAGAGAGATTAACATGTGCAAAGTTACTCACCAAATGATTGAGCTAAAGGTCAATTCCAGCTCAGACTCACTCCTGATGTGGTGTTCTGGTTCATCTCACCCTTTAGAGATAGCTATCATAATTAATCAGCTGTACTTTTAAAATCAGGTCACAACTTATAACAGAGCAGGTAAAATGGAGATTGAAGTGTAAAAAATGTCCTTGATTTATTATTGTTTTTCTTTTGGCACAGACACATCAAGATGTTGACATAATGGCAATAAAAGCATCAATCTCAGGGAGAATTCTCCCTCGAATTTCTAAAATCTGATATTAATCAGCTACTTAGCTCAAGCTTAAAAGAGTTGGTTTTCCCATACATAACATCACGAAGCTGTAATCTTTCCTATTGAGCTTGGAACCCTATATCTGCTGTATAGCTTTGCCACTATAATTTTTGTTTATTTATTTGTTTATAATAGCAACTTATGTTTAGAACTCATTTGAGCTGGTTCAAGGTATGTACCTTGCACCAACCATATTCTGCTTGGTGTACTTGCAGCCTTGCCTGACACCTGCACCTTCCCTACAATGATGAGAAGATGAACAATCAGCAACTATTTAAAGCTGATTCTTTGTCTAATACCTAACACAGTACCACATCAATATATAAATATATGAGTAAATAAATATGTCATGTCTTTAAATTATGGTGGTAATGATGATGGTGACAGAGGTGATGATGATGATGGTAGCGATGATGATGATGATGATGATGGTGATTACGGTGATGGTGATGACACATCCCTCCACAACATCAGAATACAGTGAATTATTTTACCATCTTCCTACAGAAAGCAAACACGGAAAAATCTACAATATGGGTTTTATTCAGGAAGGATGCTTGCTATTCTCCAAACTTAAGTCACCATGAAAAAGTCGAGATAGAGTCCATATAGCCAGCAGGCATCTCTTGCAGAGGACAGGGTGCTCAATGGGTGTCATAAAGATTATAGTGTTCAACCTGGAATTAGTTGTTAGATTTCCAATGAATGGAAAATGAGAATAAAAAAAAGAATTATTCATTTGGATGTTCACAGTGAACATCAAGCAGCCTAGTTAATCCAAATATATTCTTCATGTTTGTTTCAAAAACATCCCATTTTGAACCAAATGAATTTTTAAAGGATTTTTAGGTGCAAAATATAGTCCTTTTCACATAGTATTACATATAATTCTTGAATACTTATTTTATATCAAAAAGAGTTACTTCTATAGTCAGTTTTATTATGTAAAATGCCAGGTGCAGTTATGTGACTTCAAAGGAATTTCATAAAGTCATAAATTCCTCAACCTCTGCCTACCTATCTCATGTACCCCATGTTTTCTCACGATTACTTGTCCAACTATGTTTCATATTTAAAATAATGACAATGAGAGAAGGGAACCAGGCCTCCTGCACAAAAACAAACCCATATTTCTCTTCTCATAAAAAAAATTTAAAAAGGAATTGTCTATCTGCTTGGAAGACCAGGCCATTCTGATGAATTATGAAGCCCTGAAAAATCCCAAACCTCTTTTCAACCTCAGGTTGATCATCTGTGTGACTCATTCACAGTAAATCTATGCCTGAACATTTTTAGTTTTAACCAAATGTTGTCTCATTATCTCCAAGCTGAAACTACACTGAAAGCCAACCTCTTGTTTCCTTTGATGACAAACACCGCCAGAAATACAATCACTTCTGAGTAACCCCTCTTACCACTCCTTGGCTAGTGATTACTCTCAGACTCTTCCGCCTTTGAGACTGTGCTCTTGCCTTTTATATGTCCCCTCCTTTCCTCTTCTTCCCCTGGTTGCTGGCCCTCCACCCTTGCATACATATCAGTCCACAGACGCAGTTCAGTGCCACCCTCGATGTCTCCTCCTAAAACCAGAGAAGTCCAGGGGCTGCCAATGGAGTTGGGAGGCCATCTTTTTCAGCCCCTGATTTCAGGTAAAGCCTGAATGCAATCCCTCTCCCACCAAAGGCCAGCCTATCTGGCCTCCCTCTACAAGTGTCCCTTGAGTATTATCCCATCTAGGGCCCTGGCACTAAGACAGAAATCCTGCTCTGGCCCCACATGACTTGCAGACTGAGCCCCGCTTTCCCACCTCCTTCAAGACAGCCCAGTACTTAGACTAGGTCTTACTTCCCTTCATTCCATTGTGAGTCCTCATTCTTCATTCTGTTGTGACCACTGCCAGAACAACTAACTGGTCCTCACATTTGATCTGTGCTGCACCCGCTTCATTCCCCAGAATCAGAGGCTTCCTATATCCATACTCGGCTACAAGGAGAGTGGCCATGTTCTTAGCAAACAAAGCTGAACAGGCTGATCCTCACAAGGACCCAGGCCACTTCTCTCTCCCAGGTTATCTCCATGCTTCTCCTGAGAGCACCCTCACTGTCTGCCCTCTTCATCACATCCCTTTGCACCTGACATGCTCCATAGCTGGCATTATTACTTCACCAAGAGTTACCACTGCCTGGGGGACAATCAGATCAGCCATTTCTAAGATAGGGTATCAAAGACTATGTCTCCCCTCAGGGCATGAACTAGGGTAACTGACCCTTGGCAAAAGGCCACGGGTCTTCAAAGCCCAAGATAAACCTGGCACAGCTTCTTGGGGCATCAATTTTGCTTTAATAACAGTAACGTCAAACTTGTTAAATATTGAAATAAAGTATGAATTATGTGGAGTACAACAGAGAATGTATATTAATTCTTAAAGATAAAACTTATGACTTGGAGATTTTGAAATTTGGGTGGAAAATATCAGTATGATTCCAGATGACTTATACCTCCTCATACCACCCCATTGCCCCCTGAGTGGAGGCATTCACTCTTCTCAGTACTGAGAACATTGAAGGGACAAGGCTTTAAGACTGAGTCCCATTGTTTAAGGTAGTTCCTGTTGATGGGGATAAATTTTGTATTTTGTAGATATGGCCCTTTCCCCTCCAGCCCTGCCACTGACCATCTTCTTGAAGCCATTCTAGATGTTGTAGGGCTGAAGTGGCTTTAGAGTGTTTTCTTCGGGGACTGACATTTGCAGTGGAATTATTTTTGTGAAGGTTACAAAGAAATTGATATCTCAATAATAATTATGGATAATTTTTTCTTTTTTTTTTTGCTCTTATAAATACAGCTGCAATGAACATTCTTATCATTATATCTGTGTCTGCACCATTAATTATTTCTCTGATGATAACAGGGATGGTGGCTCTTTCTAAAAAGTAAAAGTTGACCTACTATTTATATATTTCTATTTTTATAAACCCCAGGACCAGGTCATGAGCATGAAGCAATTCTCGTATGCCAGAAAGAAGTGTACCTGTGAATGCCAAGGTTGGACTAAGGTCTGTAAGGTGATGATCTTCAGGTCCCCTGGCCACATCTGACCATAGCCCAAATCACCCGAACATCCCAAATATAATGAGAAACAAAAGTAGGGAGAAGATATATGTAGGGAAACCTAAAACTGGATTCTAAGGCCAAGCCACTGCCACCATGAACTCACAGAAAGCATTTTTACTGCTTTATACTAGCTCTAATACAAAAATCCAGAAGAATGGTATGGATAAAATGCTACTGCAGAGAACAGGGCACTTGAGAGCCATAAAAGGAGCTGAAATTTAACAGATGAAATTATACCTTTTTTCCTCAAATTGTGGGTTTTAAAGAATAGGGACTAGCAAGAGAAAATATGTATGTAACCCATGCTACAATGATATGTAACCAATTCTTGTCTGGTTCTTCTGATGCTCGCCCTACAAGCTCTGAGCATTGCCTATACCCATAAAAACTGAGAGAGTGATACACCCTGGCATCATTTCCCCATCCTGGGAGTACCTACTGAATATGTATACTAGTGTGGGGAAGGAACATCAACTGAGCATAAGTATGTTGGTACTTCACACTTACTGACCATTTTTCTCATGACCACCATAAAAATTAATCTTATTATCATCACGTTCCAGATAAAGATACCACAGATGATGGAAAACATGGTTTGGCTGAATATATATTGAATTTGACCTACAGTCCCAAAAGCAGCACAGAGACGTGATTGTAGAGGCTGACATATGGGACCCTCCTAAGATGGTCATAAAGAAATAAATAGCTATAAGCAGAGTAATGACCCATTGAAATAGAGATCAGCGTGGCCAGAGTTCAAAGAGGGGTTGTATTCCACCACGGAAAATGATGAGAAAGCCCAGAATCCATAGAAATCTCACAGATGCTCTGTCTACAGTCTTGTTTAGGGCCAAATTATGGCTCTCGAGTTCTCTGATGAAAGGTAACTCAAGTAATTTTTCAAGGTCAATACAAGCAATACCTCCAATTGCAAAAGAAAATAATTACACCACAGCTATAGAACCCTTGTGGCAAAATTGAAAAGAATGTTACCCTCTCTCCTTCCCTAATTCCTCAGAAAACAGTAAGAACCAGAGGAACGTGGCATTGCAGAGAACCACGAAATAACTCAATAGTGTGATTTTTATATTCAGGTTGATTAAGGACATCACCTTGCCTCAACAAGCTTCAAGAACTGCCCAGATGGATCCTTTTTTTCTCATGACTCATAAATTACACAGTTCGCCGAATCTGTAATTCACAGAAACATATCATAGTGTCAGCCTTGTAAATGCCAATGTCAAGGCACCAGCGCCTTTCATTATACGCTGTGATTATGGATTAAATGATATCATAAACATATTGGTTGTTTCACATTTGGTAGGAGGCTTAGAGCCCCTACAATCTGTCATCGCTGTTAATGAGATATCGACCTCCTTGTAATCCAAGCAAAAAATGTCCCCCTTTGAATGTCAGCCAAGAAGAAAACCCTCCAGAACTTCCACAAACTCCTCTCAAACCCCATATGTAGAATGGCCTCAGGGAAAAGGCCAGCAACATGACCAGATGACAAGGGCTGCGTCTGAGGAACATGAAGTATAGGCATTAGTGATATCTGTGATCCCTTTTCTCCCCAGTGCAACAAGGACCATCTTAAGCAGGTGAAGCCCTCAAAGTAGGTTTCTCCAGCAATTCACTAAAGAATCCCTACCACCAGAAAAGGGTGAACTGTGTATACTCAAGTCCTGGAGGTAGGGCTGCTAAATCCTACCATAATTTCAAATTTTCCTAGACGTCTTAGGTGATATCTTTTCAAGTTTATGATATACCTTGTATCCTGTTCCTCAAAAGGTCCAGACTTAATTTGGTATGTAAGTGAAATATTCCAGGAAGTGGAAACATGTTTCTCCTGGACATTGAGTAGGCTGTGGTCTTTATTTACACGAGAGCCCCAGGGATCACAAATCTTCACTTTCAGAGCTTCAGTCTTAGGGAATTTCCTAAATGGAACTAATTTCATGTAATATCCAAAATGGGGAAATGCTAAGACTGAACCTAGTTTGCAGTTACAGAAGATTCTCAATGTCTTCTTTCATAGGTGAATTAAGACATTCCCCTATATTCTTGCCAGATTTCATTTTCAAATTTTGCCTTTGTGTTACTGTTTGTAGATCATGGGGCAAAGATCTAGATAACTGGGGTTTGTTTTGTTTTGTTTTGTTTTGTCTTGTTTAATTTTATTTTATCTTTTCAGTGTTCCAAGATTCATTGCTCATGCACCACACCCAGTGCTCCATGAATATGTGTCCTCCTCAATACCCACTACCAGGCTCACCCAACCCCCTACCCCTCTCCCCTCCAAAACCCTCAGTTTGGTTCTCAGAGTCCACAGTCTTTCATGCTTCATCTCCCCCTCCAATTTCCCCCAATTCACCCTTCCTATTCTCTTTTTTAGCAATGAAACTACAGCTTGGGTGGGACATCACAAAGCAAACCCAGAATGCAGATCAGATGCCAATCTTCACGTGTATAACAATGCTTGCAATTAGGACTTTAGGGTCTTTAAAGGTCTTTGTACCAAAGGATCTGTAAGATATCTTCCAGTTGTATGTATCTATAGTGGTGCCTCAAACTTCTTGTTCATATATACTCTTAGAGAAACTTGAAAAACATTGCACCTAAGCATTTTCTTATCAAGGTGGGTGGCATAAGTCCAAGAGGTAAGACAAATCACACAAACACATTTAAAATCTTTACTTGCATCCCATCTGCTAAGATTCCGTTGCTTAAACAAAATCACATGGTCAAGTCCAACATCGAAGAAGTGGGGAAATGTACTCCCTTTATTGCAAGGGCGATGAGTGAAGAATTGAGAACATAAATCCAATTTATCTTTTTGTTTTTTTGAGGGTTAGACAATTTATTGAGATCTTCCCTTCCTCTGTCTTTAGGTCACTTTTTCCTCATCTAGACCTTGTGTGCTAGCCCCAGGAACATGGCTGGGCACAGGGCCATGGCTCAATGAGGCCCATAAAGTGGCTACAGCTGTCTAGCTTGCACTGCATGAACACAGCTGGCAGGTTCAGCTCCTTATATAGCACCTACACCCGGGGCCACCTTCTCGGCCTCCTTCTGTCCGTAACTCTCCTGAAGGATCTTGCACAGTTCTAGAGAGGCCCACTGCAGACACTGAACCACCAGCCAACTACACTTTTTGTCCTGGATGTCTGTGTCAATCTTGTCTGTCACACTAGGATCCCCAAAGAGATCATGGTAATCACCCTGAATCTGAAAGAACTCCCCCATCTCCAGCAGAATTTTCTTAGCATTGGCATGCTTTTCTCCCCATCTATGCCTGCCATATCCATGGCCACAGCCACAGGAACATAGAATGAATAGAATGCAGTCTTGTACTTGACAATACATTTATACCTCTTTTCAGTGAATCTGCCAAGATCCAGGTTACACTGGGGGGCTGTGATGAGGTCCAAGGTCTGTCTGATCTCAGTCTTATAGGAACTTATAAGAAAAGCTCAATCAGTTTCAGGTAATAGGGATGCTCCCGGCAGTAGAGATTCAGCAGGTGGTAGATACATGTTTCCAGAAGTGAAACATCATTGATGGCATCCAAACCTATGCCTGGCTTCTGATACCAGCAGATCTGCCCCATCGGGTGAGAGATGAATACATGAAGTCATCTGACACCAGGAAGAAAGCTTGAGGCAGTTCCACACACCAGCCCACAGTCAGGTCCTGCCGGAGACTATCAGCATCCTGTTTCCTTGGTTCCGCCAGCTCCTGAAAAGTTTTCAGCGCTGTCAAACCCCACTGGTACTCACCTCGGATAGCATTGTACGACAAGACCTCCTTAAGCCAGACAATTCCACCTCCTGTCTTCAGGTGAGTCATGCCATCCTCAGTCAGCACCTTGACAATCTGGGAGAAGTGCTGGATGAAATCCTGCTTTACTTGGGCATAAGGATCCAATTCCTGGTCCCTATCCATTCTGAGGGAGGAGTAAAGAGCTCTGCTCCTGGATGCCAGCTCTTGGTCTAAATCCAATTGATCACTTAAAATTTAAAAACTTTCTTCTCATTGAATTATCATTATAATTATTGCAAACAGATATGAAAACACAAAAATATATTACAATTTCTGAAAAATGTTTATCAAACATACATAAATTTTTATGGGAAACTTATCTTAATGATAGGAAATTTTTAAAAATTTGTCCTGCATCTGTGCATAAATATTATAAACACAAAAACAGCAAGATTCAGCATTAATTTCTCAACTAATTTTCATTTTTATAGATAAGAGCATTGAGAAACTGTTTACATAGCTATAGCTATAAAGAGATTTTCATAGCAATGTACTGAATTCTTTGAACTCTTCATTATACACCAAAAATCACACGTGATTGACCATCAAAAACTAATTTTAATGATCTATATGCTGACAACTTAATTTCAGTCTTCCTTCAATTTTGCTGAGAGCAGAGAATAGGAAACTATGTTTTTGGAAAAATATTTATTACACAGTCATTCTGTTTATTCACTTTTTCAGTTTCTAGGATGTACATGTAAAGGACTTTATCAGGACCTGTCAAGTGACTGCTAATTATATGTGATTACTCCTGATAGCTTCATTTATGGTCACCTTGTTTAACACAATTTACTCAAAAAGGGGTGGGGAATTACAATGTAACTAATTTTAACTCAACTGTGCTAAGCCAATATTTCATGAAGGGATGCTTTTACTTTATTATTTATGTATTTTTTTGGTAACAGCCTTATTTTTTTATTATGTTCAATTAGCCAATATATAGTACATTATTAGTTTTTTATGTCATGTTCAACAATTCATTAGCTGTGTGTAACACACGTGCCCTCTTTAATACCCATCACCCTGTTACCCCATCCCCTCACCCTCCTCCCTTCTGTAACCCTCAGTTTGGTTCCCAGAGTCCAGAGTCTCCCTCTCTCATTTCTTCCCCTTCATTTTTCCCTCCCTTCCCCTGTGGTCCTCCATGCTATTCCTTATGTTCCATATATGAGTGAAACCATATGATAATTGTCTCTCTCTGCTTGACTTATTTCACTTAGCATAATCCCCTCCAGTTCCATCTACGTCGTTGCAAATGATAGGTATTCATTCTTTCTGATGGCTGAGTAATACTCCATTGTATATATGAACCACATCTTCTTTATCCATTCATCTGTTGAAGGGCATCTCAGCTCCTTCCACAGTTTGGCTCTGGTGGACATTGCTGCTAGGAACATTGGGATGCTTTTAATTTATAACTAAGCTCGTAGCATAAGGTAAACTATTTTCAATTAACCTGATGAGAAAGCCACTCCTAACATCAAACCAATCACCAAATCAGAGTTCCTCTCCATCCAGATAATCTAATTTCATTTTTCAATTCAAATAAACATATTAATATAGGACTCTATGATTCCCATCTCAATTTGGAAAGCAACAGTAGTCTAGCATATTTTGAGTCTATTTTCTTCAATAATCAATTTTAAAAGCTTTGAGTTGAACATCCTAGATTTATTAATATTGACCAGTTTAATGGCATCATCCAATGGCACATGCAAATTGTGACTTAACTTTTTTAGAAGTAAAACCTTATGTGTGAGGAAAAAATGGTATTCCTAAGTGCAAGGAGCATTTAAACCACAAATATGAAGAATAAAACTGGTGTTTTCCAGGCATTGACCAGCTGGTGAGCAGAGAAACTTACATATTCTTCCCAAGAGAAACTCAAATCAACTCATTTATAGGACTGAGCATGTACCAATCCATATTAACAGAAAAAGACAACCCAAATAACACCATGAAAAGAAACAGTGGCTCTGTAAATAAAAATGTTATACAGAAATTTTGCTAAGCCTTGACTGGCAGTATAAAACTCTGATTATTTTACCAGGAAACGGCTGTCTTTCATTCTTTCCCCTATTTTCATGGATTCTTGGCCTTCAAGAGTTCTATTTAGTAGGGAAGGGAAGGGAGGGGAGTGCAGGAGAGGGAAAGGAAGGGGACGGGAGGGGAGAGGAGGGGTGGGGAGGGGAGGGAATGCGATGATTGACAGCTGGTGAGGAGGATGAGATAGCAGAGGGTTTCAAGCTCTGAGGATCAAAAAGAACATGGAGAGAGTGGGATTTTGAGGAGTGAAGCTCCTTAGAGGCTGTCACCAAACTAGTTAAAAGTGGATGAAAGGAGGAAAAGCTGAAGTCTACCTCCCTTTCCACTCTCCATTCCAAGATGCCTTCTATGCCACTGATGGACTTTTAAGAGAGTCTTCTTTCTCTACTGGACTTTGCTGTCCTACCCATCGGGTATTCATGGCTTTGCAAATAGACTTGCATTTAGGTTCTACCTATAAAATAAATGTGATTTGAAAAAAGGAGAGAAATTCCAATAAGGATTGAAGTTTTCACTTTTCCAGGAAGGAGGACAGAGAGTGGCCCACCACCCATGAGAACTACCTGAGGCCCAACAAGAAGCCACAGGGCAAGTCAGATTTCTGGATGAGGTACGACTGAAAGGAACCACAATATGAACTTCTTAAATATCCCAAAACACACAGCTTCCACTCTGCACAATTGGGCAAATCCTTCACATCTCATTCACATCCAACTTCCTGAATCTTAGAGTCAGACAGGTCCTCAAGGTTGCTTGTCTTTAGGAAAGTACAATATGATTGTCTTCATGAACCAAATGAAGCCCAGAGACTTTCCAGAGTCCTATAATTAGGAAGTGGTGCAGAGATTATCAAGTCACCTGTCTTTCAGCTCAAAGAGACTATGCAGCCATCATTTTGCATAACATGGAGAAATATAATATTTGAAGTTTCTCGTTCTATTAAAGAACAAAAATTTAACTGAAAAATTTGAAGACCTAAATGTCTTTATTAAACAATTCGTACATCAGGCAGCATCCCATCTGTTAGAGAGATGCTCAAAGGAGTTGTACAAAGTGGAAGGTTTTTATAGGAACGAGGTTGGAGCAAGAGTTATTAGGAAAAGAAGAAATAATTGTTCTAGTCAAGGTCACCTTCCATTAGGGATGAGGGCAGAGGGTCATATCATGCAGATATGTCACCTTCCTTTGAGGAATGGACAGCCCATGTGACAAATTACCTCATTGGTGGTGACCAGAAAATTCCTGACTGGCCCGTTAAGACTACATTTCTGGGGAAGGTTGAAACTGCACTTGGGTTAGGTATTAAACCCTGGTTTGGGGACATGGGCTAGCATAAGTGACTACATCTTGGACTTGTGGTTTTCTTTTTGATTATTCCTTCAGCAATTTTTTTCCTTCTATCTTCCCTTTCTTTCTCTCTTTTTTCCATAGAATATAATCATGCTGTGGATTTTCTAATATATAAAACTTAAACATTTTTATTCTTATTATCATATTTTTCAGAGTTGAATATGAGATTCAAGACTCAAAAGATCTTCTTTTTAATTCACAAAGAAACAGATGACCACATTATCATTAATCATTACAACCAATCCTGTTCAGCAGAACCGGAGATGACCTTGAAGTGACCTTGAAGTGACATTTGCTCTGATATAAGTTCTGCCCTTGTGTGAGTGGGAGGAGCCTGTGAATATGATAAGAAATTGCTCTCATGATTAGGTTATGTTATATGGCATAGTTAACTTTAGAAAAGGAAATGGTCCAGATGGGCCTCACTTAATTACATAGTGATTATGTAAACCTAGTCAACTGGTTCAAGGCTCACAGAGGACCAGGAAGTAAAATGCTCAGTGTTCACGTTGTTGGATTTGGGAAATATGAGCTAGAAGAGGATGGTTCCCCTTCTGGTGAGGATTCAAACTCTTCTTGTGAAGTGATGCAGCTAACCTACCTGTCATCCTCTCCTCTGCTGGTAGACTCTACCATCCCCATTACTGATATCAGGGCTTTCACATCAACACTTAACCTTCTCCCCTACCATAAAATAGTCAAATAAACTGCAGTCTCGTTGGCCTGAAAAAAAAAAAAAAAAAGCTTTTCCGGCAGTGACGAACTCCCCACGAGAACATGCCCCTCGCGAAGGACCTCCTGCACCCATCCCCGGAAGAGGAGAAGAGGAAGCACAAGAAGAAGCACCTGGTGCAGAGCCCTAACTCCTACTTCATTAAAAGTGAACATTAAAAGTTCTTCATTAAAGAACTCCTAGTTCTTTAAAAGCAGATAGTTTTCTCTGGCTGATGGCAAAAGAAATCAGTGATTCAAACATCTGATTCAAACATTCAAACATTCAACACGCCACTGTTAGCTTGAAGATGAAGAAGGCTATGTGAAAAGAACCTCCAAGCAACCTCTAGTTGCTAGGATGAGCTCCAGCCAACAGCCAGCAAGAAAACAAGACCTTAGTCTTACAAGCACAATGAACTGGAGTCTACCAATGACCTGAATAAACTTGGAGACTGATTCTTTCCTGAGAGCTTCCAGGTAAGAATGTACCTTTGAGCCCCGGAGGAGGGAATGCAGCCATGTCTTATTGGACTTCTGACATATGGATCTGTGAGCTAGTAAGTAAGTATTGCTTTAACCTTCCAGGTGTGTGGCAGTTTGTTACTCAAATAGACAACCAATATCCCAGTCTTGGATTTAAAATAAGTATATTCACACAAAAAGAATAAGATCAAGGGAAAAAAATTTCAAGAAACTTTGTTTTTCCTGGTAATCCAATGACTGGACATGGACTTTCATACCCTGAATGTGCTAGAATTGGCTTAAGGAAAGAATTATCTATTGAGAAAACATGATTGCTTCCAAATACTATGTGTAATTAACAGTCATCCCTTCTGATTCTTGTAGTTACAAATGTTGAACTCTTGAGGGGAAAAGAAAAGCTTCAGAAAGGAGTAGTAAATGCTTCTAGAGCTAGAGAGGACAAAGAAACAGGTTTTTTTCTGTATCTCACATTTGTTGAAACACAGGGGTCACTAGTATTCATGGTTGTCATGCTTATATTCAAACTTCATATACCATCTCCTCTAAAGGTGCTATTACCAAAAGGGAAAGGTAAACATGAAAAGATCAGGGTTGAAAAGAAAAGATGCCAGATGTAAATCTACAGTTTTAGCAGTTGGACAGTAAATAACAGGGAGAAGGGTGAATATCTCTGAAAAATATCTTTAACTGTCATTAATGGGATAGTAAATTCAACTAACTGTAAAAACATGCCTCTTATAGAAATGGCTTTGTGAAGTTATTCTCCAGGAAATGTAAAACTTTATACATTCATTCCATCAGAAGAGAATTTAAAACCACTCATCTGTTACCAGTTTACAGATAATAAGAAATGAAGGTTGTGTATCAATACTAACAGATACACTGCTAAGGTCAAGATGCTTTCACAATAGCAGTGCAAAAAATGAGCCCTATAGCAGCTCCCCTGACCCTGAAACAGCCTAACAATTGCAAGTTTGCTAGCCTACCCCAGCTGCGCTTCCCTAAGAGGCAAGGAAGAGGAAATTTTTTTTCTTTTTTTTTTAAGAAAGAGGAAATTTATTAGTGAGACTGAAGAATTCTCCAAAACCTTCATTCCAATCTTTATTGGTCTTAACTTCCTTCCGCTAGAGCTATCTAGTTATAAAATATCAGCAGAGATGTATGTCTTTATTCCACCCTTGTTATGTTTATCTTTAAATTTGATTCAAGAGCAAAACTTTATCATGGTACATTGAATTAATAGATTAAATACAAAATGTACATTGAATGAATATAACAAGTTAAACTTTTGTAAGTATTTCCCAATTCATGTCCCCTTACAAGTAAACCTGTTCCTCTACCTGCACCAAATCGATTTTGCCTGAAAAGAGAGCAGGGCAAATGTTATATCAGCAAAGAGGATGACATGATGGAGGGTAGCCCATCTCTTCCTTTCTCTCAAGAGAGAAAGGAAGCCCACCCAATTAGCTCTGGAAGACTGAGGCATTTCATGGTATCTAGAAGGTAAGGAGGCTCTGGAAAGAAAGCTTGATTTATAATAAGACAAATAAAGAAGTGACCTTTTCTTTATACATTTGAATATGATGTGAGTAAATCTGGAATCCTTTCATACAAAGGTTTGACAGTAGATTGAACCAAGGGAAGTGAAGGAAGATTGGAGTCACCAATGGCCCACAACAATAGAGTCAGAATCAACTCAGAAGCTTGCATCTTAGGATATGGGTTGGTGCCTGGTTCGCATTGCATGTCAATGTGTTGAATGATCCAGCTTAACCAACTAGTCCTGGCTTGCCTGGCAATTTCATGGTTTTATCACAGAAGTCCCATGTCTCAGGAAACCCCTCAGCCTGCATAAATCCTGTCTCTGCACATATCAGCTTGCAACTATGCATTACAAGTACATGTAGTAGGAAATGTAAGACAAGGAAATTTAATTAGATTAGGTACCTAATTAACACAGATTTTAATAATGTGGCATTGCTAACCTTATCTTCAAGGGAATGTAGAAGCCTAATATTCCTCAGTGAATTCTTGTTTAAACTGCCTTTTGAGAAGTGCTTACTGGCAGAGTTTTGTCATGAGGTCTGATTTCTTAAAACAAAAGAAGTCTTAAACTGATCTATATCATCCCTACAAATCCTTAAGATAACAACCATTCTTTACATTAATTGTGCCTGGATAACATACACATATGTTAATTTGTTTTTGCTTTAGCTGCTGCAGGATGCCTGAAACATCCAGAACAGCGGGGACCAGCCAACTGGAATAGCACAAAGGCAATGCTTCACTGATGTGAACTACAGTGTAAGATGGAAGGGTCTGCCCACCACCTCTGTCAATGTCCTGTCTACTTGCAGGAAGGAAGAGCAGACAGAAGGTAAGAATGGAAGAAGGCATAAAGGTCCCACCTCATCTTTACCCCCACTCCAGACAGAGAGTCACATGTCCACAGCCTTCAGCTACTAATTTTAGCTTCTAGAAATGATCAATGATACGCTTTTCTCTCATCATCCAAAATCAATAGTAAACTTACCAATAGCATCCCTTCAAATTATGACCACTTTTAGGGAAATGTCTCCTATTTAAATGAATCACATTAATGCAAATACTATGTAGAAAGGGTCAACATGTAATAATAAGGAGCCCATTATTAACCAAGCTTATTTGAATTTTAGGCCCATTTGAGTATTACTTTCTCTCTTTTCACCTCCCAGTCCCCTGAGATGTGAAAATCAAAAGTAAAATGATTATCAAACTGCATGAATAATCAAAAAAATTGAATCATTACCTTCAGTAAAAATACATTTTTGTAAATATATATATGTATATATATACATACATTTCCAGGAAATATATATATATATATTGAAATGAGGAATATGCTCATCTGCTATGATATGGGGCTCTGACACAGTGAGAAGTGAAATAGGAAGCCCCAGGACCTTGTAAATAAAGGATGCAGTGGACTGATGGTCTCTCTCCAAAGGAAAATGCAAAGTATTATAAAAGTAGTCTTTTTTATATATTAAATATGGGAGGAAAGGGGCTGGGGGCACATCAGATCAGGAGAGAGAAATGAAAATGGGAAGGACCGCCACAGTGTTAAATCCTACTAAAGCTGCTCCAACCATCATGCTCTCTCAGTACATAATGCCAGGGACATTTCCTGGCAGTGCTCCACCCAGGTTCCCTGGATCTTCCCACTGGTTGGGCATGCCTCTCCTCAGGCTCTGCATTCCTCACTCCTGATAGTTTACATCTGGGGATCTCCTCAGAGAACTGCCCTTGTGCTACCAGAGCTGCATTGCCACAATATAAGTAAAGAAAGCCAGAGGCTCGAGGGAGTTCATACCCTCCTTCTATGGCCCAGGCCAGTGACTGACAGGTAGATGGGTATAAAGGTCTAGTTCCCTCCTTGAGGGTAGACATATTCTGCTGTGTGGTTTATACCCCAGAACCCCTCTCAGAATTAAGTCCTCAGGCAGGACTTCCCCTGAAACTACACCTTTGCTTGGCTTCCCATACTCTCTCCTCCTTCTCCTGGGAGAAATTCCTTCATAAATCATTTGTACATCAATCCTTGTGTTGAGGTTTGTTTCTGGAGACCCAAGACTTCATTCCACTGCTTCTTTTTGGAGAAAAGAATCTGAAGTTAAGTGTTATAAGCCCACATAAATCTCATTGGCATTTCCAATGGAAAGACAAGCTGATTGAATTTTGTGTGCAAAATTTGGGGCCTAAGAAGAAAATCCAGACATAGCCAATGAGGCAGCTACTACCCTCCACGTAGAGTTAAAGTTCTGTATCACTCATAATAACTAAGGTGAAAAAATCCCTATTGATCCAGATCATAAGGTGACAAAAGAACTCTCCTCTACAAAGGTGAACGTAAGGTCCAAAGTCAGGCTTCCAAAAACTCTGAAAAGGAAGGTGCCAGACTTTCCTTTTCTTCAATAACATTGAAAACATCAAGTGTTACTGTCATACCTAAGAATATAGGCTAAAGAGAATATAGGCTCTTTTGCCCGCTGGTTCTGTCCAAAGATGGCAAGATTCAATGGGAAAAGCATGGGATGGGCTAGAATCAAAACTTGTGTTGTATACCAGCAATGAACAATTAGAATTTGAAATTGAATAAGTAATACGGTCACATTATACTCAACAAAATGAAATATGCAGGTGAAAATATAACAAAATATATACTACTTATTGCAGAAAAGTCATGAAACTCTAATGAAAGAGATGAAAGATCTAAACAATGAGAGAGATTCATATTCATGCTTTGGAAGATTCAATGCATGCTATTGGTATTGGAAAAAAGAATATAACTATAGATATTTGGGAAAGAATAGAAAGTACAGAAATATATCACACAAATTTATCAAACTGTGAGGAGGGATGAATAGGTAAAGCACAGGGAATTTTTAGGGTGGTGGAGCTATTCTATATGACATCAGAATGGTGGACACATAACTATGCATTTATCAATGCATAGTTGCATTGACACATAACTATGCATTTATCCACTGAACTTTATAGCACAGAGTGAAGTTTAACATATGCAAATTTTAAAAATTATTTGGGAGGTCAAGAGAATCCTAGAATGGAAAGCAGAATATAGTAAAACAGCCTAACTGTATTTACAAATGTAAGAAATAACTTCACTAAAGGAGTTGGAGGGTAAAGACATGGATCTAAGTGTCTTTGGAAACAAGTAGAGTGTGTAAAACTAAAGGCAAAAAAAAACTTGTGCATCAGTGCTGTACTCTGGCTGATAAAGTAGTTTCTTTTTTTTTTTTCTTTTTTTTTTTTAAGATTTTATTTATTTCAGTGAGAAACACAGCAAGAGAGGGAACACAAGCAGAGGGAATGGTAGCGGGAGAAGCAGGCTTCCCGCCGAGCAGGGAGCCCGATGTGGGGCTCGATCCCAGAACCCTGGGATCATGACCTGAGCCGAAGACAGACGCTTAACAACTGAGCCACCCAGGCGCCCCAATAAAGTAGTTTCTTATGGGAATAATGAGTTAACAATTCTGATACTGCACACATATATGCAACTGAACAATTAAGTAAATGGATGGCAGATGGTAGGAGCCAGGTTTCTCACTGTTGAAGTGGGAAGTTACAGTTAAGATTAGAAAGGAGGCTAGAATGATCCATGTAGTAATAGAGTACAATTGGAGACATCAGTATAAACTTACTTTAGTTTAATATAAATACAGATTGTTACATACAGAAATATGTATGGGTATATATATATGTAGATGGGTTAGTATATACATATACATTTTCTTGCTCTGTCAGTTTAGAAGCCCTAATAATGACACCGCAGTAGCAGGTAGCATACTAGCACCCAAATCTTTGTTTCTAAAATCATTCTCCAATAAAAGGAACCAGGGCTCCTTGGAGAAGTGGCTGATTCAAGGACTGGGGCAGGAAATATACAAGATGACCCCGGAGTATCTTGTAGTGTCAGGAAGTAAGGCAGTACTTAAACAAAAAGCCTCACAATGATGGGAGTGTGTGAAAGGGACACAGGAGCCAACTGAAAGCACTCCCAATAGCCCAAACTAGAACAATTTGAACAACAAAATTAAGTCATATTGGATAATAACCCAAAGTATGAAATAATTGTACTTTGAAAAAAATGATATTTTTATCCTTTGAAAGCAAAGAAGAAGTAAAGACTTTCTCAGATAAATAAAAGCTGAGGGCATTCGTCACCACAAGACCTACCTTTAATAGTAAAGGGAGTCCTTCAAATTGAAATGAAAAAATGATAAATACCAAAACAAAAATATATGAAAAGTAAAGCTCACTGGTAAAGATAAATATATTGGTAAATACAGAATACTGTAATACTGAAATGGTGGTCCATAAGACTTTCAATTCTGGCATACACTCTAGAAGACAAAAGTATAAAAAATAACTATAACTTGGGGCGCCTGGGTGACTCAGTCAGTTAAGCATCTGCCTTCAGCTCAGGTCATGATCTTGGGGTCCTGGGATCAAGCTCCTCATCCAGCTCCCTGCTCAGTGGAGAGTCTGCTTCTCTCTCTCTGCTGCTGCTCCTTGCTTGTGTTCTTTCTCTCATTCTCTCTCTCTCAAATAAATAAATTAAATTTAAAAAAATAACTATAACTCTAAAACGATGTTAATGAATACACAATATATAAAGATGTAATCTGTGATATCAATAGCATAAGGTGGGGTGGGGAGATACAAAAGAATAGCTTTTATGTACAATTGGAATTGAGTTGCTATCACCTTAAAATTATTACGTTTTATGTAAACCCTATGGTAAACACGAAGAAAATACTTAAATACAGAAAAGGAAAGGAGGAAAAAAAAAGCATGTCACTACAAAAAAAAATCAATGAAACATAAAGGAAGGCAGCAAGAGAGAAAAAAAGAGGGAAAAAAATTAGTTACAAGAAAGACGGAAAACAATTAACAAAATGACAGTAATAAGTCCCGCCCTATCAGTCATTACTTTAAATGTAAATGGACTAAGGTATCCAATCCAAAAAAAAAGGAATGGCTGAATGGAACTAAATAAATAAGATGAATCTATACGTTATCCTTGAGAGATTCACATTAGATGTAAAGACACACAGGCTGAAATGAAAAGATGAAAAAAGTTTTCCTATGCAAATGGTAAACAAAAGAGAGCAGAAGTGGCCATACTTACATCAGAGAAAATAGACTTTAAGTCAAAAATAAAAAATAAAAAAGTCACAAGAGACAAAGAAAAACATTACATAATGATAAAAGGATCAAGTGACAAGGAAAATAGCAATTATAAATATGTATCACCTAACATCAGAGGTCCCAAATACATGAAGGAAACCAATATTTTCTTCAGTAGGAGATTTTAGTACCTCATCTTCCATAATGGATACAACTACAGAGAAATAAAAGACTTGAACAATACTAACTGGATCTACAGGTATAAACAGAACACTGCAGGCACCAGCAGCAGAGCACACATTCCTCTCAAGCACACATGGAACAATTTCCAGAGAGATCACATGTTGGGCCGCAAAACAAGTCTTAACAAATATAAAATTGAAATCATACTGTGTATCTTTTCAGCCACGATGAAATGAAAGTAGAAATGAATAGCAGTAGGAAAATTGGAAATTTCACAAATATGTGGAAATTTAACAACACATTCTTGAACAACCAATGGGTTAAAGAAGAAATCACAAAGGAAATTAGAAAATATCCAAGATGAGTAAAAACAAAACATACCAACACATGGAACACAACAAAAGCAGTTCTAGGAGGGAAATTTATAGCAGTAAATGCCTGTATTAAAAAGGAAGATCCCGGGGCACCTGGGTGGCTCAGTGGGTTAAAGTCTCTGCCTTCCGCTCAGGTCCTGATCCCAGGGTCCTGGGATCAAGCCCCACATCGGGCTCTCTGCTCAGCGAGGAGCCTGCTTTCCCTGCTCTCTCTGCCTGCCTCTCTGCCTACTTGTGATCTCTCTCCTCTCTGTCAAATAAATAAATAAAATCTTTAAAAAAAAAAAGGAAGATCCCAACTAAACAACCTAACTTCACACCTTAATGAATGAGAATTAAAAAAAAAAAAAAACTAAACCCAATCTAGCAGAATGTATGAAATAATGAAGATTAGAGCAAAAATAAACAAAATAGAGATAAGAAAAAAAAGATGAAACTAAGAGTTGGATTTTTTTAAATAGATTTATAAAATTGGCAAGCCCTTAACTAGATCAAGTAGAACAAAAAGAGAAGACTCAAATTACTAAAATCAGAAATGAAATAGGAGACATTACAACTAATAATTGTACATGATCCATGTAGATAATGTTGGTTTATAACCAACAAATTGCACAACCTAGAAGGAATGGATAAATTCCTAGAAAAATACAGCCTATCAAGACTGAATCATGACTAAATAGAAAATCTGAACAGATCTGTAACTGGTTAGTAAATTAAATCAGGAATCAAAATGCTCCTTAAAAAAAAAGTCCAGGACCAGATGGCTTCAATAGAAAATTCTACCACACATTCAAATAAAAGTTAACAACAATTTTTCTCAAACTCCTTTAAAAAATTGAAGATGGAATACTTCTAAATTCATTTTGTGAGGCCAGCATTACCCTGATAACCAAAGCCAAACAAAGATACAAGAGGAAAAACAAAAAAACTAAGGCCCGTATTCCTGATGAATATTGGTCCTCAACAAAATACCAACAAGCTGAATTTAAAGGACACCGTGACCGACCACGATTTATTGCTGGTATGCAAGTATAGTTCAACCTATACAAATCAATGAGTGTAATACACCATATTAACAGAATGAAGAATAAAAAAATCACATGGTCATCTCAATTATGCAGAAAACACATTCAACAAAATTCAACACTTTGTATAATAATAACAGTCAACAAACTAAGAGCAGAAGAAAATTACTTCAACATGATAAATGCCATATATGAAAAGCCCACAGCTAACATAAGCAAAGTTGAAAAACTAAAGCTTTGCCTCTAAGGTCAGGAACAAAGTAAGATGCTGACCCTTGCCACTTTTATTCAACACAATACTAGAAATTCTAGATATAGCAAGTAGGTAAGAAAAATAAATAACATCTATCCATACTAGAAAGAAAAAAGTAAAATTATCTCTTTCTTAGACTGTATGTGCTATAACACAGATGTGCCTTGAAGTCATTAGGATAAGGGAAATAAGCCAATCACAAAAAGACAGATACCCTATGTTTCCACTTACATGAAGTACCTAGAATAGTCAAATTCATAGAAAGAAAAAGCAGAATGGTAGTTGTTAAGGGGCTGCAGAGAGAGAGAAGTGGGGAGTTGCTGCTTAACAGTATAAAGATTCAGTCATGCAGGATGGGAAACCTTTACAGATTTGTTGTACAACAATGTGCAGAAAGTTAATTATACTGTACTACACACATAAAAATTGTTAAAAGGGTAAATTGATGTTGCTTGGTTTTTACTACAATAAAAAAATGTTATTATCTCAGTCGCCATAGGGGTAGAGGTGGTGAAAAGGTAGGGCTTCAAGAATTTTAGATTCATGAGTTATTTTTCCTGTAGATATTTTAAATAAGAGTTTTTCTTTGTGGTTATATCCCATAGTGCAAAATCAAACATCATCGAGCTCACGTAGGGATTTATTTCTCATGGCTGTTGGGCAACACTAATGCCCATGTTTCCCTTTCACCACCAGCTCATTTAGTAGCCCTGGTTTCCTCATACATTCATATCACTTTTATCCTGCTTATAACCCACTTGTTCTGGGTACTCTCCACTTGTTGCTCCCCAGCTCTTGTCCACATCTCTCTGCCCTGCCCTTGACCCCAGAAGGCTGATCTTGGTGGAAGGCATCACCCAAACACTTTTTCCCTCTGGCTTCTGTTGGCAAATGGAGATACCACCAAGCACCTGAAGGGCAGGGGAGAGAAGTTATATGTTTATTCCCTGGCTCCATGGCTCCCTTCCAGCTAGACAACACTTTGATAAATGTCTGCATTTTTCTACCAAGGTTACAGCTCCTTTCAACCAGCCCCTCTCTGACAGCTACAGACTTTTCCATGCTCCCATTGCCATTCCCACCCCTTGCCCATCACCATCCCTTGTGGTGCCTTTCACCATATCTACACTTTTACAAACACTTACCTTCTCATTAAGCTCTCCTAAATTATATTTGCATGTGCCATCTATTTTCTGTGGGACCCTGACCAGTCCACCACTGTTTAAATCCACTAGGATAAACTAGGATATCCACTAGGATAAACCAAGCACAGAGCCACCCCAACAAAGTACCAGTTATGAGCAATAACTTTTTCCTATATTCATGGAGCAAGCACCATGTTAGAACCAATGTCTATCTCCATACAGCAAACCACAACTTCCTCAGTAAACTATCACATCATTTCCAATCTGCATTATGAAAGTTTGTGCTAGAGACAAATGTCTGTATTGTGAAATCCTGCCACAAAGGACTGAGTCTGCCTCAAGGAAGAAGTATTCCAATGTCAGGGAAGACCGGGGGTGAGAGAGGGTTGCAGGGGGCTTGCTGGAGGGAGCCAGCCTTCAGCAGGTGGTGTCAGGGTGGATCAGAGCCAATCTTGAGGGGTTAATTCGGGCTGTTCTGAATGGCTCGCCCCAAGAAGACAATTTAGAGCAGGTGATACTCATAAGCAATAGGGCAGCAGAGGGTTCTCATGGTGATTAATGAAAGTCTTGGTCTCTGACTCCCTTAAACTCACAAAGAAAATTAAATTTCCCACCAAATCTCTCTCCTGCATGGGGCCAGAGAAGCCTGTTGTTCATCCCCTTGGGATATAGTCAGAGAAAAGAGTTATCATAAGAACATACAATTACCTGGGTGTCTAAAGCTGCCTCGCCTTTCTCTCCAACTGCCAAGCCTTGGTGAAGCCACAGTGGAAGAAGGAGAGAGGAGATAATCTGTGCCAAGCCTCCTACCACGTTTGGGGCACTTTGCCCACAGTGTCTCCTTCAAGATGACTCTCTGCATAGCCCTACAGGACGGCCATAGGGGGAGCCCTCCTGGCCTTCCTGATGAAACAGAAGTTAGGGAGCAAAGCCACTCTAGTTAAATATTCCCGGGTCAGAGAAGAGTGAGTGTCCTGCCTTCCCTAATCCATTTATCAAAACAGAGCCAAGGCGTTTTTAAAGGAGGAGAAGGGAGGATAGATGTGAATAGAGGAAGTTTGGAAGATGTTTAGGCCAGTGAAACTATGCTGTGCGAAACTGTAATGGTGGGCACATGTCTTTATGCATTTGTCAAAGCCCACAGAACTGTACGACACAAAGACTGAACCTTAATATAACTATGGATTATAGTTAATAGTAATGTATCAACATCGGTTCATTGATTGTAACAAATAGACCACACTAACACAAGAATTCTGTGCTTGGGATGAGAAGTGAGGGAAGGGTTGAACAATGAGTATATGGAACTCTGTGTACTATCTGCTTAATCATTCCATAAATCTAGAACTATACTTAAAAATTAAATCTATTAATTACAATGTATAATAATAATCCCACATACTGAACAGCTGCCCTTCCTATTGCTTTGCAGTGAATCTGGCCTTTCTCCAAATGGAGGAATAGGCTATGTTGTGACTGAGACTAGTGGCTGATGTGTATGTGCAGGATGCGGGGGACAGTCAAGCATCAACACATACAGCTGCAAATGAGTATCAGAGGATGCTAAGAACTCAGTGGGGAAAAGTAGGAGGAAACCTCCAGTCAAACGCCTCTTAATTAAAGATGAAGGTCATACTGATGGGAGGGCTCCTTCCTGATAACACTGAGAACAGGTGAAAGAAATTGGGAAAGGCTGTGAAATGCTCCTGTGCTTATGTTTCATTTTGTTTTTGTTTTCGTTTTTTTAACTTTCCTTCATTCATGAGTGAATATTTCTGAGGAAGGAGGAGATAGCAGTGTCCACATTCCCTTAATGTAACAGTATTTAAAAAAAAAAAAAAAAAGCCTTAAGATTCTAGGAGCCAGATCTGCCTCCGGATTTTTAAAGATATTCTAGGAACCCAAGTCCGGTTACTTAAAAGAGTCTTGTTCTTGTTTTGGGTTCCCAGAAGGGCAAAGCTGAGGTGGGGATGCAGCTGGTTTATTAGAAGAGTGATCCCAGAAAGCACAGTGAGGGGTGAGAAGAAACAGGAAAGGAAGGAGAACCAATATGGGCAGGATAAAAGGACTTAATGCTGTCAACAGCTTGCTGACAACAAAAACTTCCATAGACTCTCAGAAAGAATCAGATAAGGCGACTCATGGTAGGTTAAGACATAAGCAAGACCCCTCCATAATCATGACTGAACACAAAGATAAGGACACTGTGTGACCACGAAAATGATCAAATATCCCCTTGTTCTGACATAAGTGAGTCCTACTTCTTTATCGACAACAACCCAAGATCTGCTTTGTTTGTCCTGCCTCTCAGATAAAAATTATTAAAATACCAAGTCATCAAATTGCCCTGAGCTCCCAATTCAGCCCTCAGGAGTGAGGGGATCAACTCACTTCTTAGAATCCTTTTCAAAATCACCCAACCCAAGTCCTCCCATACTAAAATTTTAACTCTCTCACAGTCGCCTATGGTATGTATTCTCCCTGTTGCAGCAAACTAATCAACGTCACTTTGACTTCAGATGGGGTCCTGTGGTCTTTGTCTGATGGACAGTGACACCAATAAAAAATGAGTTACTGAATTAATTACCATTGTGGGCAGCAGGATTCAATCCCACATTGTGGACACTACACAACTGCATACAATGCGTCTCAGAATTCATTGTGCCAGAATATGGAAGAGACCAGAGAATTAATAGCTGACTCCCACTCTCCTTTACTTGAGAGTCATCCCTGGGATGTTAACTCTTCTGCATTTTTGGATTTTGCCTGCATGAGGTGGGGCAGCCACCCATAGCTTCAAAGGAATCCCAGAGACAGCAACACAGAGGCATCTTGAGTTCTGCTCTCAAATGTGTTTGGGGGACACTGACAAAGTCTGGGGAACTGTCCACCAGAAGTGTGCTCATTCCAGGTGGTCCAAGAGGATATAATAGTGTCCTACACTGCTAGTGATAAGCCACATTTTACAGATGCAGAAACTGAGACTCAGAGAGGTTAGAAATATGGAACTGGTGTCACAAGACCTTTCTCTCAATGTTAAAAAAAGACAACATTACTAATTTTTTTCTGCCAGAGACACATTTCTTCTCATCTCTCCTAGATGCATTTCTATGATACTGTAAACAAAGAGAATATGTTAAGCCCCACTCCTCACTTTATCGAATTGCAGAATGAGGTTTGGAGATTATCTGCTACTACATACCATCTTAAGGAATATGCAAGACCCTTTGGAGCAATGATTTGGATATTCCTGTAGTTCTGAAACCCCTGTTCTCGTCAAAGGACATCTTATGGGGGACATAGAGCAGAGATGAAGCCTAGAGCTTCCCCTACTTCATGACCTCAGTCAGCTTATAAGAATGCCCAAACTCCACAGAGCACAGAAGTAAATCAAAACAAAAGACTCAGATGCCTGCACTAGCCTGACCTCTATCAGCTTGTTGCCCTGAATGAATTATATAATTTTACCACTGAGACAGGGCTCTGGGATTCCAGTTTCCCTCTTATATTACATTAGAAAGCTATCTCCATTACCAACCAACAATTGAGAGCTAAGTGAGCTGATTAAACAGCCCAACCCTGCTGACATAATTCACAACTAATCTTGTTCATTCTCCAAATGCAGATTGAACCATTTGATCCTCACCATGCATCAGTGGCACCTGCTGTAGTGCCCACCCTCCTTTATAATGTGTTTAAATACAGTGTCTTGTGCTCCATGATTATTGTTAAAATAGACACATAGCTGAACACAGAGGCAAAGCAAAACAAAATTCTTTATCTATTGTTTGCAATTTCCCTTGGGAAACAAAAGAAAAAGCATGGCAAATTCAGGTGATTAGCTATGAAATAGACTCAGCAGAAACCAGAAGGCTTTGGGAGCCCAAAGATTCATGGAGGATAGAAAAGATAAAGGATAGGGGAAAGCTTATCAACAGGCTGCTGCATGTATTTAGGGGTGAAATGATGTGACTTTGGGATTTGTTTTAAAATTCTCCAGTATGATAAAAAAAAAAAAAAAGTGGGAGGACAGATGAAACAAGATTGGCAAAGTGCTGCCAATTATTAAAGCTGCGGGAAGTGTGTTTCTTTCTGTGAAATTTTCCAGATCTAAAATGTTCATAATAAAAGGATATGGTTGTGGGGTTTTTCTTCCGAAGCTTCTGAAGAAAACCCGAGCAGATTACTTAGCCTGATCGCTGGCAAGGGCGGTGCAATTGTGCCTCGAGCAAAGACATTTGAGAATCTTGGTAACAAGCCCCTCCCACAGAATATCAGCAGGAACATCCAGTCAAGACCAAGTTCACTGATCAATGAGAATTGCAGAACTCCAGAGCTAGGGGAAAGCAACACATAGAATTCAAGGCTTTTTTCCCATGATTCTTTAGTCTTTCAAAGTTAAATTTTTTTAATTTTATTTTCTTCTTATTCTATTTTTTAATGTTTCCTATTTCCTATCTTAACCTTTTTCAAACAATTTTATCTTATCAATACCTTTTTAAAAAATCTTTTTTAATTTTCGTTGTTATAGTCATATTCTATCCCTTCATTGTATTTAACCTTACTTTTTTGTATACATATAGGTTTTTCTTTCTTTAAAATTTTGGGATACAGTTTCATCTAATAGTTCAAAATATACCCTAAAGCTAGTGCATGGCTTTGTTCTAGTCTCCAGCCTGATCACATTCTTTCCTCCTTTTTTTCTTTTTTCAACCAACTTCTTATCAATTCCTTTCTTAGTATCTTTTTTAAACTTTCACCTTTACAGTAATATTCTATCCCTTCATCATGTTTATCCTTATTTTTGTGTATATATATAGGTTTTTCTTTCCTTAAAATTTTGGGAGGAAGTTTCTTTGAACAGACCAAAATACACCCAAAATCAAGTGTGTGATTTTGTTTCTATATATATAATATTAAAATATTAAATATTTAAATGTATAAGTAAATAATAAATATAAAAATTATATATATATATATTTTTTTTTTCCTCCTTTCTTCTCTCCCCAGTTTCAGGTTTCTTCCGATTTGGTTAGTGTATATTTTTCTGGGGTCATTGCTACCCTTTTAGTATTTTGTTCTCTCATTAATCTATTCTTATCTTACAATGACAAGGCAGAAAAACTCACTTCAAAGAAAAGAACAAGAGGCAATACCAATGGCTAGGGATCTAATCAATAAGAACATTAGTAAGATGTCAGAACTAGAGTTCAGAATGATGATTATCAAGGTGCTAGATGGGCTTGAAAAAAGCATGGAAGATACTAGCAAATCCCTTCTTAGAGAAATAAAAGAACTAAAATCCAACCAAGTTGAAATCAAAAAAGCTATTAATGAGGTGCAATAAAAAATGGAGGCTCTTACTGCTAAAATAAATGAGTCATAAGACAGAATTAGTGATATAGAAGACCAAAGGACGGAGAATAAAGAAGCTGAGCAAAAGAGAGAAACAACTACTGGACGATGAGGGGAGAATTTGAGAGATAAGTGATATAAGACAAAACAATATTAGGGGATTCTAGGGGAAACAATATTAGGGGATTCTAGGGGAAACTAGAACTCAGCCACCACCTGGGTGGCTCAGTGGGTTAAACCCTCTGCCTTCGGCTCAGGTCATGATCTCAGGGTCCTGGGATCGAGCCCCACATCAGGCTCTCTGCTCAGTGGGGAGCCTGCTTCCCCCTAACTCTCTGCCTGCCTCTCTGCCTACTTGTGGTATCTATCTCTCTCTGTCAAATAAATAAAATCTTTAAAAAAAAATATTAGATTGGGATCCCAGAAGAAGAAAGAGAGAGGGGAGCAGAAGGTATACTGAAGCAAATTATAGTGGAGAATTTCCCTAGGTGAAGGGAAAAAGCATCAAAATCTAGGAGACACAGAGAACCCCCCTCAAAATCAATAAAAATAAGTCAACATACCATTACCTAATAGTAAAACTTACAAGTCTCAGTGACAAAGAGAAAGACCTAAAAGCAGCTCAGGATAAAAGGTCTATAACATACAACAGTAGAAATACTAGATTGGCAGCAGATCTATCCACAGAGACCTGGCAGGCCAAAAAGGACTGTCATGATATATTCAGAGCGCTAAAAGAGAGAAATATGCAGCCAAGAATAATGTAACCAGCTAGGCTGTCGTTGAAGATAGAAAGAGAGATAAAAAGCTTCCAGGACAAACAAAAACTAAAAGAATTTGCAAACACCAAACCAGCCCTACAGGAAATATTGAAAGGGGGCTTCTAAGCAAAGAGAGAGCCTAAAAGGAACCTAGACCTGAAAGGAACAGAGACAATATACAGTAACAATTGCCTTACATGCCATACAATGGCACTAAATTTATATTTTTTAATAGTTACTCTAAATGTAAATGGGCCCAAATCAAAAGACACAGGGTATCAGAATGGATCAAAAAAGCAAGACCCATCCATATGCTGTTTCCAAGAAACTCATTTTAGATACAGAGACACCTCCAGATTGAAAGTGAAGGGGTGGAAAATAATTTACCATGCTAATGGACATCAAAAGAAAGCTTGGCTGGCAATCCTTTTATCAGATAAATCAGTTTTTAAGCCAAAGACTATAATAAGAGATGAAGAAGGACACTATATCATAGTTAAAGGGTCTGTCCAATGAGAAGATCTAACAATTTTAAATATGAATGTCCCTAACATCAGAGCAGCCAATTATACAAACTGATTAATAACAAAATGAAAGAAACACATCAAAAATAGTACAATAATAGTAGGGGACTTTACACCCTCCTCACCAAAATGAACATATCATCTAAGCAAAAGATCGACAAGGAAATAAAGGCTTTAATGACACACTGGACCAGATGGACATCATGGATATATTCAGAACATTCCACTGTAAAGCAACAAAATACACATTTTTCTCTAGAGCACATGGAACATTCTCCAAAATAGATCACATGCTTGGTCACAAATCAGGTCTTAACTGGTACCAAGAGACTGGGATCATTCCCTGCTTATTTTCAGACCACAGTGCTTTGAAACTAGAACTCAACCCCCAAGAGGAAAGTTGGAAAAAACTCAAATACATGGAGACTAAAGAGTATCCTACTAAAGAATGAATGGGTCAACTAGGAAATTGAAGAAGAACTTAAAAAATTCATGGAAACAAATGAAAATGAAAAAACAACTGTTCAAAATCTTTGGGACACAGCAAAGGCAGTCCTGAGAGGTATGTATATAGCAATACAAGCCTTTCTCAGGTAACAAGAAAGGTCTCAAGTATATAACCTAGCCCTACACCTAAAGGAGCTGGAGAAAGAACAGCAAAGAAAGCCTAAACCCAGCAGAAGAGAAATAATAAAGATCAGAGCAGAAATCAATGAAATAGAAACCAAAAGAACAGTAGAACAAATCAATGAAACTAGGAACTGGTTCTTTGAAAGAATTAATAAGATTGATAAACTCCTGGCCAGACTTATCAAAAAGAAAAGGACCCAAATTAATAAAATCATGAATGAAAGGGAGAGATCACAGCCAACACCAAAGAAATACAAACAATTATAAGAACATATTATAAGGAACTATACACCAGCAAATTTGACAATCTGGAAGAATTGGATGCATACCTGGAGACCTGTAAACAACCAAAACTGAACCAGGAAGAAATGGAAAACCTGAACAGACCCATAACCAGTAAGGAGATTGAAGCAGTCATCAAAAATCTGCCAACAAAGAAGAGCCCAGGGCCAAATGGTTTCCCATGGGAATTCTACCAAACATTTAAAGAAGAATTAATACCTATTCTCCTGCAACTGCTCCAAAAAATAGAAATGGAAGGAAAACTTCCACACTCATTTTATGAGGCCCGCATAAACCTTGATCCCAAAACCAGAAAAAGACCCCATCAAAAAAGGAGAATTACAGGCCAATATCCTTGATGAACATGGATGCAAAAATTCTCATCAGAATACTAGCCAATAGGATCCAACAATACACTGAAAGGATTATTCACCACAACCAATTGGAATTTATTCCTAAGCTGCAAGTTTGGTTCAACATCTGCAAATCAATCAATGTGATATGATACATTAATAAAAGAAAGAACAAGAACCATATGATATTCTCAATAGATGCTGAAAAAGCATTTGACAAAGTACAGCATCCTTTCTTGATCAAAACTCCACACAGTGTAGGAATAGAGGGTACATACCTCAATATCATAAAAGCCATCTATGAAAAACCCACAGCAAATATCATTCTCAATAGGGAAAAACTGAGAGCTTTCCCCCCAAGGTCAGGAACATGGCAGCAGTTTCCACTATAACCACTGCTATTCAACGTAGTACTGGAAGTCTTAGCCTCAGCAATCAGACAACAAAAAGAAATAAAAGCCATCCGAATCAACAAAGAAGTCAAACTCTCACTCTTTGCAGATGATATGATACTTTACATGGAAAACCCAAAAGACTCTACTCCAAAACTGCTAGAACTCATACAGGAATTCAGTAAAGTGTCAGGATATAAAATCAATGCACAGAAATCAGCTGCATTTCTATTCACCAACAGCAAGACAGAAGAAAGAGAAATTAAGGAGTCGATTCCATTTATAATTGTACCCAAAACCATTAGATACCTAGGAATAAACCTAACCAAAAGGCAAAGAATCTGTACTCAGAAAACTACGAAGTATTCATGAAAGAAATTGAGGAAGACACAAAGAAATGGAAAAACGTTCCATGCTCATGGATTGGAAGGACAAATATTTTGAAAATGTCTATGCTACCTAAAGCAATCTACACATTTAATGCAATCCCTATCAAAATACTATCAATTTATTTCAAAGAAATGGAACAAATAATCCTAAAATTTATATGGAATCTGAAAAGAGCACGAATAGCCAGAGGAATGTTGAAAAAGAAAACCAAAGTTGGCAGCATCACAATTCCAGACTTCAAGCTCTATTACAAAGCTGTAATCATCAAGACAGTACGGTACTGGCACAAAAACAGACACATAGATCAATGGAACAGAATAGAGAGCCCAGAAATGGACCCTCAAATCTATGGTCAACTAATCTTTGACAAAGCAGGAAAGAATGTCCAATGGAAAAAAGACAGTCTCTTCAACAAATGGTGTTGGGAAAACTGAACAGCCACATGCAGAAGAATGAAACTGGACCATTTCCTTACACCACACAAAAAAACAGACTCAAAATGGATGAGAGACCTCAATGTGAGACAGGAGTCCATCAAAATCCTTGAGGAGAACACAGGCAGCAACCCCTTCGACCTCAACTGCAGCAACTTCTTCCTAGAAACATCTCCAAAGGCAAGGAAAGCAAGGGCAGAAATGAACTATTGGGACTTCACCAAGATCAAAAGCTTTTGCACAGCAAAGGAAATAGTCAACAAAACCAGAAGACAGCCAACAGAAGGGGAGAAGATATTTGCAAATGACAAGTCAGATAAAGGGCTAGTATCCAAAATCTATAAAGAACTTCTCAAACACAACACCCAAAAACAAATAATCCAATCAAGAAATGGGCAGAAGATATGAACAGACATTTCTGCAAAGAAGACACCCAAATGGCCAACAGACACATGAAAAAGTGCTCAACATCAGGGACATACAAATCAAAACCTCAATAAGATACCACCTCACACCAGTCAAAATGGCTAAAATTAACAAGTCAGGAAACAACAGATGTTGGCGAGGATGCGGAGAAAGGGGAACCCTCCTGCACTGTTTATGGGAACACAAGCTGGTGCAGCTACTCTGGAAAACAGTATAGAGTTTCCTCAAAAAGTTGAAAATAGAGCTATCCTACGACTCAGCAATTGCATTACTGGGTATTTACCCTAAAGATACAAACATAGTGATCTGAAGGGGCACATGCACCTGAATGTTTATAGCAGCAATGTCCATAATAGCCAAACTATGGAAAGAACCTAGATGTCCATCAGCAGATGAATGGATAAAGATGTGGTATATATATATATATATATATATATATATATATATATATATATACACAATGGAATACTATGCAGCCGTCAAAAAGGAAATCCTGCCATTTGCAATGACATGAATGAAACTAGAGTATTATGCCAAGTGAAATAAGTCAATCAGAGAAAGACAATTATATGATCTCTCTGATTTGAGCAACTTGAGAGGCAGGACAGTGGGTCATGATGGGAAGGGAGGGGGAAAAAATGAAACAAGATGGGATCAGGAGGGAGACAAACCATAAGAGACTCTCAATCTCAGGAAACAAACTGAGGGTAGCTGGGGTTTGGGGGGAGGAGGGATACAGTGGCTCAATTGGGGACATGGATGGGGGTATGTGCTATGGTGCATGCTGTGAATTGTGTAAGACTGATGATTTGCAGACCTGTACCCTTGAAGCAAATAATACATTATATGTTAATAAAAGAAAAATAAAAAGAATAAAAAATAAAAAGACCTACAGAGTGGGAGCCACACTATGAGAAGATAGTTTCACAATTCATAAGTGCATAGTTTATCACCCAGTTCATTCAAGCTGATTATCACATCACCTGATCAACACTGAGTAAACTAAAAGAGGAAGAACAATGAGAATCAGGTGTTGAAGCAGAAGACTGAGCAATCTGAGGGTGTTCTGGGACTTAAACTGATCCAGTGACTTGCTCTGTCTCAGCTGTGTCCTAACTCCAATATGAGAGTGAAGGGGGACAGGGAGCCCTGACAGCTGTGTGAGGCAGAAGCTTTGGCTCCTCCCAGCTTTTGAAAGACTAACTTTTCCTTCTCCTTCCTTTTCCACTCCCAGCTTCTGGCCAAAAAAAATATTTACTGAGATATTTACTGCATGCTGGGCAGCGTGCGGGCAGGATGTTGGGGATTTACAGGGCAGTAGATCTGTGCATCCCTCCCAGGGCTGTGAGCCCAGAGCAGCAGCTACAAAGGGGAATGTCAATGCAAGTTCTGAAGGGGAGGTCTGTCTTGGGGTGGGGCTGTTGAAAGGCAGCCTTGCATCCCACACAAAGCAAGGGTAGGGCTTGGGCAAACGAAAAATAGAGAGGGCTACCGAGGCAAATGTGGACACATTTAAGATGTATTTGTCTGGGCAGTGGGCAGAGGAGGGCTATGAAAAGTTATAGAGGAAGGTGAAGAAAATAATCCCTTTAAATCTGAGTGCTAGGCTTAGTGTAATGCAGAACCAGCGAAGTCTTCCATGCAATGTGGAGAAGAGACTCATACACAGTGTGGTAGATTACATTTTTGGGAGCCAATTTTTTTATATCTCCCTATATCCACACCCTTTCCCATACGACTTTGCAGTTTCCCCATGTGAGCATGACTGAGTGGACTTCCCCCATCCCTTGATTTTGAGATCAGCTATAAAACTTGCTTTGGCCAGTAGGATCTTAGGAGATGAGATAAAGCTAACTTTTGCAGAGGGCCCTCCCTCTTGAACTTCTGCCCTTGCAAGACAAAGATATGCCCTGGATGGGCTTTTGGTCTAGAGAGATGAGGCACACTGCCCAAGACCCAAAGACTTGAGTGAGAGCTGGAGCTTCCCCAGCAATCGTTGTCAAAGCCAAATTGGTCAGCCATGCCCCACTTTGATCAGACAACCTCCAGCCAAATGGTGGTGCATAAGCAAGTCAGGTTGAGATCAACAGAGGCATAGAGCTGACCCACAGATGCATGAGCTGCAGAAATGCTGTTTGTTATATGCCATTGGGATTTGTTTGTGGTTGCTTGTTACACAGTAATAGCTGACTAATGCACTCACCATGCTTCTCTCCCCCCAGAATTCAGGGAATTTTGTCGAGACTAGTCAATTAGTGGACAATCATGGACACCTGAGAAGCTAAAGTTAGGGGCTATATCTCTCTTCTTCTCGTGGAAAGAAGGGCAGGACAGTGCTGGCAAAAACTGTGAAAAAGGCATGGCTCTAGGTAAGATAATATGCACACAGTCCTCCTATGTATTTGACCTGGCCTAACTCTCCCTAACCTAGAAGAAGTAATGCTTTTTCCTAGAGATCAGGAGCATTCTAGAAGATTCTGAGAAACTTTCAACCAATCCTGGGAGTTGGAGGGAAAAAAAAGAAACTGTTCTAGAAAAGTAAACATTCTAAGTCCCAAATCTTTAGACTCTCTTACACACACACACACACACACACACACCACCTTTCAAACCTATGTCTAAGGTTTTGCAGTATGCAGAGATAAAAATACATTCTCATCATAAGAAGAGAATTTCCTTGATAACAAGTCTATCTTCCTCAACATATGAAAACTCCTGTTTTGGAACCCAGATCCAGAACTATGTCTTGGGCACATTTAACATTATGATTTTAAAGTGTTGGCTGACCCTTACCTATTTTATAAGGTTAAAATGGTAGAGGCCTCACAACTGTCAACAACTCTGTTATTAGTGGGGAGAAAATGTACAGTTTGAATATTTCAGTCTGGGATCTTATCTCCTTTTCGTGACAGCTGCTTCTGTTGAAGTTTTAGAACATAAGTGAGGTTCAGTGGGGTGGAGTCCAGAGCCAACAACCAAGAAAGAATTCTTGAGACCTCTTTGGTGCAAAATGGTGGTTTATTAAAGCACGGGGACAGGACCCGTGGGCAGAAAGAGCTGCTGCCCTGGGGTTGTAAGGAGTCACAGGTTATATCCGATGGGGTTGCGGGAGGTAAGGAAAAAGGGAGGTTTCTTTTTTTTTTTTAAAGATTTTATTTATTTATTTGACAGAAAGAGATCACAAGTAGGCAGAGGGAGAGGGGGAAGCAGGCTCCTCGCTGAGCAGAGAGCCGGATGCGGGGCTCGATCCCAGGACCTGAGCAGAAGGCAGAGGCTTTAACCCACTAAGCCACCCAAAAAAGGGAAGTTTCAATACAACTTTCATATGCTAAAGAGGACCTACAAGATACCAGAGGCCTTGCCAAAGGCAAGGTTAAGATTGTTTTTCCCCTCTAGCAAGGTATTAACATTAACATAGTTGCAAGATTCCTGGAAGAATGTTACACATGTCCCACCCAGGAGTAGAGGATGGGAGAGGTCCCAGCGTGTCAGCTTCTGCTTTGTCCTCAGCTCGCCTTCTGTTCCCTCAGTTCCAGGCAAGCTTAGACAAAATAGCCCTAAGCATTCATTGCCTTCCCTAAACCAGGAATCGGCTGTTAGCTGTTTGAGAAAGCAAGACAGTTGTCCCCGGAACTGACATTCAAACCCTAACAAACTTGTTCTCTCTCACAGATGGCGATTTGGGCAGAAATGAACCCAGACCGCTTTGTACCTTCAAGTGTGGCCACAACCCCCAGCTGGCTCCATGCCCCCAGCCCACCACGCATCAGAGACTGCTTCCCAGCCGACGCTGCTCAGTGGTGGTCCCCGTTCATCTAGGAAGAGATGATTTCCGCGAGAGCCTCCCATAGAATGAATCGGGACCTTTCAAAGCAGCAATTCCACAAGGCTTTTCTCGCCTTTAGGAAGTTTTTCTTCTTTTAAGGCATATATAGAAACATGGACCTTATCCGAGTATGAAAGTGTTCTTTTTGAATGTTTGCAGAGTGTGTGCGTGAGCCCCTTCACAGCTGCCCCCCGCCCTACCCCCCCTCCCGCCCCCAGCCTTTGGTGCAGGGAATCTGAACTTTTGCCCATTAACAGCCCTGTCCTCTGGCCCCACAACAGCCTGGACTCATCCTTCCCCTGGCCCCTTGCCCAGGCTCCGGCCCCTGTCTGGGTCTGTCCATCCACACTCCCTCTCACCCTGACATCTGGGACTGGGGCAAAGCTAAGTCAGGGAGTCTAGGTAAGGACTGGTGCAAGGCTGCACACTTTAGAGCTTATCCGTGAAGCTTTTCATTGCCAGCAGCTTGTTACAGTGACACAATCCTTATCTTGTCTGACAGAAATATCCCATTTTAAGAGACTAAACCTAGCAGGGCAGAAAATGAGAAAGATACCAAACCCCGATTGTCAAGGAAAGCATTTATCAGAAGCCAATACAACACAGATCCCTCAGGTACAGGGTCAGGAAGCAGGAGCCAGACCCAGGCATTGTTGCACTTTGTTAAACTGAGGTCATTCCCTAATCAGAGCCACAGTGCCCTGGGGACAAGGACAGATTCCAGAATAATCCGCCTCACTTGGGAGTGGCCTGGGTAACGCCGCTCACAGCGCCATCTGGTGGCTCCTAGATGACATGCCAGTCTGCCAAGCCTAGAACCCCAGCAAAATCTCACCTAGAATGGTTCAGAAAAGTCAAAACTTCACCCTGCCTGTAGTTCTTTCTCCCACCTGCTCATTCTTGTTTAACTGTTGAGATTTTCCTGGTCCTCTTAATGAACACGTAATGAAAAAAAAAAAAAAAAAAAAAAAAAAACTCGCCAAACCTCAGTTCCATTTGAAATAAAGCAATGTATTCGTTTACTTCGCTGGGATGTATTAGATATCTAGTCAACCAGACCAGTGCTGGAATGTTCCAGCCCATGTGGAGTGCAGTGCTTTTTCCCCACTTGTCCTCCCCTTCAATGACTTTGCAAAGGCAGGAGATGAGGACAGAGAGAGCCCCCCAACCCCCACCGCTGTGGCTGCCCCCCTGGGACTGTGGGGTCCTCTTACTCTTTGAATGTGATCACCAAGGGCTGTCCTCAAGCCAGAAGGAAGATCTACAGCCGCCAAATGATTTAGTGGCCAGTGGCACAAAGTGAAGCCTCTTTTTCCCTTTTCCAGTCCTCTTTCAAACACATCAGAGTGAACCTCTCCTTACAATTAATGCTCATCCCAGTGTTAAAACACCATGAGGAGACAATACCCAGCTCTTCTCAAAAATCTTACTGCAAACACGAGATGAGTGTGTTAACCAGGCAGTAATGCCACTGAAGACAGATGCCTCAGCGAGGATTATGGTGTTGTAAAGGTGTGTTCTTTCAGTTCTACCTGGCACCGGAAGTGAGCATTTTCAGGTAAAAATATTCACTAAACCCTTGCCATGATCATCCTGATGGTACCAGATAAATCACAGCAATGAAGGGGATACAGAACATTCTGGAGAGCGAGCAAGAGAGCATGATGTTAGAGCATCATAAGCAAAACAGGCCATCAGGGTGATGTAAACATTGGCAGGATACTTTCTGAGATATTAGCTTATGGTTTTTCTCATGCTATTTTTTTTTTTAATTTTTATTTATTTATTTGACACAGAGAAAGAGAGAGAGAGATCACGAGTAGGCAGAGAGGCAGGCAGAGAGAGAGGGGGAAAGCAGGCTCCCTCCTGAGCAGAGAGCCCGATATGGGGCTCGATCCCAGGACGCTGGGATCACGACCTGAGCTGAAGGCAGAGGCCCAACCCTCTGAGCCACTCAGGTGCCCCTGCTATTTTAATCTCCTTGAATTTCATGAAAGTAGCCTTTTTAATTCTTCCCCTCTACAGAACAGGATACGGATGGGACTTGAGGTTAGAAGCTTGTCCTTCTCCTGTCCTCTGTAATGGCTCCCTGATAAACACTAGGTGTCCCAGGTATGGAGTGGAGAGAGAAGCCGATGCTGGCAAGGAGAGAGTGCAGGGCAGGGCTGGGAATATCTATAAGCCCCACATCTATGGTGTCGGGAATGTCTGAGTCATGAGGACAGCACTCTGAGGCAAGGTGGGGAGGGAGGGGGTCACAAGACCTCAAGGGAATACTAGGGTAGAGGACGCTAGGCCCAAGGACCCAAAGCTCAAAGCCTTACCAAAGATTCTGGCATTCCAAGCTGGACCTGAACCTCCCCAACAGACTGGGACAATGGGTATATCTCAGCATTAATCACTGTGGACCTATGACTCACGACTGGAAAGGCCTCCCCTTGGCTTTCCCCCTGTAAGTGACCCCAGGACCCTGGCAAGACCCAAGGATAGAGAGGGGCCTACAGTAACACCTGAGGCAAAATTTCCAGGTGATCCTGCACACCCGAGTCCAAGACGCAGATTCACACCACTCCATCATAGTGGCAGGAACAGACCCTGCAGGCACCTGACACTAGAATTACAGAGACCCAGAAGGAAATATAAAATGGAGACTGAAGGTAAAGACTCAGCAGTGTGGAATTAAAAGCCAAGAATTTAAAGCCCAGAGCCACACACACTGCTTGCGGCGGACCAAGACAGCCCTGGTGTTTGAGCACATTGGTGAGGGTGACTTCCAGATTGTCAGCAAAGACACACAAATCAGACCCTGTGGTTGGTAGCAATCATGCTTGGTGTGGCCCCCTTGTCTTTTGAGACCTCAGGAACACTGGCCCGAGCATCCTCTCCCACAGGCTGCAGGAAGCACGGTGAATTCCTGGGGCAGCACAGCCACGGTTTGGCCCTCTTAAGAAACTCAGGAGAACAGACAGGGTCACCGGAGACGTGCAGACAAGCCCTGAGATGGCGATTTGCTTTCCCTCGGATACAAATTATATTACTCCATCCTCCTTAAGACTTAGATCTATAGCCAGGTTTGTCCTCAAAAAGCAATTTCATGGTTGTCAAAAACCATCAAGCTGACTACTTAACATTGGTGCATTTTATTGTATGTTAAATAGCCCTCACCTTAAAACACACACACACACACACACACTTGCTATGGGCATCTGTAAAATCTGGAAACAGACAAATATATATGTCATCAAAGACATCTTCAATCTGTAAAAAGGGATACTTCCATGCTTTAGGACCCTTGAGACTTGAATTGGGTTAATTAAGATGGAATATATATAAGATTCTCATTCTAGGGTGTGGTTCAGTCATTCTCAACACTAGGAATTACCCGGGTAGGACAGAGCAGGTGGGCAGCCCGGGACATGGTGCTGGCAGGGTGGTGTGCACAGAGTTGGGGCTGTGGTGGAGGAAAATACCATTATGGCTTTTTTAAAAACTCGATTGGGAGGAGAGAGATCTAAGCTCATTCCGCACCCACTGTCCTCCCTTGAGCAAGTTTATTTCCCCTCCCTAGGCATTAGATATTCAACCATTTAAGGGGTAAGATGGGTAAGGTGATCTCTACATCTTATATTTTATGATTGATTCTGTATTTTATCTATCTTGCAGCACTCGGGTGACTTGCATTATCAGTCATAGAAGATATAAGTGAGGTTTCCGATAAGCGACCGTCCCTAAGAAGATGCTGTTATTCCAAGTGTATGAATAGAAAGCCAAGGCCACACAGCAACTTGAAAATGAAATGCCTTCTGATGGCCACAGCTCTGAAAATGAATGCTCGCTGGATTCCCATGTTGCTAAAGGTAAAATCACGACAACTGCCTTTTTATAGGCTCCTTAGGACCAGAGCAGACCCACGCCCTTGCCTTAGCACTAGAATTAAGCTGCCAGCCTACAGGTGTGGGGCTCTGGAGTAGACCAGAGCCAAGAAGCTGACTGCCTGTGTCTAAAGAGAGTCCGAAAGCATCCCAGCAAACCCTCAGCTGCAAGGGCTAGAGCCCGGGCTGCTTTCGTGGCCTAGAAAAAAATAGAATGCAGCCCAATGACCAAACCACAGCCCGGTCACCAGCCTGTGCTGCATTCGGGCTAAACTTGACCCAGATAAGGTCACTGAAGACAAGGTGTTTTTAAAAGATGAAGAAACAACAAGCCTACTGCAATGCAACCGCGGCAAATTCTATCCAAGGCTGACCCAGGAACCCAGCACTGCAGACCCCAGTGCAATTCCAAATGTCAAGAGCACCACCTGCTGCCCAGACTGGGGAAAGGCTGGTTTGTCCGTCTCCCTTTGTCTTCAGCAACATCAAACAGAAGGTGCCTTCATCTCAAACTGGGTGAGTGTGCTCAGGCTCTGAAGTTCCCCCCAAGATCTCTGAGCTGTTTGTATGTTTTTGTGTTTACGATGACCTAAAAAACATCACACAAACTCTTTCACATGCTGGATCATCAGACTGATAAAGGAAAGGAAAATCATCAAAACATTCCTGGCCTCTATTTTACATTTGTTAGGATATTGCTGGGGTTGTGTCCAGCGCTACTGTTTTTAACTGTGGTGTGTTCATGCGTCAGAACAGTGGTGGACGGCCTCCTTGAGAAAGTATTTATACAAAGTAAAAGCCAAAGGACTCAGCTTCAAGCTCTATAGTGATTGTAGAAAAATGGGGTGAAAACTGAGTCATCACAGGGGACAAAGGATGGAAAAAGCCCACCTAACTCGAAAGAATGTAGACAGAACAATCAGTAAGGACCATATTTGCATTGCAAAAGGCAATTTAGTGGAAATAAACTATCTATCCAATCAAATTGATATAAATTATGAGGTAGTCTTATCTGAAGCTAATTTGTAATTTTGTTTTGCTTGTATGATGGAGTATGAATTATAAGGATAAGAAATGTATACCTAGTAATGTTTGAAATGCTTGTTAAATTAGGGGTGGCTGGGTGGCTCAGTGGGTTAAACGTCTGCCTTTAGCTCAGGTCATGATCTCAGGGTCCTGGGATCGAGCCCAACTCAGCGAGGAACCTGCTTCTCTCTCTCCCTCTGTGCTCTCTCTCTCTCTCTCCCTCTCTCTCCCTCTCGCTCTCTCTCAAGTAAAGAAATAAAATCTTTTTTAAAAAGAAATATTTGTTAAATTATATAAAATGATTTACTTCTGATTCCTTCTAACTGCTCTCCTGATTCCTATCCAACGCCCCCCCAAGACACACACATTCAATGTTATTTGTTGAATGAATGAACAAACTGTGTCAGCACAGAAGGTTCGCTAGAATTTTCTCCCTCTAAAAGGGACGCGTATACAACTCGGGATTAATCAGGTTTTGGCTGCAGTGGTGGTGTGCTTCCTAACAAACAACGTCCAGGTCTTAATGGCTTACAACTGTCTGTCTTCCTCACCCACAAGTGCTGTGGGTCAGTTAGAGCCACTTTGGGTCTTCAGGCCAAGTGCAGGGCCGTTCCACGTGTCTCTCATCTTTGAACCTGGCACACTCTTTTTGTGGCCGATGGCAGGGGCACAGAGGCCACGTCACACAGGCAGGCGGATCTAAAGCCTCTGTGCCCATCATATCTGCTCCCATTCTTTTGGCCAAAACAACAGGGTAAGGAAGTATATTTCTCCCACAGAAGCAGAAAGAACCAGGGGCGGGGGGTGGGGAGAGGGCTGTGGACAGACCATACAACCTATTACTGACCCACATTTTAGAAATATTGCCTTTAAGGAAAGGGAGCATTTACATTCCTATTCTTCCCTTTAAAAAAAAAAAATGTGCAGAAACTCCAATCCAAGTGGTAATTAAGTCTCTGCATTTTATTCTCTTTTCTCATTTCTGAAATCTCCATCAGAATAACTTAAATGAGCTGAGGACTAAAGCACAACCAGAGGCCAGACCTAAAACTTAAAAGCGGAGAGATTACAGACCAAGGAGCCCTCAGAGGAGCTCTGGCCTCACAAGTCACAGACTTGTGAGGGACGGGCTCCAGGACCCTAGCTCTCGCCCAGCTCTGAACCAAAGTGGACGGAGACCAGGGTGAGTGGTGCTGTAGTCAGCCAAAAGCAAAACCCAACAGGAGTAGCCTTCAGCCTGCTGCCAAGGCCTGAGGGAATGGGGTCACAGAGGAACCTCACTTCTCCTCAGAGCTCCCTGTGGTGTGCCGAGGGTGCGGGTGGTGAGCTGCATGGGACGCAGTCCCTGCTGAGAATGGCTTCACCATGGCACTGGGCAGACTGGCGGGGGGACCTTGATCCTGGCAGCTTCCGTCTGCTGATGTGGACATGAAGGGGGCATGCCCCACATAAAGGAGGGGCTCCATGGTGAGATGGCTCCCCCGTGGAGAGGAAGATCTGCACTGGCTCGCCCCCCCCCCCGTGTCCGATATCATACAAACGAGACCAGTCTCATCTATGAGAAGAGCAACCAGAAAATGACCAGAAGGAGGGTAAGCGGGGGAGGGGCAAAACAGGTAAAGGGGAGGGGGAGGAACAGGCTTCCAGTTATGGGATGAATAGGTCACAGGGATGAAAGGCACAAGATAGAGAACATAGTCAATGATACTGCAATCACGTTGTATGGTGACAGATGGCAGCTACACTTGCGGTGAGCACAGCATAACACACAGACGTGTCAAATCACCGCGATGTATCCCTGAAACTAATGTAACATCATGTGTCAACTGTATTGCAATTAAAAAACCAGAAGAGGGGCACCTGGCTGGCTCAGTGGGTTAAGTGACTGCCTTTGGCTCAGGTCATGATCCTGGAGTCCCGGGATCGAGTCTTGCTTGGGCTCCCTGCTCAGTGGAAAGTCTGCTTCTCCCTCTGACCCTCCCCGCTCTCATGCTCGCTCTCTCTCTCTCTCTCTCTCTCTCCTATTCTCTCTCTTTCAAATAAATAAATTAAATTTTTTAAAAAAACAAGATTAATCACCAGATGTACAAAATGACTCCACGGTGTAGAAGCAGCCCATGGTAATTAAAACATGGTGCTTCTGGTACATGGGTTAATAGGTTAATGATACTGAATATAGTCTAGCTATAGGGATGCATATATTGATTGAATGCATAAGAAAACTTAGTATATAATAAACATTCATTAAATATTTTTTAAATGGATAAGTTAAAAAAAATTGTGTCAGGACAGCTGACTAGCCACTGAGGGGTTGGGAGCGGGAATAAAACTGAACTCCCTACCTAACTCCTTGCACCAAAATAAATTCTGGATGGATGAAATATTTATAGTTTTATGTTTATGGTGACTAACATAACACAATAAAAAAATAATAAAATAAAATAAAATAAAATGGTCCCTCGGAATGGGATGTCGTTTCTAAGAAAGTAAATAAATAAACGTTTAATAAAAATACACATAGGAAACAGTTTTAATATTTAATCTCGGTGGTGGGGCCAGGGGTGGAGATGCTCTCTAGGCCACAGATCAACATCAGAACCCAAAACAGGCAAGACCAGGGAGTGAGACCTCGAGAAGAGCATCACATTTCCTTGAAAGGGAAGCTTATGGGGGGTGTGCCCGGGAGCTGCAGGCAGGACATGACCCTTAGGGATGGCGCTAGAAATGCTGGCTCTCCCTTGCCCAGTCCACCCTGTCCTCTTCCTAGAAGAACTGCTCTCAACTCATGCTCCTCGGGAAAGGGCAGCCCACGTTCCCCACGTTCCCTCGCCGCCTGCCATCACCATCACACACAGCTGGAGGAGCTAGGAGTGGGCACTCGACCCAAGCCAGTCATTCCGAATCGCAAGTTAGCTCCAAGGAAACACGCAGTAAGGTCACGGAGAATCCAAAGCCAGAGTCGGCACAAGACCCAGAAGCTGGCGGGAAGCAGGCTGGTGTGCAGGGGAAGGGGAGAGAATGCCCTCGCTCAAAGCCCTGGGCTACCTCTCCACGAGGCTGGACAGTCAGTGCAGGCGACCTCTGGTGCTCGCGAGACCTTTTCGGTGGGGTCCCCGTGACCGACCTTGCGGTCAGCCCCCTCTCTACGTGAGTCGCCTGCGCTGCTCATCGCCCTTGCGGCATCATGATTCGTGATAAAGACGCAGCTTAGATGGATACACAGGCTAAGAAAAGCGCCCTAAGGAGGAAGGAACAAATCAGAGCTAAGGGAGGTGGGGGGAGGAGAGGTCACAGCTGGCTGCGTGCTGTTGCAGAGTGATCAGAAGGGACAATGAAGCAGACCTAGGAAAACCAAACGAGTGGAAACAGCGTGCTGTCACTCAGCCCTCAGAAGGTGGCCTGTGCCCCAGAGCTTGGCAAAAGAAAATACTGAGAAGCTGCAAATGTGGGACAAAACATCCCATGGTGCTTCTGTTATTTTCAAGGGAGTAGGCAAAGCAGAAAAAAAAACAGTGATGTTCAGCCCTTGGATGATTTTTAGAAGGGCTGAAAAGCCAGCCAGGCCGCTTGAAAGGAGCTGCCTCCCGGTTACAAAGGCTGGGCTCTGGATTCCAAGCGTGTGGGGGAGCAGCCCTGCTGACTTTTCATAACCTTCCATTCTTTCCCTGGGATTGGTTTCCACCCCTGAGAGCAAGTGTAAAGAAAGAAGCACAATAAAAAGAATTACCCTCCGGTAGGAAGGCTCAGGTCCCCTCCTCAGAGTGCTGTATGGGTGCCTTTGGGCCAAAGTTGAGCCTTTTGTAAAAATAGAATCAGATTTGTGCATCACATTTTGGAGAATGGAGACTCTTCTTGAAAAGGTGTTTTTGCTCTTGTTTTTTTTTTGGGGGGGGCGGTTTTTTGTTTGTTTGGTTTTTTTTTAAGATTTTATTTACTTATTTGTTTATTTGACAGAGAGATCACAAGTAGGCAGAGAAGCAGGCAGGGGATGGGGCGGGGAGGGGGGGAGCAGGCTCCCTGCTGAGCAGAGAGCCCGATGTGGGGCTCCATCCCAGGACCCTGAGATCATGACCTGAGCCGAAGGCAGAGGCTTTAACCCACTGAGCCACCCAGGCACCCCTGTTTTTGTTTTTTAATGAGTGCAAAGATGCAGAGCCGCCACAACCAGGGAGAAAACCGTTGAGCCTCAAAGAAATGACGGGAAGGGAACGAAGAACCTTCCAGCAGGTGAGGGGCCACTCTCCTTGGTGTTGTGATTTTTCTAGCCAGGGAGGCTTTGTCAAGTGGCCACGAAAGAATCTGAGCTGAAAACAATTTGCATGGCAGCTGCTGCCTGAGGCGGATAAGGAAGCAGGTGTCTTCCTTCAGGGCACACCTGTACAGGAGCCTCTCCTTGTGACCTGCATGGCAGACCAGAGGGCTGGAAGTTGGAGAGAGAGCCTCAACCCCTACCTCTGTGTGGCTGAATGTGCCTTGGGGTATGAATGGATGGTTTATCTTCCCTGCATTTCCCTCCCTCATTCCTTCGATTCTAGCTGGTTCTCAAAAGGTACATGGCAAGACAGAAAAGACAAGTAAATGGCAGGATGTACTGGTTTTGTTTCCAAAATCCCAGGGCCAGCATTAAGGTGAGGCAGGTGAGGCACTGTCCTCAAGGACAAAATCTAAAGAGTCCCCCAAGAAACTCAGAAGTCAGGATAGATAATATTTTAATGTAACAGTTTAAAAAATCAAAATGACTAAGTCAATTTCACCCCAAGCTTGTTAAGTAATAGTCAATAAAATACTCTTGGTGTGGCTTAAAACAAATTTTCAATACAAAAAATCTCTGTGATTTTTAAGGTGTACCCTTAAATTTAAGGGCTGAGAGAGATCTTCATTCACCTCATCCTAATCCCAGACCTGCCCAGAGGAGTATCTGGAAGACCTATGGAGGGTGAAAGGAGGGAGAAAGGAGCTTACAGAGAGAAAGGGAGAAAGGGTGCCCCCCTCTCCCAAACCATATAAAGTGATCCTTCCCAGCCTAAAAAAGAAAATCCTACAGGCTCCAGAAGCCCCAGGGATCCAAGTGGAGGCCTGCTCAGGGGTCAGGACCCCAAAGAAGAATAATCAGTGCGACCAGATTATGGACTGTTGTACAAAAGATTCCCAAACCCTAGAGTAGCAAGGGAGCAGCAGAGAGTACGGAGGGTGTGACAGCAGGAACTCATGGGGACTGATCGCTGAAGGCTGCCCCCTTTCACGTGGCACTTCACAAGATCCCAGAACTGGGATTACATGTGGAATGAATGGCTGAGGTCATTGCCCAGCAGCCAGCAGGATGGGGTACAGCCAAAACATCATTCAACTGACAGAAAACAAAATTATGCAGTAATTGTTGCACATCCATGGTTTCAGACTAATATTAACACCACCTGCCATATCCAGACAGGGAAACCGAAGCCAAAAGGTTAGTTAAGCAACTTGCATTAAGCCTGGATTGAAAAAAAAAAAAAAAAAAAAAGACTGCATGAATCTACATTTGATGGAGAAAGATTATCAGTTTCAATATATCCATTTAAAAGGACATCCTTAGTTTTAGAAAGAATGCCTATCAAAATATTTCCTGTTTCCAGAGTTATCTCCATGATACTCCTGCATAAATCTCTCTTTCAAAGGCCTAGGAGCCTTGGTGAAGGCTGAGGAGAAAGGACAGCAATCTAAGTACCACCTGTCTTCACCCCGCCCGAAGTTCTTTTGGGAAGTTGAAGCCAAGAATTTATGCACACGCTTCCTTCGATCAGATCAGGGGAGGGCCCGAGATCTCTCAAGTGAAATACACTTTCAGATCATGATGAAGCTACTGGCGGCTTTCTGTTGACATAAATTACACGGGTACCACAATAGATGAAGCATCATTTTCTCCATGCGGCACGGTTTTTATAATAGCAGCTGGATTTCTCCATGTAATTTTTCGTAAGGTCAAATATTCTTCTCCAAGTATATTCGGCGATATGAAACTTGTCAGAACAAATCTAGATATATCTTTATGTTCTTGTATTATTCACTTCCCAGATCCTATCAGGGAGATAGACAAGGAGGGAAAAAAATACACCATTAACAACAAAAGAAATATCTGATGCTACACTGTATGGTATCTGTGTAAAACAGAAAGAATATGACCCACAGGGAAAAAGAGAAATCTCCACTATTTATTCCAGTAGCACTGCTTTCTTGAAAACAATTACAGAGTTTTCACTCTATTGGTTTCCAGTTTCTAGGACACCATCGCTGTAGGATACACGCTAGGTTTAAGAAGGGCTTTCAAGGGGAAAAGGAAGTGATAATTCAGTACGCATCAGTTGTAAAATGCACTTCAATTGAAGAAATGCTACAGTATGGGAAAGTGTCTCTCTTCAAATAAGGGAAAACAGCTGGGGAGATTCTATCTCACAGCAACTCAGCTGTTAGTTTTTGCCATTAGAGGGGCCACTGTGATCCATACCGATACCAAAGGTGAGGTCATAGGACATGGGATTGAGATCCAGCAAGGGGGAGAGGTATGCTTTTCCAGGTTCTGTAGGCAAGATGACATGGAGAGAAGAGCCATGGACTTCCACGATTATGGGTTCAGATCCCAGCTCTGCCACCTACAACCTGTGACACATGGGTCTTCAGTTTCCTCATCGGTAAATCCGAGGCTTCTTCATTCGTGCACCAAATATTTATTATGAGCCTAAAATTTTCCAGGCATTGCTCTGGACACGGATGATAGATACCTAAAGGAGCAAAACAGAGAAGGTCCCCGCCTTCCTGAAGAATAGGTTCCGGCAGTGTGGAGGATGGAGATGGGCAGACATCAGGCCAACTGAGTGAGCATTTAGGATGCTGGGGTCAATGGAGGAAAATGAACAGGGGGATGGGACCACGTCTCAGGGAGACAGCTTCTTGAGGAGACAGCTTTTGAGCTGAGACCTCAGAAGGCTGAAGGAAAATCATTCCAGAGAAAGGAAAGAGCCAGGAATGAAGGCCCACAGAGTGGGGACTGGGCTTGAGGAAGTGCCATGGGGTTTGTGTGAGGACAGTAGTGCTAAGGATGGGAGAGGAGTGAGAGATGTGATCAGTGAGGGAGGGAGGTCCGCTCAGCTTCCACAGGCCACAGTGAGGAGTTGGGTTGTGTTCCAAATGGAACCGAAAGTCGTTTTATTTCATTTTTTAACATCTTAATTTTATTTTTTCACTGTTCCAAGATTCATTGTTTATGCACCATATCCAGTGCTCCATGCAATACATGCCCTCCTCAATACCCACCACCAGGCTCACCCATCCCCCACCCCCTCCCTTCCAAAACCCTCAGTTTGTTTCTCAAAGTCCACAGTCTCTCATGCTTTGTCTCCTCCTCTGATTTCCCCCAATTCACTTTTCCTTTCCTTCTCCTAATGTCCTCCATGTTATTCCTTATGTTCAACAAATAAGTGAAACCATATGATAATTGACTTCCTCTGCTTGACTTATTTCATTCAGCATAATCTCTAGTCCCTGTCCATGTTGATACAAAAGTTGGATATTCGTCCTTTCTGATGGCTGCATAATATTCCAT
>CM053603.1:53490247-53504007 GCA_028646535.1 Procyon lotor
CTGTCCTGTTGATTTTGTCCATTCTAACTGGTGTAAGGTGGTATCTCAGTGCAGTTTTGATTTGAATTTCCCTGATGGCTAGTGATGTTGAACATTTTTTCATGTGTCTGTTAGCCATTTGTATGTCTTCATTAGAGAAGTGTCTGTTCATGTCTTCTGCCTGTTTTTTGGCATGATTATCTGTTTTTTGGGTGTTGAGTTTGAGGAGTTCTTTATAGACCCTGGGTATCAGCCCTTTGTCTGTAGTGTCATTTGTGAATATCTTCTCCCATTCCGTGGGTTGCCTGTTTGTTTTGTTGACTGTTCTGGAAGTCATTTTAAATGGCAATGACAAGATTACATTCCTGTTTTTAAAATTCCACTCTGGCTCTGATCATTCATGCAAGGGGTGCAGGGTAGAATACTAAAGCCTCTACCATGGGATTGTCTGGGCAGAGTTTCTGGCTCCACATCTGTGCTCCTAAATTACTACTATTTATTATAATATATATGGAGCCCTTCAAATATCTCCTTCATCCCATTTAATACATTGCACGAAATGACCAACTTTGGGGCCAGTCTCCCCAACAAGCCAGAGCTCCTTTGCAGTGGATACCAGGCTATATCCATCCCTGTATTCTCACGATCTGGTACAGGGCCTGATTCATGACAAGCACTCTATCATACTTGCTGAGTTCAGATCTTAATGCATATATGATTTTTTCTTAATGGAAGGAAGCCAAATAGTTTCTTTTCTTCCACTGTGAGTGTTAAGAGATAGAAATTCAGGTTTGCAAAAGTGAGGCGTTAGTAAGGATGGCTGATTCTCCTTACTAGGCATGGTAGAGGGGCTAGGATGTCAAAAATGGCTGTAGATTCTAGTCCCATCAAGATCCTTCCATTGAGTGGTGAAGCCTGTTTCTTCACTCCTTAAATCTGAGCTAGTGCTGTGAATTGCATCAGCCAGTAATTGGAAGCCAGTGGCAGAAGTGACGTCATGCAAGCTCCAAGGCTAAGCCTGAAGAGACCTCACAGCTCTTCCCTACCTTCCCTACCTCATTCCCAGAGGAATGGAAAGTCCCCTTCCTCTGCCATGTCATCCAGCCTGGGCAGACCTGCTGGATGGAGGGTGAGCAGCCATGTGGAGGCAGTCTGTCCCAGCCACCCCACCTCCTCTAGCCAAGAACAACAAAGCACTGCCTAGATCAGAGCTGCCCTGCTAAGCCCAGCCCACAGCCCCAATCCAAAGGTTCATGAGAAATAATAAATTTGTATTCTTTTTAACCATTAAGTTCAGTTGTCTTGCAGCAAGAGCTAACACAGCAGACCTCGAGGAGAAACCCGATGCAAGTCAGCAGGGGAAGAAGGACCAGTGAAAGAGAGGAGAATATACAAAAGGCAGTGGACTCCAATGCATGTATTAAGAGCCAGGCTCCTCTTTGACTCCTAAATGCAAATAGTATGCCACTTTACCCCATTTTAGAATGGAGAGGATCCCCCCACTCTGCTGCCTTGCTGACATGGCCGAATCCTCTGTCAGCGCCAGTGACGGGTTCGGTTTGCCAAGAACCTGTCTCTCTACAGCAAAGTGCCCTGCCAGAAGCCCCCTACCTACCTACCCTTCTCTGAAAGCTTGCTCTTTATCCATCCTAAGATGTCACTGATGGCACCTGCCTTCATTCCCCATCACAATGATGGGAACTCCCCTGCATAGCTGGGTTGGAAGACACAGAAGCCATCATTTTCCCCAAGTTCACCAAATCATTCTCAGATAAGCATGCAGGCAAAAGACTCAGGGCCCCGTCTCTCCCGGCCATTTAAAAGTTGTCACCAAAATGGCTCACCTCCAGGGATCTCATGTGCCTCTGATGCCACACATCTGGGAAAACAGGCTGAGAAAACAGGCTGACAAGCCCAGGGAGTGACAATCCCGGCCAAAGGATAATTTAGCAGCATCCAAGAGTGAGCCCCAAATGTCACAACCTCCATTGTGATGCTGTGGGTTCACAAGAGCCCTAAAACCTCGTCAGATTCACTTTGATGGGGTTTTTTTTTTTTGCCATCCTTGTCATCTTTACAAGGTCCCTGCCCCACCCCCCACCCCCAGTCCTGGAGTACTTAAGGGAAATGGCAGCACCATGGCAAGGGTCCCAGTGTAGCGGCTCCCACATTCCCCAACTTCACACCAACACTGTGCACGCCTTCCCCAAATCCTGGAGGTCCTGCTTCCTTGCTTCCTGCGCGTAGCAGCGCCCCCCACTATCCTATCGGCTACCCAGAGGCTTCCCGTGGTAGCTGCTACAGCTGCCTCTGGCTTCGCGTGACTCTCTGCATGAAGGCATTCCCCAGATGTGGAAGCTTTAGCCCAAAACAGGCCAGAAGGGGCAGGGAGTTAACCCATTGGGAAAATCGCTCCCCCAAGGAAGGATGGGCTCCCCAGCTCCTTTGCCCAGGAGTTCGAGGATTCTGAGGTGTAACCTACACACCGTGTCTTGGAGCAAAACACCCACCCCCCACCCCCCACCCCCACTCCCTTAATTGGGCGCAAGCCTCAATTGCCCACAGCGGTCCTCAGGAACGAATTCCTTCTCCCTTCCCAGACTCCCTGCCCGCCTCTCACCACATTTCTTGGGAGAGAGGTCCCTGTCTTAGCGTCTGCTTTGGAGAACTCCGTGACCCCAGAACTTTCCCAGACGGGTTTAGCTTCCTCATCCCCTGGCCAGAAACCTCCAGCGCCACCTGCTGGACATTCTCTCCTCCCCACAGCCCAGCTACAGGGCTGGAGCCCCAATGCTCACACAGGCCCTGAGGGTCTTGCTGACGCGCTGGAACTAGTTCTAATCTCCTCCTTGGAAGAAAGGAAACCACAGTTGAGTCTGTAAACCCTCTCTGAGCTTATTGGTCCCTGGATTATATCACTCCACCAAAGTCACCAGGGTCCCCCCATTCAGGGAGCCCTAGACCCAGAGCCATGCTGTGCCCTGGTACCCTGGATTTCGCCACAGTCTGGGCGGCCAAGCATTAGGGGTCCATTCCAGGTATGGAGGACCCTTGTCAAGAGGATCTGGAAGGACTGGGGAAGGTCCCGGAAGCAGCGACCTCCTGCTCATACTAACTGGATATGAGAAACTCACAGGATATTTCCCCATAAAACAGACTCTGAGAGGGAGATGCACGTGCAGGAAGTTTCCTGACAACTGCTCTCAGTATCAACACCTGTTGGGGAAGGGGGTGTAGATCACAAAGGACTGGGTAGAAGGAATGTGAGACCATTGAAGCGAAGGCATTGTCTGGTCCCACAGGGAGATCTGGGATGGCCCTGCCGACCTTTCCTGAGTTGAAGCAAGGGGCGGGATCTTTGTAATCCACAGCCATCAGTCCCTGGATACAAGCTGCCCCGGAGAGGGGCAGGATTGTGACTCAGGAGATTCAGTGCCTCTGAGGGCAAGTCTGGGAGAGCAAGTGCTTCAGTCCAGGAGCAGAGCTGATAAGAAACATGGCACCCATCACACCAGTGTTATAATATTCAGAGACAGCCGTGGTCAGAAACTTCTCTGCCACCTGGAACAGATGAGGACTATGGAGTGAGTGCCCCATGCTAACTTGAGAGGAGCTGGAGCTAAGCCCTAAGGAGAGAACGCAAGTCACTTGACAGCCACACCTGGGGTTTCACACCTGGAAGGACCAACCATGGTTCCTAAGCTACCTCCAGACCCACCCACAACTCTCAACCAACCTGCAGGTGGGTGATTTGAGTGAGATGCCCCAGGTCCGGCAGTACTGGGTGCTAGCTTCAAACATGGCCTTTGCATTCTCAAGAGCAGGAATGGGAGGGGTTAATGAAGCCTCTGGATGAGTACCTCAGTTACAGAAAGGAGTCTTCTTGGAATCATTCATCCGTAGGCATTGAGGAGCCAGGATCAGAGCAGGGTAGAGGCTGGGAAGTAAATCAATGGTACCACTCTGCCCTGGGCTTCGTATCTGGAGGCTGGCACTTTTGGTAAACCAAGTGACAGTGGGCAAGTAAAGTCACTTCTCTGTGCCTCAATCTCCCCATCTATTAAGTGGGACTGAGAAATACACCTCTAGGTGACATTGTTTCAAGGTGGGAATGGGGTCCTTGCAGGAATTTACTCAAAAAGCTATGAAGTGCTATAGGAGTGCCCAGAGTAGACAGCAGCTTCTATGTTGCTACTTATCAAGTATGTCCAAATGGTGACACATCAGCAATAAAAAACAAAATCATGTGGGAATCCCTGAGAGAAAAGAGGAAACTTTCATGGCTCTTTGGGAGAAGGTATATCAATTCAAAATCAAATTGGCAATACTAAGTTAAAGCTTTTCTAGGTCTAAGAGAAACTCTTCCATATGTGCATAAGGAGATGTACGTACAATGGTGAATGCAGTATCTTGGTAACAATACAGAATTAGCAGGAAACAACCTTGATGTCCATGGGAAGGAGAACTGAGAAAGTTAAGTGGCTTGAGTCAAGAAACACTAAGGAAGTAAAGCCAATGGGGTTGGTCTGGATTCGAGGTGGGGGACAGAGTATCAAAGAGGGTACCTCTGTTTTGAGCTTGCTCAGCAGACCCATTCCATGCCATAGGGAGCAAGGGAGAAGGGCCAGGTGGGAGGTGATGATCACGCATTTTGGTCTGGAGGAACGTATGTCTACATGTAGATGCATCACGTGGACAGCTGGACAGATGGTCTGAGCCAAGGGGAGAAGCCTCGGCTGGAGACATCCTGGGAGGAGGGAGGGCGAAGATTATCTGCAAATCGATACCAGGTACAGGTGAACGGAGAGTATGGCGGGAAGGAAGAGGGTTTAGGACTGACTGGTCTTGAAGGAACTACAACTATATTTTTTAATAGCTTTATTGAGGTATAAGTGACACACAATAAACAGCACATATTGAAAGTGTATAATTTGATCAGTTTTGACATGTGTACACCCATAGATCCATTTTTACATTCAAGATAATGAGCATATCCCTCACCCCCAAAGTTACCTGGTATTCCCTTGTAACCCCTCCCTCCCTCCTGTCTCCAGGCAACCCCCGATCTGCTCTGTTGCTGGGATTAGTTCTCATCTTCTAGAATTGTATGAGATGGCATCACACAGAACGTAATCTACTTTGGTCTGATTTCTTTCCTTCACTCTAATTACTTTTTTTTTTCATTTTGTCCATGTTGTCACTTGTATCATGAGTTTATTCCTTGTTATTGCTGAATTGTATTCATTGTATGTATGCACCACAATTTCTTTGTACATCACCAATGCATGGCCATTCAGACTGCTTCCACTTTTGAGCTACTACAAACATAGCACCTATGAATATCTGTGTACAAATCTTGGTGTGGACATACACTGTAACTTCTCTTGTAAATGCCTAGGAGTGGAATGGCTGGATCATGCAGTCAGGATTCGGTTAACTTTTAAAGGAACTGCCATATTGTTCTCCAAAGGGAGGAGACTATCGAACATCCCCACCTGCAATGTAAAAGAGTTCCAGTTGCTCCAACTCCTCACCAACACTTGGTATGGTCAGTCTTTTCACTGTAGCCATTCTAATAAGTGTAGAGTATCATTTCACTGTGGTTTTAATTTGCATTTCCCTAGTGACTAATGATGAAACAACCTTTAGCAACTGGAAGAAGACTGAACCTATCTATACAAAAGACCCAAAGGAGAAGACAGAGATGCAGGAAGAAAACCAGAAAAACGTGGAATCACAGAGGCCAACAGGAGAAATGGCTCAGAGAGAGTAGTCAAGAGAACCAAATGATGCTAATGCGGACTTCGAGTTCTCATTTGGATTTAGTGCCTTTGGTTCCAGCTTCCAGCCTCTCTCCACATTTGCAGGATGAGTCCACTGGACAGCACCCTCTCCTCTGGTGTGTGTGCTCCAGCTCCCCTCCTAGGAGCCCCTGGGAAAACACCAGCTGACACCACTTTGCAGCAGTCCCACATTTCTAGAGGGGGGTCACAGGCTCTGTCTCCTGGGAGGCAGACTGGCGGTTACATGGAGATTAGCATGCAGAAGTTTTCTTAGGGAGCGCGCTCCTGCTGGTCACCTCTGAGAACGGAAAGAAGCAGGACTGGGCGAGGCAGATGCTGGGATGCTAAGGCTGGGATGGCCCTTCGGTGTTGTCCCCCATTGGGGGCAAGAGGGCTGAGCCTTCCTTCCCTGCGTGGACCAGTCACCGGATGCAACCTGCCACAGGAGGGAGGTCTGACCCTGGGGGACGCGATTCTATCAGCTGAAAATGATGCCCATAGATAGTTACTACTGAGGGCTGCTACCTCGGCAACCTCTTCCTTTCATCTTCAAGAGCCATCAGGGTGGCACACTCAGCATCCACTGCAATCGGTTTCTCCTCCAAGTTTCCAGGTTCTAATCACCCAGCTTCTTCCTTTGGCTCCCCACCTTGGATTGGAAGCCACTTCCTGCCCTTACCGTTGCCAGATCACTTCAGAGCCTCTGGTGCACTTTTGCAATGTTCCAACGCCTGCTTAAGGGATTCCTTACACTAAACACTCTTGTCTCACTGTTTCCAGTTTCCTGATGTGCTCCTCCACCCAGATGACTCCAAAACTATTAGGGAGGAGGGGGCGGGGTGAGAAGCCCATGCTGGTGGGCTGGTTCTGTGTCCCACTGGCTGGGTCACATATATAACCCATAAAGGTCAATTTGGGAAATAGCAGGATTATGTTTTGCTTTCAGTTCATGCATACCCCCTCCCCACCAAGTCATCTGAAAAGACCAACATTTCCATACAGAAATCTGGACTGAATCAGGGCATGCATCCTGAGCCCTCCATGTTCTGCCCTGCAGGTAGGAACGTGCCAGAAATCTCTGAGCAACTTGGAGACTGAGTGTAATCCATTTACAGCACTACTGACATATTAATGCACTAAACGGCTCCCTGGTGATGGGAAAACGTTAACACAGTCACAACCTGAGTGCCTAACTTCAGGTGGAAATGACTCAGGCTAGGGGTTAATCGGCTGAAAAACAGCATTTAAAGGGGTGCCATAGGGGCAAGGATAAATCAATGATTTCTCCTTCCATTTTTCCGCCAGCACCAGAGCAGATTTTCAGTAAATGCTGGACAGCAAGATCAGCACATCCCAAATAAACAGGTCCTGCCTCTTAATCAAGTGTCCATCACAACATGTAGGCATATGGAGTCATATTGGTTTTAGAAAGTATGTCTAAACTCGGCTTCCCTGGTTCCCCTCACTAGCATTAAGAAGTCATCAGAATACAACCTGCTTCTGTCAGTCAGAGCACACTTTATTAATACAGAAAGAACGTGATTCACTTTGTTCACCCTTCCAGGGGGAGTTTAGATCCTGGTAAGCACCACTCTTGTTGTTTACCGTGAACTTGGTTATGAGGAGGAAGCAAAACAGAGCATGGTTACCAAAAAGTCCTCGCTGATCGTCTTACCACCCCACCCACCCCCCGAAAAATGTATTAAAGCCTTCAAATATACAAATCTAAAAATATGTTACAACATTTAACATTAAGACTCAGTTTATTTTTTAAAATATGCTTTAAAATATACTAAGCATCTCTTCTTCCCCTGATTCTCCACTGACCAGCAGAAGTCCTCCCGGCCGCCTGCGTCCTGGGTTTCTGTCTTGGTCTCTGTCCCTGGGGGAGAGGGGACTGCATAGCACCGGAGGCGGCAACTAGGAGGCTTGCTCGGGGGACCGCTTGTGCTGGCTCCGGACATGGCTGTCACTGCTGGGGGACACCTCCTTCTGGAGGTTCCCCGCGCTAGTCTTTCCCGCGGTTTCAATCCAGGGGTGCTGTAGGACCTGGTGGGCGGTGTAGCGCTTTTTGGGGTCTACCACCAGCAACCGGCTCACCAGATCTTTGGCAGCTGTGGGAGGAAGAGAAGGAGGGGAAAATGAAAGGAAATGCAGGCGGCTCTGACTTGGCCTGCGGCAAAGGGAGATCACAAACACCCATGTCGGCACCACGCACTAGAGGGCGCTGTCTCGCAGAACTTTCTGTGATGCTGGGAACCTTCCCCGTCTGCAGGACCCACTGGGCATCTGAAACATGGTTACCTGACACCGAGGAACGGAATTTTTATTGTATTGACCTTATTTAAATCGCAATAGCCATGAGAAGCTGGGGGGGGGGGGGGCTACCGTGTTGGGACAGCTCTAGAATGTGTCTGTTCATTTTAGAGTCAGGGAGCCAGGCCCACCCCTGATAGCCATGGCGCCCCTGGCAAGACAACAAATGGAAGCCACACACCATACGTCTACATAGCTTACATTTTGAAATCAATCTTCAGGCTGCTAAATAAAATCTGTTCAATCTCCTTCCTAAGTTGGTAAATATGCCTTCACACTGACAAAATTGAGAAACATGTGAAGGAAACCTAAGGAAAAAATAGCACAAATTCAAAGTGAATTTCATTTTCTGCCCAAGATCATGACTGATCCTAGAGATGGAGTGGCAACTGGTGGGCCAGGTGGCCGGCAAGGGGAGGAACGACGTCTCTGTGGCTTGCTGGTTCTCCCCAGCCAGCTCCCTGAGCCTCCTTTTTCATCACGTGAGAACAAAAACACCCACTTTTCTCCACCTCTCCTGGGGGACAATTCCTGCTCAAGATCAGCTGCTCACCCAGCAATCAGCCCCTCCCTCTATACCACTGCCCAGCTGCCTCTTAAGCATGGAAGCCACAGGATTTCTCCTACGTCGCCCACTTCCAGCTGGGTGAGTTCTGCCCTGGCACCCTGGCACCCTGGCACCCACCCCGACCAGCACCACTCCATCAGGATCCTCAAAGGACTCAGCAGGGAGCGGGTCATGTTTAAACTGGGAATTCTCAGACTCACATGTACAAGTGTGGACAACTGGACACCCCCCAACAGGCCCAAGTTCTCTCTATCTCTCTGAATAGAGGCTCCTTGGCTCCCCTGAGTCACTACGGGAAGTGTCTGGGTCAAGAGGTCTCGCCAGTCTTGGAAGTGGCCTGAACCACTTGAGCGGGGAATTCTGGGGTTCTGATGAAATGACCTAGACAGGGGGCCTTGGGTTCTGGAGGACACATCTCCTTGGCTCCAGAGTCCCCTCGCTCTGTGGGGTGGGTGTAACCACAGTACGGCCCTCTAAGCCATGGGGCTTAGGGCGCGGGCCACCATAACTTTCTAAAATGATTTTCAGCATTTCAATTCCCATTTTCAGACCTCCAATTCCCAATTCACCATTGTCTTGCTCAGCTCAAGACCCTCACTCTCCCTGCAGCACGCCAGCCCTTCCCCTCCCTATTTAAGGGGGGGAAATGACGCTTTCTCCTTGCCCCATCTTTCAACCCCAAGTAAGGAGACTGAGAGGCTGGGGAGGAGGACAGCTCAATAACTAATCTTAGATGACATGGTTGGGGAAATAAAGGGAAAAGAAAGTTATCATTCCTATTCACGTTGTAAGCTGAAGACTCTAAGAATCAGAACACTCGAATAGCCAGTTCCCAATTTTATAAGGGTAGCAGGTGGTACCAACAAATCAGTAGCAAAAAGGGGAAAGACTGCATTTGAAAGGGTGAAAAAAGAGGAAGACCCTGCATGCTTCTGCTCCACTGAAGATAACCAAAACCTTCACCCCCTGCCTTCCAGAGCCTCTGAGCTCCACCTACACCGCACCATGACCCCTGGCTGTTCACAGAGGAAGATATGCATTCCCAGTCTGCTCAATTCCCAGCATATGAGATGACTATGATCTCTCCAAATGAGGGTTTCCATATTCCATGATATTCTTTGGTTCTGAGGTCCCTCACTGCCTTAAGGAAAAGTATCCAGGGACTGCAACCAGGGGCCGGACTTATTCACTGAATCCAAAGCAAGTCCTATTTTCCTGAGCACTACACAAATAAATCTACACGAAGTTCATGGTTAACAAAGGATGAAGCACAGGTCGACAGCTCCCCTCCGTACCCAGTCCAGAGGTGGGCCCTCTGCAGCTGGCCTAAAACCGGCTCTGCAGTCAGAACCCAGGGCAGACTCCAGATCTAATGTCGCCTCATCTCCTGCTTAGGGAAGCCAATCTCACCATCAGAAATATTGTCCCAGTAAGGGGCCAGGAACTCGAAGTGGCCCAGCTGGATGATGTTAAAGAGCTCGTCCTGGTCCCTCTCCGGGCTGCGGAAGGGGGGGAAGCCACACAGCAGGATATACAGGATCACGCCTGCAGCCCACATATCCACTTCCAGTCCGTAACCTGTGCAACAGAGACACAAGCGAAACTGAGACCAGGCTGGATCAGACAGGAGACAAACGTGGGGAACAACTCCCTGTGTCCATCATCATACCTCTACCAAATCAATGTGTTTAAAATTTCAACCCACCCACCCCATCTCCCAGAAAAGCTTTCCAACAGCCAGTCTTAGCTGGTATCACAACCAAGGCTGTGGTTTCCCTCAGCATTCAATGAGACTATTTGCTTTCCTTCTTCTCTTACCCAGGTCATCGAAGCCCCCACTAAAATGTCCATGATGGCTCAGTATTCTCCTGTCCCACTGTCACTACACCACCATGGCCATTGTGCTGGCCCCACTGAGTCCAAATTCTTCTGCTCAGCCTCCCCAGTTGTGGACAATCCAGAGACCCAAGTCAGCCAACTGAATCTCCCTCTGCCACACCGAGACGCATCTTCTCAACGGCTCTCCCACCCAACGTCCGTGCATAGTCCTGTCCCCCCCGTCTGCCCTTCCCTGACGCTTCTGCTGCTGGGAACCTCTCTCCCTTCCCTCCACCAACCCCACAACCCATTCAGAGCTTTCCCATCTTACATATGGCATCTACACTCATTTCTCCCCAAGTGCCACGGTGGCTAAGCAGTCATTCATGTATTTGGAGCCATACGATAATAATAACGGTTTCCTTTTTATGTACTTTATAGAATGTGTCACTAAAACAGTTAATTGGCTCCTCATATAATACATAAACCAGTAAAAAACATTAATCATGGGGTTTGAAAGGGGATACCTCGTTCCTTAAAATGCAAAGTTGGTGGAGGAGTTTTTAAGCTGATTACCATGAAAACTGCTTCGAATTTTTCCTCAATACAGGTAGCCATGGGTCAGTGGCACAAATGGCCTTGCTTACTTGAGTTCCCTGGCTAATTCTCCATCGTCTTTTATCTCACTCTCCTGCCAACACACACACACACACACACAATCCCTCCTCTGTAAGGGCAGCCCAGATGAGGAAAATGTCCACATGCTTTGGTCAAGATCTGCTTCAAATATTCCCATTATAATCCAAGTGCAAGCCTGGTGCCAACTCTGATATTTTTGACTGCTTCATATTGAAAAATATAAAATATTAAATTGTAAAAATAAGACATTTGCTAGTAATGAGCTAGAGTCCCATGGAGCAAGGTATAACACCTACCTTTCTCAGAAAGAATTTCAGGAGCTACATAAGTCGGAGTCCCACACACAGTAAATATAGGTCTCACCACATGCTTTGCAAGACCAAAATCAGCCAGTTTCAAGGTGGTGGATTTGTCCTCATTTCGCTGAACCTGTAAGAAAACAAAATCTTCAAATCACCAAAATTGTGATGAGAACAAAGAAGAAAAACTAATGAGACAACAAACATGCAAAGTCAAGATAAGCAAACAGATAAACCTACTCGAGCTTAGAGTTGATAAACCCAACCTGATTTCAGTGATGGCTACTCACACTTTCAAGTAAAATATTAATGAGTTAGACTCACTGTATTGTCCATTACAGGAGTGCCATATTGCCACAGATGGCTATTAAAATTTGTGTCAAATTACACATTTACATTCTCAGATGCACTAGCCACCTTTCAAGTGCTCAAGAGCCATGGATGGTTAATGGCTACCATATTTAACAGTGCAAATATAGAACATTTCCATCATCACAGAAACTTCTATGGGGCACCACTGAGTAGGAGCAAGAATCAATGATATTTTGAGCACTGACTAATGTTAGTGAGGCCTAGAAAATGCCTCTGGGGGATGCGAAATTGGGCAGAAGAAAAAAAAAGAAGGGGAAAGAACTAGGAATTAGAAGGAAGACGTAAAGAAGCAGTGGAGAAGCACTAGGTAGAGACCCTAATTAGGAGGCTGGGGGAGGGATTAAAGACCAAACAGACCAGGAGTCTTTAGTTCCAAATCCAAGACTTGCCTCTGGATGGTCTTGGACAGACTTCTTTATTCATCTAAGCCTCTGTTTTCTCCTTTAAAAAAAGGAGGGAGGTGATAATATCCAGCAATTAGGCTTGTGGTGGGAGTTCCAATCAATGTCCATAATCTACGCTGCAAAGTCCTCATCTAAAATAACCAACAGTCCCAGGCCACCAGGGACTGGAGGGTTCCCAGGATGTGAGATTTTCATTTTTAAAACTAGGACAATCTCTGGGGTGCGTGTGACTCCGGATTTCAGCTCATGTCATGATCTCAGGGTCATGGGATCAAGTCCAGTGTCAGGTTCTGAGTTCATCAGGGAGTCTGCCTAACATTCTCTCTCTCCCTCTGCCTCTCTCCTACTCTCAAATAAATAAATAAATCTTAAAACAACAATAACAACCACAAAGGCTAGGATAGTCTCAGGCAAACCAGGATGAGGTGGTTGTCATGTTTGCACATACACTACAGAATCAATGCTACTGAACCGGGATTTATTGCTATATATGAGAACTGACAGACTAAGTTTCATTAACATTTTTGCATGAAGGTGGAAGAGGTTAGCTCTCCATTCTTTAGATTGGATCTAAAACCACCAGGTTTTAGAGAAGGGGAAAATTGGTCATTTTTAGAGCACAGAAAAGACAGCCACCCTCACTCTGAAATGAAGACAGAGAACCCTTGTCTTCTTTGGTCCTCGTCCAAACGGATCCCACCCACATCTCATTCTTTCAAACAAATCCCGGTGACTGGCTCTCTGATCGCTGGTAAACCAGTTCCCACTGCCCAGTTAATGTGCCCTGACCCCCTCATGGTCAGGGTATCTGCCTGCTGGATGATGTGTTAGGAAGAGCTGGGTCTTCACCTAAAGGAAATGAATCTCAAGACCTGAGCCTAGCAGGTATTTAGATCACCACGCAAGACATGATAAAAGTAAAGATATGTTATATTTTACACAAAGACAACAGCAAGGGGGCAAACCTAGCATATTTTGCCGTAAGTGAAAGATACATTGGTTCCCTCCATGCTATGCAGGCGGTTTTCCGCTCTGGGGAAAAGTTAAATCATGGGGCATATCAAAACTCCAACCTTCTTCAATGCTAGTTGGTACCCAGACAAGTAAGGTAGAAGGACAACCCACAGTAGGTCTGGCCTCCAGATGTCAGACAGTGTTAAGACTCAGGGAAGCAGGGGCGCCTGGGTGGCTCAGTTGTTGGGCGTCTGCCTTCGGCTTGGGTCATGATCCTGGAGCTGTGGGATCGAGCCCCGCATCAGGCTTCTTGCTCAATAGAGAACCCGCTTCTTCCTCTCCCACTCCCCCACCTTGTATTTCCTCTCTCGCTCTGTCGAATAAATAAATAAAATCTTAAAAAAAAAAATAGTACAACATCTCACACACACACACACACACACACAAGACTTAGGGAAGCAGCTGTCCCCCTGGGAATTTCAGTTTGACCAAGTCTCAGGACACCAGGAAATAAAAGCATGAGTCAGAGGGTTCCCATGGACCCCCATTCCTGGGAGGCAGGAAGCGAAGCACAGTCCAGCCATACCTGCCTCCTTCCTGCTCTCTGGCTGAAGCAGCTCTGGGCCCC
>CM053603.1:53504107-53566309 GCA_028646535.1 Procyon lotor
AAGCCAGGAAGATGCTGGTTTCCTACGGGGTAGGAGTTCTGCACAAGCCAGGAAGATGCTGGTTTCCTACGGGGTAGGAGTTCTGCACAAGCCAGGAAGATGCTGGTTTCCTACGGGGTAGGAGTTCTGCACAAGCCAGGAAGATGCTGGTTTCCTACGGGGTAGGAGTTCTGCACAAGCCAGGAAGATGCTGGTTTCCTATGGGGTAGGAGTTCTGCACAAGCCAGGAAGATGCTGGTTTCCTATGGGGTAGGAGTTCTGCACAAGCCAGGAAGATGCTGGTTTCCTACGGGGTAGGAGTTCCAAGCCCTGTCAGCAGCCTTGCCATCCATCATTCTGATCTCATGTTCGCAGAAAGCACCCCCCAGGACCTCTAGCAGGGAGCTTTGAATGATGGATTCTGCAAGTGTGGCATCTTTTCCTCACCCCTATCGTCTGCATCTTGGGAATGATGCAACCCACACGATACCTGTCATCACATCCTGCCTGGCACCTTTCCTCCCAACAGAAAGGACAAAGCTGGGGGTTGTCGAGGTCTCAGGCCCAGAGGGGAATTTATCCGTAGAGGGTAGAGAGAAGAGTGGAATCTTAAAAAACAGACAGAGAAAAGTCCAACTCCGAGAAACAAAGAATAGAATAGTGGCCACCAGGGACTGGGGAAAGCTGGTGGTCCAACATTTAGTTCTAACATTAGTACCAACATTTAGTTCTAAGACGAATATGTTCTCGGAATCCAATGTACAACATGGTGACTGTAGTTAATCATTCTGTATTGTGTGCCTGAAATCTGCCAAGAGAGATCTTAAACATCCTTACGTGAAAAAAAGCCTCAAAAAACAAGACAGCTCTATGAGGTGAAGGACACAGAAATTAACTTGAGTGTGGAAATCCTTCCACAATGTATACGCATATTGGATCATCAGGGTGTACACTTGAAATATAGCACAACTTTATCTGTCAATCATACCCTAGTAAAGCTGGGAGGGGTAGAAATTAATGCATGGTTTTAATTAAAACAGATTTTGTTAAATATGAGATTGAGTAAATTTATACTTTGGGGTTTTTTTCCAAGGCACGTTCTCAACAAAACTTTTATTTTCCGCTTAAAAAAATAATTAAAAGGATGCCTGGGTGGCTCAGTCGGTTAAGCCAATGCCTTCGATTCAGGTCACGATCCCAGGGTCCTGGGATCAAGTTCCGCATTGGGGGTCTTTGCTCAGCAGGAAGCCTGCTTCTCTCTCTACCTCTGCCTGCCACTCTGCCTGCTTGTTCTCCTTCTCTGACAGATAGATGATAGATAGATGATAGATAGATAGATAGATAGATAGATAGATAGATAGATAGATAGATAGATAGTAGATAGATAGATAATAGATGATAAATTGGTAGATAAAATCTTAAAAAATAATAATAATAATTACAGTCTCTATGGTTGTCTTGAAACCCAGACTGCCAGCCAGTGCTCTGGGGATCCTGGCCATGCCACGGAAGTGCCCTCTGGAATACAACCATCCTACTCCCTGGAGGGACCCCTCCTGGACCCAGCACCACCTGCGGGATTGATGGCAAAAGCCCTTGTGTCGCAAATTGGTAAAATCGAGGTGACTGGCTCTGCCCCCTCCTGGCAGAGGTCTGCCCCAGGTCCACCTGCCACTGGTTCTAGTGGAGGGGGGACTCTGGGCAGCCTCCTCGTGTCCCAGACTTTGCGGGAAGATTCGGCATCACACACCAGTTACAAGCACAGACTCTAAGGACCCACCGCCAGGAGCCGACTCCAGCTTCACCATTTACTGGTGTAATTGGCTAAGTAGTTACATTTACTGATGTGGCTAAGTGGCCATCTCTGTGCCTCTACTTCCTCACCTGTAAAGTGAGATACAGGTGAGATACGTGGTAAGAATTTAATGAATTAACATTTGTAGGGTGAGATAAACAGTACCCGGCACCTAAGAAGCATGACATAAGTGTTAGTAAACCCTATTATTTTAGCCTCTGTAACCTCAGAAAAGCAGGACTGACTTCAGACAAAATGAGACATATGGGAGGTTGCTGTTGATAATCTTCCTTGTCCAAGCCAAGGGCCCGTATCAGGCAGGGCACTGGTCCATCCTGTGCTGTGAAAGCCCCACCCCCTCCCAACTCTTGCCTGCCCTGCATCTCATCATAGGAGCTGAATGCTCCCAGCAAAGGTGAGCGAGCCGTTAATTCCTAAGCTATGATAAAACAGGGACAAGGCTGGCTGACAGCACCCCAGGGGAGAGGCTCCTTGGGACCACCTATAGGAGAAATTATCAACTTGTCTACAGGCACGTGCTCTCACATCTCTACTGGAATGGAACAAAGTTCTCAATGCTCCCAGCAGTGCCGGGGAGGGCGGGGGGGGTGGGCGAGGGCAATGGGAAGGCTCTGGCTCTCCCCATACCCCAACAGAGCCATGGGCACAGCGACACCCAAAATTACAGCACATGCACTCACAGGTTTCCCCAGACAAAAGAAAGTTCTCTGCACTTACTTTGGATCCTGCCAGTGAGCTTACACCTCTGGAAGCAGAATGTGTCTTAATTACTGAGTCTGAGTTACTGCAGGGCAACCTAATCGATGTTTCCCTAATTAACCTAACTGGAGGGAAAGTCACAGATGCAGACAAAAACACGATTTGGCTGCGGTCTGCACAGTGAAACAGACAGAGCCCAGAAGGAAACAGGGAGGTAATGATTAGAATAACTTAGACTAGAAAATCGAGTTTGGAAGGGAAGGACAGAAAATAGTGGTGTGGTGCCTCAAGTTTCCAAATGGATCATCTATGTTAACCACATTTGCTGGGTAATTGCTGAAAAAATGTGTCCCCCACAAATATTTGCATTCTCCCAACCAAATGATCAGCGGGAAAAGCATCTGGCGGCCTTGATATGCCAAAATAAAATATGCTCCCATAGGAAAGAACAAACTAGTCCTTTCCTCAGAGAAACCCCCCAGCTCCAAACCCTGGCTCCACTGAAGGACCAGCAGATTCAACCCGAGGTGGGGGGGTGGGCGGACTCAGTCCCTTGTTTTGCACATTTATTAGGTTAACTGTCCAGATGCTGATGCATGCATTTCCGCGCACCAAATCCGTGTTTTACATTATTCCATCTTATGCTGCTTCTTGTCTCTTCACGGTTTCATCTTGCTCCTTGTGTCTCGGGATCATCCACACAGCACCCCGCACAGCAGACACCGAGCCCCAGAGCTGGCTGAGATCTGTGGAGTCATTTGTCCCTTCCAGAAAGTGGCTGGAGACCACCACCGGAGTTTTCAATTCTGCTGTCTCCAGCTTCTGTCCCAGTAGGGACGCCACATCCTTCAGAGCCATCAGCGCAACTCGAGGCTTCTCATCTATTTCATCCACTCGAGCAGCTTAATTACATTTAAGGTCCTGCACTGACTGTGTGAGTTTTGTTTCGTTTGTTTCATTTCAACAGGCACTTCCCATTCTTGGCTTCAGAGCAATTCCTGTCTTAATTGTGAAATCAAATGGGTGACATCCTCCCAGGAAAACTCTTCCTCTGGACTTTTCCCAGGACTTCTGAAACCATCAGCTTTTCCTCCCAGACAGGAACTTGTGTAAAACATCCTCCCATTAATGACTGTTCACCTCTGATTGAAATCTCACAACTGGAAGAGATCCCACAACTTTATCCAGCAGCTCATCCCATTTGTGGCAAGTTTAACTTGTGAGGAGGTTCACCCCTATGTTGATTCCAAATCCCACCCCCTACACGGTTGTCTAAGTCTCCCTTGTGGGGAGGGTACTGAAGAAAGACACACTCGTGATCCCCAGGTCACCTCTGGTTTCTCTAACTTCACATCTGAGGATCTCACATGAGAGCATGTGACAGACAAGAATAGGACCTATTCTCCAGATCATCACCCCTTTCTCCATCCTTCCTACACTAAGTTCACTGCCTGAACCAACAGCCCCGTCATCGCTAGGGAGCTGGCTAGAGACCTAGGCTGCCCAGACCCACCGAACCAGAACCTACATGTCGACAAGACCCCAGGGGGATTCGTGTGCACAGTCAGGTTCAGGATGATTTCCATTTCATCGATACCTCTTTTAACAAAGAATGCCCAGAAACGAACACTACATGCCACGTGTGATTTGATCAGGACAGTGGAGCGCAGGCTTTTTGGTGGATGGGGCACTGGGTTGCCACAAAGACTCCATTCAGAGTCCCATTCTGATGCCCCTTCCCCAGAAAGCCTTGAACATGCCACCGCAGATTAGGTCACTTTGACATTGATCATTAAACAACTCCTATCTTCTACTCGTTTTCCCATGATTTTACTTGCCACAATTTGCTGGCCCTAAAAGCCCCGTAACCATTTTTCCTTTATCTTGTCACTTCTTTAAAAATTTACTGTTCTTTTAAGATGCTCTATAAAGCCCCAAATTCAAACTACCCGTTTGAGTAACTCATCCCAGAGTTCCTCCTGAGTGTGTGTGTTGCATTCATGCACTCCGTCTGTTTTTCTCGTTAGTCTGTCTTGTGTGAATTTAATCTCCAGGGTCCTGCCAGAGAACCCAGGAGGATGGAGACAAAAGGGCTGTTTTCCTCCGCTACACCTTCGTGGGCCAGGTTTGGCTGAGGGTCCGCCCACAGCCCCGGTGCACACATCTGAACTCACTTTACCTACATGTCCATTTCTCTCTCTTCTGGTCCATCGACACTCACTGCTCTGGGTCATGTTCCTCCCGGGATCTGTTTTCCGCTGCCCTCCAACTGCAGGGGTGCTAGAGATGAATTCACGCAGCACTGTTAGGACCGCTGATCCATCTGCATCCATAGCCCCCTTTCCCAGCCACACCATTTCCTGGATCTGAATCCAATGGTCTCTATTATTTAGATAAGCACCTACATAACACCTGGAAGGACCCAAAACTTCAAGAGGAATCTTTATTTTTTTTTTTTTAAGATTTTATTTATTTGACAGAGAGAGACACAGGGAGAGAAGGAACACAAGCAGTGGGAGTGGAAGAGGGAGAAGCAGGCTTCCAGCAGAGCAGGAAGCCCGACGTGGGGCTCCATCCTAGGATCCTGGGATCATGGCCTGAGCCAAGGGCAAACACTTAACGACTGAGCCACCCAGGCACCCCAGGAATCTTTATTTTTCTAAACAATTAACAGCCTCCTGTCCTTCAATGGTGTCTCAATTTCAATGTGATCTTGCAATGTTCATCTCTGAACAGAAGATGGCAGCAGAGTATAGACCAAACAGCAAGCAGCTTCCCCGCCCCCCACCCTCAAAATTCAGATGTGATTAAGCCTACTTCTTACTTGATCCTTCATGGTCCTTCTGGCCTTTTCCCTCCAAAGTTCCATTTCCAACTGGCTATGAGGGCTTTATGATCTTAGAAACCAACTCACTGAAATACCAATACCTAGAATCAATTTACATTTCAACAGCAAAACAAGGATCTTAAGCATCAGTGGAAACAAAGTCTTCCCTGGGACCCATCATGACAGGCCAATGACAGGCCTTCATCCTAGTACTTTTCTACCTAATTTACACTTGATATTTACCCAACAAATATTTAGATGCCTATGGTTTGGCAGGTATTATTCTAGGTACTAGGAATAGTGGATGAAATGGGTAAAGTCCTTGCTCTTATAAAACTTTCTATTAATAAATGATATTCAAACAAATATGTAAAGTCCCACAGTGATAAGTGTGGTAAGAAAAGAAAAAGTGAAATAAAGCTGTGTGGTCTGGTATAGTTCCCCATAACCACACATGTTATCTGGCTATCTACTTTAAACCAAATTTAAAGTTCAGTTCCTCAGACACCCAAAGTACATTTTAGATGTCCACGGAGCAGTGGCCACTGTACTGGGCAGTGCAGAGACTGGACATTTCCATCATCACAGAAAGTTCGACTAGACAGTGCTAGAATTGACGGCGGCAAGGAGTTGCTATTTTAAATGGGGTGGTTAAGGCAGGACTCACTGAGAAAGTAACACTTGAAAAAATCAAGGGTGAGCCATATTCAAATCCAGGGAGAAAGCTTTTCAGGTGGAGGAAACAGCAAGTGCAAAGGTCCAGGGGCATGTTTGGCCCGATGCAGGAACAGCAACTAGGGGCTTGAACAGGGAGGGTGAGGAAAGGGGCTCCAGGACCACTGAGGTTCCTGCCACCAGCAGTTAATTTGGTGGCAGCCCCATCTTTGTGACAGAGAAGGGAGGATGTGGCACAGTACGTACCCACAGTATGCCTGGGGTTGGATGGAACGGAGCGTGGAAAACTGCAAACAGGACAGACAGCACCTCTTTCGGGGAGGGTATGTGTGTAGTTCATAAAAGTGGGGTAGTAGCTGAAGGGGGACGTGGAGAAAACAAGGTTTGTTTTCTTTTCTTTTTTCTTTTTTTTTTTTTTTAGATTTTATTTGTTTACTTGACAGAAAAAGAGTACAAGCAGCAGGAGCTACAGGCAGAGGGAGAAGCAAGCTCTCTGTTGAGCAGGGAGCCCGATGTGGGGTTCGATCCCAGGACCCTGGGATCATGACCTGAGCTGAAAGCAGACGCTTAACAAACTGAGCCACCCAGGAGCCCCCAAGGTTTGTTTTCTTAAGTTGGGAGCTATCACATCTGATTACGTGATGATGGAGCCGTGTTCCGGGTCGGAGAGGGGTCTGGGAGAGCTGCAGATTCCGTGTGAACCCCGTTTTTGGCATCCTGAGTTTGAGATGCTCATCACATCGGACAACCGGGTGGTGACCTAAAGTGAGCAATGGACCAGAGGCCCACCCTATGTGACCCAGGAATCGCCTACAGTCCACCCTCCACTCCTTTGTCAGTGGGGCCGGCCACACCTGAACCCGACACTGGGTTGAAGACACAATGGCATCCAGAGACTGACCCCACAGACTCTGTGGCCAGACACACCCCACTGGGGCACCTCCGGCCATCCCTTCAGTATAGTGTGGCCTCAGTTTCCCCTCATATACATGGAAGTAATGAGGCCTTCCACACAGGGTTGATTTGAGAATTCTATGAAAATGCAAAGGGCATAGAGCAAAGGGTCGGTGTCTCCATGCAATGAGTAGAGGTAGTGATTCTCCAGGGACAGTCATCTACTATCCCCTCCCCAGAGTGTCTGGAGACATCCGTGGTTATCACACCTTGGGGGACATTGGTGCCATCTAGTAGGCAGAGGCCAGGAAACGGCTAAACCTCCTCCCACGCCCTGGATGCCCCCTAAAGCAGTCATCCTGCCCAAATGCCAACGGTACCATGGTGGAGAGCCCGGGTGGAGAACAGGAGAAACAGGGCCATCCTCATCAGGTTCAGATAAAGCGATTACCCCCCGGTAAAAGAGGCCATTGAGGTAACTAGCAGGATGCTTCCAAACCAACGCTTGGACTACCATGTGATTTCCATACTCTGCTATCTCCCTGTGTGGACATGCAAAGAGTATGCTCCTCCCCACCAGCTTCTTAGTCTCCCTGGTACTGGGACCCACCCAGCTCCCCAGCCCCTGCACACGTGGAAACCAAGCCCAACCAAAAGGCATGGCTATCCTAGAGGGGTCAGGGTTGGAGGACTGGGGGCCTGCGTGAGGAATAACAGGGTTGTTTACTCTCCACCAGAGCAAGGTAAACAAAAGCAGGCTGGGGGTTGCCTGGGTGGCTCAGTGGGTTAAAGCCTCTGCCTTCAGCTCAGGTCATGATCTCAGGGTCCTGGGATCGAGCCCTGCATCGGGCTCTCCGCTCAGTGTTGAGCTTGCTTCCTCCTCTCTCTCTGCCTGCCTCTCTGTCTACTTGTGATCTCTCTCTCTCTATGTCAAATAAATAAATAAAATCTTTAAAACAAATGCAGGCTGAGAGGAAGCATTTGAGAGATGCCTTGTCCCCTGGGTTGAGGAGGCCCAACTTTCTACAAAGTTGGGGGTCCTCCAAGAGACCCAGAAAATTACCCATGAAGTTTGGGTGACTCTGGGAACAGAGACCTAGCAAGCACTTCTTACCTACGGTTTCCTGAAAGCTGTGGTCTCCTGCATCTGCCCTACATCCAGCAGTCCCCAGATTTCCTGAAAGAGGACTCGGAAGCATCCCTGTGACCCCACAGTGGAGATGGGGAGAAGAGTGAGGAGGACATGGCAGGCCCTCCTCACCCCCAAAATGACCCTGAGCCAGCCCCATGCTGAGGGACCCATCCTGGCTAATGAGATAGAATAGGAAGTGTGCTGAGGAGTCCCTGAACCAGAGTTTCCCCCTCTACAGAAAGAATCCACCTCCCACTTTTCCTGCCATGTATGTGAGTGCAACAATGTGATCCTTGGATGATGTCTTTGTCGTTCAAGCCCTTGCTCTGCAAGGTGCGCTGGCAGACCATTCAAATCCCAAGGGAGCTTATTATAAATGCAGCATCTCAAGCCCCTCCCACACCCACCAAATCTGCACCTTCATCTTGTCAAGATTCCCATGCACAGCGAGATAAGAAGTGCCGATTTACCCCACTATTGGTCAGGTTGTCCCCCAGCAGCTGGAAGGTAGCTCAGCCATATCAAGGAGAGCCCGTAAGGGTGTCCTCTCCCTGTCCTTGTCCTCTCCTCGGTCCTTACAATTCCCCCCACTGCCCTGGGTGCTAGACATACAGTCTCTCCGTGGGCACACGTCTTTAGGTTTCTGCTTCCAACTCCTTCCCAGAAAGGTAATGAACTGACATAAAACACCAAGCCCACCACAGTAGTGCACATAATTTATCAAAATTCCCAAGGTCAAGGTCCTAGCCAGTAAAGCCAAAGTTATGACCAACAGAATTACTATTGTCACGGTCACCATCACTTATTCATGGCCCTCCAGGGGTGTCCTGGGATCTGACAAGGTCAAAACATCAGCGATGGTTTCTACAGGGGAAATTTACCATCTTGAAAAGGCCCCTGGGGTCAAGTATCTGAGCGTGCTGCCCACGTGAGATTCTTCAACAAATAATCCTTGAACCGGATTCTCTACATTCTAGCCGACTAACGGAAAGGGATTTTAAGAGTTCTGTCTTGATATGGAAAAGTGGAGTCTCCTTGCCCAAAATGGCAGTTAAAAATTAAAGGCTGGGGAGGGATCAACAGGATACCCACATCCACCCAGAATGCCCAGTTCTATGGAGTCTTTAGCCAGAAGGCTCAGTGAGAGCGTTAAATCACGTGGGCAAGGTTTAATGCATGAGAGAGTGGGGGAAGTAAGACCCACAGCTGAGTTTTCCCCTCCCCACCTCTATCTCTGTGCCTTTATCTATTTCAATCTCTCCGTCTCCTCCCTCGCTCCCTTTCTCCCTCCCTTCCTTCCTTCCCTCCCTCCTTCACTCCTCCCTCCCTCCTTCTCTCCCTCCGTCCCTCCCTCCATTCCTTCCTTCCTTTTTTCCTTCCTCTTTATATCCTCACATGACCCCTAACATGTAGGACATCCAGAAGAAGCTGAAACAGAGGCGAGTTTTTGTTTTGTTTTGTTTTGCTATTTTTAAGAAACTGAATCTTAGTTCCTCAAATGGCTCACAAGAAATCTCTCTCAGAGCACCAACAACACACGTGAACACAGGCATTAAGAGGACATTAGCAGATTGCTGTTATTTACCTTTACTAAAGGACCCGAACTTCAGGGCTCCTTGGGAGAATGGACTCACAATTTTAGAAGTGATTTAACAACATTCAACATTTTCCATCGTGCTTTAAAGCTGTCTCCGTCACTGATAATTTCCTACGGACAGTAAATTATCAGACATCCACCCTTGTGGAGGTACCTCTTTCAAAAGGAACAAACAGAAGAAAATCTCAGTTACCAAAATGACCTAGTATCTAGAATTTTGAGGATTTTAAGAAATTTCCTGAAACTTCTAGCTGGGTGGTCACGCCTTAGACAATGTGTGGGTTCACTGACCATATGGATACTTGTTATTTTCCTGGAAACTGTTAAAACAGAGATGGCGAGCCACTCTCACTAATATAAACCTAAAGTCATAGCTCTCATATCTCCTGGGGAATTCACCTGGGATTCTTGAGATGATCTTTTATAAACGTGGCTTCTCACAAACTTGATCAATACTGGCCAATGACCTAAAGGCTCGTGTCCCTGCGCTTTTTCTTTAGTGATTTCATGTTATTGCTAAAATCCCCATTTCTTGATTTGTTAAGAATACCTTAACAAGGGGCACCTGGGTGGCTCAGTGGGTTAAGCAACTGTCTTTGGCTCATGTCATGATCCTAGAGTCACAGGATCAAGTCTCATATCAGGCTCCCTGTCTCTTGGGGAATCTGCTTCTCCTCTGACCTCTCTCCTCTCACACACACTCTCTCCCAAATAAATAAATAAAATCTTTAAAAAAAAAAAAAGAATATCTTAACAAGATATGTTTCATAGGCACCAAATATTTAGTGAATGCAATTGGTGTATAAATGCATTCATGAATACTCGGACCGTTAAGGAGAGGACCCGGACACCTCTGGAAAGGAGACTGAAACCAGAGCTGGAAAAAGAGAGGTCGTGCGCGCCAAGGAGAACTGTGCACCCCAGCACCACTCACGGCTCTAAGCACTGAGTCCTTCCTATGCAGCCAAGTAGAAGTGGAAAAAAGAACCTAGATAATCAAAATGAACAAAATGACTGGATGGGTTTCTTTTTGAGGGAGAATGGCCAGGCCATTTTTTTATCCTTCCAGATTTTCCTTACCAGCCTTCGGGATGTCAGTCACTGCCCTGTCCTAAGTGCATTCAGCAGTTAAAAACCTAGAAAAGTCTGTTCCTTCCCAGAACCCACGAGAGGCCGGAAAGAGTACCACCTTTACCCTTGATGAGCCGTGACCTGTCCCCACAGCTGCCCGCCACCATTTGCCCTGGATTCCGAGGGTCTCTGCTGCAAGTACTTGGTAGCCACAGTTCCTGCTGCCCATGCCTTTCCTTTCAGCCTGTTTCCAGAATGGGAACCTGTCCCTTCTCTTGCCCTTCCTCTGGGAAGACAGATGGTCTCAAATGACCTTGCTCCTGTCTGACATCTCCAGTGTCTTCCCCACCCACGCGCTCAGCCTTGGTTGCTGTAGGCAACATCTCACCTGCTGGCCATCAGGAGCCTGGCCTGCCCACCTCCCATCCTGTGTGGGCTGCTCTCATGGTCCTCACCTCTCTGGCTCCTGTCCACCCCCTGCCCTCCTCCCAGGGCCCCGTCAACACCACAGTGCATTCCATCCCCACCAAGGGAGTGCATACCAACAGAAGAAGCAATTATCATTTCTGCAAGCTGGAAAGTCTCATAATTAAAATTTCTTTTGCAAGATCTCAGGAGTCGAAATAACCCAAAGGGAAGAGGAGCACTAGCATCTTATCAGGAAATGTGATCAGTAGAAATAGATAAACTCAGCAATATAGGCCTAAAATTGTACCCTGGGGCCCAATTATTAGACACGAATATTTCTGTTGATTAAAATAACGTGATAAGCTTGCTATATTCATAAGGAGCTCTTTGCACATTCAGAAAGTCTCTAAAGAAGCAGCAGTCAGAGTCACTCATGTAGCAGTCAGACACTAGTTTTTGTTTTTGTTTTTTTTTTAATTTTATTTATTTACCTGACAGAGAGAGAGAGAGATCACAAGTAGGCAGAGAGGCAGGCAGAGAGAGAGGGATAAGCAGGCTCCCCGCTGAGCAGAGAGCCCCATGTGGGGCTCGATCCCAGGACCCTGAGATCATGACCTGAGCCAAAGGCAGAGGCTTTAACCTACTGAGCCACCCAGGCGCCCCCAGATACTAGTTCTAACACGAAATTACTTTCCTAAATTTAGCAAGGTCAGATCTTAATACAGGCAGTGACCATCTGCTAAAGGATAAAGAAACAATCACGCCGGTAATACAAAGCTCAGCACAAGCGGAAAACACTAAATTAAAGGCAACTGAAGGAAATTCATTCATTCATTCATTCATTCATTCATTCATTCATTCATTCACTGAGGGAGAGTGGTCACCATGATGGTATTTGCAAATAGTCTTAGAAGATTCAGCAAGTCCAGGGGCACCTGGGTGGCTCAGTCGTTAAGCGTCTGCCTTCGGCCCAGGTCATATCCCAGGAACCTGGGATCGAGCCCCGCATCGGGCTCTCTGCTCGGTGGGAAGCCTGCTTCTCCCGCTACCATTCCCTCTGCTCGTGTCCCCTCTCTTGCTGTGTTTCTCTCTGTCAAATAAATAAAATCTTTAAAAAAAAGAAGAAGAAGAAGAAGAAGATCCAGCAAGTCTGTACTGAGTTTATTAGACCAGCGAGCTGAGAGATGACACCCTCCTAAGCCCAGACAGTGAGCCCACAGCCAAATCCAGCACTATCCAGAACTCTTGTCTGCAAAGCCAAAAACACTGACATTAGAGGGCATTTAGACTTGTTGTAACAATATGTTGAACTTCACTCACCCAGAAAAAGGACCAACGTGGCTTATAAATGTGACAGACCTGTTCATTTGGATAAACGGAAGCAGACAAACGATACACAGGACAGAAAAGATATTTGCCTATTTCACAAAAAGATGGCTCAGATGTGGAGTTTTTGTGCTGTTTCTGAAGGAGCCATACCACGAAAAAAAAGAAAAAAAAGTATTTAAAAAGAAAGAAGTGAACTTCCTTTGAAATCAGAGAAAGGGTTCTGAATATGTTACAATCAACACCAATAAATAACTCATGTATCGATACTGAAAAATTATACTTCCTATGCTGTTATGCCTGCCCCTCTCTCAGAACACACACACACACACACACACACACAAGCATGTACCCACCTTGTTGCCCTTAAGGGCACTAAAGACACACACATCCTGACATTTAAATCCATGCAGAGTTGTCAAATGACCTCTCAAAGGCAGTCAGCTTATCCATACTAAACACAATCCTTGCAGTTTCTCTAATTCCTCCATGAAATCCAAAACCGTGCTTTCTCTGTTATTAAAACCGCTGACAAGTGAATCTCATAAAACAGGTGAGAATCTCTATGGCCCAAGAGATAAGCTGGCTCTACACACTGGTCCAGGGACCTGGTGGAGAAAATGCCAGCTGAGATGACTGTCCCCAAAAGAAAACAATCCTAGGGGATACATTATCTCCTTGCACACACTCAAAACTTGTATAACCCTCACAATGCTCGATGAGGCACACGCCCAAACTGTGCAGTTCAGGGGGAACCAGCCAGGCCGCTAACCAGAACCTCTTCTGCTGAGACAATTCGGTGAAAATATCAGAGGCTCATTCCAACGTGTCCATTATCAACAGTGCACAGCACACCACACATGGAGAAGCCCCCAGGCTCGGACCCAGAAGACAGGAACAATCAAAAAGCCGCAGAAGAAAGGATGAGAACACTCAGAGAACGCAGAAATGAAATTTTTTAAAGGGAGACATGAAGTGATCATTCAGACCTCTCAGGAAACCGGTCGAACTGCTTCTTCAGTTCTACCAATTTGGGCAAAAATAAGGTTGCTCGACTGACGGGTCAACACAGACTTCATTTCGCCAGATGATTTGTTTCATTTACTCGGTGTTTCTGTTTGTTTGTGGGAGCAGTTTATAGACCCATGAATGTACTGTGGAATGATGTTCTCAGTCTGGGTCTACAGGCATGAAATTTAAAAAAAAAAAAAAAAAAAAAAACAGAATAGGGGCACTTGGGTGGCTCAGTGGGTTAAGCCTCTGCCTTCAGCTCAGGTCATAATCCCAGGCTCCTGGGATGGAGTCCTGCATAGGGCTCCTTGCTCGGCAGGAAGCTTGCTTCCCCCTCTCTCTCTGCCTGCCTCTCTGCCTACTTGTGATCTCTCTCTCTCTCTCTGTCAAATAAATAAAATCTTTAAAAAAAAAAAAAACCAGGATTAAAGCCTTGCCAAAAGGAAAAAAAAAAATGTGGCTCATGGAGATCACTTTTCCCATTTGCTGGTGCTCTGTCTGTGGCCATCTGGCTCTGGATGCCTGCTCATGATAGTGACCTTCACATCAGAGTCATTTCTAAAGGGATAATACTGATGGTAGCCACCATGGGTGGAATGCTGACTGTTGGGCAGGCAGCACACTCTGGTCTGAATTCATTCCTTCATCTAACTACTATTTAAAGATAGCACAGAACTGTGCTTAGGGTAGAGTCTAGACAAAACCAACTATCATGGAACTGTCTTTCCTGTAAGCGGACAAAAGAAAAGGAAGAATAAATAGGGGATGTACAAGGGGGTGATCAGGGCTAAGAAGGAAGTGGGATGGGGTGCCTGGGTGGCTCAGCTGGTTAAGCGTCTGCCTTCAGCTCAGGTCATGATCCAGGGTCCTGGGACTGAGCCCCACATCTGGCTCCCTGATCAGTGGGGAGTCTGCTTCTCCCTCTCTCTACCCCTCCCTCCACTCATGCTCTCCCTCTCTGCCTCTCTCTAATAAATAAATAAGATCTTAAAAAAAAAATAGCAGGATAAAGGTGCCAGAGGGTGACCATGTGACCAAAGACCAGCAGGAACACACATGTAGTTCAGGAACGCTGGGTTTACTCATTATAGCAAGAGAGAAGGCACACCACTGTGGGTCAGGAATCCAAACAAGCTATTGTCAAAAGACTTTAAGATTGGGGTTGTTAGGTGATTTGGTGGAGGGCTCAAGAAACCAGGATTTTGCTCTGAATTGGATACTGTCAGGAAATAGGGGTAATTCTATTGTGGGGTGTCTCGGTAACCCTTACCAAGAAGGCAGGAGGAATGAAGAGAGGCAGTCACTCACAGTAGCCAAAAGGGGTATGTGGCCATATGTGTGGTTTGGAAAATCTTGGTTTTATCTGCATTTGGACATGATTATAAAGGGATGTTGCTTTTGCCTTGACCCATCCAGGTCACAGAGTGTCCTTCTCTGATGTTGGTGTTCTGTGAGGCCGTCTATCTCCAACAGGAAAACCCCACAGCTGAGCTATGAACGCCACGCCAGCTCCCAGACGTCCTCCTTCAACCGTGTCAGACAAGAACTGTTAATATTTCTGTTTTATAAATAAGGAAACCAAGGCCCAGAGACGTGAAAGATTTATCCTACAGCAAGTAACTAGGAAAGCCAGGCTATCTGTCTCCTGAGCCAGCCTCTCACCCCCTGACGAGAGGTCCTCTTCAAAAGAGCGTGGGGGGAGGGGGTGTCCATGGGAGGGTGATCTAAAGCCCCCAGGGGCAGGTCCTGCTGGCACCTGGGCCAGAGGCAAAGACAAAAGAAATTAAGTCCACCAGGGCACCGCACTGCAAAGGCGGAAGCATCGTTCTCCCAGGAATGAGGAAGCATTTCCCGTTTTATTTACATTGGAAGGTTGCTTTTTCAATAATTTCATCAACAACAACGCCTCTCAGCAACTTATGACTTATAACCAGAGTTTTAAACCCCGGCACAAGAATGTTAAAATGACACGAAGGCCGCATTCCAGAACGTGGGGATAACAGCGTAGGAGACTTGCTTCCCGACCTTCAGGTCAGGGCTTACCAGCAGGTTTTCCGGCTTGAGGTCCCGGTGGACGATGCTCTTGTCGTGCAGGTGCACCAGCGCCCGGCACAGGTCCATGAGCATGAGGGCCGCGTCGCGCTCGGCGAACTTGACGCTCTCGATGATGGCATCGAAGAGGTCCCCGCCCTGCACGTACTCCATGATCAGGTAGATTTCCGCCTCCGTCTCATACACCTCGTGCAGCTTCACGATGTTGGGGTGGGAGAGGCTCTGGATGATGAGGATCTCGCTGTCCACCATGTCCTCCTTGCCCTTGAGCTTGGACTTGTCGATGATCTTCATGGCGTAGGCCTGCCGGGTCTCGCGGTGCCGGCACTCCTTGACCACCGCGAAGTTGCCGTCCCCGAGCACACGGCCCGCCTCGTAGTGCTTGTGCACGTCGGTGGCCAGGAGGCCCGCGGGTCGCCGCTTCCGGCCGCCCCTGGGCTCCCTCTCCCCACGAGTGGCCGGTTTTCTGGCCCCTGACGCCTGCGTGCAGGGCTGCTTCTCCCGGTTCGCGTCCTGCTCGCCCCGGCGGGGCCCGGGGAGCGCCTCGGGCTCTGCCTGCTGCTCCCTGGGCTGCCAGCCACCAGGCCTGTTCCTGCAGACGCTCCTGGCCTCCCTCTTCACGTCCCGCAGCCCCTCCTCTCTGACCGGCTGGGCCTCCCCGAGCTCCCGCTTGGCCTTGGCCGCTGCCTGAGCATGACCTTCCTGACCTTCCGGGTCTCTGTCCTCCTTCTTGTCCGGGTTTTTCCCGGGCCTCCTCAGCTCCTGAGTGGGGTTCCTAGGGCTGCTCCTGTGGCTCTCGCCCTTCCACCCTTCCTCCCCGGCTGCAGGGTGGGCCTCCGGAGACCGCCTGCAGCTCCTGGTCCTCACCAGCTTCTCTGCGGCCTCATACCTGTGGCACTTCCCCAAGTCCAGCTCACTGGTCCCCAGGGACAGCCGCTCCCTCTGTAGGCCCTGCTGGAGCTCCCGCTCTCTCTTGCACTTCTCACATCGAATGATCTCACCCGAGGTCCTTTCGATCTCCACCCCCAGGTGCTTCTCTCCACTCGCAGGTCTCTCCAGAGTGGCTTCCCTGGGGGGCCTGCTGCAGGGCTCAGGCTCCCACTTCCCCCCGACCCACTTCTTCTGTGGCCTGGCCCTGTCCCCCAGTGCTGGCTCCACGGGGGCCTTTCCCTGATGTCTGCTGGCCGCCTTGGACTGGGCAACCTCCCCACAGCTCTTGGCAGTCTCAGTCTCCCCACAGTGGTGCCCCCCTCTCAGGGCCCTGCTGTAAAGCCTGCTCCTCAGCCTGGGAGAAGGGGCCCGGCTGTGCTGGGTCAGTGTCAGTGCCCGGGCTTTGCTGGGGTACAGTTCCTCTATAGCTACCTGAATGTTCTTCAGCGTCAAGGGCTCTTTGCCCATGGCTATGAAAGCATCCCCTTCCCGGAAGAAGTCCGAGACACTCCTGACCTCCCTGCCCTTGAGGTTAAAGAGTTTCCTCACGCGGTCATTCTTCCATCTGGGAAAGCCCAAGGCCTCAGAGATGTCGGCCAAGAGCTGCTCAAAGCTCTGCACGGACCTTCTGTTGAGGAGCAGAGTGATTTTCCGGAGGGGGTGCCCACCCAGCTTCACCACGGTCACCACCCTGGGCTTCAGCGTACTAGTCTCAGCATGGACTGAGTGAAGACCATTCTGAGGGCTGAACACGGGCACCACGGAGCCTCGTGGCCCCAGCAGTGGTTTCTCCAGATTCCCTCGGCCAGCAGGCAGCCACGTGCCCTGTAGCTTCCGCTCTGTGATTCTTGAGCTTAGAGATTTTAGAGAATGGTCACACAGGCCTCGATGTCCTGCAAGAGAAAAATGACAATACAGTGTCAGTCGTGATGGGTTCAGAGAGCCCTCTGGCCTTTGCCAAAGCTTTAGTGAAGGTCACTGATCCTATCACGGTTTTATGTAAGTTTGGTCTTTGAGGATCTGCTTGAAATATTGGAGCCCGTGCACTTTGGGTCTAAACCCCAGTCTCCCCTATAAGAGATCAGGAAGGTAGAACGAGGCTTCATTGCACCTGAGTGGCTCCTCCGAGCCTCTCAGGAGCCCCCCAATATGTGCCACACCTTGAGAGTCCTCACTAGGTGAGGCCTAACCCTGGGAACATGACTTCTGCTACCCTAAAGTGAACTGTCTTTCGGGGATATACAACTAAGGTAAAAAGGTCTAAGCTTCACTGCCCAGGAAATGCCAACAAGAGGTCAGAACATTCCAGAACCTTAAAGAACCCAAATCTCACCCACTTCTTTGCCAATTTTCTCAGCTTGACTTTCAACTCACTCTAGGTGAGGTGAAAATGTGAAGAGGTGATGACTACAGACTCTGAGACAGATCTGGATTTGAATCCTGGCATGGCCACTGGCTACTTGTGTGAATGTGGGCAAATTACTCATGTTTCTGTTTTTTCACATAGGAAGGAAGAATGAGAACATCTTCCTTCCAGGGTTTTTGTGAAAAGCAAATGGGAAAATACAGTTCACTTAAAGGAGTGTTTGACACACAGTAAGGGCACAATAATGGCCAGTTATTAATACTGTCCTTACAGTTTCAATATCTCTTTTGTATGATAACTATCATTTTGGTAGTAATTTGGTAGTAATATTATACTGGTAAGGCAGAATTTACTTGGCATCACAAGAATTCACGGACCAACATGACATAGTGGATACCTCTTAGGGTTGCAAAAAAGGGAAGGAAGAAAAGAAGGAAGGAAGGAAGGAAGGAAGGAAGGAAGGAAGGAAGGAAGGAAGGAAGGAAGGAGGGAAGGAAGGGAGGGAAAGAAAGAAGGGGAGAGAGAGGGAGGGGAGAGAAGGAGGGAGGGAGGAAAAGAAGGAACGAAGGAAGGAAGGAAGGAAGGGAGGAAGGGAGGAAGGAAGGAAGAGAGAAGGAAAAGAAATGAAAAAGAAAAGAAAAGAAAAATGAAAAGAAAGGGGAGGGGGAGAGAGAAAGGCAAAGAGAAAGAGTAAGAGAAAGAGAAAGGAAGTTGAAGTTTCCGTGTAGATATAGAAACTTTCTTCTCCAAATGGTTTTTCTTCCCAATATTAAAAAAAAAGGAAGGAAAGAAACCAAGGTCATATTAATGTTCAGAGCTTTAATAATGAAAATGTGCTCATTCTCAACGCATTTCCGGATAAGCTGCATAACTGAATAAAACCAGACATATTTCCCGATCAACTGTGCCCAGCCAGAATGAGGCAGTTGAGGCAACAGTGGTTCAATTTCCTTTTCGGTCTAGGTCGGGAAACAGGAAAATGACAGCATGTGTCACTGAGTTACCCCGTGAGGGTGGGCTGCGGATTACTTACGTTACCCCACAGGATCCATCTGTCCTACCCTACGTGTAGGAATCTGCCATTTATGCTTCCCTTAAAAACAGATTAAAGATCATTACTTTTACATGCATTTGAATCGTAGCAAGAACCCCAGTTGTCCCAGGATGTGCAATTTGGCCCAGCATATTTACCAGAATGTTTTTTGTTTTTTAATTATCACGTACAATCTGTTCTGAGATGATTTCCATTCTAGACGCGGGTGTCAGATTACTTGAAGTGGCGGGAACTGATCTCACGTGCCATAAACGTATAAGCCTCACACTCACGTTGACAGTTCAACTGTTTATGGACATCTGTTACTCCTTTTCGGCTGATAAGCTCTGTAACCTGCCTCCATTTTTGCCGGAGACAGTTGAGAGGAAGGAAAGATCTACAGCAGAAATATTAGTCTGTATTTCCTCATGGGGAAAATGGCGGAAGGATACCAGGGAAGACGACCTTCAAACGTGTGTGCACAAGGGGACTAGTGTCATTTGTTTTCCTTGTGGTGTTTCTCACGGAGTAGCACCTGCTATACACATGTGTCAGGCTAAGTCAATGGAAAAGAATTCTCTGTTCCAAGGAGGGGAAAAGGAAAGAGATTTTTAGGGGAGAACCCAAAAGCCGAGGGAGCATTTGATTAAATACATTAAGGATGCAGGAAGAGTTCAGCATGGAAGGGGGTTCAGGAGGGTCCCATTAAAGGGTCCAGCATGGGAGGTCAGGGAACCATAATAAGAGTCCTCCTGGAACAGGACAGACACTGGTAGTGCTCACACACTGAATGGTGACCGAGGATGACAGTGAGGTGAATCATGAGGGGACCCATGGCCTCAAGGTCCCAGTGAAACAAGGGAATTTGGGTATGGTGATGGATGACTTGGGCCTGTGGTACCCAGAGTCGGGGTGAGGGAGGGGGCATGCTCTCTGAGGGTGGCGGTGCCCAGCCAGATTCAGCAGACCTTACCTCAGACTGGCCCTGATTCCTGGTGGTGAGGGAAGTAAACTGGGAACAACCCATCCTTGAACCCAAGAGAGGCTCCGTAAGAGTGGCCCCCATCCCAAGGCACAGACACAAAGGACACGAAGACAGAGCAGCTCTGCTCCACTACCATCAGGCTTGCTCAGTCCACTGCCCAGGCACTCACACACTCATTCAAAACCTCTGGGCAAGAGTGAGAACTCAGTCCCTCACTTCCCCAACATAACCAGGTTCTGGCTGCATCAAGCTACTGGGGAGTGCCTAGGAAAACATAACCTCAAGGTGCAAGCCCTCCTCCCCGCTTAAAAATCCTTAGTCCAGAGCAAAGTTTTCTTCTTTAAAGGTGAGAGAGTCAAATGAGGAGTCTCTGAATGCCTGGTTTGTAAGCAGGGAGATCAAGCATTAGGGAGAGGAAGAATATAGCACAACTTTGGGACTCCATCTCTGGCAAGAGCCTCACCTCCCAAGGACAACACAATGGAACATTCAGGCTAACTAGAAGCAGCAATGTCCTAGTACCTACCCCCATCACGCCAAACAGAAAGCCAAAGACCAGCCTGTGTCTGCTTATCACCAGCAATTGACAGAACTGATTAAATGGAACCATGTGAAATGCCCAGTACTTCCACTTCCACCTGCAAAAGAATGGAAATTCCATGTGGCTCAATCTAAAATGATCTGGATAATAACCCCTACTCTGTCCCTACATCAACCATGAATAGTTAAAGAAGGTACAGAGAGTGAAAATTAAATACCCTAATTCCCAGTCCTCGGTCACCAAGCCTGCAGCATCCCTGAAAGTGACGCAGAAAAAGATGCTGTTGTGATTCTGTTTTTCTAAGTTTCTTCAGAAACATAAATTGGCCTCGACTTGACAATACTGCTGCTTTTGCCTTATACATCCTAAATACAAATGTATATAAGGTTTCTCTCCAGAGTCAATCTAACCTCCTACATACACACAGCAGAATAAACACTGCTTTTGCTGAGCCACTCCTCTGCTCAAGAACCTACAATGACTCCTTATTACCTTCTTGGGGGCCAAACTGAAACTCTTCAGCCTGATATGTAAGGCCTTCTATAATTCAGTGCCTCTACCCATCCTAACTCCACACACCCCTCACTCCTTACACCCACCCAAGCCTCACCATCTTTAAGACCTAGGACCCACACCCACCTCCAAACTTTCCCCGACCTCACTTTCACAGTCAGCTCCCTCCTCTGAAGCTCTGTTTGTTCCTTAAATCAACACTTCACATGAATACTTGAGACAGATACAGAGAATTGGCTGCCGGCTATCTGGTCTACCCTTTGGCATATCTCACTATCAACAATACTAGGCACTGCAGATTTGGGGAACCAGTTTCCAGTACTAACATCCAATACGAATACCAAGTCTCCGTCTGCCAGGTCTCCTTGTAGACAAGTAAGGGTTACTCCTTTCAGCTCCGGAAGACATCACACCTCAGACCTCCTAAAGAGATTAAATAAAAGAGGTGGATGAAAGCATGATCACAGACATCCATTTACTACAAGGAAATCTGCCAAAACAATGTTTATAAAGAGCGACTGATATAGGCAACGGAGAGCATTTCTTCAGAGTTTGTGATAGCTTCATTTTAGAGGCATGAAAAGAACATCAAACACAGGGTCAGAGACCTCACTTAAACTCTGGTTCTACCAGGCTCTTCCTAGCCTTGGGAATTTGGGAGACTTACGGAATCTCTCTGTGCCTCAGTCTCCACCCTGCCAACCTCACTCATGCTGAAGGTGCCCAGTGTGTGCCTGTTCTCTTCCATCTTCGAAAGGAACAGGTCTTGTAACCTTGGATTTCCCCCAAATCCATCGTACATCTTGAGAGCAAAGAGAAAACGATGTTAAATGTGACTCAGCAGGAGAATTTGTCATCCATGTAGTGATTGAAATAGGAAACCAGTAAGGACAGGATAATAAGAGGAAAGCTCCAGCAAATCAAAGCATATAGCAATTCTGGGAGGCTAAATGAACTTCTTGCTCACTGATCCTAGGATTCTCTAACTGGTGTGAGCCAGTAACTGCACAGGCTTTTTGCTCTTATTGCTTCTAATGGCTTTGGCCCCCGGCAATCCTGTCTTCTATCTGCCGCCACACTTCAGATGAGCAAGCCTAACCTGATTCTACAAGGGTTAGGTCTACATCCTAGTCGTGCTGACCAGGCTACCACAATGATGGGAAGTCACCTTAATCCAGTTTCCTGCATGATCATTTAATAACACTTCATTTAGGCAGCTATTCATGGAGTTTAGGGTCAAGATTTTTTAAAAAAGAAACTATCAAAAAAAATTTTTTTTTATTAAAAAAAAAAAAGAAACTATCCTGCAAAATTAATCTTTTGTCTTTTCAGTCAGAACAAAAAGAATGTACCTCTTCCTAGTCATTCTTAAATCCTAACCCATATGTCTAACGAAGAAAAACTATGTCTGAGGTCAGCACTAACTTTGGAATTTTCACCTTGGTTCCTAGAGAGCTAGGAGAAATAAGAAAAAGATATGGGAGAATCACACCAAATCACTATCAGGCATAAGTAATACATCAGCACTTATTAAGCCTTTACAAATTATGGGTACTAAAAGAAATGGAAATTGGTGTTTCAAAACATGTGGTAATAGGCGCTACAACAACAAAAAGTGACTGGAAGAAAGTCAATGCATCTAGTGGGATATAACTCCCTTTCCTGGCCAGGAAGCTCCTCCTGAAACACTTCCCCTTTTATTGACCTCGTATTTCTGAGTGGTTTCCCCAGATTGATCACGCGAGGCCCCAGGATGCAGTGCTGAGAAACTGTTCACTTCCATTCTTTTGTAGAAGATGAAGAAGGACCAGCTGGAATCATTTTCCCTTTCACTGAGTAATCATTTGTCCTGGGCTTTTTCCAGGGGCTGTTTGGGAACAAACTCATTTTGTTCATATGCAGATTATGAGGCAGGAGAAACATTTGTGGACTTACATTTGATTATGCAAACATCCCAAGGAGGGTTTTTCTAAATGAATAAAAAATTGGAATACAGCCTCCCGTCACTAAGCCTCAAAAATGCTACTGTTTTCGTAACTTGCAAGCCTGGCCAACATCTGTATTGATCAAAGCCAGAGAAATTAATAAAGGTAAGGTAATAAGATGAACCTGCCATGCTATTTATTGGCTGTCATTACTGATGACACTTTAGTCTCTAATTAATGCTGTCACCACTTAATCTTTATTACCAGCAGCACATCAACCAAGACATCAGAAACAGAGTAATTAAAAAGACCTTTTCCAACTCTCATCTCAGAGGTGCCCTGGGCTGGGTTGTCTTTTAATTTGCTGACCTACTCATGCCAGTTTTCCTATGTGCCTCCCAGCTTATTGGCACAAGAACCTTGTATGGTCTCTGAGTGAAGGATATTTGCCAGTCCTCGTTATAGCCCGCCTAACAGATGCCTGATACTTTTTTCCTAAGTTACTCACTGTTTTAAAGATGAAATTTGCTAAATAAACAAATGAGAAGCAGAATCAGATCCATTAATACAGAGAGCAAGCTGGGAGTTGCCAGAAGGGAGGGCTTGAGGGCATGGGCAAAATAGGGGATAGAGAAGGGGAGGTACACGCTTCCGGTCATAGAATGAAAGATACAGCATGGGGAATAGAGTCAGTGATATTGTCATAGAAATGTATGGTGACAGAGGGTAACTGCACTTATAGTGAGCATAGCATAACATATAGATTTGTCGAATCACTATGTTGTACACCCAGAACTAATGTAACATTGTGTGTCAACTGTGCTTAATTAACAAAAAACAAATCAATGAAGAAAAAGAAGAAAGCACAACGGATACTGACCAGGCAAAACTAATCGTTGCCTTGGACACAGACAATCATACAGGGAGAATGCCATGTGAACATGAAGATGGTCATCTACAAGCCAAGAAGAGAGGTTTACACCGGCTCCTTCCCTCACAGCCCTCAGAAGGAACCAACACTGCCAGCATCGAATTTCAGACCTCCAGCCTCCATAACCAGAAGACATAAATTTCTGTTATTTAAAACCCCCTCCAAAAAAAAAAAGAAGAACTTTACTGTCCCAGCTTACTTTGGAGTTGCAATGAGTTAGTTAGAAAAGGATTTTAAAATGAACAAGCTATCTCCTCACTTTCAAAGTGCATCCCAACCCTCTCTGTAATAACTCCTCCCACCCTTGGTTTCCCTGCTCCCTGCTCCCCTGACCTCATTCTGCACACATTACCCACTTCACTACCACACCACCCTTCTCACTTCCTCTTCTGCTGGTTTTATTGTGTCTGAAGAACCTTCATGTTCCATGCAAGCCAGAAAGCATTTTCCTCTCTCCTCAAATATCCCAGGACACCCCACGACAAAGAGAATGGATGACCAAGGGAGGAACTTTTTATTACTGTCATTAATGTGCTTCCTTCAGCGTCCAGCTAAACTGGCTAAGCCAGCACCTCCCATCCCCTATGTACTGTGTTTCACAGGGCAGGACTTCTCACGTGTCGGTGCACACACCTCACCCCCTGGGGACTGCGTTCACATACAGGAACTAATTCAGCCAGTCAAGATCTAGGATAGGTCCTGAGAGTCTGTGTCTCTAACAAGGTCCCAAGTGATGCCTATGCTACTGGTTCATGGACCTTGAGAAACAGATATAGAGACAAGTTCCAGAGTATCCCTCTGGGAATGCTGGTCACCTATAAGCAATTTCAAAGTGACCCATAAACTAATTCCTGAAAGTAGTACTACAACTCCAGAGTACCTCTATTTTCACAATAGGAGTAAGGGACGTATGGTATGTAATTAAAACATGACATCACCAGGGCTGTGAAACCAAAAGTCCAGTTGGAACTTCCTTGCCTCAGTTTTCATCGAAAGTGCAGCCAACAGAAGTGAAGGAGGGTGGACCCTCTGTACTGGACTCACCTGGGAGCTTGTTGGAGATGCAGAATTTCAGGCCCAAGCCCAGACTTACAGCATCAGATTCTGCATTTTAGCACAATCCCCAGGTGGTCTGAGGCATCTAGAAGTTTAAGAAGCCTTGCTACAGACTACCTCTTGCATCACCAAAGTGGCTGGCGGGACCAAAAAGTTCAGACCGTGATGGAGGAGTTTAGGAAGCCCTTGGACTGGTGCACACCCTTTGATAGACACTGAAAGCATGGCGGCGTGACCCAACCCAATCCAAAGTGGGATCCAGGGATGACTCTCGCTGAGGGGCAGGTTTACTTCTCTGGAATCTACATACACCGGCTGCCAAATGGGCCAGTGAGAGAGCGAGAGAAGGGTGAAGAAGGAGGTGTTTCATGCACAGGCACCAAACACCTGGGAGGAAGTAAAAAGATGAGAGATGGTGACAAAAGGGGCCATGGAATGGCTTCTGCACCTGCCCTTCCGATCCTCAGCGCACAGGGTCAATGAGGGACACTGAAGGAGCTGGGTTTTGAAAGCCTTGGCTCTGGGACCCAGCCACCCCGCCTTCCCCAGCACAGCACAAGAGGGCAATGTGGGGCCTTGGGGACACACTGACAGGAGTGACTTAACCGCTGGAGAAAGAGTAAGAGCGGCTGTGTACCTGAGCACAGGTGACAACCTGCCTGAGGACTCGGAGGATGCTGGCTGAGGTCCCGTGTAAGCAGTGGGGCCACCAGAACTCCAACCTGGGCATTAATATTAAAGTGGCCTCATTTGCTCCCAGGGCCGGTGAGGCCTCAGACACTCCAGGGACCACAGGAATACCATTTCTCTCCAACAGCTTTTCCTCCAGATGAACCCTTCTCCCACTCTCCGATGATTTCATCACATGAAGCTTTTATGCTCCTCTTTTCCCCTTCGGCTCTGGGTTTGCTGGGGCTCACCAGATGCCATGCTGTCGTTCACATTGTCCCGTTTTGCAACATCCAATGCTGGGTTGCTTTGACAGAAGCTTCCCCTGGGGACAGCTTATCCTTCTGTCTCACCCCTGGGTTTACTGTTTCTTCCCAACACACCCCAATCTCATCCCTGGGGTGTCCCCTCTCACTCAGTAAAATTCCAACAGGACATGGCTCCCAAATAGGGCTGTTGTTTCCTGTGACCTGGATTTTCAATCCCAATTGTCCGCTGTGGCCCAAGAAACTTGATTTGGGCTGAACTTTGCTTTCCTCTGTGCTGCTCAGGGAGGCTCTTTGGAAGGACAAAGTACAGTCTCCAACTGACGTGATGCCTCCAAGACCTCATGTTTTCCTCTTTCTGGCTGGTTATCACACCCAAAGGCCTTCCCCAGACCACCTAACAATATCTAAACACGCTGGGCTAGATAGAGCTACACCACAGTCCATTTCTCTAGGGGAGGCAGCAGAAATAATCTATGAGAAAACTCCATCTTCTTTTTTCTAGAGAGACCGAGCACATCTATCCCATTTCTGCATCTTCATGCTTTGATTTGGATGGATCTCAGATTGATGTAGAGGCACTGGGGATATTTGAACCATCTGACAGTGACAGACCTGACAGTGCCTGACCCTACAGACTCTGACCACCTCATTTATCAACTGCTCATCTGCGGGGCCGGGGGACACCTCCACTAAGCATTACTATACAGGACAAAGGAAGCAAAGAGCCTGTGGGTTCCTTAAAAAGCCGTTTTTAAATGATTTTGACCTCTTGATAAGACAACTACCATGTACAACATACAATTAAATAGCAAGCAAGTAAAGCAACTTAAAAGGAGATGTTTCCAAAAAATAGATAGTTTTCCCTTATATTCAGAAGCAACAATGTATTTGGAAAAGTACTGGGGCCTTTTACATAAAATAATGATAAGGGAATACTCTGAATTATCTGATGCCAATAAAGAAGATAAGTTAATAAAATGGATGGATTCCATGAAAGATACATATTACCAAAGTTCCCTCAGGAAAAAAAATCTGATTAGCTCCACTGTGCTCTTTATCCAAGGACTGGGTCCATCAGGCAGAGGAATAACTTTCCATAAATATTGAAGACGTGGTCATCACACGATTGATCGGGTTTACTGGTAAAAATTCTCAGAAATTGCTTATGTTGAATCATGCCTCCTCTGTAAACAAAAATAATGCCTTGGACCCACTCTAAGAAAGATGCAAAGGGAGTCCTAAGGAGGATGGGTGGGAGCAGAGACTGTGTGGGTGAAACTCTTTGTGGGTGAAAATCAGGCCAGTAACTCAACACCCTCGATTTTCAGATACAAACGTAGACAAGAGAGGGCACACAATGGGCCCAAGGCTGCACAGCCAATTAGCAAAAACAAAAAGAGTCAACAGCCTCAGACAAATTTAGGGATGTCATTTGTAACCATGGAATAAAGCAAAGCTCCTGGGACCAACGAGAGGAAACTGAGCAGGATGCCAGCTCATCACCAGGACCTACGCAAAGCAGCCTGCCTGAGTTTAGCTCTGCCCTAATTGTTAAGGCAGCCAGCATCCCAACTGGGCAAAATAAAGTCGCACAGTGTTCGTGCCACGGGCAATAAACAAGTGAGCTTTTCCCTGCTATCCCCGTAGACAGGATGATCTAAAAACACAACTCCCCAAAGTGTATTAAGATTCCAAACAGAGTGATGTTGGGGTAAAGCAGATTAAGGTACAAAACTTCTCTTCCTTGAGGGAATTCAAACTGGGTTTGGTTTTTCTCTGATCTGAAAGTAGGGAAGTCACCATGCCAAGACCAGGCCCCAGAAAGCTCTGGCAGTGAGCCCAGTACCCACCCTGAGTGCCAGAGCCAAGAGGGACCTTGCCTTCATCTCTGCTGGTAGAGTACCCACTGGTCCTCGCTGCCATGGGGCCTGCCAGAGTGGCCGTGAAGATGGTAACAATGTGACAGGTGTAAGGTCACCTGCACGTGTAAGCACTCAGGGCATCATGGTTAAATCACACTGACGACAGTGGCACCATTGCTTAGAAGCCAACCTTGGGGGCACCTGGGTGGCTGTCAGTTGGGCATCTAGCTCTTGGCTTTGGCTCAGGTCATGATCTCAGGGTCGTGGGGGCTCCACACTTGGCAGGGAGTCTGCTCGAGATTCTCTTCCTCTGCACCTCTCGCGTTCGTGTGGGCGCACACACACACACTCTGTCACTCTCTCTCTCTGAAATAAACAAATCTTAGAAAAGAAAAAAAAAAGCCAACCTCAGTGGGCAGAAATGTGTACAGTTCCTTCAAAGAGCCCAACTGCTTCATGTAGGTCTTTTGAGAGCATCATTTATAAATGTTTTAGCCAAAATTGGTGCCTTCAGAACCTTGACAGGAGTCAACCTTGGCAGTTTCTGTGGTTAAGCTTCTTCAGGATCCCTTGCAATCCCTCGCTCTTTTGACATTAAATATGTCATTGGCAGGGATGGTGTCTACTAAATAAATGGACCTTGCTTGGCAAGATTCCAGCACACCAACCTAATGCCAGGCAGGTGGTAGGCTGGCAATAAACAGGTGTTATGTGAAAGAACCCAAAAGATCCATAATCGTGTTAATGATAACAACCTATCAGCTCAGTCCAAGATCATCAGGAAGTTCCAGGATGACCAAAGCAATGACCTACACCTTCCATCTGTCTCTGCCCCCAAGTCTACCTAAAGCTACTCTGTAATCCACATTCTATAGGGACAGCATAGTCATGGATGCAGGTGCCCAACTCGATCCCCTACCAGCCGGTGGCCCCCACCCATCAGTTCTCACCAACATTGGCTATTAAAGAGCTACCACTACTCTAGTTTCCAGAATTACCTTCTGATGACTGGAGACTCCCACCCAGGAGGTTACACACCCATCTCCACTTCCGCAAGTGCGGCCCACAATCAGTGACCCATGGGGACAGGGAAGGGTACTGAAGACCCTCACCCCGGGGGTCCAGCTCACCCAGGGGGTCCAGCTCTGTGTGGAGGGCAAGCCCCAGAACTCCCGTGGGCTCGGGCTGAGGTTGTCTTCAGCTGAGACCACGTCCTTTCTTAGCTGTGTCCCCTGCTCCCCTTGCCCTCTACCTCCCTTCTCTTAACAGCTCTCCCCTCAAAATCATACACACAGGGATCATGAGCTCAGGTTCTGCTTCCAGGGAACATGAACCCACACCATTGCCTAAAATTATGAAAGGCCTTTAAGTCGCAAAATAAGAAGGAGCACTGAGTGTTCTGTGACATGTTTTTTTCAAATTCATTCATAGAAGGCATCCCATCTTTCATGTTTCGTTAAAAATAAAAGGCAATTAATTACCCAGTGATGCCTAGAATGTCTTCAAACTATTTCTCTTACACACACCATCCTTCCTACTTCTACTCTGATTGATCGGATCAGATCAGATCCGATCAATCATCTAATATCATTTCTCCAAGAGGCCTTCCATGAAGACCCTCAACCGCTCCATCCCCTCACTCACCAAACTTGTGACTGTTTCCCTCTCAGCTTACCCCTCCCTACCCCTACCTGTTGCTCTGACCCCTGTTTCCCAGCCCTCCAGCTCTGTACGGGCTAATGCAATAGCCACCCACTACATGGGGCTATCTGCAATTTCAATTTAAAGTAATTAAAGTTACTGTGCCTAGGCTGGGTGGCTTAGGAGACCCTCAGTAAGTAAATGTGGGTGAATGAAAGAATAGTTTGTGGTGATCATCAGTGACTTCCCAATATCTAATTTTGTAGTTTTTACACTAAAAACTGATATTTTCAAGGGTAGGAAAAGAACTGTAAGAACCTTTAAGAACGAGTTCCTTAAAAAGCACAAAAGAATATGACTGTTACTGGTTGAATTTTGAGTGGATGGTAGTTAATTGTAGGTTAAGAAAACACAATGCCAGCCTCCAGATCAAGGCCGCTGGCTAGCCAAAAACTGCTGAGAATTTTTGACAGTTATTCAAAGCAGCATGGAAAATATAAAACTTCCCCAGTTTTTCCCCCCTAGGATGGGCAGATATTTAAAATTCCACTCCCTCCTCCCAATAGAATAAAAACCCATGATGTATGTTTTTTTCTTTGTTAACATCCTCACTTAAGACTTCTTAAAAGCCCACACATCCTGTTAATGGCCAAGCAAACATGGCGGGGGGAGGGGCAAGATAAAGAGACCTATCTCTCTGTCTCCCTACCCATCTCCTCTCCACCTCTCCACCAACACTCCACTTTCCTTTCTAAGAAAACAGCTTCACAAAGACACCTACTTTGTACTCACGATGAAGAGAGCAAGCTAAAAAAGAGAACCAGGCAGCCTCTGCTGTCTTTGCTTTGTAATGTAGACAAAGCAACTGGGGGAAAAAGCCAATAACTAACAAATGTTCCTGGGAACATGGGAACCACAGGAGTCTTTCAACTGGTTCTTGGATTTTTTCATTTATTCTTTATTTCTCCTTAATGTGAGTGTGGACTCCTGTTTCCCTTTCACACTATGGGACATCTCTGGAAAATACCATCTTCAAAACCAATAAGACATCTTCAGCTGTGCCATTCTTGTAGAAAATGATCAACTCCTTTGAACTCTAAATTAATACTAATGGCATTAAAGAGAAAGCACTCCAAGGTTCAAATAGCCGGCACACAGCAGACTTAAAACTTTACAAAGGAGCTTCCTCAAAATTACATTACTGGGGAGGTCTGCAACCCTTGGTCATCAGTTCCAAAAAGAAAAAGGAGCTTCAATCTAATGCACTCAATTGCTTTCTGTTTCCTTTTCCTTCTTGAATTAATATGGCCAATGATTTTGGTTTTCTTAACTCAAACACAAGATAAAACCCTGACCAGGGCTGTGGTGTCCTTTTATTTTGTTCTACATCAACAGCTGACAAACTAGGCCTGTCTTTAGTGTCACTAAAGATCACTGACATCATCTTTTTATCCAAACTCACAATATAAACATGCTATTACTAACAAGTGTCAATCATCTAAGGGAAGACTATGATGTTGGGGCTAGTGATGCCTAGTGCCAGTCAGAGATACTGATGAGCAACTTTAAATGACTTTCCATTCTAGAATGTGAAGTCTTTGTCAATTAAACGTATCAGCTCTTCCCAGGGCACCTGGGTGGCTCTGTTGGTTAAGTGTCCAGCTCTTGATTTCAGCTCGGGTCATGATCTCAAGGTTGTGAGATCGAGCCCCATGTCAGGCTCCATGCTGGGCATGAATCCTGCTTGGATTCTCCCTCTCCCTACTCCCCCCATCCCATTTGCATATTCTCTCTCTCTCTCTCAAAAAAAAAAAAAATCAGTTCTTTCCGATTGTAATTTGTAGGTTTGATGCCATTTAAGTACTGATGCAATTTTTGAGGGAGGACAAGAAAGAGATGAGAATGAGTAATGAAGATAGTAAAATATATTACGGAGCTCCAATTGCAAGATCTTGATGCTTACACAAGAATAGCTGGATTTGAGGAAAAAAGAAAATTGTAGCCTCAAAATAGATACCACCTCATATGAGAATTTAATGTATAATACAAGATCATTACAAACTAATCAGAAAGGTAAGAATCATTTTTACTCAGTATTGAAATAATTGGCTAATAATTGGAAGTAAAATGAATTTGGATTCCAGATGACTTAAAAGCCACAGAAACACATCAATAAATTGTATTTTAATATTAATCAAACCACCAAAGGGAGAACGAGTTTGGACATTGGGAGCATTAAAGGAGGTCACAGGTGTAAGATCTCGAGTTCTCAGGCATCAGCACAGGATGGGGAAATGGAGGATGGACTGACTTCGGTGTTGGCACCCCACAGGGACAGTGCTGGCACCACGTGGCAGGTAGGTTGGGGCCTCAAAGGCCTAGCTCAGCAGCTACCATAAGAAGAATTCTTGCCCATATGAATTCCATGTGGACTAAGCAGCCCTCCTCCATCCCTGACCCTCCAAGCGAGATGGACAAAGTTGCAGTGTCCTTGCTCTTATCTGCTCTGCAAGAGAAGCAACACACAGCACTTCCACCCAGAGTACAGCGGCCCCATTCAACCCAGAAGGGTTATGGGTTGGACTTGCCCAAAAGCAGAGCCTGGGGTCAGGATTTGAGTTGAGTTGGGAAGTGATCCCAGGAAGCGTGGAGGAGGGTGAAGCAATGAGGCTCTACAGCAGTGGGGACAAGCTGGTCACTGCTATGGACAACTTGGGCTCAGCTCGGCGAGGCACATTCTGGGGGAATGGGCAGAACATGTCTGAGGGTTGTCCCATCAGAGGGGCAAGGTAACTGTGATATTCACCCGCCCACTCCCCTCCATGAGGGGTTGAGGGCGGCTCCCGGGGGCATGAACTCCCCAACACTCTGGCTTTCTCCAAGAATGGGCGAGCCAGCCCCCTACAGCCAGAGAAGGCCCTCAGACGCGGTTGCAGTGGATTGCAGGGGAACCATAAGAAGAGGAACTAAGGCCAGGGCTGATAGCATCTGGTAAGAAAGAGAAGCACATGGATAGCACGGGGAGCACGGGCTGTCTGCCACAGATGGAGAGACCCAAGGATTCTGGTTACAGCCGATCTAAAGTCAACAGAGCGTCTGAACTACTTTGGACACCAGCCTCACCCAATCCATTCCCAGAAGAGAGGTTCCAAAAACCAGGCCACCATGGCCGGGGACATCTGCTCCTCCGACCAGCCCTGATGCCTGATGATGGTTCTCAAAGCATGTGACAGGTCAGTACTTGCTTACAGACCATTTGTCACCAGTTCCAAAGAGACACAGCGGGGCGCGGGTCCCCTGGAGGACATCAGAAGTTCTGCCACGAAGGTCATGGCTGTGCCCAGGCCAAGAGACAAGGAGCAGTTGGTCGTGAGAGAGAACACACAGAAGCGAAACCACTTCTGGCAGCTTGCTCCTGGGGCTCCCATCAGGTAGGTTAGGTTAATAACTCACACAAAGCGGAAATGCCAGGTTACATTTTAAATTATTTCGTGCCCATAACTTTAATTAATACAAGATCTCACTCTGGCCACTGCAGTGATTGGCCTTCAGTCTGTGACATTTTTATCGGGGTGTCTGTTTGGGTGCCCTGGCGTTCTCTGCCTACGGCTTCCCCCCGAGGGCAGAGTTTCCACATTCCTTGTTACATAATTGCCTGGGGATTGTTGAATCTACTGCACCTGTTCTTTCCTCAGAGAATTTTGAGTATCTCTGCCATAAAAAAAAAAAAAAAAAAACCAGACTTGGTGCTCTTAAAAACTGAAAACAGATAACTAATCTCACTTTATATGGTATGACAGCTTCTCTCTCAGAACCATCCACGATTTTCTCAAAGATTTTTCACCTTCTCGAAATACAGAGAAGACTCAAAGGATGTGCCTGATAAGGCCACAGAGGACCCACTCCAATGGGTCAGGAGTAGCAGGCACAACAGAAAAGCTAGCGAAGCTGATCCTATCATCCAAATGCGCACTAAGGAGAAGTCCTGGAGAGAAAAAAACAGACACTGCAAGACACTGCCCTTCCTCGCAAATCGGTTTGGGAAAGCTCAAGTCTGTCAGGAAAGACGGGACGATGACTCTGGGAAGCCCAGTTCCAGCCTAGAGCTCTTCTGTGCTCCCTGTGGACACAGGTGGCCCTCACCCTGGTCAGTGGCACTGTCAGCCACCCTGACCCCACGGTGATGAGCCATCTCTGACTCCCCTTCCCTCCCCACGCCTCCCCCAGCCAATCTCTGAGTCCTGTGGATTCCACCTCCCAAATCTCTCTCAAATCCGGCACCTTCTCTCCATTCCCTTAACTACTTACTGCCTCAACACCTCCCCTCAGTGCGTGGGACCTGACACTCCTGTCTTTGGCCCTCCGCCCCACCCCCCACCTACCCATGCCTGGACAAGCAATATCTCTGAGCCACCAAGCTGGTCACCTGCCTCCTTCATTAAACACTCCAGAGGTTTTTTTCCACCTGCTTCTCAAATTTCCAAGGATCCTCAGACACATTCCAAGGGATTTGCCAGTTCTCTCAAATTACATTTAACTTTGTGCTTTCATTTCCATGATAATTTTTCTTAAGATTATCCAGAGAAAGGGGCACCTGGGTGGCTCTGGGGGTTAAATCCTCTGCCTTCAGCTCAGGTTATGATCTCAGGGTCCTGGGATCGAGCCCCGCATCGGGCTCTCTGCTCAGCAGGGAGCCTGCTTCCTCCTCTCTCTCTCTGCCTGCCTCTCTGCCTACTTGTGATCTCTCTCTCTGTCAAATAAATAAATAAAATCTTAAAAAAAAAAAGATTATCCAGAGAAAATCAACAGAAAGTCTGGATCATGTGAACAACCATGTTATGGCCAAGAGCTGCCACATAATTTCACAGGGTGTATTCATGCGTTTATGATACACTTAGCAACCGGAAATATTTTAACTGTCACAGGCTAATAAGAAAATCACAAATCAGACTTAATACAGAGAGAACTAATGAGAACCAAGCCAGCAGGCAATCCATGTGGCACGACACACAGCACACCAAACGCACAAGACCTGAACGGTTGTGTTTAGAACCAGAAACAGTGATTTCATTGTAGCGAAAATAACTTCATCCATCACACTAAATTCATCCAGTTCATTTGAATTTCTCAATTTGTAGCTGTGTTGATACTTTTGCATATATACTTGTTTGGGTTTTATAGTCCTATGCGAGCTCCAAGCAGAGTACAGACCTATTTCATGCCACTACATCTTTGAATTGCATAATAATAAAAATAATTTGAGCTGCCACTAGGAATCTACAATATTTTGTTTCTTTTAAAGGAATTCACATGGTACTCCCATTTGAGAAACTCGGGCCTTTGGAACAAGCTTAAGGTCCGTAACAAGGCCTATGTGGGAGAGACGGTGATGTCCTCTGAACTTTCCATCCACACACGCCCCCCTCCATCCTTTCCCAGCCCCCTTCCCTGCGAGGTCTGATCAGTGGGCTGTGGGCACAAGCAGTGAAGCATCAGTTCCAGAGCGAGGCACAGAGGAGTCAGAGAGCCCTGGTGACTACAGAGGCCATGTTTTCCAAATGGTGTGCCTTCAAGATGAGCAAAGTTATTCCAATTTGGCCCTCTGTTGACCTGGAGGGACAAAGAGTAGTATGAGGGGCAGGTACCCCTTGATCGGGGTAAGCTTTGAGGATGCTGGAGTTGATTTGTACCTGCAGGAGGCCTTATCCCATCCTCACTAATACATTCTCAGGAACAGAGCTCGGCCTCCCTGCCCCAGCCCTTCTCATGGTACTCATGCTCCCAACAGCTCTTAGTTCAATGACCTGAACACACCAAGCCGTTTCATGACACCTGACTTTTGCACATTCTGTTCCTTAATCCTAGAATGCCAGCCCAGTATGCAGGGAGAGTAGGCGCCTTTTGGCCGTCTGGCCAGGAAGAGCTTCCTCCAGGGGGCTAGTCTAAGGCACTTGACAGAAGTTAGATCCGTTACCCCTGCAGGAACCAAATCCACAGCAATGACCAGACCTGCCCAGACGGCCCATCCCTCCCCAACATCTCATCAAGCACAGTGCTCCTCAGCCCTAAGAGGGGCCTAGGGCCTGGTACTCAGAGTGTGGTCTCCAAACAAGTAACATGGACAGAACTTAGGAGCGGGTAAGAAAAGCAGAATCTCAGGGCCCACCCCAGACCTCCTGGATCAGAATCTGCATTTTAGCAAGATCCTCAGATGAGTCATATGCCTAAGAATATTTGAGAAGCACTGGCCCAAGGCACCCAAATTGAATCCCATCAGCCTAAAAGGTAACTCGAATAATAATACTTTCCATTTGTAGTAATATCTGCTAAGCACCTTACATCATCACCAAATCCCCAGAATAATTTGACCATGCCCATCTTACCAATGAGGAAATGGAGGCTCAGAGTAGTTGGGTACCCACTGAGGATCGCACCGCTTTGAAGTGATTTGGAGGCAGTTCCAACGGACTCAAGAACTCTAACCCCCCTAACTACACACTACAAGGCACCCTGCCGTTTGCAAAGTTCTGTAAGTGCTTAGCCTTCCAGATCAGCCCAGGCACCACTGAAGACCTCCTTGTCGCCTCATACAACCAACAAACTGCTTCTCTATCCTCTGACTTCCCGCCTACACCATGAAGCCTCCGCATACACCACCATCCCTGAGAGACCTCCCATTCTCCCTGGGCACTGATTTTATGGACTTGCTCAATAAGTGACTGATGAGTCCATGAAAACATTCCCCCTTTGACCATCAACAACCCTCTGCGGTCAGCTTGACAATTATTATTAAATAAAGAAAGCTGAAGATACTGACATTCCCAGGGAAGTTTAGAGACTTGTCCCCAGGTCACCGAGAAGCCGCAGACCTCTGGGGATGGAACTCCACTCCCTGATTCCCCGTATGACTGTCTTCTTCCCCACTTCTCCACTCTCCCTGCATTTCCCTCTCCTGACCTACATTACCAGGCATTTAACAAAACATCCTTTCCAAAGAACTCCCCCACATATGCATCTTCAAAAGGGGCTCTGCCTCACCACCACAAGGGCCAAATTTAGACGTGAGCAGGAGGCCACCAAAGGAAAAGGTGGGGAAAGTGTGGGTACCGCAGACAATGAGCCTAGCACTGAAGCTCAACGGTCCAGCATTTCCCTCTCCGAGCTTTGCCCACAGCCTGGCCACGATGAACTGAGACTTCATCTCCATTATTCTGAGGGCTTCATGGGGTTCTCATGCGGAGACTCTCCCTTCCCACACTTTTTTAGCTCACCATCAAAGAACATGACTCAAAGAACTTTTAAACCTAAATGAAGTGAGTTACAGAGCACCCCTCGGTCATCATTTTCTGCCTCTCTGCTCTTTCTCTAGTGAAGCCTTCTATGGCACCACCCAAAGCAATCCAAATATTAAGCCGAAATGCTTTTCCAAAGTTGGGCTGCCAGGCAACCCCACCGTGCCTTTCCTTTTTTACTTCCCAAGGACCCTGCTTCTTGCTACCTTGCCCCTTAAGGAAAAGCCCAGTGCTTGGCTTTCGCTCTAGATGTCTTTCTGGTTGTGATGGCGATTGTCAGCTCAACGCCAGCCCAGCAGAAAACCTCTCCAGGCAGCCTAACCCAATCACCCAAGCACAGGACCACCTAATGCCAAGACGCTCCGTGAAACACAGTGATGGCAGTAGGACCAGCTTCAATGTGACCACTGTCATCTTGGACAAAACGCGGAGTAAAGGAAGGAGATGGAATCCACGAGGAGGGGTGAGGTGAAGGGATGACTAACACTGGTGATGAATAACAACTGAGTTCCCTCCACAACTTCTCCTCACCACCACCCCCCACTCCCAGCAGGCGGATCCGCGGAGAAGGTGTCCTCAGCCGCCTCTGCCCAGCCCTGGCATAGTCTTCTCTCCACCTCTCAACACCTGGTCCCCAGAGCCAGACATAGAAGGCAGTGTAAATGCGGTCTTGGATTTGAAATTAAGTGATGGGAGATTTCACCAACTCATTTTTTTTTTTCCTGTTAATGCTTTGTCCGCAGCCTTTATCTTGATGGTCTTTAGTTCTTCTGTGTGTTTCTTTACCTAGTTCTAAGGTGTTTCCTTCCTTTTAGCTCGGTCTGAGAGCTCTGGAGATCTTTTAGCTCGGTCTGAGAGCTCTGGAGACCTGAGTTCAAATCCCAGCTCTACGGCTCCCAAGCCCTATGACCTCGGGCAAGTCAAGAGTGCTGGGTTGGGCCGTTGCTCATCTGAGAAATGGGGATAATTCCGCCTTCCTTACAGGTTGTGAAAGGGATAAAAGGTGGTCAAATCAAGGCAAAGCGCTTGGCACACTGAGATGCTCAATAACCTTCAGCTGTCTGCCGGGTGCCTGCACTCTTCTGCAGCCCCACGGCACCTCGAAGGGTGCCCACGCGTTTCCCGGGAAGGCCCCTCTGGCTGGCAACGGAGAGGAAACCAACTGCGGACGTTTCCCCCCATCCCCAAGCAAGCGAGTTCCAGCGGGTGTAGGCGCGCACGCGGACACACACACACACACACACACACACACACACACAGCGTTTGGGGCACCCCAGAGGAGCTGGCACGGCGGCCCCACCCCGCACCAAGCGGGGTCTCTGCGTCCCGGACCCGCTGGGGCCCGGGCGCGAGGCACTTACCCGGAGCGGGCGGCGCGGGCCGGGCCGGGGGCGGCGGCGGGCGCGGAGTGGGCGCGGCGGCGGGCATGGCGGGGCGGCGGGCTCGGGCGCCCGGGGCGCAGCGGTGGCAGCGCGGGGCCGCGGCTCGACGGCTGAGCTGGCGCGGGGAGGCGGGGCGCGACTGAGTAGCCGCCTGCCCGCGCCCGCCTTCTCCCCTCTCCCTTCCGCCGCCCGCCCCGCGCCGCGCCCGGCGACTGCCACCGGGAACGTCTCCGGGGGCGCCCGGCTTAGCAACCGCGCGGCGCCGCAGCCTCGCTCCCCGCGCTGGCCCAGCGTGCGCGCCGCGCTGGGGCCTGGAGGCGGGGCAGAGCGGGCGGGGAACCCGCGCCCACACCCCTACTCCGCCAGCTAGTGCTGGGAGGTGGCCCTCGGGGACCCCTTGGCCGCCCCGCCCTCCCAGCCCCGCCCGGTCCAGCCTTCTCACTCCTTCCCTGCCCTGCGCGCCCTGGAGCCAGGCGGGATCCTGCTTCGAACGTGAGCCTCGCCCACGTTCTCTGTAGGTGGCAAACCAAAGACAGCCTCTGGAGCCCCACAGCCCCTGCGCCTCCTGGCAGCTTTGAGTCCAGACATCCCGCACCACTCCCTCCAACCCACCCCATTCCCACTACTGTAGCACGACTGACCCCAGGTCCTGCAGCCACCTACATTCAGAGACCTGCTCACACTCTCACCACACCCGTGGTTTCTAAGGCACAGGCTACAAAAAACAGCCCTCAGCCTCACGTCTTCCTGGTACCATCTACAGAACAAGTCTAAAAGAAGGCTGTTCCTGCCTCTCAGGGATGGACTCAGGACCAGATATCATCCCAGGCTTCTAAATGCCCACCTTCAACAGATTGTCTTTTCTCCTCAGACTCGGGCTATTGCCTCAGGGTCACAGAATGGCTGCAACAGCCTCATGAAGCCATTGTGTGAAAAAGAAACCTCCGCTTTTGGCTGGCACCATGACCAGACAACCCAAAGCGATCATAAAGGACCATAGTCAGCAATCCAGTCCACCAACAGTGACCAAAATGACAAGCGACCTGCCTCCAAGTCACTTCCCCTGTAGTGAGAGGAGGCAGATAATGAAATAATTGAGTATGGTTGTAAATGGTATGGAGAGAAAGGAAGTAAGGAAAGGGGAAAGTGGTTATCTTAAGTTGGGTATTCAGGAAAGACCTCAATGACAAGGTGACATTTCAGCAAAAGCTTGAAGGAAGAGCCTATTTGGAAATTTCTCTTGGAGGTAAGTGCCCTTCAGCTACTTAAACACTTTCTTTTTAGAAGCCTTTAATAGCCACTCCTCATTTATATTTTAGGAGTAAATAAAACTGAAACTGAGTTTAAGAAAAACTAACTTGTGGAAGAGAACTCAGATGACTTATGCTTTCCTTTTTGCCAAAGCCAACAGTCCATTGGTATTTAATTACTGGTTAGATAACGATTTTTATGTTAATTAGATACAAATGTACACCTTAACTGAAGTTATCAGAGTATCTTGCAACAGTGAGGGGTATTTAAATATGATACATTTTGTTGACTACTGTGGAAGACATCACTAGTGGCCTGAATACTTCTTCCCTCTTTCTGACCTAGAAATAGACCCTAGTGTTTTGCTGAGCAACCTGCAGCCTGGAATAAAGAATACATTTCCTGGGCTCTCTTGCAACCAAGTATGGTCATATGGAAAGTTTCTGGCCAATTAAATAGAATAGGATGGGTTGTGTGGGAATTTCAGTTAGGCTCCTTAAAGACAGGTATGGTTAATAGGTATGTTCCTTTGTTTCTCTCAACCTCCTTCTTTTGTCCAGTATTTCACACATAATGTCTGTGGTTGGTTTAATTATTATTTTCAATTCTTCACCCCATCCTTTAATAGAATTAGACAACCCACCTACATGGAATGTACTTCCTTAATGTAAACCTTGATTTTAGACTTGACCATTTTTCTGACTTTGGCCCGTGAGATGTTATCAGGCATAAAGGGAACAGAGGCTTGGAATGTAGTCCTGTGATTTACTTTAACCATAGTATGCTCCTTCCCACAGCCCAGTAGCTGCTGGTCCAAGCAGAATGTCAAGAAACATGTAGCAGACCTAAACTTGGACCTGCTGCTGAATTCAGCCAACCCACATACTGAAGCAGAGCTACCCCACCAGACTTGCAGACCTAAGAGTGAGACAAAGGGCAGGTTTTTTTCTCAGCATTATGGTAAAAGCTAGTACACATGATGGTTGATGATGGCTGGAGCTTCAGCAACCACCTTGGGTCATGTGGTCGGTCACCTTGAAGATGGAAGCCAAGCCCTAAGAATTGCAGAGCAGAAAAAATAGAAGCGTGAGTCCCTTACAACATCATATGCTATTATATCCCCCTCAACTATCGACTTTGGACTTTCCTTTTAAGAGAGAATGAATCCTTGTATTAAGTCACCATAGTCAGAGTCCATTGTTATTAGCTCCTAAGTGATGATTTGTATCAATTCACTCAAAAAGGAAATCACTTTATTTTCATATTAAGAGAAACATTGATCGCATACATTTGCAATCATTTATGTCAAATGGAAGACAGAAAAGATCCATCATGCTTACAGTGAACCACTTAACTAGCAACTCACTGAGCATAGCTAAAGAGAATGGAATAATACTCCTGTTGGTCTAGTCAAGGTGTCAGAGTTACTCTGCTTGCAGGGATCAAAATTCACCCATTAGCTCAAGATGGCAGGGAGCACAGGATAGTTTAAGGATATCTGCAGAAATCTCATGAACATCCGAAAGCAGATTGGTTACCACCTCGTGACCTGACTCTCAAATGTCTCCTGCAAATGAAGAATCCGAGACTACAGTTTCTCCAGTAAGGAATATACTCAGCCCAGCTTATTTATTCTGACCAGGCCACTTATACTGGATCAGCTGCTTTGGATTAGGTGTCCATCCCTGGTCCAAATAGCCATGGCTCTGTGGGAAAGCAGTTAGAGGGAGTGGAATGGAAGTAAAGCCTGGGAGGGGGGCGATGGGTAAGGGGATGAGGGCCTTTCAAAGGCTGTGCCTAGGATATTCTAAGCCTAGAGGGGAAATTGCTAATGGCTGGGAAATTAACTGACATATCCAGGACACCATGTAGGCTTTGTTGCGGAAAGAACTAGAAAATTTCCAGGAGATCAATCCCAGGTGGGATACCACTGCCAGAGAAACTTGCAGAAAAGACCTAGATAAAGGGATAATGAAGCCTATAAAAGAAATTGCTCTACTTCCCAGCATTACCCAGGATGACTCCAGATTGAGATCAAGGAAAAGGAGAAAAATTCAGCATCTTAACACAGACGACTATTCCAACAAATCTGCAATGTGCTTTCTCCAGTGACACTTCACATGTCTCCCTACCATGTGGATAGGACATTTCTAGGCATCTCCCCACCCCCAGCTGTCACAGCATCTCTCCTTTCCTCTCTAGATCCCTAGAGAGATTCCTAAACCTTCCTCATCTCCACTCCCTCCCTCCTGCCCAGCTCCTCAGACCTGCTGGCATGGGACTTGCTTCCTATCTTTCTGCATTGCTGGTTTAACAGCACTGCTAAGGATCTTATCTGTCAGACTCAGTGAGCACCACATGACACAGTCCTTGTTTTATTTCATCGCACTACAGCATGTAATCAGTCTTGAAACTCTCTCCTCTCCTGGCTTCGATGCTCACTCTTCATTCTACCCCATCCTCTCAAAGCATACATTTTTACTGCTTTGTGGGTCTCTCTTCCTCTGTTCAGGCCTTACATTGCTCTGTCTTATGGCTTTGCTTTTGGCTTTGACAGACTCACTGACCTGGCTGAGCTTATTCAATGCCTTAGTGCTAACTTCAGACCAATTTCGTCTCCCCTGTCCCAAGATCAGCTTAGTGACCTACTAGACAGCTTCTGAGATGCCTCTTTTAGTCACTTCTCACAGCATATCCAAAACAAAACTTATCATCCATTCCCCCAGATTCTGTTCCTCCTACTAGATTCTTGGTCTCATTTAATTCAGTTGTCCAAGCCACAAACCCAAGAATGAATGTCAACTCGACTTCCAGTCACCAAACCCTGTTCTCTCCCCCACTCCTCCTCCCTGCCAACCTGCCATTGCCTTCTTCACACTTCAATTACAACCCAACCAGACCACCCCAAGCATCTGCTCCCTTGCACTGCTGTATCCTTTCAATACTTACGCTCAAGTCATCAGCCTTATTGGAATCAAGGAAATCTTTCTCAGTATTGCTCTATATGTTATGTAATTTCTCCACAAAAAATCTGCCAATGAAAATAACAGGAAGTCTGTTCTGAGAGTTAAATTCTAAACTTAGAATGGTCTTCAAGGTTCTTCAACCTCTAGTCTTGTCTACCTGTCAACCATCATCTCCTGCCATTCCCCCATGGACACTTTGGGCTCCAGCTAGCACACATTCCTTGCTTTGTCTTGGCTGCCATGTTTTCCCATATGCTGCTCCAGCTGCCCTGAGCAGCCCTTACTCCAGCATCACCTCCCGAGTAAACTGCCAAGCCATGATTCAAGCCCTAACTAGTTCATACTCATTACCAGCAGAAAGTTAAGAAAGTAAGATGTTTGAAGTAACTGCTACATGGCCAATCTGATCTCTCCCCAGTACTGACGACTGACCCAGTCACTGGCACATTCCATTCAGCCAGTGATTCGTATCTACGGGAAGTCAGCCCAAATGCCTCCATCCAGCTTGAAAGACTTGTCAGGTTTGGCCAGAGTCCACACCAGTGAAAGGTTTTAAAAGGGAAGAAGTCAAAACTACTGCCTAAGATAAAATACAGGGTTTCCTGCGGATGTCCTTCTTGCCTGTCATCTCTCTTCTCCCTCTGGTTCAGATAACTTTGTGTCAGCTGTATATAGACATGACTGAAGGAATATATCTAAAATGTTACCACTTTTTCTGGATACAAGCTCCTGCTAAAACTGCCATTTAGGCCCTCCTGATGCCCAAGAATATGGCACTTGCTGCTATAAAAGTAAGATGCAGATCATTGTTTCTGCACTCTAGTAATAAAAACAAACCCATTTTCAAAACTACTAATCAATTTTCAAATGTGGAATGGTAACAAATGGAAAGTTGAAAACATTCTCAAGTCCTTAGAGTAGAGCAGTAGATTCAGGGCAAGGTTTCAGGTCTCATACATTACTTTTGAAACAAGCAACATTTCTCAAAACACTGGGCCTATACTTAGATACAATAGCTAGAAAACTGAACTGAGCCTAAGTCTGAGAAAACTAGACTTAAATACAAAGATATGTGTAATCTCTTACTGAATTACCACACTTGCCCTCAAAAAAAGAAGAGAGAGTATGTAAGTGATATCCAGTCCTAAGATTCCAGAAGAAGATTTGTAGGCACACACAAAGTTAAAAACATACATTGGCATATGCAAATTTGCAAAATGTACACATACGTACAGTTCATACCTATGTATGGGACACACTGAAACTGAGAACCCTATAAAGGAATTGGGGCTCAGATCCTCTTATATAAAACCTTAAAATTAATTAGTCAGTGACTAGATTGGCTTTAGATAAATTCTTCCTGTTCATCTAGATGTCAAATATAAAGGATAGGTTATTTTGGATATGGGTGCTAATCCTCAAAGAGAAACAGAGACGAAGTGAAAAGACCTTACCTCGTTCCTTTTTTTTTTTTTTTTTTTTTTAGATTTTATTCATTTATTTGAGAGAGAGAGAGCACACTAGTGGAGGGAGGGGGAGAGGGAGAAGAAAAAGTAGACTTCCCACTGAGCAGGGAGCCTGACAGGGAGCTCTATTCTAGGACCCCGGAATCAAGACCTGTGTGGAAGGCAGATGCTTAGGTGACTGAGCTACCCAAGCGCCCCTCCTGGTTCTTATATTTAACCGAAGGGTTCCTGCTCTAAGTCAGGGATCTGCATATACTCTGTGGAACTCACCACCACATCCGGCCCATTGCCAGTGTGTGTAATAAATAAAGTTGTATTGGAATACAGCCATACCTGTTCCTTTACATACTGTCTATGCTGCTTTTGAAGAGTTTTGACACAGACTGTGTATTCCACAACACCAAAAATATTTATTACCTCGTTCTTTACAGAAAAAGTTTGCAGGGCCTTGCTGTACTGTCAACACATTTCTGTGGTCTTTGGATGGAATGTAGAAGAGCAAGCCACCAAAGTGTATTTATTTGTTGTATGTTTAATAACAGGGAAGACTTTTCTAGAAAAAAAAAAAATTCAACCTCCTCATTCTCAGGTTCAAGGCAGTCATTCTGGATTAATCTAACCCTTTCAGTTTCTGACCACTCAGTAGGTTTACCCCTCTCTGAACATTCTCAAAATCCTTACCAAGAAGGGAAGTCCAAGGCAAGAGGGGAGACAAGCATTTCTGAATTATCAGAAGCTTCCATGAAGGGACACCTCTTGTAAACCTCATAAGTCTGTGAGGTAGGGTCATCTTACCATTTTCCTGAGACTGTCACCTGTTTTTAAACACTTAGAGAAGCTGAGAATTGGAAAGCTTAAGAAACTCAGCCGAAGTCACACAACAGCCCTCGTCGGTTGCAGAGCTAAAAGCAGAATCCAGGTCTGTTCTGTCGGACTCTAGTGCCCATGCTTCTTCCACCATGTCTTGCTGCCTGATGAATTTATCCACTTATTCATCCAGTAAATAATAACCAGGCACTATATTCAGTCATTATGTCACTATGCTGAGTGATAAGGACACAAAGATCCTCAAAAACAATGAAGAGTGACCAATCCCACTATAAGAGACATTCCAGATAATGTTGCTGCGACTCTCCACCTCAGAATCCCCTTTAATCCACAATCTAAATTTAAAAAAAAAATTAAGAGTAAGACTATCCTTGTGATAGTTCCTTCATTTTATTTTTTTTGAAAGATGTAGTGTTGAGTAATTAGGTCGAAACCCTGAAGTCTATCCATTATGTATTGAATGTTGGTGTGATGAAGGAGCTCATGACATCTGAAACAATTTCTCAAGACGATTCAGTTTTTCTTTTATCTAGTTTGCTTTTGAATTTCTATTAGCCACAACTGCAGACACAATTCCATTATCCTATTGGCATGGAACCCACCAGACTGTGATAAGTCAGACACAATCACTGTACTGTGCTCCCTAACCTGGGTGTCATTATTCTTTCAGTATAGTCTTGGGCAATCTTTCTTGTCTAGAGCTTAAAATATTGGAAGTTTCTTCCACAATCTTTTTTTTTAAGATTCTATTTATTTATTTGACAGAGAGAAACACAGCGAGAGAAAGAACACAAGCAGGGGGAGTTGGAGAGAGAGAAGCAGGCTTTCCTGCTGAGTAGGGAGCCTGAGGTGGGGGCTCGATCCCAGGACCCTGGGATTATGACCTGAGCCGAAGGCAGACACTTAACGACTGAGCCACCCAGGTGCCCCTCTTCTTCCACAATCTTTTTTTTTTTTAAGATTTTATTTATTTATTTGACAGAGAGGAGAGAGATCACAAGTAGGCAGAGAGGAAGGCAGAGAGAGAGGGGGAAGCAGGCTCCCCACTGAGCAGAGAGCCCAATGCGGGGCTCGATCCCAGGACCCCGAGATCATGACCTGAGCCAAAGGCAGAGGCTTTAACCCACTGAGCCACCCAGGTGCCCCTTCTTCCACAATCTTGATAGAGTATCTTAAATTTCCGGTGGCAGCTCTGGGTACTTAAGATAATTATATTTATTTCTTTCCACTAACTCTTCATAGCTGTTTGAAGCATTTCATCCAAGCCTAAAAAGGATAAAGAAAATAGTATTGTAAACATCGCCACTCTAAATAGTGTTTCTTAAATTATTTAATTACTTAAATGTAAATAGCAAAGACTCCAGGAGAAGCCTCAGACTTGATGTCTGTGCTGTGACAAGTGAATAACGCTAGGGACTGGCGAGTGGTTTCACACACACAGGTGGGTGTTTTTTTTGCTATTTAGTTTAAAAGGAAGTAGGAGGTTCAACAGTGAAGATGTAAAATCTGACCATCACTGGATCAGCAATCCACTGAATTCTAATGCTGGAAAACAATCTATCTTGAACCCCTGTTGAAAAAAAAAGGCAGGAAGTCATCTCCACTTTTCATCATTTTCAAACGAAACAGAATGACAGAGCCACAGTTAGAGGTTAGCCAGTTTCTCCCCACTCTCTCCAGAACATTCCATGCCCCCAATGTGACGCTGACAAATTATTCACTCGTGGCTGAAAAAAAGAGCAAGGCTGCAGGTGTAGGACTCCATGCTGTACTGTTCATGGTGAAAACAGGAGTCAATATCTTGTAAAATCAGCCGCAACAATCAAGACAGAATTATGCCTGGAGAGAAAGCAGAGAGGGATATTGGCAAACGTCCCTTATCAAATGACAATATGGGGAGTTGCATAAAATCAGTGGGATACAAGAGGAAGGGGCAGTCTGCACCGTGTGTGTGTGTGATAGAAGTCACTTCAGGCTGATTTGGACAAAGCACTGCAAAATGTAGTCCAGCTCTTGACCCAAACATGAGGGGAAAGTCCTCAATGACTCTCACGCTCCGGGAGAAGAGATTGTTTTGGCAGCTGTGCTCTAAACTGGAAAACAAGGGTTGGGGTCAGGACTGATGGAGACTCAGCCACATGGGAACCAAAACGGGAGATTCAAGGCCCTTCCACACACAGCCTCGTCAACAGAGGATATTCAGAGGTCAACAGCATGCCTGCTGGTCCTGGTATCACGTCGAAGGAGCCAGTGAAAATCATGAACGTGATCAAAGTACAGCAATTCAGTCAGTGTTGGCTTTCCCAGCATGCTGTGAGAAGGAACGAGCACAAAGAACAATTCTGCTTTTCCCACCTTCAAGGATGATTGCTCAGGAAGTGTTATAGGGAATTATAGAGATGGAGATGAGATTGTAAAAGTGGCTTTTTCATGTCACCAATAACATGAATAAAAGACCTCTTCTATGATTCCAAATGGCAAGTGTCAGTGACATATGCAGGATCTTAGAGAAGCTGAACTTACAACCTCAAAGCTAATAACTATATCACAGTTGGAAATATCAAAGATGAGATAGCAGAATTCCAGAGGGGGGTTGAGCTGTGGCACAGATGAGTGCATCACTGAGTAGGACTTTTACTCTACATTTTCTTTTCTTTATTCATCAGAGAAAAGTCATTATCGTATTATTGAGTATGGTTAAAGGCTACATTCAAACACTGCACCAGACCATGAAGAAAAATCTTTCCTGGGCCAAGTCAAGCAATAGCAGAACTGGAATGCAGGGAGAAATCTCTTCCAAGTTCAAACAAACATTTACCCTCCCGGGCTCAGAGGGCAATGTCACTGTCAACTTAACAGACTCTGAGTGTTGTCTTCAGCATGCGATTTCTGAGCAATAGACCAATTCCAATATCCAAACAAACTAATAGAGCCATCAAACACCTGCTGGTTTCCTGAGTGTCTGCTATTGTGATTTATGAGAAATAAGGAGTTAGGAAAGAAAACAGCTAGAGAGTGAGCCTGATCTACTGTTCAAGCTGATGTAGATACCCTTATGAGAAAAAAATACTCTTCTCCTAGGTGATCTGAAACTATTGCTGTTTTTTTTTTTTTTAAAGATTTTTTTTATTTATTTGACAGAGAGAAACGCAGTGAGAGAGGGAACACAAGCAGAGGGAATGGTAGCGGGAGAAGCAGGCCTCCTGCAGAGCAGAGAGCCCGATGCGGGGCTCGATCCCAGGCCCCTGGGATCTGACCTGGGCCGAAGGCAGCTGCTTAACGACTGAGCCACCCAGGTGCCCCAGAAACTATTGCTGTTTATCTTGACTTTTTAATGTCATGCTTTGTCATATTTGAAAATTGTGATGATTTTTGGAACCTGAAGTTGGTAAGTTGCCTGATCCAAATCCCCATGAGTGGCCTAAAGTAAAAAACAGAATAAGTTCCCAAATAAGCATGTTAAAAATACAACTGTAGAACAGTTACACTTGCAATATGAAATCTGGGCAGTCACAGCTGGGCCTGGATATCCATTGTCTTTTGTATGTAGTCCTTGAATTTGTCTTTACAGTTGCACAGAACCTTCCTGGTTTGAAATTTCAAGAATGCTGCAAGTATTCCATGAATCTTTAGACCATCCCACTTACAGTGAGAGTGGGTGGAGAACATGAGACCCAGGGAAATGAAACAGCCTTTTCTGTGTCACTGAAAAGACTAAGGATGGAAAAAAATGTCCTAACTTTGTTTTGGTTCACCTTCAATAATATCGTTTCTTGTAGCACTTAACACCAAGAAAATTGGACAAAACCTCCTCACATTATCTCTAAGTTTCAAAGAAGGTAGAATAATGTAGATTTTTTTAAAGCTATTTTCAGGAAAGCATTTTAAAAAGCACAATTATCTAACAAAGCAAAACTGATAATTATATAATTCCACAGCACTTGGCAGCATGATAACTTTCGTTTAAAGGAATGGGTGGGATTCGTTTTATTCCTTCATGTCTACAGAACTTTGTGCATCTGATCTCCAGAGTTCTCTGGTGCAGAACAAGGTTATCACCAAGGAAATGTTTTGCAGGAACAGCCACTGTATTTCAGTCTTTAGGAAAACAGAAGTTGAAAAGTGCAAATGGAAATTAATGGTAATGAAAACAGTCAAGATGTGGTTTAAAGAATGTTTTCTCTAAAAAACAAAAGTAAATGACACACTATTAGTGACAGAAGACTTGGTTCCCAGAAAGATGGCACCTCCTACACCTTGAACTTTAAGAAGGTATCACCTTGGTTCTTAGATAGAACCTCAGTTATAGCACATCTATGATGTACTAAGTTCTGTGTTGCTAGCTTTATACAAATTGTCCTATTTATTCCTCACAACAACCTATTTGTGGAAATTGTTATTTCCACCGCAAAAATGAATCAGATGAAGTGACTCTCCTGGACCAAACAGCTAATAAGCAACAAAAACAGGACTTGAACCCAGTTCTGTATGACACCAAAGTCTATGTTTGCTTACTATATCACAGTTGCAGTCTGGGAAATGAGTGTATTGGTTCGTTTTGCTGTGTAACAAATAATCCCAAAACTTAGTGACTTAAAATCACAATTGCTTATTCAGCTCATGATTTGCAAGTTAATGGTTTAGGCTGAGTTCAGATGGGCAGTTCTTATCTTGGCTGAGCTCACTCGTGCACCTATAGCCAGCTGATGAGTTGGCTGAAGGCTATCTAGTGGTCCAGGGTGGCCTTGGCTGACTGCTTATCTCTGCTCCTATGGTCTCTAGTCATACAACAGGTTAGCTCAGGCCTGTACACATAGGAGCTTCTCAGTGTCCCAAGAAACAAGTGAAAGTGTGTGAGACCTTTTGAGACCTAAACACATCACCTCATTTCCATCACATTCTATTTTCCAGAGCAAGTCATAATGCCAGCTCAGATTCAAGATAGGAAACAGAGACTTCGCTTCTTGAAGACAGGAGCTGCAAAGCCACAATGCATACCAACCTCTGTGATTTTGTTCCCAGAAATCCACAGCATTTCTCTAACCATGAGAAAGCATCAGAGGAACCCAAATGGAAGAACAGTCTTCAAAATACCTTACTGGTGCTTTTTAGAAGTGTCCAGGTCGTGAAAGATAAGGAAAGACTGAGGAACCGTAACAGATTGATAGAGCAAATCAAGGAAACAAAACTAACAGTGACATGGGTTTGTGAATTGAATCCTGAAACAGATAAAGGATTTTGGTGGAAAACTGGTGAGATCCAAATAAACTTAGGGTTTTATTAAAAAGTAAAGTGTATTGTTTGGATTACTCTACTCATTCCTGACCTTGAAGGGAATGCTTTCCCTATTATATCATTATGATACTTGCTGTAGTCTTAATGGATAGCATTTATTAAGTTAAAGAAATTCCTGTCTTTTCTTAGTTTACTAAGAGCTTTTCATAATAAAAGCATGTTGAATTTTAGTAAATTTTTTCTGTGTCTACTAGAACAATCACATAGTTTTTATTATTTCATAGGCTAATTTACATAATTTCCTAGAATTAAGATAATCTTTTTTTAAGACTATTTTGTATTCTTAGAGTAACCCAACCAAATAATTGCAGAATTTGGTTTAATAATATTTTCTTTAGGATGTTTGCATTGGTATTTATGAATATGATTGATCTATAATTTATCTTACCTCATTCTTTCCATATAAGAGTTTGTTAGCAAGGTTGTGCTAGACTGCCTCTTAAAATGAACAGAAATATTCCATTTTCTTAGATTGTCTATAGCAGTAAATATAAAATCAGAGTTAGCTGTTATTTCTATGTTTCATAAAATTTGCCTGCAGATCAGACAGGTCTAGTATTTTCTTTGTAGAAAGATTTTGAATGCTTTATTCAAGTTACCATATGGCTATAGGACTATGTATATTCTCTGCTGCTTCAAGACTTGGTTTTCATAAGTTATGTTTATCTAAACATTCATCCATTAATCTAATTTTTAAAATATATTGGTACAAATTACTTCATAACATGCTATTTCTTCTTTTTAAAGATTTATTTATTTTAGAGAGATAGAGAGCATGAGTGGGGGGAGGGGCAGCAGGAAAGGGAGAGAGAATCTTAAGCAGATTCTACACTTATCATGGAGCCCAACACGGAGCTGGATCCCATGACCCTGGGCCAAAACCAAGAGTCAAGCGCTCAACTGACTGTGCCACCCAGATATCCCACACTCTCAATCTCTGCAGCCCTGTCATCATGTTATTCTTTTGAATATTATTTCTTTGAGCCATCCCTCTTTTTGCATATTTTATTCATTAAAAAGATATTTTGAAAAAAATAAAATAAAATAAATTTAAATAAATAAATAAATAAAAAGATATTTTGAGCTTGATCAATATTATACACTTGTTTCATATTTCACTAATTTTTACACTTACCGTTTTCTCTACTGCCTTCTACTTTTGGGGGTCTATCCTGTCTTTCTTTTCCTATTTTTTATTTTTTTAATTTTTTTAAAATTTTATTTATTTATTTAAGAGAGAGAGAGAACAAGCACAGGGGCAGGGAGGTGCAAAGGAAAACATGCTCCCCACTGAGCCGGGAGCCTAACACATGGCTCAATCCCAGGATCCAGGATCATGCCTGAGCTGAAGGCAGACGCTTAACCACTGAGCCACCCAGGCCTCCATCTTTCTCTGTCTTTTAGAGTTAAATGCTTAATTCATTAATTTGGAGGCTTTCTTCTTCTCTAAGGTAAGCATTTGAAGGCTCTACATTTTCTTCTAAGTATTACTCACAAGTTTTGTTCCATTCTAAGTATTTTCTGATTTCCATTATGATTTCTTTTTGACCCAGGAGTTGTTTTAAAAATGGGAGTGTTTAGGGATGCCTGGCTGGCTCAGTCGGTAGGGCATGCAACTCTCTATCTCAGGGTTATGAGTTTGAGCCCACGTTGAGCATAAAGCCTACTTAAAATTAAAAAAAAAAAATAAATAAATCTTTATTTTTAATTTCCAAACATAATTTTTCTAGCTATATTTTTTATTATCATTTTCTAACTTAATTGTTTATGGACATAATCCCAATCTTTTAAAAATTGCTGAGGATAGCTTCATGGATTTACACGTGGTCAACTTTTTACATATTCAACATGTCCTTAAAAAGAATGGGCATTCATCCACTCCTGAATACAATGCTCTATGCATATCTTCTAGATTATTCTTACTAACTGTATTTCCAATTTTATATTATCTTTAGAGATTTTTTACTGGTTAATCTATTATTTATAGAGAGTTATATTTTTAATGTTATGCCATAATAATAGGACAGTAATTTTCAATCATTCTTTTTTTTAAAACAGAAGATTTTTTTCAACTGAACTCTTACATGAAATCTTAATATGTAAGACACACAACAGCTGAATTGTCTTGTTAAAGAGTCATTTTATATAGTCAAATTTGTGACACTCATGGTAAAGTTAAATGATGAGTATGTTAATGACGTAAAGCTAAATGATGAGACTGTTTTGAGAACACAAAATTTTGAAATGAGAGCTTGTGGAAGGTAAGGTATTATGTAACCCAGAACGCAGACGCCAAGGTGCCCTAATATACAGAAGGAAAGGTAACCCAAAACTCTGTGGCACGTTAAAAATTTGTGAGAAAATGTTCAATTGCTGTTGCTCTTAAAGCAACATAATGCAGTGAGGGGAAAAAACGGTATAACAACACACAGAACTTATTTTTGTCCATAGTATTCAATGCTGACAAATGTGGAGAGATGAATGCTCACAACCACTGCTTTGATAGTGCTACAGCCTTCGAAATATAATTAGCTTTGGGACTATAAAAAAAAACTTGCATTCTTTTCCTCAGAAGTTTCCTTTCTAAGACTGTGCTGGAGAAATAATCTTAGATACAGAAAGATGACAGAAACTAATATTTGCCTCATGTCTAAGTAACTTATCTAACATCACAGACATTCTTGTCCAGCTTGATCTAACTCTGAAGACTATAATTCTGTGTCTTTGAAATTTCTTGATTATCAAGCACTGGTACTCAGAAGAACCATCATTACTCACACTTCTTGGTTTTCCACCTCATCTTTCTTCCCTCTTATCTAGAGTCACAATGGCTATGACAAGCTGAGTGGGAATTTGAGGTTTCAAGAGACACAACTGAAGCCCTCAGCTGGAGGATACTGATTAGATTCCAAATAAATGTCATCAGATGAAATTTTGCTCTTTTCACATTTGGGAAATTGCTGGAGGAAAACATCTGCATTGAAAGGAAGTTCTGAGAAAAACCTAAGCATGCAAGTGTGGGAGCTCATCATGAAATTCTCAATTCTCAATGAAAAGTCCATCTTCAAGAGCATAGAGACAGATGTCGGTGTGTCGTGGGAATTGCACAAGAAATCCACTTAATGGAAAAAATGTGTTTTGGAGACACAAAAATAATGCTGCTCTTAATAGTCTTCAATAACTCCCTTGAGACCTAAATCATGGAACATCCAACATGACTCAGGGACATTCTAGGGAATAGCTAATAAAACTCCCAAAGCCCCTTCTTTCTGCTCAGCCTTATGTAGGCCCATTAGGCTGGAATGCTCTGAATAGTCAGGTCAGGGGAAGAAGACACTCCCCAAAAGAAAGGCACTCTTTCTAGGTCTAGGTAGCATTTCCCTCAATAGGAGATTGAGGAAAGAATTCACAGATGGGGTTGACATGCCACATCCTCAGTTCCAATGCAGACTTTGTGGACAAGAGCATCATGAGCAATTGTTGATGTCTGTCATGCTGATCTTGGGATGGAGCCTAAAGATCACTTAAGTGTGCACTTGCCTTGTTGAAAGTCAGGGATAAGGTTTGTTCTGGTTAAGATCAGGCTTTATACTTTGGAAGGAAACAGTAATTTTTGGCTTTTCTAAAAGGGTAAAAAATATAAAAGAAAGTGATGGCCACTTGTGACCATAGCTTATCTGAGCTTTTGCCAGAAAAGAAGCTGCCCTCCCCTCCCTACTTTGCCAACTTCTCTTACTGCTTCTCAGGCCTCTCAGCCCTGCCAGCTTTGGAGGAGGGTTTTCTCAGCTTGGGTGAACTTAAGATCCCAGGTGATCCTTTGGATTTCCACAGGATTTGCATTCTTCCCGAAATCTGCATGAAGACAAGCCACAGAAAGAACAGGTTATACAAAAAATATCTCCTAAAGCTCTTCACCCACCAGCCAGACCCACAGTCTCTAAAGGTCCCTGTGCTTCTAAGAATTCTCTCACAACCAACATAATATTTATTCAGATCCCTGCATTGTTTCATTTCTGAGTCATCTGAAACTTTAAAATTTAGATACCCTGGAAAATAATAAAGAAACATCACATACAAAATGAATAATAAAAAGGTCATATTCAATTGCTGTATTGCTTCTTTTTTTCTAATTAAAATTTTCTTCTTCAGTCTTTGGAAAGTAACCAAAAAAAAAAAAATCTTAAAGAAAATACGCATAATGAAAGCAACCTAAATATAGAGTAAGGGCTGGTGGGTTCATCAGAAATTTTCTAGCCCCAATTTTTATACACCCCTCCCTCGGCCCCAGCATCTAGTACATCACAAGTCCTGTCAACTTACCTCCAAAGTAGCCCTCAAATGACCCTTCTCCATCTCAACTACCACCACCCTTGTCCAAGCTGTCATCACAATGGCCTCAACCATTGTCACAATCTCCTAATTCCTATCTCTGCTTAGATTCTTGTTCTTCACCCACCTAGTCCATACCAGAAGCTGGAGAAGATTTCTTAGAATGCAAATATGACTGGGTCATGCTCTTGCATGAAAGTCTCCAATGGCCAATAAACATTTGAAAAGTTGCTTCCCTGTTTACTCATTAGGAAAATGCAAATTAAAAACATGGTGATATACCACTACAAAACAATCAGAAGAGCTAAAATGAAAAAGGGGGCAAAATACCAAGTATACAGAATATATAGAGAGACAAGAACTGTCATACTTGCTGATAAGAACATAAAATGATGCCACCACTTTGGAAAACAATTTTATAGTAGCTACTAAAACTGAACATATATCCATACCATAACCCTTCAATTATATCATTAAGTATATATATCCACACAAATGTGTATTTATTCATTATATTCATACAAGTTCTGCACAGCACAATTTGTAGCAGCCAAAAAACTAGAAACTTCTCAAAAGCGCATTCACATTAAGAATAGATTAATCAAGTATAGCACATTCATGCAATAACAATGACCAATCTACAACTATGAAAGTAACAGATGAATCTCATTATTTTGAGTGAAAGAAGCCAGAAACCAGAGAACATATTATGTAATTCCATTTATATAAAGTACAAAAACAGGCAAACAAATACAGTATATGTTGTTAAAAGTCCAGATAGTGCTTACTCTTGGAAGGAAGAGTGAGGACTGGAGGCAGGTGCAAGGGAAGTCCTTCTTGGTTTCTGTTAATGTTCTATTTTCTGATCCGGATGCTGATTATATGGATATTCTATTTGTGAAAAATCCAGCAAGCTGTGTGCTTATGTGCAATTTTCCATATGTGTTTATGGTTAAATAAAAATTATGTAGATTACTCAATCACTTCCCATTAAGAAAATTGGAAATGCTTAGCATGGCCTACAAGACCACCAATTATCTAGTACCTGCCCCACACCTCGACCCTTCTTGTGAACCACTCACCCCTGGCTTACTAACTCCAGTCACACTGACCTGGAATCAGTTCCTTGATTGTACCTCATTTCTTCCAACCTCAGTGGCTTTGCACCAGCTGTTCTCTTGGCCTAGAATAGTGGTTGGCAAACTGGCAGGCCCACAGGCTAATCCTGCCTGCTACTTGTTTTTATAAATAAATTTTTATTGGAAGGCAGCTAACCATGCTCATTTGTTTACATATTGTCTGTTAGCCATTTGTATGTCTTCTTTGGAGAGGTGTCTGTTCATGTCTTCTGCCCATTTTTTGATGTGATTTTCTGTTTTGTGAGTGTTGAGTTTGAGGAGTCCTTTATAGATCTTAGATATCAGACCTTTGTCTGTAGTGTCATTTGAGAATATCTTCTCCCATTCTGTGGGTTGCCTGTTTGTTTTGTTGGCTGTTTCCTTCGCTGCTTACATATTGTCTATAGTTGCTTGGTAGTGCAACAGCAATAGAGATGGTATGACCCACAAAATGAAAATATTTACTACCTGGTCTTTTATAGAAAAATTTGGTGATCCCTGGCCCCAAACATTCTCACATGCCTGCTCTACCTTCAACTCCTGACCACCTTTCAGAATTCAACATTCTTTGTTCAAGGGAGCCTAAGTCCATATTTTACATATTCCTGAACCTTTTTTCTATGGCTCTCTCCTGTTTCAGGTCCTCAAATGGCTTCTCTTGCTCTCAGAGTAAAATGTGAAGCTCCTTACAACTTATAACCCCACACGATTTGGCCCACATGTATCTCTCTGGCCTTTTTCCCTAAGCTCACTCTTTTTGACTTGATCTGAAATTTGGCCTCATTCACAATCTCAGTCAAGTTCTTCCATACCTCAGGGTCTTTGCCCATCCTATACCCTCTGCCTCAAATGCAACTTCTCATCTAGGCAACATTTGCTCCTTCCTCACATGTCAGCTTAAATAGCAGCCATAAGAGAAGCCACCCCCTTGCTGGGTTTAGCACAGCCCAATGCTGGCAGCTCCTCATCCAGTTTGGGGCCCTGAGGTCCCACCGTCTTCCAACTTTGAGCCTCTTCTTGACCTTGCCCATACTCACCCTTGAGTGACTTTCACTTTCACTTTCCCCTCAGCAAAGGCTGCCCATTCCTCAGACACCATAGTTCCTCACACAGATCCCACCTCTTGGCTCCTCAGAATGGGCCTTTCCTAGACACCTCTCCCAGCAAATGATCTTCACAGAAGTAGCTCCCACAATATCTTGCCCTCTGTCCTAACCCAGAACAAGTTATGCCTCTCACTAGGAAGGGGACCAAGTTCCCTCAAGGAGGCGCTCTGGGTCTTCTTTGTGGTTCAGATGTAGCCATGAGCCACCCAGGGTACACACCAACGGAGGACATGTTGCCTACATCATCATTTCATTCAAGATCAGCTGCAGAAAGCTGTCTCAGCTGAGGTCAGGCCCTTTCTGGGCCTGAATGAGGTAGGGACTTTAGGGTCCAGGCATTTCAGGCCACCTCAGGATACTCACTCCAGGATACCCTGCCAAGATGGCCAAGACCTTGTTGGGCCAGCATTCTCTCTTTCTCCCCAATCTTGTTTGACCCCCTTCCCCTTCCAGATTTTGATTCCTATAAACATCTTGAACCCCACACTCTGTCTCAGCATCTCCTTCCAGAGAACCCAACATGCAACATTTATTTATGTGGCATTATGGAGTGAACACAGAATTTGGAGTCAGACAAACCTAGGTCTGAATCCTACCACTGGTATGCACTGACTAGTTAGCCTTGGGAGAGTAATTTAAACTTCTACCCTCCTCATCAATTGGAGCTAATAATACCTTCATTGCAAGTTTGCTTTTAGGATTAATGGAAATTATATTACATGACAGAATGTTAACATGGTAAGATATTGTGGGAGCTACTTCTGTGAAAATCATCTGCTGGGAGGTTGGGAATGAGATTCCAGGGTTATAAATACCAGATACCAAATTGAATTGAAAGACAGAGCCCCCTGCTTTCAAAGGACTTTCAAAGTAGCTATCCCAAAATGGACTACAGGATGCTTAGAATTCCTAACATGCCAGTTTATAAACAATATGATTGCAGAATACATCTTAAAAGAGAGTAGTTTTGAGACTCATGCTTCATTTCTGGAAGTAAAGGTGAATGGTACTTTTCACTTTGCTTTGAGACGGGAATGAGGGGTTCAGAAAGCTGACTGCCCTAAAGTTATGGAGCTACCCTTACCTGATTCTCATGAGGGAATCAAGAGGGCAAGAAATAGGCTGGATGAAGGGGATGGAGGAGGGATTATACTGCAGTGAAATTATCCTGTACTCCTTAAGTGTGTCTAGGTACAGAACATGAGAATATTTCCCACAGTCTGGATTTGGGGAATGCACAAAAAAAGTCAGCCTGTGAGTTGCCTTAGGAATTGTCTAGGAGGACAACCTTCAAAGAAAAATAGAATTTAGCTCTGGAGAGGCTGAGGGTCTAACCATGTCACCTGCATTATCTTAGCTGACCTTGAGAAACCAAAAGTTAACAATAAAGAATTGGCCTGGGGGCTTCTGGATGGCTCAGTCAATTGGGCGTCCTACTCTTGATTTCTGTTCAGGTCATGATCTCAGGATCATGGAATTAAGCCCTGCATCTTGTTCCATGCTCAGCGTGGAGTCTGCTTGTCCTTCTCCCTCTGCTCCTACCCACATCCCCGCCCCCGCCACTGCTCACACTCTCTCAATCTCTCTTTCTCAAATAAATAAATAAAATCTTAAAAAAAAAAAAAAAGATGATGATGATGACTTGACCTTATTAGAGAGAATTGTGGGTTTGTCCAAGAATGAGGCTTTATCCAGAAAGCACTCTACAAGAAAAGGAGTCGGCGTCTTATGCCTGCCATATCCAGAGCTGTAGAGATATCTTATGATAGCCCTAGATCCTCTCTGTCCTTTCTTCCCCTATTCTACCCTGGAAGGACCAGAAACCAGTATTACCAAGCAGGGGAGCAGTAGAAATATGAGCAGAAATGCTCATGTACCTACAAGCATAAATGTAAAAAACAAAACAAAAAGCAAAAACAATCCTGATAATATCAGATGCTGGTAAGGATGGGGACCAGCTAGAACTTTCATACTGTGCTAGTGAGTGCAAAATGATTTGGAAAAGAGTTTGACAATTTCTTATGAAGTTAAACATATACATTTTCTATGAGCTAGCCTCCCACTCTTAGGTATTTACCCAAGAGAAATGAAAACTACAAAGACCTGTACTTGAATGTTTACTACACATCTACTTATCATCACCCCAACCTGGAAACACGCCACATAACCCATCAACTGGTAGATGGAGAAATTAACTATGGTCCATCCATCTAATGGATTGCTACTACAATGGAATGGTGCCACATGGATGATTCTTAAACACATTTGCTAAATGAAAGAAGTCAGACAACAGGAACTTCAAGTGTATGATTTCATTTTCATGACATTCTAGAAAAAGCAAAACTGTAGTAACAGAAATCACATAAAGGATGGAAATGGAGGACAGAATTGGCTCCAAAGGGGTATGCAAGGACTTTTCAGGATGGTGGAAACATTCTGTATCTTGACATGGGTGATGGTGGTGGTTATACAATTGAAGACATTTGTCAAAACGTGTAGAACTGTATATCTAGAAGGGAGAATTTTTTTTTAATTAATTTTTATTAACATATAATGTATTATTTGCCCCAGGGTACATGTCTGTGAATCTTCAGGCTTACACATTTCACAGCACTTAACAGCACATACCCTCCCCACAACCCAGTTGTCCACAACCCAGCCACCCTATCCCTACCCCCTCCCCACCCCACCCCCCCCCAGCCACCCTTAGTTCATTTCTTGAGTCTAGGAGTCTCTTATGGTTTGTCTCCCTCCCCATCCCTTCCTGTTTCATTTTTCTCCCCCAACCCCCCAAACTCCTGCCTTGCCTCTCAAGTTTAGAAGGGAGAATTTTAATGTATCTAATGGTATTTCAATAAGCCTATTTTTAAAAGGACTGAATAGCAGTTTTCTTGCCAAGAGGATTTTGTCTATTATTATGTAACTGGTGACACCAGACTTCAGACTTTCCTTGACCTGAAGGGACCAGTATAGGGAAGAACAAGCCCTGCTGCCTAACTTTACATAACAGTGAAAAATGTGAGCTATGCTGGTTTGGTATACCAGATACGCTGGTAATGTGCCTCAAATAGTGACTCATATTTAGTTGGCATTTAATAAATGCCAGTGGTCCCCCCATGAACTTCTTTTATCAACTACCTAGTAAATAGCAGCACTTATGGAAATCAGAAAACAAAACAAAAAATTGGAAAATGGTAGAGAACTTGAAGGAAATACAACATTTAAGACTGATAAGGAAAGATATCCCTAGTGTGGTTTGTTTTCTCACACAAATCTAAAGTCTGACTCGTTTAGAGATAATTAAAAAACTGGTGGGCAACTCTAAAAAGTAAGGTAATTCTCATCCAAATCACATAACAGACACACCAAATAGTATAGGAAAGCAAAAATGTTCTCTGATCTAAAAGTTTTTCAATGAAGGAAAAGATTCTATGCATAAAAATAAAATAGAATCAACTATTCAAATAAATAACAGAGTTCATCATGGTTTTCAGTAATGGCTAATACATAAAAATCATTTATAAGGGAGACAGAATAGGGAGATATTATTTAATGGGTGTAGAGTTTCAGTTTTATAAGATGAAAAGTTCTGGAGATGGAGGGTAGTGATAGTTATGAATATATTTAGTACCACTGGGCTGTACACTTAAAAAGGTTAAGGTGGTCGATTTTATGATATGTGTAATTTTACCACAATTTTTAAAGTTAAAAAAAATCAATAGCAATTCAATCATTTTGGTTGAGTATCTACTAAACACAAACATTTGCAAACCCAATGATGGAGAACCTCAGCTCCTAGGTGTATACTTTACGGAAATACGTAAGTATGTTTACCAAAAGATATGTACAAACTGTAAGCAGTGTTATTCACGATAGTTCACAAACTACAAACTATTCAGATGACTATTAATAACAGAATAGACTAAATAGATGGTGATATATTCATATCCTGCAGTACCCTGTAATCAATGAAAATGAATGATTTATAGCCACAAGCAACAATATGTATGAATCTCACAAACAGAACTGAACAAAAGAAGCCAGATATGCATTGTCTCATTCCATTTATATGAGGTATAAAACCAGGGAAAATTAATATGGAAGTTAAAAGTCAAGGCAATAGTGGTTATCACAGAGGGAATTATGACTCTAAGGAGGCACAGATGGGGTTGCTGGTCATGTTCAGATTCTTGATCTGGGTGCTGGTTACACGGCCATGCTCAGTCAGTGGAAGTCCATGATATATCCATTTCTCTGTATGATATATTTACTATAGATAATCCTATTTCTTTATGCAAGTAAAACCAATTAGATAATTTTGTAGGAAATGAAATAATATCAAAGGGGATCCGAATGTGCCATCCTAAAATATGTCACTTTGGCATAAGGATGATTTTGAGTTGAAAGCATTTGGGAAGGAACAGACACAAAGGAAGCTCCCTACCTTCCTCCTATCTGCCTAAAGGCAGGGTATCAATTTTCCTTTGTCAAAGCAACATAAATCTCTGTCTGTGCAGGTGTCTCCTCCTGTGCCAAGAAGAAGAGGATAGCCTTAGATTCTTAATCACCAACTCTTACCAAAAGAAAAATTGAGGACTTGAATCTGCAAACACATCTTACTAAATAATCCTTATCTTCCATTAGTTTCCCCCATATTTTTACCTTTCCACATTTACCACTCCTAAAAGAGCAGAGTTAAAGAAAAAAAAGTAAGAGCAAATGCCACCAAGTCACCCTTCCCCAGGGACAGAGATGGCTCCCACACAGACCCACACAATAGTTTCCAAATGAATGCCTGGAAAGTTTACAGAAAAGTATCCCTACAGACTCAGTTCTTGCATTGTTTTATCACCTGGATCACAAGAGGATTCTGCTTCTCTCTTGGAAAGAACTCAATACCATGCTGTCCAAGAGTCATTCCCTTATGCTGTGGACACCTTTGGTGAGCTCACCAGTAGGGGAGTAACAGGCAGAATCAGCCTGAGTAGCCAAGGGGCATAGCAGGCCTATGAAACAGGTGTCAAGGGATTAATGCAGGGCCTGAGAAATGAGGATACACTTATATTATTAAATGACGGATAATGGCAGTGGGTCAGGAGACTTCAGTCTGAAAAGATGGCTCCTGGAAAGGGTAGAAGCTGAGGCTGAGAAAACTGCAAGATCCTTTCTAGGTATCTCTTCCTGACCTGGTTTAATGATTTTATTTCACTGTTTAGGCCTACATATCATATTCCCTGACCATATTAACTGTCCTCAGCCGTGACATTCCATAGCATGGGGACCACCTCTCCCTCACTGCCTGGGCTTTGCCCAGCACCTCTTGCTCACATGATGAGTAGGGAGGCATGGGAGAGAGCCCCAACTCAGCTGGGCCAGGTTCTGCCAATGGCTTGGTCTCAGGATCTTTGTCTCTAATTTATCATCATCATCATCATTATCATCAACATCATCAACATCATTATCATCATCAACATCATCAACATCATTATCATCATCATCATCACCATCATCATCATCATCACCATCATCACCACCATCACTATCACCATCATCACATTACCTAACCCTTACTCTGTACCAGGCATTATTCTAAGAACTTTATCTATATTGTAGGGGCCAAGGACAGGCTGTTTCAAGATGATCCACTTTGGCATAAAGATTATTTTGAGTTAAAAGCAATCAAGACCCAGCAGATCTGGGGAAAATTCTTTACCCCCAGAACTGCCTAAAAGATTTTAGATAGAGAGTTTGCTCTAGGAAGAGAGCTATTGCCTAAATAACCACATTATAGAAAAATCTTAAGATGGCGGAGGTGTAGGAAGCACAGAGAGCGCTGGGAATCAGAAGTCCAGCTAAAGAGGAGGAAATCACTCTAAAAGCCGGCAAACGCAACAGCAGAGAGAAGAGAATAAGAACAGCAATTCTAGGAGCAGAAAATCGACCCCTTTCAGGAGGTAGGAC
>CM053603.1:53566809-53673777 GCA_028646535.1 Procyon lotor
ATAGGGTGGCTGGGTTGTGGACAATGGGGAGGGTATGTGCTATTAAGTGCTGTGAAATGTGTAAGCCCGAAGATTCACAGACATGTACCCTGGGGCAAATAATACATTATATGTTAATAAAAATTAAAAATAAATAAATAAATAAATAACCACATTATGATATGAACTAGATTTGGTAGACAGAGAGGAACCTAGCAAGGCCTGTTTGATCAAAACCTCTCTTTGCCCCACTGTTTCTGAATGGCCCAGTAAACATTTGTTTACCAAATGCGTACTCTTTTTCATTCTTCCTGAGGACTGCATTCCTTCCCTTTAAAGATCTAGACCCACATCCCTTTCTCCTTAGTTCAAAATGATATAGATACTTTATTTTGCCTGACTTTCTTTGGAATCTCCATATCTGTGTGGATTCTCTGTACATACACTATTACATTTGATTTTCCCTTGTTAATCTATCTAATGGCAATTTGATTCTTAATCTAGCCCGAAGGACCTTGAAGGGGACAGAAATCCTTGCACTCTGACAATATTAACTCACTTAATTCTCACAACAACACAAGGAAGTAGGTACTAGTACTATCCTCATGTTATAAATGTGAAACCAGAAACACAGAGAAGCTAAGTAACTTGCCTAAACTCACACAGCTAATTAGTGATAAAGTCTGAATGGGAACTCACGCAGTCTGACTTCAGAGTTCATGCCTTTAACAAATAGTTTCAATCATATTTGAAATACTGATTTATATGTAATTCACTAAGAAGGGTTCTGAAATCATGTCCGGATTCAAGAGGAAAAGTGCCACAATTGATTAGCAATGTCTGCAATGATAGTGTCTATACTGTCCTTTTTTTACTATTATGTTAGAGAATGATGAAGACTTTGCCCTTAACCAAAATTTAGTCAGGCTCCTCTGAGCCCTCTTTTCAACTAGGCCTCAACATTGACCTCGATCCTGTCTTTGGCCTGCCTATCCTGGTCTTAACAAGAATCCTTTCAAGGTCAATTTAGCAAGTTAGGGTAATATTTCAACCAGGGCAAGTGATGAAAGCCTCATGCCCATGTGGCATACTTTAGGGTGGCACATTCTGCTACCCTCAATGGACACAGCATGATGAGGGATTCAAAGTGTCTTGATAAGTAAACAGTAGCTTCTTAAGTGAGTGTTTGTCCTGGTGAACAAGATATGGTCCTGAGAAGGGAGCTCTTTGCAAACTGAACAAATCGAGTTATAGGAATTCCCTGAAGCAAATGAAGAAGCTATTTACTGGTTCAAAGCCTTAATTCCCAGACAAGAATTTTCTGGACTGGAGAGGTGATCTAGTTCTCTGTCCTGATTGTTAAGCTGTATGGATGAAAGTGGTCTCAGTTCTCATAAGAAAAAGCACAGTAGGAGCTGAACTTTCAGCCTGGGTATATGGTGATCCCAGCAACCAAATCTGGGTCTAGAGGACGAGGGAAGACCAAATGGGGCCAGGAATTACACTTGAATCTGGAAATGTTAAGTCTGAAGTGGCTAGAAGTCACCAAGATAGGAAGTCCAGTGGGCAGCAGGTGTTTATTGCTGACAGCTGAGCTGTTGTTTAGGAGAAGGGGGTGTTGTGAGGTGTTGGTAGTTGTAGACAAGCCACAGGAGCATTTCAGTGAAAAATTGGCAAAGACAGTGCTTTATCCACAGTCCTCGACAGCTCTTTCAGCTGTGGGTCTGCTGGATCCCAGATGGAGCCAGCTTTCAGCCTGTTCCATGTAAAGTTCTTTAGAAGGGGAACTCTAAAAATTTAATTTAGCCAGGTAGAGCAAAATATAGCTATGTTCTGGACTTGATTGAAGACAGATCTTTTATCTTTTGCTACAAGCATGAAAGCCTAGAGGCATCCAGTGGCCCCAGAATTATACTTGATCCTATATGCCAGAACCAAAATGGGTTGGTTAACTGCCACACTCAAAATGATCTCTGCTCAGCAAACTGGCTGTCTTAGACTCTTCGGTTCTAATTGTTTTCCTAGGTTTATCTTTTTCTGGCTAAAGTCTTTTGAAATCCATTCTGCTTATCCCCAAGTCTCTCAGACCTGGCTCTAAATCTAAGTCTGAGTAACTCACATGTGAGTTAGAAAGACCCTTCCAAGATGCCATGTCAGGGATGTGAAGTCAATCTGGCTGCAACATCTGTCAACCCACTGATCACCAAAGTTGATTTGGCTGATCTGGCTGGCTAGCTGAATGTCCCCTTCCTTTCTCACCACTCCACATACGTTCCTCCCAAAGTTGCACACTAGGTCAAAAAAGACAACCTTCCCCATTAGAAGATTGTTCTTGGCTCAAGGGTATAAAAGTAGCTAGACCCTCAAAGATATTAGGTCAGAATCCTTGCATGTGGCCCAAATGGAATTCCAACTATACCACTTTCTCCAAAATGCTGATTCAGGGAGCTTCCAGACTCCTGTCAGCAATAATTCAATGGAAACCTAGGCTGAAATCAGGAGTCTCTAGTAGATCAGTCAGTTTTTACTAGGATACGCTGTGGTAACAAACAAAATCCTGGTGGCTTATATCAGTGATTTATTTATCATGCATCTGACATGTCTTCTGCAGCTTGGCTTTAACTTCTCTTTGTCCTTTTCATAGTAGGATCAATGGCTGAAAAGGCAAATCTTCTCATGGCAGAGAAGAAAGCAATGTCAAGACAGAAAAATGGCTTCCAAAGTTTCTACAGCAAGCAGCACTCATTGGTTCCATTTACATTTCCTTGGCTAAAGTAAGTCATATTTGGTCAAGACTGATGTCATTGGGATCAGAGAATCTTTTCCTCCTACATAGAGGAGACTGCAAGTCACATGAAACCAATAAGAATAAATATCCTCTTATAAGGAAGGACAACAAATAATTGGGATTGATAATACCTTCCCGATAAAACATCAATAATACATTCTTACATATATTCTCTTTCCTGCCTTACACAATCTGAATCCTGTCATCATTCATCCAAAACAAATATGCCAGGGGTGCCTGGCTGGCTCAGTTAGAAGAGCATGTGACTCTTGGTCTTGGAGTTATGAGTTCAAGCTCCATGTTGGGTTTAGAGATAACTTAAATAAAACTTAAATTGTGTGTGTGTGTGTGTGTGTGTGTGTGTGTGTGTGTGTGTGTGTGTGTGTTTTAAACTTAAAAAGAAACAAAAACAAAGCAAATGTGCCAGAAACCCATTCCAATCACAGCACCAGGCTCTAAGTCCAGGATTTCATTATTGCAGATTGTAAAAACTGCCCCTCCTTGCATCTTTAGCCTTGCAAAGGGATATTGCAGATCCACAGATGTTCCCATTAAAGAACAAGTTTATCTCTTCACCCACTGAATCTGGGCTTTGCCATGAGATTCACTTTGGTCAATGGGACATTAGCAAACATGACATAGGCAGAGGCTTCAAGAAGACTTGACCACTGGGGCTTGGCCTGTTACTGCACTTGGATTAGAACCTTGAGACCACCATGTGAATGAGCCTATGCGTGTTTACTACATGTTGAGAAATAAATAAGCCAGTTATCCCTGCCTTAGCTAGCAACCTGACAAACACCAGACATGTGAGTGAGGCTATCTTTGACTAGTCAGCCCTCAACTAACCCACCAGCTGAATGCAGACACTCAGCTGAGCACAGCCCAAACTGTGGACCAAAACAACCATGAATTAAATTAAGGGTTATTGGGGGGCCTACGCAGCTCAGTTGGTTAAGCAAACAACTCTTGACCCCATTTCAGGTCTGGATCTCAGGGTCATGATTTCAGGCCCCACATTGGGCTCTACACTGGGTGTGGAGCCCACTTTAAATAAACAAACAAACAAACAAATAAACAGAAAGGATTGTTGTTTTCAGCCATAAAATTTTGGGGTAGTTTGTTATGCAGCAAAAGCTAATTCAGAATAGTCTCTACATCAGATTCTAGGTGATTCCTCTTAATGGGATCACCCACTAAATACACATCATCTCATGTCTGTACCAGTTGACTTTGATAACTTGTGCTATGGAAAACACAAACCACCTGAAGATCTCCATGGCTTACAGCAGCAAAGGATTATTATTATTCGTTCATATTACATGTAGACCACATCAGTACAGCCATACATATCCCCTTCATTCTGGGATCCAGGCTGAAAAGACAGCCCCTCCTTGTGACATACCACTCTCGTGGTAGAGGAAAAGACAATGGTGGAACTCTGGTGCCTGTAAAGCTTATGTTTTAATGTAGCAAATAGCACAGTACATTGGCAAAAACAAGTCAAAATGTCCAAGTCTGATGTCATTGGTGGAAATGTAATCCATCCACATGCAGGAGCACCCACCAGAGAAGGGCGCCCAAATGATAAACCTGGTGAAGAGCAGGAGCTAACCATCAAGAATGAGACAATATACCACAACTGATAACTAGTTTTCTAGTTCTGGCTCAACAATTCCTTTTCTGACCTCACTTCCTTTGCCATAAAGTGTGTGTGTGTGTGTGTGTGTGTGTGTGTGTGTGTGTGTGTGTGAGGGGAGAGGAGGAGAGGTGGGAGGAGTGAGCCTCTAAAGTTCTTTTCCAGTTTTGATGCTGATTTTTACAGTTCTACTTTCCAGATTCCCTTCTTATTGGTCCAACTGAGAGCCATAAATTTCTAGCCCTCTTAGCCTAGTAAACTGGATTGTTAACATAAACCAACAATTTTAAGTTTCCCCTTACCTTAAGATTGACAGCTTCCATGTACAACATACCCTGTGACCATTCCCAGTTTTACACAGAGAGGTTATATGAGAGTGGCAGAGCACGCTCACCAGTGTCCCTTACCTTTATGGAGGCAGTCAAGAAGTTCTGACTTACTGTCCCTCACACACAGGTGTCTCCCTGCTAACACAACCCACTCCTGGTTCCATTCACTGTTCCTAATAGTTACTGGTGACTGCCCTTGAAATCCTCACAGCTGTATGAGCGTTTGTATGTGGCTGGGAGACGGAGGTGGGCGAGACTTTCTCTTCTGGTCCCATTGCTTCCAGAACCCCATAATATAATTAGGGTAAATTCTATCCTTCCATCCCTGAGACAACCTGAATTGCTAGTCCGTGCCCAGAGCAAACCACAGCATCACAACCAAATAAGTTTCTGTACCAAATGGTTGGGACAATTTTAGAGTGGTGGAAACTTAAAGGATAAACAAGAGCAGGGTGTTGGGAGATATGGCCCACCCATGAGCCGGGACCAGGCACTCAGAGAACTCCTTACCCCCTCCTCATCTTTGGGATGTGGGTTCCCTTTGCCTTTCCCACTCCCAGAGGCTGCTCCAAGGACACAGCCTTGAGATAGTGATGTAGTGCGGAGAGCACCTGTGCAGTATCCATGACTGAGCTCAGTTAGGGCTTCTTTATGAACTTCTAAGATTCTGACAGCAGGTCCAGGGGTATATTTGTCTTGAGCTGCCCAAGACAAGCCTTGTATACAAGTTCCTTTCCTTATTAAACCTGCCACTTGCCAACCTGGAGTGGCCTGCCTCTTTCTTCCATCTCTCCCTGCCTCTGCTGGTTTCAGATTTCATATGGGAAGCTCCCACAGGGTTGTGAAAGGGTTTTTGACCTTTTTCAGAGGCATGGTCCCCTTGGATGCTTCTGGTTTTTTCACTCATCCTTTTTCCTATTGGATCTCCACTTTTCCATATTCATTATCCTCAACAGGTGTCTCAGTTCAGCGACCCCAACCACCACCTTATTTAAGTAAATTAACCCTTCCCACAAAAGGATGGGCTTCCTACATCTTGCAAACTTCCACCATGCCTCAGGCCTTTTTGTAGCTGAACCATGGACATTAGAGGTGAGTCAAAAGAGGGTGCAAAAGATGCAAAGTCAACCTAAACAAGCAAAGGCCTTCATTGTCACAGGTGGTAAGAACTGAGTAGGGAAAAACCATGACTCCAGTCTCTCATGGGAGGGTAAGACATCTTCAGTCACAGACCTGCTAATCTGTGACACCAGGCAAGTGCTAATAGAATGTAAATTTCCAGCACTAATAAGGTCACAAAAGTTGAGGTGACAAGGGTCCCTTATGGGCTGAGACCTCTTATGACAAATTCCCCTGAGAGCTGGCACAGCCACACAGAGAGAATGCTGTTTGTTACTGGGTATCTTAGAGTCCCTGTCTATGCGACAGGCCACCAATGCACACCTGTAGGTGTGCCTTCCTAATGGCAGAACCCAAAGAAAATATCCTCATTGGTCACAAAGCTGAGCTCTCAGAACATAGAACAAGACAAAAGGAAAAACACCATCCAGTTTTTACACAGGGGATCCACCACAAAGTTTGCCTAAACCAATGTCCTCTGATGAGAACCATGAACTCACTAGTTTGGTAGACTGACTTGAACAGCATCCCAATGGGTGCTATGCCTGTGTCTTACTCTTTGGGTTTTTTTTTTCCTTATGACAAATGACACAGCAGACAGAGACAAAGAAAAACAGCAACCAACTCTGGGAGGAAAAGGATCAATAAAAACCAAGAGTGCTCACATCAAATCTTCATCAGAGTCCCTATACCCAAGGATCTAGTACCACGGATATTTTCTCTTGCTGATCTAAATTTAGAAGAAAAAGAGAAAAAGGACTCTCGCACTTTTGGTTCCATCAGACCCTGCAGACAGAGATCCAGGAGGCTGATGTAGCAACAATTCTTACCTTCTGCCAGCTTTGTGTCAGAGGTCCCAGGATCTCTTTGCCTGCAGCAGTCCTGGGAGCATGCAGTATCTGATCCTACCACCTGTGCCCAAACTGTCAGCGAAGGGAAATTTCTCTATCCTTCCTGGTTCTTTTCACTGGTCTAATAATTAAATTTCCTGAGACAGATTAACAGGAGAAAAAAAATTAAACACATTCATACAGATGTTTCATATATGTGCAACCCAAAGAAGTGACCAAAGTAGGTAGCATTTATACTTTTTAGACAACAACACAATAAATTTGTGAAGAATTGACAAGACAAAGAAGTGTGGGCTTGGGGTAATAAATTAGTAAAGAAGTAACGAGCTGTGTTTTATGCCTTCTTAGCCTTGAATTCCCCATCTCTGGCAATAAGGGTGTCTCCTTTGTTCCACATGGAGATTTATCTCCTACTTTCAGGGAGACAATAGAGGGTCTGAGTGTTCTTCCTGCACTAGCTGTTTTTGTTAAGTAACTTTAATTAAAAATAATCAATATTCCACTTTGGCTATTTTGGGGGGGACTGATCTGGGCGCTATTACAACTTTTCTATAAGTTCAAAATTGTTAAAAATAAAAAAATGCTATAAATAAAGCCAGAGGGAGGAAGGCTGGGGGGGGGGGTGTATCTCAGTATGCTGATTTACAAAAGAGTAAAGAGGGAACCAGACCTGCTCTCATGACCACCTCTATTTTCGGTGACTTGGCTAAAATGGCAGTCCACTTAGATTACACTAATTCATTCATACAATAACTATACAATATGTCTGAATATATTCTATGTCAACATTATGCCCTAGGGATTCAAGAGTGAGCAAAATAGACACGATCCCCTATCTATGGAAGTCAGTGAGCTAGCTGGGGTTATAGACAAGTAAAAAGGCAATAGCAACATATTTTATGGGCACATAAAACAAATGCTCAAATCCAGACTTTGGAGATGATGTATTCTTCCCCAAGGGAGTAAGATCCAAGGAGAGATTGAGCAAAAAGCCAGAAAGGAAGGTGATTTGAAGTGTTCACAAATATATATTAAAATATGTTTAATATGTTATCTGACCCAAGGGATAGTTAATGCTAAAACCTCAGCCCCTCCTGGAATCAACACTCTGATGCGGCAAGCATTTGAGCAGAGCAACGATGTTCCTTTGGAGATGTCTCTCCAGGTACTATTCAACTCTCAATAAGGCAGACTCACTCTTTCCCCCATCCCATGGGGATGGGCACGGGTGTTAAACCAAAAACCATCTTCCAAAAGTGATGAAGCAAGGCATTCCAGGAGCTCTGGGGATTTATCTGTAATGCCTTATAAACAGTTGCTATGACAACAACCAAACAAAGCAGTTACGTAATGTATGCCTCTCAAGAGGCAAGAGATGCCTCTCTTTGGTGACCTGCTTACTGGAGCTCATGCTCCCCTAAATGTTGCTCCCATGGAGTCTGTGCTTTACTGGACATTTAGAGGGTTCTGTGTTGAGATGGTGTTACAGAGACTCGGTTTATGGAATATGAAAGGACTCAAAAAACACATAGCCAGGGCTATTTGGGAAAGAGTCTAAGAATATAAAGTGATAAGCTTTTGTATTAAAATAACAAATTAAAGCTTAGTGAGTCTAGGGAGTTAGTTGTGCATGAATCAGCATAAACTCAAGATTTTTGAGATGTCCTATCTACTTTTGAAATTGCCATACTCTGTTGGAGCATGCCTAGAGCAGTCTTGCCGCCCAGGTTACAGGACCTTGGTCTCATTTTGCATGAAGGCACATAGTCCTGACTCTTGGTTGGTGGAAGAAGATAAGACCGAATCACCTCTTCTACAGCAGCAATGCCATATGAGTTTTCTTGTTAGGCACAGCATCGGGCTGGACCAATTGGGACCAGTCTAGAAGCAATTTATACTGGTAGGACTCTATACTGTATATTTGTAGAACTAGTCAAGCAGGATCTACCCCAGCCCCTCAGAGAAGCAGAGCTTGTAAAAGAACCTTGAGTCTCTATAGGTTGGAGGAAAGATGGTCTTCCTTTCTCTCCCAAATGTGAAGAATTGAGTGGACTGCCTGCTTACAAAGCTATGTTGAAGAAGAGCCTTGCAGACACTTTAAATGTGATACAAAAACAATGCCAGGTAGTGCCTAGATGAGACCATGAGATATCATGCAAAAATGTAAGGCCACACCCAGGTTAGCTGTGATACACTTACCGCCCTAAATGCCTTTAGACCTGTCTGAAGGTTCCATTCTAGTGGGCTTGGAGGGTCAGCACGCCAATTACAGGCACTAAATTCTCTATGGGAACTTATTCAGAAGAATGTAGAGATGTGTGTGTTCCTGGGGTCCGTGCTCAATCTATTCCCATGGAAAGCAACTAGAAGAAGCAAATATAACTGGGGATTTCAGAAAAGTAAGCTCTCTAAGCAGTTGACACAGAATTATTTGCTGGGAATGTCAACTGCCACATTTGTGACCCTTGTGCCTCGTGGTCCTCACATCCCAGCCAATCCAGACCCCTTGGCTGACTTGGGATGCACTCCTCAGCCCTACCTTCTCTTCTTCCTCTCTCGTTTTGTAGCCTTGACAACCCAGCCTCTCCCCACCCTTGGGGAAAAAAAAGGGAAGCCTAGACAAGCTCCAGGAGGCCCATCACCCTACCTCTGTACCTTCAATCATTCATCTATTCAAGGAAATATGTATTAGGGCCCTATTGTGCTAAAGAGGCAAAAGTGAATAAAGCAGATGATTCCAACTCTCAAGGAAGATAACAAGATAAATTCTAATTGTGGTAAATTCTATAAGGTGAGTAAAGCAGAAAGCCATGACTAAGGGAAGGTGGGCCTCTCAGTGGCTTCTGGGCTAGTATGCTGTTGGCAGCTGAAGGCTTCAGTCCTCATCCTCCAAGGGAAGAAGAGAAGCACCTTGGGGGAGTGGGGGCGGTGTGGGGGTGGATCCTTCTGTCACTTCAGCAGACTGTTGGCATCTGAGCCCTTGTTGCCAGGCAACCCAGCCATGCCACAGGCAAACTTGGCCCTGAGTTTGGAACCCAGGTAAGCAAAGTCAACTTCTGCTAAGCAAGAAAGCTCTTACCCAGAGCATCTTGGCATCTGGGTGGACTTGCCCTATGAGTCCTTGAAAGAGAGAGAGCAAGAAAAGCAATTTTGAGGGGACAAAGTCAGAGGTTCTAACTCTTGGCCCATGGATGAGTCAAGATCGAAACATCTTTTAGAAAAGAATCAGGGTTTCTTTGGGGATAATTTCATAGTAGACTAAGTAAATCTTGGCTGAAAAGATCATTCCCCATCTCTTTTGATTACACCTCTCCCCCTTTCAGCTGATTGGCCTTGTGCTGCCCTCCCTGGCCCCACCACACATCTGGCAAAATGACACTCAGTAGGAGGGACATGTAGAAGCAGGAGCTATCCCTGGATGGCTAAAGGGCTCTGAGGTGTAGACACCTGTATTGAGCAGGAGGGATGTCCCTCCTGCCCCCATTCATGAGCATTCACATCCCCCCAACCATGAGCATTAGGTACATTTCTTTAGCCCCAGTGGAGCAATGTGCAAACATACTATTCAGAGAATCTCTTCCTAGTGGTGATCAATCCACCCCTTGCAATGAGAAATCTACTCTTAAATCTTATCGAAGATCTCTTAAATGTGACCAGTTCTCGGTTGCTGCTTGCAAGATTCTCTCGTCGGCTTTTGGCTTTTGACAGTTTGAACATGACATTTCTAAGTGTGATTTTTCATTTTCAGTTGTACTTTGCAACTCCAAAATTCCTATTCATTTCCTTTTTCATAAGTTCTGTCTCTTTATCAATGTTCCCTATGTCATGAGACCTTGTTCTCCTGCTTTTCTTTAGATCTTTGTCCATGGTTTCTTTTAGCTCTTTTTTTTTTTTAAGATTTTATTTATTTATTTGTCAGAGAGAGAGCACAAGCAGGGGGAGTGGCAGGCAGAGCAGGCAGAGGGAGAAGCAGGCTCACTGCTGAGGAAGGAGCCTGATGCAGGGCTTGATCCCAGGACTCTGGGATCATGACCTGAGCTGAAGGCAGTGGCCTAACTGATTGAGCCACCCAGGCATCCCTTTTTTAGCTCTTTAAGGATATTTAAGACAGTTGGTTTAAATTCTTTGCCTGGTAATTCCAATATCAGGGTTTCTTTGGGGATAATTTCTATTAATTTCTTTTTTCCTGTGAATAAACCATATTTAATAGCTTCTTTTCATTCCTTTTAATTTTAGTGGAAAACCATACATTTTTAATATTATAATTGGCAATTCTGGAAATGTGATCCTCTCTCCTTCCCAGTATTTTTTTTAAAGACTTATTTATTTGACAGTGAGAGAGAGAGATCACAAGTAGGCAGAGAGGCAGGCAGAGAGAGAGGGGGAAGCAGGCTCCCTGCTGAGCAGAGACCCCCGATGCGGGGCTCAATCCCAGGACCCTGAGATCATGACCCGTGCTGAAGGCAGAGGCTTTAACCCACTGAGCCACCCAGGCGCCCCGTCCCAGTATTTTTTTGTTACTGCTGTTTATTTAGTGAACTATTTTTATAGTCTGTAGTATTCGTCATGTGTGGTCTGAGTTCTCTGTTCCAATAGTCCATTAGTGGTTACCTAATGATGAAACAGAGATTTCCTTAAATTCCCAGAACCACAAAGTCTCTAGTCTTTGCTGAGGAGTTCTGTGTGTATGTTGAGGTATATGTTTAACCCTCAACCATACACTTTACAACCCTGCCTTAACCTTCACTTCCTGCTTCTTCAGAGCCTCAAGGTCAGAAGAAGGTGAATCCTTAGGACCCTCTTGTGTCATTCCTAGCAGCATGTGCACACACCTAAGCATGCCTGTGGATTCCCATCCTTCCAGAAATATGTCACAGCTTTTCACAATCCTTATAGAAATCTCATTATTCAGCCTTCCTCCTGAGCTAGTCCATTGTTGGCTCCAACTGTTATCACCTCAAGCAGCAACAACTGAGATGTTAGCCTGTTAGCTTGTAAAGGTTTTCAACAAATGCCCTTTAGGAAGCAAATTCAGCACTGGGCCACGTCCAAGTTAGGCAAAAGAAAAACAAACTTTTGAGCCAGTGTTCCAGGAAACCAGCATAAAACCAGAATAAATAATGAATTACAATTCTTCATAAACGAGGTTGATACTGTTCCCTCTGGTACCAAGAATAGGTACCATTGAAATGTGGTGTAAAGAATGGGGCTGGGATAAGTTAAAACACCAAAAAGTTCATTATTATTACTTAGAATCAGCTGTTTTTCTTGAATAACTATTCTCTGAGTGGCTATAAGCCTTTGGTTAATTTCCAGAGTTTCAAAAAACTTGATATTCACAGATTTTGCCCATTCTGTGTTGCTTTCACAGAAGGATGCAACGTAGAGTTCCTTACTCCACTATTTTGCTGACTGCTTCACCATATTTTTGACAGATATTTTTGCAACATGTAGAATTTCATCGTGATGCTTTTTTTTTTCCAGTACATTAGAGATGTGTCTTCTAACTTACATTGTTTCCAATAAGAAATATGTTGTCATTCTTATCTTTGTTCCTTTGTTCAGTGTGTGTTTTTTTTATCCCCCTCTGGTTATGTTTAAGAGTTTTTCTTGGGGCGCCTGAGGCACTCAGTGGGTTAAGCCTTTGCCTTCAGCTCAGGTCATGATCTCAGGGTCCTGGGATCAAGCCCCACATCAGGCTCTCTGCTCAGCAGGAAGCCTGTTTCCCCATCTCTGCCTACTTGTGATCTCTCTGTGTCAAATAAATAAATAAAATCTTAAAAAAAAAAAAAGAGTTTCTCTTTATCACCGATTTTAAGAAATTTCATGATAATACGCCTTGGTGTGGTTTTCTTTGTGTGTATTGTTGTTGCTATAATTGGTTTTTGGTTTGATTTGGTTTGATTTTGGGGTGTGTATGTATATGTGTGTGCTTACTCGGGCTGCATCAAGCATCTTGGATTTGTGGGTTTATCATTTTCATTAACTTGGCAATCTTTCAGCTGTTAGCTCTAGCTAGCTAGCTAGCTAGCTAGCTAGCTAGATAGATAGATAGATATACATTTGACTACTTGAATTTGTAGTCAATTCGGAGCCAACTAGTGGGCTCATTGGTGCTCTATTCCATATTTTTTGGTATTCTTTTTCCCTCTATGCATTTGACTTTGGATGGTTTCAATAGTTATACCATCAGGTTCACTAATCTTTTCTTCTGCAATGTCTAATCTGCTGTTAATTCTATCCAGTGCATTTTTCATCTCACGCAATATAGTTTTCATCTCTAGAAGTTCAATTCAGATCGTTTTTAATATACCTTCTGTGTCTCTATTTAATATATTCAATCTTTCCTCTAGATTCCTGGTTATATGGAGAATAGTCATGACTACCTTTTAACATCCTCATCCACTATGTCTGTCATCTGTGTCATTCCTGGGTCAGGAATGATTGATTTTTCTCCCATATGGGCTATATTTTCCTTCTTCTTTGCCATCTTGATAATTTTTTATTGAATGCTACATTCAATACTACATTATGAATTTAACTTGTTGGATATTTCACATTCTTACAAATACTCTCAAACACTGTTTTGGGATACAGTTAAGTAACCTGAAAATGGTTTGATCCTTTCATGGTTTGCTTTTAAGCTTTGTTTTGTGAGACTGGATTCATCCAGTCTAGGATTAATTTATCTCACTCCTGAGGTAAGACCTTTCTTAGTACTTTGGGATGTCTTATGAATTATGAGGTATTCTACTCCAGTTTTTGAGAACAGGCACTATTCCAAACCCTGAGTGAGTTCCATGCCCCATCCCCTCTAATCCTTTTGAATAGTTCTTCCTCTAGCCCCCGGTAGTCTCCTCACATACAGTACAAGGCTGAATACTTGACTGCAGATCTCCAGAGTTCTCTCTTTGTGCAATTCACTTATCTCTGGCACTGCTCCCTGAGATTTCTAGCCATTTTCACTTCACCAGACTCCCAGCTCCATGCCAGCTTGGGGAGACTATTGCTGTCTGCATAGGTTCCCTCTTCATGCGTCATGACCTGGGAACATCCTCCAGGAAGTAAGCTATGGCCATTATAGGGATCACCCCATTCGTCTCCCATCTCTCAAGAATCACTTCCCTGATGGCCCAAGTCTTAAGTGCCATTGTGTCATTTATTTTTTTGTCTTTGATTTATTTCATCAACATTTTATAATTTTCAACATATTAATCAGGTACATGCTCTATTAAATTCATACCAAGGATCTTTTCACTTTTGATAATGTAAAATAAACTGTATTATTTTTGTCAAGAAACATTTGTTTTTGTCCACTTGTTGTTATTGTTGTTAAAGCAGAAAAGTAAATCTAGTCCCTGTTACTTATATTTTTTTTAATTGAAATATAGTTGACACATAATGTTATACTAATTTCCGGTGTACAACATATTGATTTAACAATTGTGTACATTACAAAATGCTCACCACAGTAAGTATAGTTACCATATGTCACCATACAAATATGTCACATTCACAGTATGAATAGACACTTCCCTGAAAAGTAAACACAAATGGATTTTATATGTCTGAAAAAGTTCTCATAAACTCACTAATAATATAAGGAATGAATATTACTGGATATAACTGGATTACTGGATATAACTATTCTATTGACAAAGGTGAAAAAGTATAATAACACATTGTTAAGGTTATAGGAAAATATATTTCTCAGACATTGTAAAATGAATAAATTAACTATTAGTTTATGGGAATTTGGCAAAATCTCAAATGCACGCATACTTTAACCCACCAGTTCCATTTCTAAGAATCTATCCTACAGACATGCTCTCATATGTATCCAGAGATGAATGGACAACATCATTGTTTATCGTAGCAAGAGATTGGAAACAATCTAAATATCCATTGATATGAGACTTGTTAAGTTATATATGTTGTAATTGTTATTAAAAAAAAAAGAGGGGGTGCCTGGGCACCTCAGTCAGTTAGTTAAGCATCTGGTCTTTGATCTCAGCCCAGGTCTTGATCCCAGGGTTGTGAGTTCAAACCCCGCATAAGGCTCCATTTGGAGCCCTTAAAGTAGGCATGGAGCCTACTTTAAAAAAAAAAAAAAAGGAGAGAGAGACATGTAATTATGTACTAATATATATAAAGTATGTTATTAAGTGAAAAAGAGAAAGGGCAATAGTGTTTGAAGAAAAACTAAAAAGTCAGAAGGAAAGAATACTTAATATTCACAGTATACTCTTGTGCAGTTTTAATGTTTTACCTTGTGTATATAATTGTTGTGTTTAGAGGTAAAAACTCGGTCGAAATCAACTAATTTCAAAATATATTATCCAAAATAGCTGTTTTGAGTTTAATGACAAGTATGTAGCACTATTTAGGAGAAATGGTAATTTTCATTAATGATCCCAATTCTTCACTCTTCCTTATATCCATGCCTTTCGCCTCTCTTAGGTAACTTGTTCAGGGATCTCTCTGTGGGTGGGACATAATTTCCCACTCATGACATCCATGTGACTTGCCTTGACCAATAAAATGACACTGAATGAATGGGTGTAAACTCAAAGCCTGGGCTTCTAGAGACTCTCTGTGTTTCAGTTTGTTCCTTGTGCTTCCACTGTCTTCATGAAAAGGACATTCCCAGCCGCACCCACTGGTCCCAGGAGGGGAATGAAAGACAGATGGAGCAGATCTAGTCCAGCTAAGACTGCTTAAAGCCAAGCATGGAACAAAGACCCCAGATGACCCACAGACACATGAGCAAGTATGGCTAAGATCAGCCAAGGCCAGCCTCATGACCTGTGAGCTCTAATAATGAATGATTGCTGTTCTAAATGTTCCAAATATACTAAATTAAGGTGGTTTGTTACACAACGATTTCTAACCAATAGGGCTGGTGTCAAGCTGTCTTAAGTATTACCCTGGGTGATATATGGTGAGACCAGAAACAAATTAAGAGAGAGAAAGTTGAAAGACTTTTACAATTTTGTTACTCACAATTTCCCTGGGAGAAGACACACCATACAGAGTCACTCAGGGAAGCACGAGGGTTGGTCAAGGGGCAGAAGGAGAAAGGGAAACTGTAGGAAAGTGCCTTTACCATGGCTTCTGGGGGAAAAAACATGCAGGTGGGATAAGCAGGTTTAGGATCGGCCAATGTGAATAATGTCTGGAGCATATAGGCTGTCCTTGGTTATTTGGTACTTGGCCCTGGGTACTCAGGGCAGTTGTGTGGCAGCCCATGTGGGTCCAGATGTAAAAACCTGATAGGGTGGGAGTGGGCTTAGCTAATCAGGAAGAAGAACTCACCAGTCCCTAGCTAGAACCTCAAAACTGGATCAGGCAAGTACTTTTTAAAACTACAGTACCCAAGGTCATAGTCCCTGTGATCTTAAGTACTTTATCATACAGGATATGTCCGGAGAAGCAGTCCAAAGCAGGAATCCTGAAGGAAAAAAAAATCAGAAAAGGGCTGCATCAATTATTATTAATTATTGGGACTGAAAGACCATTGGAGGTAGTCCAGTTATGCTTTGAGGATAGCCAAAGCATAGCGGCTTAACACAACATTTACTTTGCTTACAGAGATGTAGTCTATGTAGGGTTCAATTCCACTCCATTAGGCATCATGTAGGGCAGCTCAAAATTTGCAATCTGGAATCATCAGAAGGCTTGCTCACCCACATGTCTAGTGACTGAGTATCTCGTGTCAGCTGAGACCTAAGCCTGGGCTGTTGGCTGGAACACCCACAAATGACCTTTCCAGATGGCTGCTTAAGCTTCCTTACAGTATGGTGGCTGGGCTCTGGGAAAGAAAGACAGGAGGAAGCCATAACATTTCTTATGACTTAGCCTTAGAAGTAATAGGTTCTTTCTACCATATTCTTTTCCTTAAGATAGTAACAAAGTCCCACTAGTTCAAGGGGACGGGAAATGAATCATCTCTTTTTTTTCTTTTTTTTTTTTTCTAAAGATTTTATCTATTCATTTGAAAGAGAGAGAGAGCACAAGCAGGGGGAGCAGGCACTCCACTGAGCAGGGAGCCCAACACAGGGCTCGATCCCAGAACCAAGGGATCATGACTTGAGCCGAAGGCAGATGCTTAACCAACTGAGCCACCCATGCACCCCGAAGTGAACCATCTCTTGGTGAGGAGTGTCAAACTGCTGGTAGAGCACACGGACTAGAAATACTTCTGTACCAGTTTTTGGAAAGCATTATCTGTCATGGGGGTGGGTGGAGAGAGAAAAGTCAAAGACGATAGAGGAGCCCAGGAAAGATGAGGTGGGGGTGTCTCTTAGGTGGGAACGTGAGGAGGGGCATGAGGAAGCTCACCTGCACAGAGCCCAAGAGAGAAAGCAAGCAGTCAGCCCCCCGCCCATGGAAAGCAACTGTGGGGGACATGGTAGGGCAGCTAGCGGCTTTCATGTCCTGTCTGACACTGTCCTCTTTCTCTAGAGGCATCTGGGCTAATGATACAGTGGGGGTCAGGAAGGGGGTGGTTGATGGTTTAAGAGGAGTTGAGGGATTCAGAGGGACCTGATGCTTGATCAGGTATAGCATAGCTCAGGCTGGCTGGCAGGAGAGGCCAATCTGATTGCTGCCAAGGACACGGAGAGGACAGCCATAACGTCCCTCATGTTTATACTGCGCTAGCAAGGTGTGGAGCTGTGCTGGGTGAGGGGGTGAGGGAGAGGTACCAGCATGCAGCCTCGCCTCCTCACACTTCTGTTTCCACCCTGCCTACTTTTCAAAGTCACCAGGAAGACCAAGCACAATGACAGCCGTGAGATCCCTGCCAGTCATTGGCTGCTCTGCACAGAGACCACAATTGCTCTGTTTGGATCGCTCATGAACTTTCTTGAGGAAAAGGGAATGAAGTAGCAATTCCTTCACCAGGAATAGATTGATTCCCAGATGCCAACATGATCTTGTGAGATTAATCCCTGGGAGCACTTAGGGGGAAGGCAACGGAGTTTGACAGGAGAAATGGCCCACTTCTTGATTTGCACCTGACTGAGCTCAGAGCCGCCCACTCACAGCAGGGGAGCCTGCAGCCTGGGTTTCCCAGAGAAACCAGCTCCCTGTGGGCTGCAAGGGAAGTGCCTCTGTTTGAAGCTAAGACTGACACACAGCCCCAGATTCAGGCTGGAAGATATCCAAGAGCCTTGCTCTTTCCCCCCCAGCAAGGGCCTCCCTGCACTCTCTATACTGCCCCATGTCCCTTCTCAGAGGCTAGGCTCACCATGTTCTGGCTCCTCTATGAGCCTGCCTGCCTGGCTGGGGCAGGCAGGACAAGGCAGCACAGTGGGACAGGGAACAAAGGAGGCAGCCCTTGAAAATTCTGATAGTCCCAGACACATACGCTCGAATGCACACTCTTGGCCCTGATTCTGTTTTAAGCTGTGAGCCAAAAATGTGTCTCATCCAGATGGGAAAATGTATCTAGAATAGCAATTGTCTGCACCCACACACACATACACACACACACACACACACACATACACACACCATCAACCTGACCAAATTTTGGGGCTGCATATCACACAAGTAGTAGGCGCTCAGCTCCTGGCCCTTCCCTTCCATTAGCCCCATCCTTCTGCCCTTCAGGGGCAACTCTCAGTTCACTCTGGAAGACTACAAAGCTGGTTCAAGGACACCAAAGATTCTTTTTTTTTTTTAATGGTCTTCGGATTCTTTTACTTCCTCCAAAGCTTATGTCCAACTTAATTCAACAAACATTTATGGAACCCTTGCCGCAAACCAGACACATTTACCCCTAGGACAGGCATCTAGATGCTCGGGATCTAGAGCTGCGCTGTCCAATAGAACATTCTATGGTAATGGCAATGTTTTCGACCTGTGCTGTCCGCTACAGAACCACCAGCCACATGTGGCTACAGAGCACTTGAAATGTGGCTGCTGTGACCGAGGAATGGAATTTTCAATTATATTGGATTTGCGCTGATTTTAGTTTAAATCACCAGAGCAGGGAGAGGGCTCACCAACTGGCACCAGTACCCAAGGGCAGGCACGGAGAGACCGAAGAAAGAGGCGGGCCACTCCAGACTGGCTGGTGGAAGTTTTCGCAAGCAAGGCAACTTACAGGCTTGTCTTGGGCAGCTGCAAGATGAATTGACCCCACACCTGCCACCAGAATCTTAGAAGCTCATATAGAGGCTTTAAAGGGACTCAGTCTCGTAGAGTGTCCAGAGGATTTCAAACACACATTCCCCTCCAAGGCTGTGTCCTTGAAAACAGCTCCCACGGGGGGAAAGGTGGTTGGAACGGACTTTCCAAGGACAGGAGAAGGGTGAGGAGCCTCCAGTTCCCTGGGTCCAGCTGGCAGGTCATCCTCTCCGTGACCTCCTCCGAGAGGGTGCCAAGTCCAAATGAGTAGGGAACGAAGACCTGAGTCAGGACAGGGGGCGTGGCTGGGGCGGTGGGGAAGTGTGAACTTGTCCTTCGATGACACTCCCAGTGCCTCGTGCTCTGTCCTGCCTCCCTAACACCCAGCTACATTTCAGGCCATAAAATGAACTGTCAAGGGGCGCCTGGGTGGCTCAGTTGGTTAAGCATCTGCCTTCGGCTCAGGTCATGGTCCCAGAGTCCTGGGATGGAGCCCTGCATCAGGCTTCCTGCTCAGCGGGGAGCCTGCTTCTCCCTTTGCCTCTGCCTCTCCGCCCCCACACTCATGTTCTCTCTCACTCACTCTGCTGTCTCTCTCAAATAAATAATACTTTAAAAAAATGGACTGTCAGAGCACATAGTAGATGTCTAATAAATGTTTGCAGAAAGGTGGATGAGATTGAGCAATCTCTCAGACTGGGTGGTTGATTATAAATTAGTTCTGGGGAAAAGCCAGGTTAGAGATTCATTCCATCAGTCTCCAGATAGTTACCGTGTGACCACTAAAGGCTGCACATGGAGGCCGGGGGGTTGCAGCAGTGAAACAGCCCATGTGCTGCTCTCGGGGATATCATAGTCATGTTGAAGGATGCAACCAGCTTCTTCTGAGACTCATGACTGAGGGGGAAGATGGCCCCTACTGGAAATTGAGAAATCAGGACCAAAAGGTGGCCCAAGGAGGCAGAGCATTTTGTTTGGGCACTAGAGCTTAGTTTGCCCCTGAGACATCAGGGTGGAAAAGATCAATACATCCTTGGAAGAGTATTGGGGCAGGAAGACTTGCTATAAAACCATGAGCAAGCCAGGGAAACTGAGGCTGCAGGAATGATGGAGATGACCAGGCAGTAGGATGAGAAAAGACAAAAGGGAAGCAGAAGACAACGCTCAAAGGGCAACCTTTAGGCATCCCTTCATCCACACCTCACTCTCAACACTATGGTCAACCAGATGTCCCCTCTGCTCAGCCCACATGTCCCCATCACAGGCTCTGCTCTTGGCAGCTGGGCAACTGGGGCTCACAGATCCAACCAAAGTCATTCTGACTCAGGTGTTGCTCAGAAAAGCTGATGCCTTTACCTGCTGCCCCAGGCCGAGTCGTATCCCCTAAAGGTCATGGGTCAAGGTCCTAACTCCCCTTACCTAAGAAGGTAGGGATAGGGCCTTTTTAAAAGCGGTAATTAAGTTTAATTAAGTTAAAGATTTTATTTATTTATTTGACAGAGAGAGATCACAAGTAGGCAGAGAGGCAGGCAGAGAGAGAGGGGGAAGCAGGCTCTTTGCTGAACAGAGAGCCTGATGTGGGGCTCGATCCCAGGACCCTGGGATCATGACCTGTTGAAGTTCAGTTCAGTTCAGATCATGACCTGAACTGAAGGCAGAAGCTTTACCCCACTGAGCCACACAGGCACCCCTAATTAAGTTAAATTAAGTTAAAATAAGTGGGCCCTCATCCAATGTGACCGGTGTCCTTATGAAAAGAGGAAATTGGGACGCAGACACACAAATAGGAAGACCACGTGAAGACACACAGAAAAAACAGCCATTTCCAAGCCACAGAGAGAGTCCTCCAGAAAAACCAAGCCTCTGGTACCTGGATCTCAGATTTCCAGCCTCCAGAATGGTAAGAAAACACACTCTGTTGTTGTTCTAAGCCCCCTAGTCTGTGGCACTTATAACCGGGCAGATTCCATCAGTGGGGGTGTGGGCCTTCTCCCCTCCTGTCAGCTCTCTCCCGCTGCGCAGAGCTTCCCGCTGCCTCCCGCTCTCCCCGCCCCCACACACCTGCTCCCACCCCTGCAGGATGAGAAAGGGATTCATAGACCCTTCAGATTGCAGGCTCCCACTTCATTTTTTTTAACTGTCTCCTGTAAAGAGGGTAGACAGAACAGTGTTTTTCCCTTGGCAAAGACTCCTTCTCAGATACATTTGTGGATGGCAGTCCACTTGAACTAAACAGCAGGGGCTTAATTCCACCTGGACACCCCCCCCCACCTTGGGCAGCCTGTGCACTTTTTTTTTCTCCCTTAAATTAAATGCAAAGGAACAGATGGGATGAGAAATTCAACCACATGTACCTTCTTCCTTTATGTCCCAGTCCCCCTACACACACGCGCGCGCACACACACACACACACACACACACAGGCAAGCACACAGGTAGAGAGGCTATTCTTATCTCCTGGCCAGTGTCCCACCTGCCCAAAAATTGTGCACCTGGGGCCCAGGCCACATTCCTGCTCCTCGGCATAGACAGCCTGATAGCTGAACATCTCTGGAGTCTACTTGAGTTCTAACTGGATTTCTGCTGCTTTAAAATTTTTATTTGAGGACACCTGCGTGGCTCAGTTTGTTAAGTGACTGCCTTCAGCTCAGGTCATGATCCTGGAGTCCTGCATCAGGCTCCCTGCTCAGCAGGGAGTCTGCATCTCCCTTTGGCCCTCCCCCCTCTCAGGTTCTCTCTCTCTTTCTCATTCTCTCTCTCTCTCAAATAAATAAATTAAATCTTTTTTTAAAATAAATAAAAATAAAATAAAATTTTTATTTGAAAGCCCTTGATAGGAGGAAGATTAGTGTTCCTCGAGGAAGGCACCTCAGTTACAAACCCAGATCCCCCTGAAAACTCTAAGCCAATTTGGGTTCTTAAGAGCTGGATTTTGATGAGCCTCAGGAAGTGATGATGAAGGTCAATCCTGAGGACTCGGGTGTGGCATCAGGCATACAAAGTCCAGCATGACCAACTGGCTTTCATGCGGCTCTTCTGACATCTCAGTCCTAGCAGAAGGGCAAAAGTGTTCTCCTTGCTCTGACCCAGAAGCTCTGAAAAAGCTTTTTAAAAGCTGAAAAAGTCACCAACCTGATCTGTAGTTCTCTTTCCTCCCTTGTGAAGTCAGGAGCATTCCGTGTGAGAGACTTTCTGCCTTCCTTGGATGTGTTGGAGCCCTGTGTTATCCCAGGGGTCCCACTCCAAGACCATCAATATGGCGGAAAGAATCCCTGACCTGGGCGTCACCAGCTTAGCTCTCACCAAGACAATAGACTTTGTGGATGGTGACAAAAACCAGATGCTGTCACTTCCTTCCCAATGCCAAATTAGCACCTGGAAGATCTGCAACCAAAAAAGCCAAAGGACTCCAGACAATTGGAAACACACTGACAATGGCTTGAAGGAAAACTGAGCAGAAGAAGAAATTGAAGATGGAAGAACAGTGTTTTTATTCTCAAGAAAATTTCCACCCTTTCTGTCTCTATAAACTAACTTCTCTGTGATCTCCATGGGCTAGGGCTGGAGCAGGTAGTCCTGAGGGACAGGGCTACGTAGAACTTTCAGAGCTTTAGTCCCATGGGTATGATGGGGGTGGTTGTGGATACTCACCAAGGTAGGACTTGTGTGAGCCAGTACTGAAGTATGTATTCACTAAATGGCAGCTGTTGTGATTATCATTGCTTTTTGCCTCGTCTCAAGTGCACACCTAGATCGGTATGTCTTCATTGCTCAAGAAAGATGCCGGAGAATGTAGCAGGAGGGTATCATCAGTTGGGACACTTAGGAGCAAGGATGCTGCCAAGGGTAAGAAGGTCTAGAGGCAGAAGTACTAAGAGCAGGACATACAAGGACCAGGTGATAAAGTTCAAGTTGTCATAAATGACCTTAAGATATTCACAGCTGGGTGCAAATTCACTCCAGTGGAATGGAGATGAGCTAGGATGAGAAGCACAGGACCGAGCCGGACCTATGTGGGACCTCTCCCGTATCTAGAAGAGCCTCTTTTCCTACTGGATTGTCATCACCATGGGACATATGACAGTATTGCTTTCTAAACACCTGAGTGGGGGAATCATGTTCATCTCTGACCACCTCTTTGAGCAACAAATATTTGTCCACTGCACCTATCCATTTTGATTTCTAAAAATAGCCTTACTGTTTTCTGTGACAAAAAATATAATCCAAACGATTTTTTTAATAATCTGGCCCTTACAGAGTACTCGGAGTCACCACCACCTCCAATCGGGAATTCAATTTTTTTTTATTTTTACAAAAGTAGATTGAACCATAGAGCCTCCTTTTCGGCTTGAGTTTTCAGTGAGCAATTGATTTTTGCCATATTTCCATGCCAGCCCATTAAGCTCTTTTTAAAAACTGAGCCATATTCATGGCATTTAGTCATGTCCCTGCTGAATACTGGAGTTGTCTCCAATTTTGCACTGTCCCAGATGCTCCTGATGTTGGTAGGAATGCTGGTAATAAACATATAATTGAATATGATTCAGTCTTAAGAAGGAAGGGAATTCAGGCACCTGCTACGACATGGATGAAGCTTGAGGACATTATCTGAAGTGAAGTAAGCCAGATGTAAAAAGACAAATATTACATGAATCCACTTATATGCATCACCTAGAGCAATCAAAATCATAGAGACAGGAAGTGGAATGGTGGCTGCCAGAGGCTGAGGAGAGGGGAAATAGGGAATTATGGTTCAGTGTGTAAATTTCTGGAGATTGGTCACACAACAATGTGAATGTAACTTAATACTACTGAGCTGTACACACAAAGGTTTAAAATTGGAAATTGTATGCTAGGTGTATCTTAATCACAATTAAAATAATAATAATAAATAATTTCTTAAATGCCAAAAAACCCCCAAAAAACGGAAATGCCAAGTTCAAAGGTGATTCCAGTTTTCATTTTAATAGGTATTGGCAAAGCGCCTCCAGAAGGGCTATACTGGTCTTATTTCCACCACAGCATGTGAGAGACCCCTTCTCCCACAGCCTCTCCATCACGGGCATTGGCAATCTGTTCTCCATCATGATTTGGTAATGGCAGTTGGGGACAAAAAGAGGGCAGAAACTCACACTCCTCTTAAAGTGTAACAAAGGAATGTTCGACACTTGAGGGGCCACAAAGTGAATTTGGGTTGTAGCATTCTACAGGGTAGGTGTGGATCTCTTTGGATGCCTCCGGAAACTCCAGAGTTATTCTAGTTCTTCCCTGTCCCATCCCACTCCCTAACCTTAAAATCATGACTCCAAATATCACGGACTGGCCTACATATTTTCCTGAAACAGCTGTCCCACAGAATCACTAAAACTTGAGTTAAAAATAGCCTCAGTCTCTAAAAGAAGGTTGAGTCCCTGGAAACAAAGCCCGCTTAGAAATGTCCCCACCTCCGTCAAGGGCACACAAAAGCTGACCCAACTCTGTCCCTAGAGCTAGTCTCTACTCGTGACCCTCCTTCCTGCCCTGGAAACAGATCCCTGCCTGAAATCTTTTCCCATTCTTCGTCCATTTATGGAAGAAAAACAGGGAACAAGGGAGGATAGTGCAATTATAAACAAGCTACAAGCTGATGTCCTTATTTCCATATTATAATAGCCCAAATGGGCTCAGAGACTTTAAATAACGTGTCTGAATTCCCACAACCAGTATAAGAAGCCAAATTTCAATCTTACATCTCACTTCAAAGATACTGCGGTGACAATACCCTGCCTCCCCAGTGCAACCAATCCCCCCTAAAAGATCCTATCAGGTTTTCAGGTCCCATCACCACTGAAGAGGGTCAGATGATGTGTCTTAGGCAGAGAACAGAGAATTGTGAATAGGGCTAGAATTCTGTAGCACCAGGAGATGTTTCTAGACAACAACCCACCTAAAGAACTCCCGGTACCTTGCTGATGGCTTCTCCCTCCCCCTTAGCAAGTGAGGAGACACATTTTCCTGGGTGGTGGGTGGGAGTGAGGATCAGCTGTCTACTTTTGTTGGCAGACCTGGTTTCTCTGCTGTGGTAAGGACTGGAAGTTTATCAGGTTAAACAGGAAAGCTTCCTGTGGACTCTTAACCTCAGTGCTATTGTGGAGGTTGCCAGGTGGGGAGATGGCCTCTTGCTACCCACTTGACCTTGAGCCCTATTATTCCAATCTCTAAAGCGTATTTAGAATGACAATATCAGACAAAGTCAGCCTCAGTTGCTCAGGAAAGATATTTGTGGCAGAAGGAAGAGCAGTTACCTGCTCTTTACCCATCCTGCAGTTTACCCATCCTCTGAATCATAAACTTAAGGGTGATCCCCAGGACATAGACATTTGGCAATTAAATGGTATTGATCCAGGAGGGCTTTCAAGGCATCCCAGACCCCAGCTCAGCCTGGTGGAGAAGTCCAGAGATAAATCAGTGTGTGTGTGTGTGTGTGTGTGTGTGTGTGTGTGTGTGTGTGTGTGTGAAAGAGAGAGAAAGACAGACAGAAAGACAGAGATTGAGATGTTAGGCATTGAGAAGATTAAGATAGTTATTATGCCAGAAGAATTTATGAATCCTGGATCCTATCCTGCAAGGACCCTGGAGACAGATGCATGAGGAGAAATAACCAAGAGAAGTGGCACGAAGCTGTGTTGTTAGCTACATACTCTGCCCCAGTCCTGCAAAAAGAGTACATATCCACAGCCCTCTCCAAATTTTATTCCAGCAGTCAGGAGCCCTCTGCTCAAAACTCCCTGAGCCTCTTCCCCACAAACATGCTGAATCCAAGGGGAAGCCAAGAGTGGCTCTTTGGGGAAGTGAGGATGCAGCTATGTAATGAGCTTGCATGTGTGGTCGGAATGCCCATATTCATGCCGGGAGACCCTTTGTGGGGTAGGCTGAAGCAAAGGGTCAGAGGAGAAGGGATGGAGGAGAAGTCTGTCTTTGTATTCTTACCCCACATCCCACAAATGTTAGGGGCAGGTCAGCCCTTCTATGACAGCCAGCACGATTGGCTGCTGGTGTCTCCGGGGAACCAGAACCCAGGAGCTGAGTGAGGGGAGCTCTGTAAGGGTCATAGTAACGCCCCCTGCAGGTTGACCTAACAACAAAGTCCTAGCGGCTGGCGAAGCCTGCATGTCAGGGTCCGGAGGGGAGGTGGCTAAGACAACAAATGCTTGGCTCCAGGGATCAGTTCTAGGGTTCCTCGGGGTGCTAGGTTTCTAGGATCACCATCAGGCCAGGCAGACAGATAAATGAAACCCATTCCTTCCAAGGGCAAACTATATAATAGCATAGGCTCCAATAGGGAGCTCTACTTGCTGACTGCAGGCAAACCCCTCCCTCACTTTACACATATTTGTGATAATCACTATATTTCGGAGCATTGCAAGATTTGGAGCTCACAGATGCACATGCCTAATAGTACCTGACATGTAATAGGGCCTGGTTTCAGTTATCTGTTTCTGGGTAACAAATAATCCCAAGACCTAGCAGCTTAAAGCCATAATGCTTTATTAATTCTTAGTTCATCTGGGCAAGTCTCAGCTGGCAGAGGTGATGCGAGGGTCACTGCATTAGCCTCACTGAGCAGGCCCTGGGCTGAAAGGTCCAAAAAGTCTCTGTTCACAGGAATGGTGCCCCAGAGCTCTTGCGTGTAGCTCCAACATGTGGCCTCTCCGCCTGGCTAGGTTGGGCTTCTTCAGAGTGTGGTGGCCTTTGTGCAATTGAATTCTTACATAGCAGCTGGATTATCCCAATAAAAGCAGAAGCGGCCAGACCTCTTAAAGGCAGACCCAGATCAGACAATGTCACTTCTGCTGCAATCTATTGACCAAAGCAAGTCATAAGGGGAAGGGAAACAGACTCCACCCCTTGATGGGCAGAATGACACACACATGCAAGGACAGGAAGAAATAGACAGTGGCCATCTTTGAAATCTGCCAACCATAGCCCTCAACCTTTACTTAACTGTGAATTTGTGACTGTTCTCTCTGTATGTTCCTCTCCCTTTTCCAAGGGAGGATCCCTCAGTTCAGGAGTGACACAGGAGCCAGGGGATGCCATGACTAGAAGGGACCCATACTCGTATTCATCACAATACAATGGGGAGGTGGAAAAACTTCAAGGATGGTGGTTGAGTGTTCACCTACAGATGCTGGACCAGATGTCCCAGGGCTCCTACCCTCACCCAGCTCAGCTTGGAAGGAGAAAAGTCACCCATCAACTCAGAACCCCTGCCAGCTTGGACAGTGTCAATGGTGGCCACTATGAACTGAAGGAGAGAGGGCCTTCCTCCTTTTACCCATGCCATGTAGACCTCCCAAGACTGAGACCTCAAGGAATCAAAAGGTCCCCCATTAATGACTTGGGTTGAATTTTCCACCAAAGAGAGCTCAGAGTAGGATTTTAATTAGTTTAAATAAAATGTGACATTTCTTGTATAATTTAAATTCATGTGCACTGCATTACTGCCAGATCATGAAATTCCAGGATTACCAAAGCCATACTAAAGTCAGATGGAAACACAGGAAACTCACATTCAATGTCATTCACATTCAAATATTCAAGTGAAATACCTCATATACATATTGGGTAAAACCTGGAAGTTGCTTTGCTGGGATTTTAATATTGAGTGTTTATAGCCTTGGTCATTTTCCTAGGCCCTGGGAGTGATCTCCCAATCTGAGCCTGTAAATCCTTTCTGTGAGCTCCAGAGAGAGGGCAGAGTGCAAGATTTATCCAGCTCTTGGCCTCATCCCTCTCACATCCCCACTAGTCATGTGCCCATCAGGCAAGCACTGAATCAGTCCCCTGGGAGGAGCCCAGAAGAGCCCATGTCATGACACCAGAAAAATGAACAGCTGACACACTCCAGCTGGCAGGAGACCTTAGCGACAGCCAGGACCTTAAGCACTACTATGCCTTCCTCCTGTGCTGAGAGTGGGGGTGACATAAGCTGTAAATTACACTGAGCTCCATGAGCAGGTGTTCTTGCTACGGTCAGTGCTGGCCAGGATGCTCAGCAAACCTCGGCTTCATTTTGAGCTACAAGTGTCCACTCGGGGAAAACTGAGGCAGGCCAGCAAGGGAACGATGAGCATGATATCTATAGTCCTGGGTTTGGAGGTAGGGGATGAAATGGGATTCAGTATATGAATTTCAGTGCTCAGGGTGAAGGATGGGTGCCCTCAGGGGAGAATAAATCCAGCAGCTTTGAGAGCAGAGCTGAGCTTTGCTACTCACTGGGAATGACTTTGGGCAACTGCTATGTCCTATTCTTAGGGGTCAGAGGTCAGGCTGCCCCGAGTGGGTGGCAGGAAAAGACACATTAGTTTCCTTGCCAGCCATTCCCCTTTCCTATAGGAAGGCCCCAGTGCCAGAAAGCGAGTGAGAAGTCGAAGAGGGTGAGCTGTGGCAGTGCCCAGGGGCCAGTCGGCACACTCTGCGTCCTGATCTGGGCAGGGGTGATGGGCCCCAGAAAGAACCACTGATGTTTGCTATTGACCCCAGTGCCTAAGTCCTCCACGGAGAGAATGCTGGCTGGTTTCCAAAAACTCAGTCCAGATCTCAGCCCTGCTCAGACGGGACCTGTTTCCCCACCAGCAATGAGGTGAGGTGCTGAGGTTTCAGCACAGAACTGTCGGCTTCCACTTCGGTGCCCTTCCTTCCTCCAACCACTGGAAGACTGAACCCATGTCCCCACAGAAAATCTGAGGAGAACAAGGGTTCTCGGCTAAGAAGAGTCAAGCCAAATTGTGTATGTGTTGGTAGGAGCCATCTGGCCCTTTCTCTTCCCTCAGCAGGCCCCCTGGGCCCTAAATACCATTCTAAATGATTAATGCTGCCTGCAAAGAAGCAGAATTAATGTCTGAGGCAGATAGGAAAATAGCTGATTCTTTACAATGGGGTTTTGGGGGATGAACTGTCCCTGAGAATTCCCCCTCTTGACAGGGGAGAGAAACATTAGCTGTGTACATGCTTGGCCAGCAGCTGGGGACGTGGGTGTGGTGGGGGCTAGACAGGGTGCACCACAAGGCAGGCTAGGGGGTGATCATGACATAGCTCCAGCCTGGGGGAACCACTCATGCAGGAGAGAGTTAACACAGCTGGTCTGACTGCTCTCTTTTGAAAGGCCTGCTTACGAGGCTGCCCCTTAGCTGGTGTCTGGGAACTTTAATTTCTGGAGGGTTTCTGCCATCTCCAGAATTAATAACCATGGCTCAAAGTACTCAAACTGTTCGTACAAACCATATAGTTTTTTGTTGTTGTTGTTGTTTTTTAAAGATTTTATTTGACAGAGAGAAACACAGCGAGAGAGGGAACACAAGCAGAGGGAATGGTAGCAGGAGAAGCAGGCTTCCTGCCGAGAAGGGAGTCCGAATGCGGGGCTCGATCCCAGGACTCTGGGATCATGACCTGAGCCGAAGGCAGACACTTAATGACTGAGCCACCCAGGCGCCCCCAAACCATATAGTTTATGCTGAACATCTGCTGTCCTTCTGTGATGCTGTGACTTTGATATATTCTAAGCAGAAGTGGCCCACATGATCGGCCCCCATTAAAAACCCTGAGCACTGAGTCTCTCATAATATTTGATTGGCAACAATTCAGGTGCATTGTCACACTCGCCAGTGGGAGAATTAGGCGTGTCTTGTATGAGTCCACTGGGAGAGGACCCTCAGATGCCGGTACCTGGTATTCCCCTGCTCCCAGATTGGGCCCATGTGCCTTTTCCCTTTGCGGATGGTGCTTGGTATGCTTTGGCTATAATAAATTAGAGCCATGAATACAACCCCATGCTGAGGCCTGTGAGCCCTCCTAGTGAATTACCAAACCTGAGAGCAGTCTCGGGGGTCACACAGCCTCAGTCCTAGATTTCCGGGCAAGGCCGGGACACCAAAGCCCCTGCTACTGGGAGGGCCTGTGGACTGAGGTGACCCTGCCGCTGAATCCCATTCCTCCCAAACTCCACACCCACACTGTAAGCACCCCTATGAATTGAGGAAATGGATTCTTGGAAGTGGTTCTCTCCAGGGAGTTATATCAGACAACATTGACAGAAGATAGCAGGCTCATCTAGCCCAGTTATGAGCCTCATGGTCCTCAAAGCATAGGATCAGAGGACACTTTGTTTCCTGAGACTCATCTGTTCTGCTCACCCAACATAAGCAAACCCTGAGATCACACAACCAAGACCTGAGGGTGCTCAAACCCGAGGCAACAACCTACAAAACCACTGGGCCTCAGGGCACAATAGGCTCTTGGACCATTCAATTCCTCCAAAGGGGAAACTGAGGCCCTATGGGTCTATGTAAATGCAGCTGCTGCCCCACGCAATATGCATTTCTATCACGGCTGCTTTTCCACATGTCCACCTCCCTCTAACAGCAGACTCTGAGCCCCCAAGGGGGTGCCACATCAAGGCACTCAGTGATCTGACCCACCCCAGGTTACGCTGCTCCATAAGGGCGGGAGAAGATTCAGCTCCAGGTCTCCTGCCTCCCAGGGCTATGTTTTTCTTGGCAGCAGTTCCAAAAGGCAACCCTAAAGAAATTCCTTACAGTCCACACCCCACACATTCTGGAGGCACAGGCAAGCCCTCAAGAGACACCGCAACCAGCCACGAGTCCCCGTGGAGAGAAGGGACTTCATTTCAGAAGGCACAGCAGTCTTCTGCTGGGGTCAGCATCAACCAGCTGGCCAAGAGAAGCAGTGCCCTGGTTTACCCTTTACTCTCTGGGTGGAAATTAGAAATAAATAAATGGACAGCTCCAGGTAAGAGAAATGATTTAACTTTATAAAAATGTGATAATACAGTAAGATTTGATTGGGTTTTTTCCCCTTTTTTCTGGCAAGTGAAGTTTATAAAAAACACCTGGAATAAAAATTAGAAACATAACTAATAAAAATCAGAAACAACGAAATAGAGTCATTTAGAAAGACAATAAAGAGAAAACAATAAGCAGCAAAAGCAGCAGCAACATGGGGACAAGGTTGGCTCTGCTGTGTAGACAGAGCAATGAGGACCAACATAACCCGAGTTGTCCCAGCAGGCTGAGCTGAGGGGCAGGGGAGAGGGGGGCAGTAACCAGCAGCGGCATGAAGGCCTCCAGCATAGGACCACACTGATGGCCGCTGGATCAGTGGGGGCTGGGCCTGAAGCAATAGCCTCCTTCAGTCAAGAAAATGAGACACCTAGGACCACATACAAGCACTTTTTGGAATATCTGCACCATAACCAAGGCAGAGTTAGGACCACCTTGGAGAGGCAGGCAGGGAACCCCCCCCCACCTCCCCCAGGCTTGCCTCCTAGGGCAGAAGTCCCGAGGCTCCCACCCACAGGACACAGGGGGAGTTCCGGACTACATTCTGAGGTAGTCTAACCGTGACTTGCACAGGGAGCTGAAGATAATCATAAAAAATGGGGAGAAGGGGGGCAGAAAAAGCGCACAGAGAAGAGGTTAATGTACACAACAGAAGGGACCTTGCTACAAGTAGGTTCAGAGTTGACCAGAGGGTATGGCTGGAGATCACAAGTGCCCAGCATTGGGCCCACAGGGACCCTGGGCACATGCGGCTCTTATACTACTTGACACTGCAGCTGTGTGAAAGGAGATGAGGGAATCCGTAGAGGGATTTCCAGCCCAGAGCAGCGCCAACTCTGAGGTGAAGGGTGTTCCTTGCTGATGACTCACGTCACGATGGTGACGTGCCAGAGAACCTCAGAGCTTTGGGGTGAGGCATCCCAAGGTGATTTCAGCTACAACTCCTCTCATCTGAACAAGTTCCAGAGAGAACTAACACTGCTAGACTTACAGGTGACAGAGTGATCAGGTCAAAGACACCAGTGAGAAATAACAAGAACAAAAATCGAAAGTGTTGCTAGACTCCCCTACTTTTTTAAGCTAATTTACATTCCTTTTCTCCTCTGCCCCAGAACTCAGAATTCCAAGTTGGCGTGGAATGTTCTGAAGGCTCAGGAGGCAGCAACTGTGTGGACGTTAGTATTTTCTCTGCTTTCCACATTTCCGCGGGCGCCTTCGAGGACGGAGCTCACCAAAGTCTTCCACTTCATTTTCGTAATCATCTTCCTGAACAATGCCTATTTAAAAAGCAAAAAATATGTGTGATGATGAGCACTGAGTGTTATACACAATTGATGAATCGTTGAATATTACATCAAAAACTAATGATGTATTATATGTTGGCTAACTGAACATAAAAAAAAATGGAAACAAAGTACAGAACAGTGATTTCTTTTTTCACTCCACTATTAAATATAACATGCTAGGAAAACCTGATGTCTCTGTAACCGTTTTAAAATTAAAAGGGGGAAAAAGGCCTGAATCAGAGCCCAAGTGAACACCCTTCTCTAGAATTAAGTTCTTATACAGGCTGGTTCCTCTGCCCTCACTTCAGAAGCCCTTTAAATGGCAAAGAAATCAAACAAAACCTAAAGTTAACCACAAACTTAAGTTGGTATACCAGTTATCTTCCTTTTGAAACAATCACAAAAATCATAGTCCTGGCAGGCACTATATGCTAAAGATTTTTTACTGCCATAGATATTTGTGCCAAGTCCCTTCTAGTTTTTCCCAGCTCTGGGGTCTGGATTTTCCAGTAGTATAATGGATTAGGAGGACCCACAGAAGAGCATTTGGGGGCACATGAAATATTTGGAGTAAGAAGAAATAAGACCCAGCCAAGAGCAGGCAACAATTGGAATGGGCAAGAGGGAAGACTTACCAGTTGATAAAGAATTTGTAAAGACAATTCTGACTGTCAGGACAGAAACTGGACTCAATCCAGATAAGCCCTTAACCCTCTATGGGAAGGTGCATGCAAGTTTCTCTAATGATTTTGTTTGCTTTGCTCACAAATGCATTTATTTTATATCCCCAAGCCTAAAACAGTGCTGATACATACTAGACATTCAATAAATAAATAAATATTCATAGATTTACATGAATAGTTGACACAAGCAAGCATATTTACCAAGAGGAGGCTTTTCAATACTTTGTCTGTCCTTGGGAGTCACTGTATTGCGTGTCAGTAGTGACTGGATGTCATCGATAACAGCTCACGAGTGGCAAAAGAGGTTGTCAAGAAAGCAACCAAAGGGAGCCCACAGTCAGATGGGGAAACTCAGATTCTATGAGTTGCTAATAATCTGACTGACTGGGGGTGATGCTCCCTAGACGGTGAGTGGCCACTACTGACATCATAGGCAAGCCCACTTCACGTTGACCCGGGAGTCAGCAGAACCAAAAATCGCAACACCCAGAGCATCACCCTGGGATCAAGGGCTCCTTACCTTCTTCCTTTAAGTGGAGTTCTGTCTTCGTCAGCCACTCCCGCGCATCCCTGACTGACGGGATCAGAATATTGACCAGCCGAGCCATCACTTCCTCTGCTACAGGAACCAAAGAACAAGGGCTCTGAGTGAGGGGGCCGCTGCAAAGACCAGACTACTCAGTCCTAGAGCCAAGGCCCCCACCTCCCAAGAGCCTGTCTCTGTGTTTTACCTGAGAGGGACAATGGATAAGGACCCACGGCCACTGCCTGCCACCACAAACATAAACTACAATTAAATGCCAGCCTGCCACCATCACCTGTGTGTCTATAGAGATTGCCAAGAGCAAACCTCTTAAGGAAGCTTTGTTCAACATGTCACTAAACCTTAAACTGGAGTGTCTGGATTATAGAATAAGTTCTAAATATTTAATTTCACTGCTTTTATACATAACATGACTTCCACTCAGTGTTGCTAAGAAATAAAGAAGTTAGAGGAAATCTGATTCAAAGGCCACATAAAAATTCTTATTGTTCAAGACTCACACTGGGTATGGTTTAAGAACCCTCCTAAAAGGAAAATGCCAGCTACTCACCTCCAGATCTTAGTCAAGGGTTCAGCACAGAGTAGGTGTTCAAGAAATGATCACTGATGAACAGATCAGAAGCTTAAAGAGTTTCTTCAAGACTGAATGCTCTCCCTACATCCTTGCCACAGAACTAGTTAGCCAGCCCTTTTTCTTGTCTGCAGTGCGGAGGAAACCAGCCTGGCCCAAGTTAACCACAGTGTTTTAGCTAGGGGTGGGGGGCTCAAAGAATGGGGTTTTGCTGTAATTTGAGAACATATGTTCCTCATTTATATTTGGGCCAACGCCAAGTTCTCTCATCCCCAGGACAGACCTCACCACAAAGGACTTGACTCTGACCTGTGTTCTCAAAGCCTGGGTTCTACCACCACCTGGGCCCCAATTTCTGAGGCCCCTTACCTCCAGCCCAGGCCTTGCGCCTGTAGAGATCCTCCACCGTGTCGGAAACCTTCTTGATGTTCTCTTGGACCTTCCTCTGCAGCATGTGGCTGTGCTCCTTGGAGCCCAGGTGACTGCGGATCCACACGCTCTGCTCAATGTCCTGTACAACCAGCTTGCCTTCAACAATGGCTGGGTCCACCTTCTCCTGGAAAAACTCGGAATACTTCTGGTAGGCCACCTGCTGCCTCTGATGACCTTCTAGGAGGATGTGCTGCTCATAAGACTCGCTATTCCTCTCCCGACCCTCCAGGTCTCCCAGCTCGGCCCCGGAAATGGCCACCGCCTCTGAAGCCTCTCCCTCAAATGCCTTCCCGGGGCTGAAATAGTTGTCGGGACCTCGGGCGAACTTCACCCCACATAGGTCGCACTGGGTCCTGTCAACGTCGGCCTTCTTGAAGTTCCCGGCCCCGGGCTCCCTGGTCTCCTCGCGGAAGCACTCGGTCTGAGCACTCACCCTTCTCCTCCAGCTGATGCACAGGGACACCACCAGGCAGGCCCTCCTCAGCTTCCGCTGGATGGAAGCCTTCCGTTGCTTCTGGGAAAGGATGGCAGCGAGGAGGCGGTCCCGGTCTTCCGAGGCCAGCTCTTCCGTCTCGTCCTGACCGAACTCACACTCCGGCCCAGCAAAGTAGTCCTCAGAGTCCACACAGAGCAGGCGGCTCAGCTTCACCTCCTCGTGATAGAGGCCACGCACCACGGACCCCTTGGCGTGCACGCTGTCCCACCGCCAGTGGCAGTCCATGAGGTACTCTTCATCCCGTTCAGAGAGCAGGTCCTGCAGCGCTTCAGCCACAGACTTGACATTGACCGCTGTCAGCACCCGCTTGACCACCTTCAGGAGCCTCTCAGGAACCTGGTCCGGGCAGTCCATGCTCATCAGCTGCAGCTTCCTCTGGATCTCCTGGAAGTGGCGGTACAGGACAGGCTTGCAGTACGGCTGCAGAAGCTCCTCGGCATTCACCAGCATCACCAGGCACAGCACCAGGGTCCGCTCTGCCTCACCAGACACCACATAGTCTATCTCACCGAAGGCATCGAGCAGGACGTTGAAGTTCACATTCTCATAGCCGCAGAGCACCTTGACGAGGTAGGAGAGGTGGAACCGGAAATCCTGAATGGCTCTCGTCACGTCCTTGGGTTTGTATTCCTGGATGATGGAGAACACGTCCCCGAGCTCCCTGTCCTTCTTGCTGAACAGGAACTCCCAGTAGTGCAAGAGCGCAATGTAGCTCTTGGGGAGGCACAGGATGGCATTCTTCCAGAGGCGGGCCAGGACCACCGCGCAGTGGACAAACTGGAACTCCAGTAGGGCCACCGTGTTCCCGATGCTGGGGATAAGCGGTTCTTTGCACCTCTTGACCAGGACATTCATGAAGCGGAAAAAGAGCCTCTTGTAGTCTTCTGGGTTCCTGTATACATAGAACTGGTCGATGCAGTTCTCCAGCAGCCGGATGAAGCAAAGGTGGGTCTTCTCAGTATTTTCATCGTCCTTGTTGGGCGCCAACATGCCGAATTTTCCTTCTATTCCCTTCATCTTGCTGCCTCTTCCCCTACCCCTTTCCTCTTTTTCAGCCTCTAGAGCTTTGAGTTCCCTGTTGTAGTTGTCCTCCTCCTGGTGGAGCAGCTTTTCAAACTCCTCCGGATAGTTGGAGGAGACAAGGAAAGCCTGCATGGCGCTCAGCCACAGGTCCGTAGACTCTCGGCGGCTTCGTGCCCTTTCCTTTTGAAACAGGAAATAGATGTACTCTTTCAGAGCAGACCTGCAAGATCGAAAGGATTTGTAATTCGGTTTGAGGATTTCTTTGCACGCCATGGGGTTTTCTGACAACACTCTCTGATGGAAATGCTTAGGGAAGAGGACATTCAGGAAGGATTTGCAAAGGCCATACATGTCTGTAGGCAAAATATAATCAATTTCTTCAAGTTTTTCCGCTAAGATTTTAGGGAAGACTTTTTTGGCTTCCAAAAGCAACCCACTGATGGCCACCAGGTGCATTTTTGACTGAACCAAACACCTGGCCTCGCAACGCCGCAGAGGCCTGTGGAAATCTTTACAGTTTTCATCCTCACATTTCAAGCCTACAATAAACCTCATGCAGACGCCTGGGTAGGTCTTCCCAAGCAGGCTCTGTGTGATCTGACACAGCCTGCCCAAAAGGTGTTTGTTGAGGGCTAATTTCACTTGGTCAGTCATTATCAAGAAATAGTCTTTTGTTTTCTTCTCTCTCAAGTTCAAATCCAGGTCAAAAATTATTTTTAATATCGGTCCAGGGTCATTCTGAGCTATCTGGCAATACTTGGCATCCACCTGAGAAATTCCAAAAAACTCAAAGCAAGACTTGACCATCTCCTTCTCGGCATTGTTGGTCACTCTTTTGAGGGCCCTGACCAGATTTAGGAGGACTTCTAGGCCTCCCGGAGCCAGGGCCAGGACCTTCTCAGCCTCAGCCTCACACTGGCTGGCAGCTTCGTAGAGCGCCTCGACCACTCCAGCTGAGTGATTGAGTGTGTCAAACTTGAAGAAGGCGTCCTTGAGCTTTTGAAAGTCTCTCAGGATTACCCCTTGGAGGAACTGAGCCTCAGCGATGCCAGACAACTGATTGGTTTGATAGCAGAGGTCAAGGGCTTCTCTTAGAATGGCCTTGGTGTGCTCTACATCTGAATCCCTGGCCACATTGAGGCGGGCAGCCCCCAGCAGACAGGAGGCCTGGAAGTCCTTGTCAGCAGTGAGCCTGGCAGCCTCCAACAGGCAGCCATGTTGTTTCATCAGCAAGGCAGCCTCTTCTCTCCGACCTTCCCTGTTCAGCAGGTCTGCGGCTTCTGCAAGCCGTCCGCGAGACTTCAGGAACACCAGCTGGTCTTCTATGTCCAGCTTCGAGAGGACAGCCATCATCTCCTTGATCTTATTTGCACTCAGGTACTTTGCTGCCGCTTCCAAGTAAAACTGACTGGCGGAATAAGACAGTTTGGATATGGGCAGGGTCTTGGCCCTTAGCATTTCTTCATACCTACAATGACAGACAACACAAATGTCAACTCATTACCACCCAATAAAAAGTGTTCTCCAGGGACACCTGGGTGGCTCAGTGGGTTAAAGCCTCTGCCTTCGGCTCACGTCACGATCTCAGGGTCCTGAGATCGAGCCCCACATCAGGTTCTCTGCTTGGCAGGGAGCCTGCTTCCTCCTCTCTCTCTGCCTGCCTTTCTGCCTACTTGTGATCTCTCTCTCTGTCAAATAAATAAATAAAATCTTTCAAAAAAAAAAAACTTATTTAAGGGTGCCTGTGGGTTAAAGCCTCTGCCTTTGGCTCAGGTCATGATCTCAGGGTCCTGGGATCGAGCCCCACATCGGGCTCTCTGCTCAGCAGGGAGCCTGCTTCCCCCTCTCTCTCTGCCTGCCTCTCTGCCTACTTGTAATCTCTCTCTCTCTCTCTCTCTCTCTCCCTGTCAAATAAATAAATAAAATCTTTAAAAAAATAAAAAATAAAAAACTTATTTAAAAAAAATAGTGTTCTCCAAAATACAGCACAGAGACAGTTAACTACAATTCCCATACGTAGATATAAATTACAAAATAGGACCTAAACCTATCCGGCATCTTTACAAAGCTTCATTTCACACGGATAGAATTAATTCTTTATTCTCCAAAGGAACCAAGCATTTGTATATTTAATTAATGAAACATAATGGAGTTGCAACCTAAGCAAATGGAAGTTAGGTCTCAAAGTCAATTTGAGGGGCAACAATTAAGCATAATCAAAATTACCCCTGAAAAGAAAACCTTTAAATTTTCATAAAAGCATGATAATCATTTTGGGTCTACAACTCCACTGAGTCTGAGACAGGACTAACGAGAAAGGGTGAAGATAAAGACTGCACACATTCCAGCAGGACAATAATCTTCCTCTTATTACCCAAACTGTGATTTTTCTCTTCTGCCAGGTATTCATGTGGTTGAGTTAGAGTGAGATTAATCAGATTCTGAATGCTCCCTTTACTCTGTTGATCAAAGTCAATATGTACCATACTACAGTTCTGCAGTTTTCAAGGCACTGGAACAATCCAGTAAAACATGCTTGCTTTTGAACTCTCATGGGATAAAATCCATCTTGTCACAACCAGAGAAGTGCCCAGGTGCCTCATGATGCCTCAGAGTTATGCTACAAACATCAGATTTCCTAGTAGAATAGGCTTCCCATGAAGGATGTAAATAAAGATGAAGAAAGTGAATATACTTCACACGTGAGCAATTGGCTGATGGAGTAAGGAGTAGTTTTAGCAAGTATAAAGAACTACCCAGGTGTTTTCTTTTCAAATTTAAAGTGTCCTCAATGCACTTTGAGTCAGGCCAGTGAGCAACTGAATCCTACACCCAGTATGCATGTTGTTCAAAGGACACTCAAATAGCTCTAGTTAAGGCTCCAGTTAATACTCACATTACACTTAGATCTCAACTCAACACATCATTAGAAACTCTCAGTTGTATACCTCAATAAAGCTGAAAAAAAAATAATGACAGGAAAAGACGTTTCTGGGGAATATCTGTGACTGACTATTCAAGGCTCTTCTGGAAAACTGAAGCCAGCAGGTTAAATAACTAAAAGTTTAAAAAAAAAAAAAAAAAAAAAACCTTTCAGTCAGTTTTGTCATATGAACTCACAAGGGAATTGGCCTGGTCAATTACTCCCACCACCACTGCATAGGACCCTGATAACTGGGTACCCAATAAATGTCACAGCTGGCATCCTGTTATGGACTGATAATTTGCATTCCCTAAAATTCATACATTCAAGCCCCAACTCCCAGTGTGGTTGTATTTGGAGATGGGATCTCTAAGAAAGTAGCTAAGGTTAAATGAGGTTACAGGGGTGGTACCTGATCCAACAGAACTACTGTCCTTAGAAGAAAACACCAGAGAGAGGCACCTGGGTGGCTAAGTCACCTGGGCGGCTAAGTCACCTGGGCATCTGGCTCTTGGTTTTGGCTTGGGTCATGATCTCAGGGTCATGGGATCCAGTCCCACATCAGGCTCTGTGCTCAGCAGGGATGCCTGCTTGAGGATTCTCTCTCTCCCTCTGCCCCTCCCCTCACTCATGCATGCACACTCTCTCTCTAAAATATTTTTTTAGAGAAAACTACACCAGAGAGTGAGCTCTCTTGTGTGCTCTGTCTCTTCAAGTGCCAAGGAAAGGCTGCATGAAGACACAGGGAGAAGTCAGCAATCTGCAAGCCGTGGAAAGAGCCCTTAGCAGTAGTCCAACAGGCCAGAGACTTGATCTTGGACTTCTAGCCTCCAAAACAAGGAGAAAATAAATTTCTGTCATTTAAGCCACCCAGTGTATGACGTTTCATTACAGTAGCCTGAGCTAATACACAGCTATTGCATATATCCCATGTATAATGATACCAAAGACCTGAATAGAAGAATATGCTCATTTACCAGTCATGGCCCTGAACACCTATCTTCCACTTCCAAAAATAAAAATCAAGGTCCTGAGTACCTTTATTGAGATACTGGCTGTGCAAGTATATTAATTTTATGTGTACCTTTTTGAATATATATTATACTTAAATAAAAGCTGACTTAGAAAATAAAAATCTGAAGTCTGAACATCTGGGTCAGATATGTTCATTTTGTCACATGTATGATTTGGTAGAAAGCAAAAAAAAAAAAAAAAAATGTAGAACCAACCCACATCCTACTTTTCCAGGAGCTCAGAGTGGACTCAAACTCCTGCTCAACAGAAATGCAGAACAGCAGATTCTGACTCTAGCTGTCCCATAGCACCAGGAAGATCTCCTAGGGGCATCAACAGCAGGCTGTTGCTATATTCCTTGTCAACCATTAACCCCACCGTCCCCACTTCACCTTGGGAATACGAACTAGGCTAAAGTCTCAAGAAGGCCTCCAGTGGGTCAAGTACAAAACTGATGAGGGTACGTGTTCATACATTTCATACACATATGTACAAGTGCATGGCTGAGGATCTGCCAGTAGATTGTAGTGAAGCAAAATCTTGACGGCCTACTAGTGCTCTTACCTTTATCCATCCAGTCAGCAAAATTGTCAACTTAGCAGGTAAATGTGGAGAGGACAGAACCATCACTAAGCACCAAATTGCCATGTGTGTTATGCACACACTTGTAACAAACCCTTCATCTTCTTCTACCCCTTCTCATCACACAGTGTCAAAGCTTATGAAAAGAGTACAGTATATAAAATATACATATATTAAGAGTGTATATGCTAAATGCACAGCAATGGCTGCCAATGAGAAGAGAACCGGAAAGAAGACTGGCCATGAAGAGGAAGAGGATGAACAAACTAAAACCAATGGTGGGTTTGCTGTGAAGAGAAGATTATATTCCACTCTTTTTCCTCCCATACTTCCCATCCAGCTCCTCGGTTAATTCTTTAGGCTTGGCTCTTGCCTTCAAGGAGCTCCTGATCCAGCACCGATGCCACCACTCAAATGGAAGGAAGGCGACATGCACAAGCCACTTCAGAAGAGTGGGATAACACCATCCAGGGCAGGCTGCCCCCAGTGGGGTAATGGGAGGGAGGAAGCAGGGTGGAGGAAGGGAGAGAATAAAACCACCTACTTTTCCACTGCAATAGCAGCTTCTTCAAAGAGCTCCTCTTGGCAGTACATTTTGAGTGCTAGATCAAATTCCTGAATCTGCTCAAAGCATCTGAAAGCATCTTTGTAGCACTGGCTTCGCTTATAGAAACAGGCAGCATCTCTTATCTAGGACAGAGTAAAACATACTCTTAGAGTATTCATAGCATAACTTTTTCACACCGTGAATAAGAATGTCTGCTCTTTGTCAGGATCCAGTGAAAAACACTAAGACATAGGTAATATTAGGAAAACAAATTCACTATAGGGAGAAAAACAAAGTTAAATCCCAACCTCACACCACACACAGCCCCCGTCAATCAGATAGGTCAAAGATCTAAATGTGAAAGCTATTGGAAAAAAATTTATGAGAATATCTTTGTGACCCTGATAAAGAAAGTCTTTGGCAAAACCCAAAACACTCAAACTTCAGAGGGAAAACTGATGGATTCAATTACATCACAACTGTTGAAAAAAGGCCATGTGAAATAAAGTTAACAGAGAGAAGACAAACATTAACATCTAGATCAGCATTGTCAAATAAACCTTGCCATGAAGATGGAAGTGTTCTACATCTATGCTAGCCAATACGGTAGCCAAAATTTTTATTTCATTTCATTTTCATCAGTTTTAACCTTATTTTCCACCTGTGACTAATGGCTACTATATTAGACTGGACAGGTCTAGAACATTAAATAGATTCCTTCAACCACAAGAAAAAGACTCCTGGAAATCCAACAGAAAACTAGGTAAAGGATATAAAGTGGCAGGTCATGGTGAGGGGAAACTTGAATGACAAATCAATAAAGATCTTCAACCTCACTAATAAAGAAATGCAAATTAAAACCACACCAAGATACACCCATGTAGTTTGCAAAAATTAGAAAATCAGAACCCACTGAATGTGGTCAAGAAGGTGGGGCACATGGAACCCTAATGCACAAACTGGCACAGCTATCCTAGAAAGAAAAGCGGCTTCCACTTTCACTGAGTGAAATTAAGTACATGACTCTAGGGCCAGCAAGCCCACTTCTAGCTGTACCCAAGACCGGAAGGACATGCACTGAGCCACAGTACTGTAGGTGGCAGCTAGCAGCGGGTGGCAACTTGGACATTCACCGCTAGGGAAATGGATAAGTCAAATGCAGGGATGCCCATTCTAGAATACTATCAGGGTTCAGAAACCTGGCCAGACCTTAACATTATAGCAGGGTGTGGAAAAAGTAAAAAACAAAACAAAACAAAACAAAACAGAAAAATACGCCATTTAAATAAGCTTAAAATATGTATAGAAAATACTATCTGCTCCTCAATTATGCATGCAAATGGACATTCCACATTAAATGCACTGGAATGGCTAACAGTGAGGAGAGAATGGGAATGGACACCAGCCATGAAGAGGAAGAGGATGAACATATGAAAACCGCCAGTGGGTTTGCTGTGGACACAAAATTATACCCAACTTTTCCTCCCACATCTCCATCCAGCCCCTCGGGTAGTCCTTTATGCTTGGCTCTCCCAGTGTTTCCCCAAATTCCCTTCCCACCACCTCCACTATTCTCATGGCAATCCAGCCTCGGCCACTGCTCCCCACTGGCCTGCCTACTTCTACTCTTGCTACCTACAGACCTCCTCCCAGAGCATCCAAACAATGAGCTCCACATCGCTCCAGCAGTCAGAACCTTCCACTGGCTCCTTGTCACATCCAAACAAAATCCAGTCCCTACCATTGGACGTTGAGACCCTACCTGATTTGCTCCTGTTGCCCTCTCTTGCTCATTTTGCCACTTCTATCCACTCACTCTGCTCTGGCCCAACCAACTTCCTTGCTGTTCTTCGAGCTCTCCCACAGGATCCCACCTTGGAGGGCTCATGCCTGCAAGGATGCTTAGGCCTGCGATGGCCTGAAGCAGTTCTCCCAAGCTCTGCTCAAAAGGCAGCTCCCTTAACTACAGAGAACAAACTGAGGGTTGCTGGAAGGAGGTGGGTGGGGGATGGGCTAGATGAAGGATGGGTGTTAAGGAGGGCACTTGTGATGATGGGCACTGGATGTTAGACGCAAATGATGGACCACTAACTCTACTCCTGAAACCAACTAGAATTTAAATTTTAAAAAAAGAACAAAACAAGGCAGCTTCCTGCCCGCCCCCCTGCCTAAAACAGCAGCGCCTGACACCTCTCTCCCCTCACCTAGTTACCTAGCCTCATCAGCCCTGGCATTTCCTATGCTAGTCTGTCAAGTCTGTCATCCCTTTCCCTCACTAGGGAGGAAGGGAAGCTCTGGCAAGGCAGAGACCCCTCTGCTGCCACCTGCTGGCCACTCAGCACCTACACTGCCTGGCACCCAGTAAGGGCCCATCTCTTTGTTGAATGTTTCGTTTCATAATTCTACTAGTGGCACCTGAGGTCCAAAGAGAAAACAAAATCCAAGTGAAACAAGACAAAACACATATGCCAAGCACTCTAATAAATCTTAGCTGGCTTTGCTTTCTCTAGACAATCTACACCAAGTGCCAAAATACAAAGAAGATTCAGGTATGAGGTTCTTCTGTGTCCAGAGACCTTACAGAGCAGGGAGCATCTAAGCCCATCTCAGCCACATGAATACAACCCCAGAACCAGAGCACCTACCATCCCATCTCTTGTCCTCCCCTGACAATGCTGATTACTCAGAAGGAAAACCCCAAGTGAGAATGCATGCCCTCCTAGGTGCCAAGCATGTGCCCGACCAGAGAGAGAGCAGTGGGCTGGCTTGAAGCAAGTCCCCCACTCTGCCCGCTCTGCTCCCTGAGGGGAGGGGTCCCCACCTGCCATCCCAAGCAAAGGCCTTGAGAGGTTTCCAGGGAAACCATGTCACTCTCAGGAAAGAGGCAAGAAGCAGGTGACACAAAGTAATCCCCGGAAAAAAAAAAAAAAGGCTTCCACCTCCAGGGCCCCCTCGCAAACATTTGTGAGGTTGGCACACATTTGGGGGCTGGGAACATGGAAGTGATTTGGTCTAAGGAGGTTAATAAAGGCTGCTGCCAAGCTGATCGATTTGAATCATGCTGGTTAGTTTGGTGATAGGACCACATGACGCTGGCTCGGGTTGGAACCCCTTCCAGGGAGAAGCCTTGGCAAAGAAAGGAACGAGACTGTCCCCTGGGTGGGGCTTGGAGCTGTTAGAACGTACTGGGGAGAAGAAGTAGAAGAGGCTGCCATCGGATGTCAAGCCTGTGGAAGGGGAAGAAACAAGGAAGGCTGTGTTTCCAGGAGCAGGATGGCCTCCACATTTTGAAGGCACTGAAGTCCCAAGGAAGGGAACACAGGCTGTACTTAGGGCCTCCTGGTCCCCGTGCCTCTGACTTTCTGAGGAAGAGTTTGCCAGGCTGGGGAAGGGGGTGGGCAATGTGAGTAAGGAGATCTCTGACTCGGTCATGGCAGGCACTGGTGGGCAAAAAGGGGAAGCAAACAGCTCAGGCTGTTTCCCTGTAGCTGTCACCGCTTAGGGTCCAGGTGGTAGCATGGGAGACTGAAGGGTTGGCAGCTAAGGAATGTGGTAAGGTTGGAAACTACCCTAGTTCCTAGAATCTTAGGACCCAAACTCCCACCACCCTGAAATCCCTATATCCCATCCCCATCTCCCACAGCCTAACAAGTCACATCCCCTAATACACATGGGGTGGGGCAGGCAGTGCCAGGAGGACCTTATGGTCTTTACACAGACTGGGGGCCACACTTCAAAGTCCTCAGCAGGTGCCACCCCCACCCCCACCCAATGCCCAGGGTGTCTGAGGATCCAGGAGCTACTACATTTCACAGAGAGATGTGGAAACCTACCCACTCCTGGAGCGACATAAAGCCCCTACAGCAGTGGGGGTGGAGGGATGCAGCAGCCTCAGCTGGGCTTTCTAGAGCATAGGTTCTCCAAGCCACCGAGCTCTACACCTCCAGTCCCTCACAACTGATACGCTGGAAATGAATTGTGTGAGGTACAGCATGAGAATAGATCTTAAAAGTTCTCATCACAAGAAAAAGAATTTTGTAACTCTGTATAGTGATGGATGTTAATGAAACTTACTACAGTGATCATCTCACAATACATCCATATATCAAGTCATTGTGTTGTACACCTCTCACCGATACCATTTTACGTGCTGATTATAGCTCAATGAAAAAAAAAGACGAAGGAATCGCTAAAAAAAATCATCACCACTTGGATGTTACCGCGATGCTCAAGTGCTGTAACAGTCTCTCACTGGTTACTTTCATCTTCTGTGCTAATCTTGTTGCAGACAAATAAAAATTTGTGGCCCGCCACCAGCCTGCCGGCCACTCTGTGAGTGGCTATGTTCTAGACCAGCGGCTCTGTCTGACAGCACTTTCTGCAAGGATGGAAATATTCTATCACAATGAGCACCTGAAGTGTGGCTACTGAGACGAAGGAAATGTATTTGTAATTTTATTACATTTTAATCAACATAAAATTATAAATTAAATAGCCACATGTGGCTAGTGGCTGCCAGGTTGGTTGGCACAGATCTAGAACAATTACTGAGAACACAGAAAAAGCGCCATGTCAATACCAGGCCATTCACCCAGGCTGACTCCAGACCGAACGTGGAGGATAAGACGGCAGGAATATCCCAAAACCCACCTCCCCTCTGATTTGAACAGTTGGCCTCCCTGTGATTAATATCAGGTCGTAAACATTGACACGCATGCGCACACGAATCTTTGGAGCCATGTAAACGTTTGGGCAAGTGGAGAAAGCATGGCCGCCCTAGAGTCCTGAGAGCCAACCTCTCCCTCTTGGGAGCCCGGGAGCCCCTCTCTGACGCAAGCCCCTCCCTGAGCCCAGTTCTTCCAGCAGCAGCTCGGGCTGGGCCCGTACCTTCCCCAGCCTCTCACACAGCTGGGCGGACAGCTGGAACTCCTTGGCATAGCTCAGGCACTTAAGGGACAGCTTTGGCTCCTTGCACTCCAGATAGGTCTTGGCCAGTTCCAAGTACTCCACCTGCTTCTCCCTGGAGGAGGGGGAGAAAACAGAGTACCCATACAATGGTCACCTACCCCCAACAGATCCCCCCAGCTGATCTCACCAGAGCAGCCCTGAGATGACCCCCGAGGACTCTTACTTGGGGCTGACTTTCTTGGATTTCATGTTCAGGGCAGTGTGGTGGGCCAGCGCCAGCTTCTCCTTCTCAAATGCACCTCCTTTTTGGTAACACTTGGCTGCGACCTAAAATAGGCAAAAAGTCTTGATTCCCAGCAGGGGAATGGAGGTGACATACAGAACAAGGGTTAAAGCACACGTGTCATGTTTGCCCTGACAAGGCAGTGAGTCTCACTCCAGCCCAGCCTGAGGGGGGAAGAGCAAGAATGTGCTGATGAGCTTAAAAAAAAAAAAAGGCCTCACAGGCTAAAGCCCAGTAATGTTGCCAGAGACTACTTCCTACTCAAAGCTTCCTTTTGAAAGTGCCCAGAGAGGTGCCTGGGTAGCTCAGCTGGTTAAGCATCTGCCTTTGGCTCAGGTCATGATCTCGGGGTCCTGGGATCGAGCCCTGCATTGGGCATCCTGTACAGCAGGAAGCCTGCTTCTCCTTCTCCCTCTGACCCTCTATCCCCTGCTCATGCATGCACGCGCTCTCTGTCTCTCTCTCTCTCTCAAATAAATAAAATCTTGAAAGTGCCCAGAATCCATGGAAGAGATACAGGATATATTTTTATAAGCTACCATAATTAACACCCTCACTTAATCTTCCAATAGCCATGTGTGAGAAGTTTCATCCTTCTCATTGTATGCAGTAATAAAAACACATGGGCCCAAAGTCACCTAGTGGCTCTTCCAGGCCCCATACAGGTTTTCTCTAGTCAGTAAGTACAATGGCTAACCACAGTGTTGGTGGAACAGCCACAGCCAAGAGATGGAGGTAGAGACGGGGACGGAGATGGTGTCACCACACATTCCAGAAGATAACTGGCTAGATCCTTGGCTCATGCAGGTCTGTGTTAAGCAAGTAGAAGGCAGGCAGACGAGCAGCACAGGAATGTTGCCTGGACACCCACTCCTGCTAGGAGAAAGCTACTTTTCTAAAGCAGAAATGCTGATACCATGTCTCAAAGCACAGGTTAGAGGGCATTTTGGTTTAGCATGTAAAGATCAGGTCTCAGTGTGAAGAAGGGAAGGATTAAGTAGATAAGATAATCTCTTGTTCCCTCAGGCTCTTTGCTTCGGCCTCCCCAGCCTCATGGGCCTCCTTGCATTCCCATGACCTGTGCCATATACTCTTTCTCACCACAGGACCTTTGCACATGCTGGTCTTTCTGATTGAAATGTTCTTCCACCCCTTCTCTGTCCAGTTAACTTCATTCACCCTATGGGCCTCAGTTTTAGGCTCCTACTTAGAGCAGCCTTCCCTGGCCTCCCTGGCCTCCCTGTCCAGGACGGGTGGTTGTAGGTGCAACTGGTCTCTCCCATGTGATACCTGCAACAGCTGGAGCTGGGCACGCTTCTGAGTGCCTATCCTGTTCACCATCACATCCCTGCAACCTGAACACAAGGTTTGGCCCACAGTTCAACAGGACTTTGTTGAATGAACGAATCTCAAGTGATTGCCATTTTTATGATGGTTCTCGAATGTTCACTGACATACAGCCAAAAACTCAGTAAACCACCCGAGTCCTAAAGTCCTTTAGCAGAGTCAAAATAAAATCAGGTGAGGCGAAGGCTTTTTATAACATTCTCATCTGTGCCAACTTCCATAAAAAGATTTAAGATTCAAACGTTCAAAAAGCTTTTGTAAAGGGATAAAGAATTGGAAATCCATGGGCAACATGTATGAGTTAACACCAACAGTGTTCTGAAGGGAATAAAGGGAAAAACTATCTAGTTTTCCAATTTCATATCCATACCTGCTGGTCATATTATCCCGCCCTTCCCTCCCTGCTCCTTCCCCCCCCAACAAAAAGATCTTAGTTTTATAACAGTAGCCAACTTATGTCAAGGATGAGCATTGAATAAAGTTTCAGAGCTCCGTCAGCCTCTAGCAGGCAAATACTACAGACGTATGGAAACACTTTGCCGACACACCCAAACATACAATGGTGTGCGTTCTGTTTTCTCACCCCTCGGGACTAGTTGCAAGGTGGTGACAGTCCTTCCGTCCTCCTGTATCCACCCGTGCCTCTTTACCGTGTAATTCTGCAGCTTCTCCCAACCAGACTGCTGCCTAAGTCCCCTCCTTTCAGACCTGGGCCATGACAGGCTCTGGCCAATAGAATGCAGCAGAGGTGACACAGGGCCAGCTCCGAGGCCAGGCATCAGGGGCCCCCCTGTGCTCCTCTGCTCTTTGAATGCTGCTGGGGCATCAGGTGAATAAGCCCAGGCTCGCCTGTTGGAGGATGAAGTGCACATGATTCAGGAGCCCTATTCACCCCCATCATGGGAGCCAAGCCTTGGAAGCTGACCTGCTTGCTGACTGGTTGTGGAGTTCAGACGTGGGTCCGCTGGCTGAGACTACAAGAGCTACTCTGCTAAACTCAGCTGCTGGTTAACCGCCCACAGCACTCCCCTCTCCTTCCCTTGCATGATGGCAGAACCTTCCCACCACAAAAGGCTGAAATTGCAGGACAGGACTGCCTTCCCAGACTCCCTTGCAACAGGCATGGGCACATGACCTAGTACCGAGCCATGAGATGTAAAGAGAAGTCCACGGGGGACTTCACCATCAAGAAGGAGACCCACAAGAAGAAAAGCGTCCACCCTTCAGCCCTGCTTGGGATGCTGCCGAGGGGAACGGGTTGCTTGGCACGGCTGCAGTCGTTAGGTCATTTGACGAGCCACAGGTGACACAAGGAAGAACTGGAATGAGACAGGGCCCGTGATGAGTTTGTTGAGCTGGAAGTGTCTGTGCCTTGCAGGTGGAGACATCATCGTCACCGCATCCTGGGAAACAGCCATGCCATGGGGCCCCACCCGAAACTGGGATGTGCAGGGATGGGGACAGTCGGGAGAGGGATGGGGCTTTTTGCGCTGGTTTCACTGTTTCCAGAGGACCGGCAGAGAAAACACCGGCCGGAAGGTGGCTGAGCAAGCTCCCTAGGCTGGCCTCTGGCCCAGAACTGGTCAACTCAGTCTAGTGCTAAAGCTTAACCCCTGCTCACCAGACCCAGCTTGGGAGTCCAGGCTATGACGGATCAATCTGAAAAACAAATGACTGATCTGTGACTATTTTAAAATGCAGTGGGGCAACAGCAAAAAGGTTTAAACACAGAGCACAGGAGGGAAAGAAAAGAAGCCGAAGGGTCTGTCAGCGGGCCAGAGGCCGTGACCCCGCGTTTTCCTGGCAGTCCCACTGGCACTTGGCCACGGTGAAGGGTTATCACGTTTGCCCTGCTGAAGGCGCTGGACAGGGAGCTCTTCTCATCGCAGGGTGGCCCGATGTTTCTAAAGAAGTAGCACAAGCCCCACAGCCTTCGCCCTTTCCTGATGGCAAGCACGATGGTGGAAAAGCTGTCTGTGAGGCCCGATGAGGTCACCAGTCACAAAGACCTCCCCCTCCCCTTACCTTCCAGCACTGGTGCTTGGCGTAATACTCTCCTTGCGCGATCCACTCCTCAGGTGTGGAGGTCTTAACAAACATGCTGTCATCCAAGTCTAAAATGAAAGAAGAAAAGTGGGTTTGCTCCTCTGGGCGTTTATTCCCTTACACTCGTCCTTATGGGCTGAAGTTTGCCCCTTCCCCCCACCGAAAAAAATGCATACATTGAAGCCCTAAACCCCAATGTCTCAGAATGCTGACTATATTTGGAGGCAGGGACTTTAAAATTGTGATGAAGTTACAACAAAGCCGTTCGGGTGAATCCTAGTTGCAATCTATGTCCTTGCGAGACAAGGGGATTAACACACTCAGAAAGAGACTCCAGGGGCTCACACAGAGGAAAAGTCATCTACGAGCCAAGGAGAGGAGAAGAAACCAAACCTGCTGACACCTTGATCTTGGCCATCTTGCCGCAAGTACTGTAAGACAATATGCTTTATTACAGGAGCTCAGGCAAAGAAATACACCTGCGTTGTCCTTTCAGGACTCATTTTAAGATGGATTGTAGCTTAACGAGCCAGATTGTCGTGGATTTTGGAAGGAGGAGGCAGGGGTAAGAAAAGATGTTGCTCAGTTTTTCGACTTCAGTCTACCTTCCTCTCCTATGGTAACAGATTAGAAGACAGAATATTCTAATTCCTCCTTGAAAATCCAAAGCCATGTAGCTCTTAGCAAACTCCCACACAGGGGCTTTAGCAGGGAACAAGGTGACAGAGTTCTGCAGGATTTTCAAATGTGCAGAATTTGCCCTTAGGGTAAGCAACGTGACACGTCTCTATCAGTAGACATGGACCATCACAACCACCTGCTGTCAGGCCCTTCTGTTGTCACACCAGCCTGCTGGCGACTACATCAGCCACCCCTCCTGCAGCTCCCCTGAGCATCAACAGTCCTGGTCAACCCTCTCTGCAGGTTCTCAGCCTCAGCTTCAAGAAAGACGTGGAAGACTGACTACCAGCAAGAGGCTCAGAGCCAAATCTGGGCCGAAGGAGTTCAGGATACCCCAGCCCATGGATATCAACAGAGGCAGCCAAGCAGACACACCAGCTTCCTTTAGAAGGTGCAAAAGCCTCCCTGCCAGCCCTCTGTCATGCCCCGCAGCGCTGTGTGCAAAGATGACTTTGCAGCGTCTTGTCCTGACTCCGTGCATGCTATTCGTGCTCCGGTGACATTTTGTCCTCACAGGGAGCTCCCCGGTATCTCCACAGAGGGCAGGCACATGCCGCCGGCATGATGATAAAGACACCCAAATTACACAGTCACTACGCTCATCCCCAGCTCCCCCTGCACAGCAGGAACAGATGTGCTCACAGACTTTACCATGCGCAACTTACAACACACTTAAGACTGCCCTTTTTCTCATGTTCTTAACGCTACCAAGACAAAATAAATTGTGATCTTGTTTCATCCAGAATCTTTAAATGCAAGAAAATTGCCTATTTTGATGATCTCTTATAACAGGTGCCAGAATCTACTTTGGAAATGAAAGGAGTAGGCGCCTCAGGGAAGATTAAGAACGACCGCAGCAGGCCAGCAACCCCAAACACATCCCCCCTACCCCCGCTTTTGGCTGAAGAAGTGAAGGCCGAGGGTGAGGAAGTGGGCCTGGACAAGGTCACGTGGCTGCACAGGTGGAAAGTTCCAACGAGAAGCTAGGGTTTCTTCGTTCCAAGACTTTACAACTTTTCCCATTACACCTAACAGCCAGGGCCAGGAACAGAATAGCTAACCCTGGTCCCCAGCTGAGCCATTGGCTGCAACCAGAAATAGTCTCCGTAAACCGGGCCAGAAAATGCTCAGGAAAGCAGCAGACCTCTGCACAGTAGCTGATCCTTGCACTTTTTCCCCCATCCGCAGAGAAATTAACCACGACCTAGAGGAGCCAACTTAATAGCTAACTCACAAGAAGGACAACAATTTTCTCCTTTATGAAGGGCTGATGACTTCTCTGCAATTTACCCTATCAGGAGACCTTCACTCCATTTTTTAATTAGCCAGTCTCTGTGGGGGATCAAAACAACACACAATATTGGTTTGGCTTTTTAAATGTTGCAAACAGCACAGAAGGGGAAAAGGAGAAAAGGAGAAGGTGTCCCTGTCTCCCCAACAGCCCGCAGGCACAGTCCTAAGACTAGAGCAGCCCCCGTGGAAAATTCCTCACTGGTGGACACTTAAGTCGTTTTAATTTCTTATAAACAAGTGGGGCCATGAGGAACACTCAATGTGCATGTATCTTTGAGATTTTATATAAGAACATTTCCAGGATAGGTTCCTGGAAACAGCAATTGCTGGGCCACTTTTAACCCAGCACATTTTTTAATTTTGATAGATATTGCCACTCAACTGTCTGAAGACTGTAGTAGTTTGTGTTCCCCCCCAACAAAGCCTATTTCCTCTCAACCTCGCCCAGGACCCTCACTCTTATTTTTTTTAAGGAGGCTCCACTCACAATATGGGGCTTCAACTTATGACCCTGAGATCAAGAGTCAAGACACTACCGACTGAGCCAGCCAGGCCCCTGCCATGACCCTCACTTTTAAAGGGCCAATAAAAGACCCCCCCGAAGGAGTTAACCTCCTTCATCCCATTACAACCACACTTTCCCACACAACTTAGCAGTAAACACAAACTCTCATTTTTCCAAAGAATGTGGAAAGGAAAGAAAGCACTTTCCAAAACCTAAATCCTTTATATCTGACCATAAGAAGTTGAGAACAACATGTCTTGTTTTATTTTGTATGGTTTTGTTTTGTCTTATTGGGGGGACATTATTTAAATGAGAGTAACATGTTTTATATCAGAAAGCCAGAATATCTTAATGAGGTCTTACCTTTATTTTCATCTGTCTTCACAACTTGGACAAAATTTCTTCTCATGAAATATTTGAAAGCGGGAGCTCGCTTCTCTGGGTTTTCATCAAAGATCCAGAGGTTAACCCGGGCCCGAGTGATAGCAGTGTACAGCTGCTTCAGCTCTCCATTGAGGAGCTAAATTGAGGACAAAGATGGAGAGCCTTTGATTAAATAACGCACATTTCAAAGCAACAGTGGATTTGTGCCTACTTAGAGGTTTGCATAGCTAGGCAGTGATTTAACTTTTATTTCTGTAGAGCCTTCTAAGCATTTACTGAAATAACCTGATAACTTCTATTCTGTTTGTTTTGCCCTTTGTAAAAGACATAAAACCAGGGCAGTAGTTTCTCCCCAAAGTTTTCCATTTTACTGGTTCAGTTTTCACTCTCTCTAGGCTCCATCGACCTCCGTCAATCAAGAACTCTAAAGAACTGCTCAGCTTTGGCCTTCTCAGTGAGGCAGCTACGAAGTGAAGGAAAAAGGAAGCTGGGTCCCTTCACAGAGTAGTGGAGAAAAATTTGCCACCCTAAAATGTGGACTGCCATCTCTTTGGAATGTGGATTATCTTAGGCCGATTTTTTTTTTAAGATTTTATTTATTTATTTATTTGACAGAGAGGAGAGATCGCAAGTAGGCAGAGAGGCAAGCAGAAAGAGAGGGGGAAGCAGGCTCCCCGCTGAGCAGAGAGACCGATGAGGGGCTCGATCCCAGGACCCTGAAATCATGACCTAAGCCGAAGGCAGAGGCCTTAACCCACTGAGCCACCCAGGCATCCCCTTAGGCCATTTATTTTTAAGAAACGAAAGGCTTATGAAGAACCTTTGACCTTCCCCCTGACTGCCTAAAAGAATTTATACAGAGAACCTGCTCCAGGAAGGGAGCAATCACAATAGATAACTGTAGTGTATATGAACTAGTGGTGCTAAACAGGGAGCACCATAGCAAAGACTATGTGACCATAGCAAAGACTATTTTGTGAACTCCTCTCTGGGTCCCATTGTTTCTGAATAGCCCAGCAAACATGTGCTTACCAAACGTTCCCCTTTTCATATTCTTGTGAATTGTTTTCTTTCCCTTTGAAGCCCTAGGACCCTAGCCCTTTCTCCTTGGTTCAAGATGACATAAACACCTCATTTTGCGTGTTTTTGGAATCTCATGTTTATGCTGATTCCCTGTACGTACATAATTAAATTTTCTTTTCTTTTTTTTTTAACATTTTTTTCAAGATTTTATGTATTTGAGAGAGAGAGAGCATGAGTGAGAGAGTAGAAGCAGGGGGCGCAGCAGAGGGAGACAGAGAAGCAGACTCCCCGGTGAGTAGGGAACTAGATGCAGAGCTCAGTCCCATGCCATGACCTGAGCCAAAGGCAAATGTCTCACTGACTGAGCTACCAAGGTGCCCCTAAATTTTATTTCCTTCTGTGTCTGTATCAATTTAATTTTTAGACCAGCTAGAGGAATCTTACAAGGTAAATAAAAATTTTTTCCTCCCCAACAACAGTCAAGCCTGGTATACAAATCTCCGTGAACTGTTGTCCTGGACTTCACATCTCAGTTCCCTGTCAGCAACTTCAAAATTTCTGAAGAGACCTGACTTTCAGAGGTCAATAGTAGGTACAACCCTCCCTCTTTCACTTTCAGACAGTGCCCCACCCCATCAAGCCCCACTCCCTGCTGAGAAAAGAGTCTGCCAACACTGAGATCCCTGCCATGCCTACTCCCATCCTCCATGCCACAGTGCTGATACACAAGAAAACCAGTCAAGTATTGGGCTCTATTTTTAACCTAATTTTCTCATCCAAACCTTGTTTTCTGGCACCCTCTGTCAAATAAGCACTTGGACAAATGGTAGAAAATCACCTTGTACATTTCTGGATTCACCATGAGAGACCGACCCTGGGAGGAGCTGGGTTTCTCCAGGGGCACTTCAATCAGTGGTCGGTTTTCTTGTCTGGATTCAGATAATGAAGGCGTAAATGAAGAAATGATCTTCCACTCCTTGTAAGCCTGAACAAAAATGACAAATTAAAAACCAATAGAATATGCCCTTGAACTGTACACACAGCCTCATGGTGAATTGAGCCCCCTTTTCCTGGCTTGGGGTCCTCAGCCCAGCTGTAAGGAACCATCCGGTAGCCTCAGTTGGGGGGACCTCAGGTGGCACAGGCAGGGAAAGGAGAAGCTACCATGAAAACTCCCCCAGACACTTGGCCAAGATGGCTGAGAAGCCAGGCACACATACCCACTTCCAAGAGGAAAGCTAGACCCCCAGGAAGTTTCTTTCTTAAAGAATTTCAGCAAGCAGTATGGAGGGAGGAATTCAGTGTCCTTCACCCCTTTTCACAACATGTGAGAGATGCCACTTACTGTCAGCTGTTAAAACATATATGACAAAATTTTCTAACTAAATTATTTACCCAAGGATGGAACAAAATTCAGGAGCTGTATAGTGTGCACAGGAGACTGAGATCAGACAGAACACATTTGTATCTCAGTTCTTTCACTCCTTAGCTGTGTGATCTCAGACAAATTATTTATTTCTTCTACATCTCCTTTTCCTGCTCTCTAAAATGGGTATGACAGAACTATCCAAGTTTGCTGGGAAATAAAAGGAGATAATCAATATCAAGTGTCTAATACAATGCTTGACAAATAGCTGATATTTTAGCCATGTGTCCCTTTATCTAAACTCAACCACAAAACCACAGTGACTATGTAGACCAGAAGTTGGCAAGTTTTTTTCGAAAAGGTCAAAGGATAAAAATTTCAGGTTTTGTGGGGCATGTGGTCTCTCTCACCACTAGTCAACTCTGTTATAATGATGCGAAAGCAGGCATTGTCAATTATGTAGATGAATGGGCTTGTGTGTCCCAGTAAAATGTAATTTTTCAACTCTAAAACTGAATTTAATATAATTTTCATGTGTCATGTAAAATTATTTTCCTTCAATTTTTTTTAATCATTTAAAAATGCAAAAACCACCATCAGCCCACGGGCCATACAACAGTAAGCAGTGGGTTAGATTTGGCCCTGGGGACTATGGTTGGCAGACCCTGGTAAAGCTAAAGTACCCAGAATACATGCAGTATTTAGAGGGCAGAATTTCTATGAAATTTCAGATTTCCTATACTTTGCTGTATCTTCTGAGAGTAGCTAGTTAATTCCCCTCGGCCTTTACTTTTCCACATATTAAATGGTGTTCCTTAACACCTCTGTATCTTCTCAAGAATAATGAAAACACGGAGTGAATACAGTTCGTGACCTTCTTTAAGCCATCCCATAACTTAAACTAGTAAGTATCAGGTTAAAAGCTTTAAACACTAATTTAGTTAATATCAATGAAATTATTATTACATTAACTTATCTTCATATTAAAAATATAAACACTGTCTATTAAATTAGGATGGTTAAGTTACTAACCATCTAACCAACTAACTAACCATGGAATTAATCACCATATTCTGAAAAGAGATATGAATAACGTAATCACTGAAGTCATTGGGAGTTTAAAAAAAAAACCTTTAGGACATATTTATGACTGTCCTCTTTGTAGAGCCATTCACACCCTGAATTGCTGGCCAAGGAAGGCAGGCAAAAAACACAAGCATTTTGACATTTGCAAGGCTCTCCTGACAGACAGCATGAGGCACAGACCAGTCGACCTTGGAAGGGCTAATGAAGCACAACGTATTTTTAAAACTACTGAATAAATAGGAAAAACCACTCGTAAGGCCCAGGACTAACCTGTTTCCAGGAATAAAACACACTTTACTTTGAAGACAGAGCCTTTGAGGAGTGAGTACATGTATTTGTGGCAAGAATACAGGTCTACTGCACCTCTGATAATGAAATCATGTAAGTCTTCCAGCTTCTTCTATTAGGACTGATCATTGTGAAGGTCACCTTGGTGGGGCCTGTTCTTTAAGTGATTAACACATAAAAGTTGTGGTTTTCAAGGTCCTTCCTGTCCAATTCACACAGGAGTATGAAGGAAAGGACTCCCTTGGAAGTCCTTAGACTGGCGCTGAGTGTAAATGGCAAGTACCCTTCTAAGTCCCCACAGGAGGAGAGTTTGAGGGTAACTGGGAGAAAAACTGCTGCTCCCCAAAATGAGGCCAAGTCCTAGAAGAGAAGGACTTGGTGTAACCATTCCTTGGTCCCTTCCCCATCTCAGAAGATGGCCCTGGCAACTATGTGGTTGAAGAGGGAGCAACAAATCCTCTAAAGAGAAGAATCGCACACCAGGGCAACAAGAACGCCCCCCATACATGTGCGCAAAGAGAGTATCTGCCAGAAACATAAACCAAGGGTGGGAGAGGAGGCCAGGGGTGGAGAGAGGAGATCTCCACTGTCCCCGATGTCCAATACAATTACTATGCAGCAGCCTGCAGTCAGTCACCCCGAAGGAAACCCCACATGAGGAGCTAGACCTCAGGTGACTGAAGACTTAGGTGATCCCTGTCTTTCCTCTGCTTTGATTAAACCACTACTTCACATTTAGAAGTGAGATGTTTCTTGGTCTTGACTCTGTCGATGATAATGGAGAGTGTGCTTTGGGTTGGGGGAATGCATAAAGACATTCCTCAGGAATCGAGAAGCGCCACATCAGGAGTCTTTTTTGAAGTCTTATTGTGCACATGGGATGAAGTGGATGTTACCAAAAGATTCCATCTGTGATTATTTTAATTTTATGCAACAAATTGAGCCATTGGTTGGGAGGGCAGGGTCAAGATATCTGGGCCTTCACCATTTCCAGGATCAGGGTGAGACAGAATAACTGGATTTTTCTTTCACAAACAGAATCGGCCACAAGTTACAGATCCATAAGTCCAGAGTTCCTCGGGCTTCTTACTGGCACAAGCATACAACTAGCAGTTAATAAAGGACAGGAACAACAAAGTCTTACCCCTTCCTCTTTCAGCACAGCCTCGGTCCAACCATGACCAATGGATGTATTATGAGAAAAAAGAGTTAGTTCTCAAAGAATAAAAATGGTTCCAGGGTTAATGAAAGTGCATCTGATTTCATTAGCAAAAGTCAATAGAAAAGGAATGCACTTAAGGTATGGCAATGATATACTCATCGTGGAAGGTTCTGGAAGCCAATTTGCATGCGGGGCTTTAAAAGGAGAGGAGTACAGAGGAAAGATCATGAAACTGAGAACTCAGAGCATCTGAGTTGGTCTCCAGGCTCTGGCACCTACACCATGACTATGGGCAATTTACTTAATTTCCATGACCCTCAGTTTTATCTATAGAATGAGGGTAATGAAAATACATACCACCTCAATGAAAATACATACAACCTTAGAAAAGAACTTTATAAACTGTGAAGTACCCATAGGAATACTAGCCAGAGGTATCATCAAGGCAATCCTATTTTTTTAAAAGACCAGGAAAAAAAAAATTAGGATTCCATTTAAAACAGTTCTGGGCAGGTTTTAAGGTATCAAAGCTAACAGTGCTCCTCACCTAAATATGAACAACAGCCCCTTCAAGCATGCACCATGTGCAGTGGGAAGTCTGCAAGAGGGACCAGGACACAGCCAGCTAAGTGCCCAGAGGAGACCTCAGCACAGTCAGCAGCCAGCCTGAGCCCCCACCAAAAGACAGTGGTGAAAAAGGAACCAGCGGCTCAAGTTGGTGACTCTACTCAAAATGCACTGAGCTCGGGAAGAAAGACCATCCCAAGGACTCGGGAGCCAAGTCAAAGCAGTGGGCTGGCACGGAGGTCCTGGGGGTCGATCTAGGGACCCTTTCACTGCTGTGGTCTGCATGGGCCGCAAGCAGTGGTGAAGCCATGCCAGAAGGGAGCTCCCAGGCGGGGCGGCTGTCCTCATCCCCTACATTACCTGATCCAGTGATCAGGAACCAAGCCTCTTCCTGGGGTTTTCTCTTTCTACGAACTGAACTTGCCCAGTTCTGTCCTCATAGGGTAGACACTGCTAACCTTGGCTTCGTTTACAAAGCTCTCCTTAGAGCTCACTCCAATTGGAGCATCCTTGGGAGTCAAGGATAACAGAGCAAGTGAACACCAGAAGCTGGCACTCGGGTACCAGTCATTCAGAAGAAAGAGAGAGCAGGGCAGGGCATGGGAGAACCAGCCCATGACACACTGGGAAACCACCCACAGCCGCTGATAAAACCCATATCCAAGCACACAAAGCCCCCACCGAATGGATGATGCTCCAGAATGGAAACAGGTACCTGTGACAAACTCACTTCTACTCAGCTCCACGTTCTCTTTCCCGGAGCGGAAGTGTAGCTCATACACATATGCATGCACAGCTTGAAAAAGAATTCAGCATAACATACCTCGGAGTCAGTAAAAAAGTTGTAAAGGAGGACATCGTCAAATTCTAAACCTTTTGCTTCATACACAGTTAGCACAAGGGCTAACCCCAGCTCTTCTGGAATTTTCTCCTTTGCCATTTCATTTGCTACAAGGATTACCTGGGAGGAAAGAAAGAAGAAGGTAGAAAAGGGAAAACCTCAAATTCTACAAAGAAGGTTCTGGAAAAGCTCAGCCAACTTCTGTGGGGGGCAAATAACATCTTTAAAAAGAAGTGGCTGGCCTGAATTTGGTCCATCAGCTGAAATATTAACAATTGCTCCCTCACCTGGAGCTGAAATTTACTCATTCTAGCAGGGGAGCCACTGGACTCTACGCTGTGGAATAATTCAGCCTCGCAAGCCCTTTTTCAACCGCAAACTGCCTTTTATTTCACAACACGCAATCCCAAGAAGCTCACCTGGTGGGCTCCGAATTCAATAGGCTGGGTTTTCCTTTTGTTCCCTCGGAGCAAAATTGCCAAGTCGCTCACACTGCAAGACTCCAGGACAGTTGGCTTGGGACCATCAAAGAGGCCAGAATCCCTGGGGAGGCGATCAAAAGATTCCGGGAAATAGAACTGAAGTAAATCCACCACCCCAGATGCCAGATTGAGGATTCCTGAGATAAAACAGAAAACATATGTCAGATACGGAGCAACATGATGACAACATGACTTGGGGGGGGGGGGGCGGTCTGTGTTTTTGTGCTTTTTTGTTTTTTTTATTTGGGCTTTGGTTTTTGGGAGGTTTTGTTTTTTTGTTTTTCTTGAGAAGCAATATTGTCCCTGATAGTATGGATAATTGCAAGTCAGTTTCTAGTTCCCACTAGATTATCACTTTGGCCCTGGGTGGTATTACTCTGGGTACAGGGGATGAAGGCAGAGATAAGTGTTGCTAAGAATGTTTTGTCGGATCTCGTTCCCAACCTATACTCATTAGAAAAATTACCTCATAAAGAAAAATCAAGGCAGAAATATAATTTAAACAATTAGAGCTGTTAGAATGCTAATACAAGGGGCTGGCATAGGTGGTAAGGAAACTTATTAGGACCCTCTCATTAGAGCTTGGAGCCCTAGAGACGTTGTCATGGTAACAGCAGTGCTGAATGTTAAGTGGGGGCAGCAACCCAGGCCTCCATCACCTTCCTACAGCATTTATACCTAGCTGAGAGGTCTAGCCTAAGAAAAAATGATAGAGCAGGAGAAAGGATTTTGCGAAGAGCTTTCTCCCTGGGTCCCATTGCTTATCTAAGCTCTAAGTAATGTGGCCAGCCACGCAGACTCAACACGACCATGAGACTGGCAGCTTCATAAAAGTATCCCATTTAATTGTCAGGACTGCCCAGTGACTTAGACCAGAGAACCCCACCTTTACAAGAAGAGACTTCAACATCTAAGAAGTTAGCAAAAACCTCCAAGTGACAGGATTTGAAGTCGAACTGAACACAGATCATCCCGGGTCCCTCTCCACGGTTCACTTTGTGCCATGTGCCCTTTGCCTGACGGCAGGTAGAATACCGTGTTCTTGGTAGAATACCATGAAATGGACCTACATGTACCCACTGCTATTACTGGCAATAAGGAGAAATTTTACTTCCGAGTAGTAATATTATTAGATGTACACAGTCGGGAGCACAAGTGAAAACTGCTAAACTGAAGCAAATCAGCTGCTACTGGGGTTCTCTCCTCTTTAAAAGCTAGCAAAGGCCAGAGAGGCATCTTAATGGAAGAATCAGAAAAGTGCACAGAAGTACTGACTGCAGCGATGAACGGGAATCCACAGCAACGCCCTTCTAGAAGAACTAGATGAATAATTTTTAAATGAGCCTACTCAAAGAATTAAAGATGGTTCCACCATAAAAAAGGACGAAACTCTGACACCTCCTATAATGTGGAGGAGCCTTGAAAACATTATGCTAATCACTTAGCCAGACACAAAAGGCCACATATTGGATGATTCCTATTACATGAAATGTCCAGAAGAGGCAAATCCATAGAGACAGAAAGTAGATTAGTGCTTCCCAGAGGGGCAAAAGTGAGGGGAAATAAGGACTGACGGCAAAGGGTTTCTTTCTGGGGTGATGAAAATTCCAGAAATAGGTAATGGTAATGGTCGGCACAGCCATTTGTGCTGTATTAAAACCACTAAAAATAAAAATATATTACAACCACTAAAATGCATATTTTAAGCTGGTAGATGTCATGGTACATGAATCTTAATTTTATTTTTTTATTTTTTAAAAGATTTTATTCATTTATTTGACAGAGAGGAGAGATCACAAGTAGGCAGAGAGGCAGGCAGAGAGAGAGGGAAGCAGGCTTCCCGCTGAGCAGAGAGCCCGACGCGGGGCTCGATCCCAGGACCCTGAGACCATGACCTGAGCCGAAGGCAGAGGCTTTAACCCACTGAGCCACCCAAGCATCCCTTAATTTTAAAAAAAGAAAAAAATAAGGGAAAATATTTCCTAAACATAGTATATACTCAATACGTAATAAATACATATGTGTGATAAATACATTTAATGTGTATAAAGAAAAAAAGACCAAAAGGAAATGGAAAAAAAAAAATGTTAGCAGTGAGTGGCCTTACTTGTAAGATTTTAGCTTGTAAATTTTTTTTAACATTTTAGGTGTTTTATGAAGTCTCTAAAATCTAGTACATATAATTTGGGCTTTTTTGGTTCTTTACACAGAAGTATATACACACAGTCTTCTCTCATCCCAAGATGAGGTTTATGTAGTCATTGTCCTAATGGGTTATTTAGCAAAAACATCAAAGTCACTCCCAGGAACAACTCTTTCTGCCATGTTCTTTCCTGCCAATCAGAAAGGCTGCTGGCCCCAGAACAGTGGCACTGAACCAGGGGGACAGTCGGAATGAGGGGCTCATTTAACTTCTCATGCCAGATCCTTCTACTGGATCCAATAACAGAAAAGGGGGTGCCATTGGAGCCACGTCCTGAGAACAGAAAGAGTGAGCTATGTGCCTCAGTTACCCGGCCTGCACACAGTGCCAGGCAAGGGAGCTTAATAAACATCTCCTGAAAAGATGAATGAGGGCCAGGGCTCTATTTCCTATTAAGAGAATTAATTACTTTGTGCCAGCTCTTGCCACACAATCCAAGTCCCAGGTATAAGACCACGGGAAGAATAAGAAGTTGAACTGCTCAGATGCAGCCAGACCCAGTGATTTTTTTCAAATGCAACATCAGTGAGGAATTCCAGACACCTGGAAAGCTGGGCTGCGTTATGTGATACAGATACACTCTAGGAGGCCACCTGCCTTCTAATCATTTTCTGACTCCTTGGCTAAACAAATCAGAATTTTAATCTCATTTTACAGTGTGTGTGTGTGGGGGGGGTAATGCATGTATTTTCTCTTTCCACCAAACCACAGCCTACCTAAGCCACATCTAGAGAAAGAGCATCTATCAAAAACGGCAATAAACATCAGACTTAAATGGTGAAATAGTAAAAATATTCCCATTAACTTCAGAAATAACACACAAATGCCTGTTAAAGCTTCTGCTTAAGGTCCCAGCCAATTAAATAGAACAGGAAAAAACGAATATTTCTATAAATATAGAAAAGAAGATAAAGACTGCCCTTATCTGCAGAAAAATGCCACAATCTAAAAGTGAGAATGTTCAACGTGATTGTTAGATTGACCAGATCAACATATAAAAACCAACAGCATTCCTCTATACCAGTAGTAACTGATAGAAAATGTAAAAAAGAAAAGAAAAGAAAAAGGGGCAACCATGATAGTTAGAAAAAATATAAGATCCTTAGTACAAATCTAACAACTGTGTAAAATGTCTAGGAAAAATTATAAAATAGTATACTGAAAGCATTAAAAGAAGACCTGAATAGAGAAATACGCCAACGTCATGGTTCAGAAATCCTAATGATGTAAGATGTGAATTCTTTCCAAAGAGCAATAAATTCAACGAAATTCCAATCAAAATTACAAAGAGTCAGAGAATCTGATAGCTATGAGAGCTATGGCAAATGTGATATCATGCTAACAATGCAAGAACAGACAAATGAGACAAATCAAAGGAAAGAGTGAGCCCAGAAACAGAGTCCCAGATATATAAGAAAAGTCGCCTTCCAAATCAGAGACAAGGAGGTGCCAAGGAGTGAATGGCGTCAGCACAACTGATTCTCCATATGGAAAAAAGTAAAATTAGATCAGAGAAGGGTTAGTTCAAAAAAGACAATGTCACACCACATATACATTTTAAATAGTCTAAATTTAGTTACTTAAATTTACCCAAATTTAAATACCTGCCTACATATAAAAAGCAAAATTTAAAACCATTAGAAAATTATAAAGGAGACATCTTAATAACTCCAGATCGGGAAATTTTCTTAAGACATCAAAGAGCAAATTGTAAAAGAAAACATTCATAAGTTAAAATTTAAAGTATCTTTCTACTAAAGAACACCATTATTTATATGCTGTTTTGCTGAAACAAAATTAGAAAGACAAGCCCTGCAATTTTTATAATCAACAAAGGATGAGAAGGCAAAAATTCATAGGGAATTCTTAACAAATCAGTAAGAAAAAAACTCCTTAAAAAGGTAGGCAAAGGAGAACAGGCAATTCACGGAATACAGAATCACCAGTAAACATGTGAAAAGACAGCACGATCAAGAAAATGGAAATTCAAACTATACCAGATGTCATTTCACACCCATCCCAAGAGCAAAGTAAGAGGATATAACATAGATCCAAAGAAGGTTCGCTCCAGGATCGTATGTCACAGTGAAAAACTGCCAGGACCTACTGTCCATTACTGGAAAATGAGTACAGCCATAAAACAGAATGCTAACACTAGTTAGAAATGCAGGTCCTAGAGCACCACATGATCAATATGCAGAAATCCCAAAATGTTACATGAGGCAAAAATACAAAGTGGCAGAAAGATATGTCTGGCATGATCCCATTAAATAAAGTTTCTAAGCATGTAAAATGGTACTCTATATTGTTCACAGACACATACAGGATGCAAGAGGTGAATGGGTGAGCATTTTATAAACCTAAAGGAAGGATTCTAGCATGGATATTGTGTTTTTCAAACCCTGCGTGCCTCAGTGTCCTTCGTAAAAAGGAAAGGCTGCCTACCTAGCAAGGTCATTGTGAGGGTGAATTAGAGGTGGTCTACATCAGCTGCCTGGCATCATGCCTGGCACAGAGAAGGGGCACAGCTGAGGTTCAAGTTAAAAGCATCTGAGTGTGTGCTATCTCCCACCACCCCCTAGCCCTCTTTTTTGGCTTCTCCTTGGGAGAAAAGCCACTTTGGGAATCAATCTAATCGGCATACTGCTTTATGTGGCACAAGACCATGCTTCTGAAGTGCTTTACCAAAAGTTCCCAAGCAGTTTAAATGTTCTCCTGTAATGTTTTCGTGTCATGGCAAGTTCCCCAAGATGTAATTTCCACTCAACCACAGCTTGAATTATCAACCTCCGAATGAGAAGCGGCAGAAACCATAAGACTTCTTGTTCATGGGTTCATTTCCCAACACACTCCAAGATACTCTCCTTAAAAAGCCTAACAAAACAGTGCAAGAAGGTGCCCAAGCACCTCCCCTGCAGGGAAGCACAAAGCCCCGACATACCCGAATGGGACCTGTAATTCTGGTACAGTTGGTGGATCCTCTTGGGCTTCCGGACGGCACACTGCTTGTCCACGGTGTTTCGGCTGGCATAGTGGAACAGAGAGCGCAGGTCACTGAAGCGGAAGGCCACGCCCTTCATGATGCTCTGGGCCGTGTCCCCCGTGAGGAACATGGCATTGGGGTCATTGATGCATTTCATCAGCAGTGTTAGCTCAGCTTGGGTGAAGTCCTGAATCTCATCGCCATAGAGTTCATGGATGGACCACGGGAGCACCTTGAGCTTGGACAGCCTCCGGGACAGGTTATACAGAACATCTTCTTCATCGAAATAACCTTTCTGAGACCTGATCTGCTGGTACAGGCAGAAGAGACTGTAGATCTCACTCCGGTCTTCCTTGAAATTGGGGGAGCGCTTCCTCCCTAATTTCTTATACGCTTCTTCTGTGAGCCTCCCCTGGGGGCAGCTGAGGGCCTCAAAAGACCCCTTCAGGAAAGATTTTATTTCTTTCCAAATCAGCGCAGGGTTGTAGGAGGTTTTCCCTTTGATCATTTTGGGCCATATTTCATTGGTGAACACCTCAAATGTCACATACACCCGGGGGTCACTCTCGCACATACGGGTTTCTGCAGCTTTATCCTCCTCGCCATTGTCCCCATCGGCCTCGGCCTCCTCTTCATCCTCCTGCCAGTTGGGGATGGTCAACTCTTCCTGTGTGGACCATCCCACGATGGCTCTTTTCAAGCTGCCATCTTCATTTCTCAGGAAAAATGGTTTGGGCAGAGAAGCATCAAGCAGGAGAAGCAGCTGCTTGGAAGTGACAAAGAGAGGAAAGTTCTCGTCCCTTAAGTCCTGAAGTTTGTGGACATTGGGTTCCAGTGGTTTGTAGTGACTGGTGGCCTTGGTAGACTTGGAAAGCTCGATGAAATTCCTCTGCACCTCCTGGCACAAGACATGGTTCTTGGTCACGAAGATCTGATGTAAATGTTCCAGCTGGTGGGATTGCTCCATGGTGCACACTTCAGCTGCCTGGCCAGGCTCCCCCAGCTCCCCACTGGGTCCCCCTGCACAAGCTTCACTACCCTGCTCCTCATTTATGCTATCCACTGTTTCCGATTCCGTGGAACCTTCCTCTTCCTCCTCCACCACTTCCTCTTCCTTGTCCACTTCCTCTGTCCGGGGACCTTCTTTTCCTGGTTCCATTTCCAACCTTCTCTTCAGCCATATCTGCTTGGTCAGCAGCGGGCTTCCTGCCTGCTCAGCCTTCTCCCAATAAATGTGGAATTTCTTCCACAGCCTGTACAAGCAGCAAGTGGTCTTCCCCGTGCCGCTCCGCCCAATGAGGATGATGGGCTCCAGTGGCCTGGGGTTGAGGTCGATCACGGCATACTCCAGCTCACCCACCCTGAAGGGGTACTCCACTGTCGCTGTGGTGTCATTGAGGATATTGGAGGCCATGCTGTTGCTGAAGCTATGGAACTTCATGATGTTGTACTCCGTCTCCACGGCGCTGGCCGGCGGGAAATACTCAGGGTTCACGTGCTCCCGGTTCTTCTCGGCCTCCGTGTCCTCCACGTAGAAGCGGGGTATGCGCTTTTGGACCTTCACATTGGCTGACACCTGGCCTTGGTGGATGCCCTTCAGCTTCTTCCGCAGGACACAGGACATGCCCCGGTTGTAAGCACTACAGATGGCCCTAATGGAGTCCGACAGCTTGCAGTGGTCCAAGACGATGTCCCAGATCCGGATGATTTCTGTGTAGACCCGACCTGACTTCTCCGGGCTGTGCAAGTTCCGCTCCGCAGCGGCGATGATCTTCTCCGGGTTCTCGCTGCACCGAGGGGAGAAGTCAATGGCTAGCTCCCACAGCATTCGGGCCCCCTTGTCCAGCTTGGCTTCGAAGAGCTGGATGCTTCCCTTCAGGTGCTTCAGCCGCTTCTGCAGGCCCTGCGTCCACTCGCCGTTCCCCAGCTGCTGGATAGCTAGGATGATTTTCTTCTTCATGACTTTCGTCATGACCTTACTGGAGAGCTTTTTCAGCATTTCCGAGGTGCACTCGATCTCCCACGTCATGTTCTCGAAGTCCTGGAGGCAGGCCTCAATCTCCTGCGTGTTCCAGCTGTCTGGATCATCTCTGCCTTCGCTCCCTCTGTGGCCAGCAGGAATGAGCTGTGAGGCCCCGAGGCCTGCCTGCACATGTCCGCCTCCTGCCTCAAGGACGCTGTGGTTGTTCCCACTGGAGTCAGCACCTTGTGCCCCTAGGGCTCGCTGGAGCTCGTCCTTCTTTACTTCCATACCGACACGCGTCTCCAGAGGCTCAGAGTCCTGAGGACAGTCCTCGGGGAGGGATGTATCCAATTCAACCTGCTGAATTAAATCCATGATGTCCTGCACCAGGCGGTCCCTCAGAGAGCAGGGCCTGACAGCTCCAGGCTCCTGCCTCATTGCCTGGGCATCCGGGAGAGTCTCCCAGCTGTCAGGGACCATGACTCCTTCGGGCAGGGTCCTGGCAGGGACGTCGCACGGCAGTGACTTGGATGAACCCTGGGACTTGAGCTGAGACGTGTGACCAGGGGCGGTGGGCCTTGGGAGCTTCCCCAGGTGGGCAGCAGAGTCCTGCCGGTTCCTCCGTTTGCTCTCCATCAGAGCTTTGTTCCAGGCCAAGAGCAGAGCATCGTTCTTCTTGATCCGGTGCCTTGCGTCTTTGCCTTCTTTGTTCTTCAAGTTGAAGTTGATGTCGAACTTCACCAGCAGATCTATCAGCTTCTTCATGCGCTTCAGCATGCCCTTCTGGAAGATGATGTGCATCAGCGTGTTCCCATTGCTGTCCTGGCTGTTCGGGTTGAGGTAGCAAAATTCAGTGGGGTTGGACCAAAAGAGATCCAACAAGTGGCTGAGGAAGTTAAAACCGATGTCAGCTGAAAGACACAAACAAAATGCTGTGAGTGCTGAGCCGCTCTTCCCAAGGAATGGAGACCAGGCAGGTATGCCAGGCAGGGGCATCTCAGAACACCACACCTCCCCAAGTACTCGATAACCCCAGGGCTGAAAACCAGGGACAATGTGCTCCCAAGGGATATTTGGCCACGTCTGGAGGACAGCCAACTTTGAAACTTAAGACTCCTCCTCAATCAGCCCACACTGACTATCCACCGTGATGGTTGCGCCTTCTCACCCAGCTATGGGTGAGGGGCTAAGGGATAACAGGTCGACCTGACCAAGAAACAGTCCTTTTCCAGATCGTTGGTTTCCCAATAGGAAAGATGAAAAAGCGTAGCATTGGTTCTACTAGCCAGCTTCCTCTTCAAGGAAAAGACTGCTTAAAAAACAAAGGCCTACCTTTGATGTCTAAAAAGATGTGGAGTGCTGCATGCAAAGGAGTATCACCTTCCGTGAGGGAGATTCTGCGGGGGTCTGCACCCTTGGTCAAGAGAAGAAATGCCAGCTCGAAGTCTTCATGTTTCAGGCACATGACAAGTGGTGTCTCCTGGCTGTTGTGGAGACCCTCTGGCAAGGCTGAGGAGACAGAGGAGAAGGGCGCATCCCCATGAGGGATTTATCCTGTGACAAGGGACTGCCTGGCTCACCTGAGGAGGAGGGGACCACTTCTGCCATGGGCTCCGACGGAAAAGCTGATGCTGACCCAGCTTCTGAGGTGAAGCCTTCCCAGAGCCCTCAGAGGGAAAGCCCAACTGCTTCCGCTGTCCTGTTCATGGGCCATGCCTCTCCCCTCTCTCCTTTTCCCCTTTGTGAGCCCAGGGCCCATCTTCAGCACTGCTGGGGAGTAGAGATGCAGCCCAGGAACAATGGAAACCCCGGTACCTGCCCAACACCCTACTTGACACATAGTCGGTGATCAGGATATGAGCACGGCTTCCTATGTCTTTTGCTTCTAGATGCTTCTTCCTGAGGATGCCCATCTACCTTCAAATGGCATCTTCCCTGACACCTCTCCACCCCCAACATCAGCTTCCCTTTAGCTCGATCTGTGCCTCCCTTCTGCGCTGCAGTCTCCCCTGCGCTGCGGCACCCCTGCGATCTGCACACCCCCGCGCAGCAGCCACACGTTCACTCTGTCCCTGGTCCGTGGCACCCGACTGCAGGCAGGCACTTCGTTAAGTGCTGGCTGACTCCAGAATAAAACAGGAAGCCCATGACAGCCACAGTTTCCAGGCAAAGGTAACAACACTCCCCTCGAGGAATGGTTTTGAAGAAATAAACTGCAGGAGGCATTCCGTCTACCTCTTGGAACCTGTGGGAACAGCCAATGCCCAAAGGCTTTGTATGACACTTTGAGAGCTAAGGACCAATAAAGGGCATGACCTCTTAAACACTCGAGCAGGCAGAAAACCACACACATAGCCTCAGTGCTCTTCCAAGAACCCACCTGTGTGAGCTCATTTAACATTCAAAACAGCCCTGAGAGGGACTGTTACTCTCATTTTGTAAACAAGGAGATAGAGGCAGAAATAGAATGCCAGAGGCCACACAACTAGGAGTGGCATTAGTAGGGGGATGGGAAGTGAGGGCAGGAGGAGGTGTTTCTAAATCAGTTTCAAAATAAAACCCAGTCCAGGGTGCCTGGGTTGTTTAGTCAGTTAAGTGTCTGCCTGGTGGTGGGTACTGAGGAGGGCACGTATTGCATGGAGCATTGGGTGTGGTGCATGAACAATAAATCTTGTAACACTGAAAAAATAAAATAAACATTTTTGGGGGGAAAAAAAAGTGTCTGCCTTCAGCCCAGGTCATGATCTCACGATCCTGGGATCGAGTCCTGCATGGAGCTCCCCTGCGGGATCCTGCTTCTCCCTCTCCCTCTGCCATTCCCTCCACTCATGCTCTCTCTTTGTCTCTCTCAGATAAATTAAATCTTTACCAAAAAAATAAACAGACAAATAAATAAATAAAACCCAATCGGGCAAGGTGCTGGCCCTCTCCAGACAAGAGCCAAGTGGGATTGTGCTGATTACAGCAGCAAATGTTTCTACCCACCAATTATTTGGCTGTTTCTTTACAAAGAAGTACCTCAAATCCTAATCCACTGATTAAAAAAGAACCCTGGAGAGCTGATAGGGACACACGCAGCATACAGAATGCAGGCAAAAGTCCAGCCAGCAGTCAGGAGGAAAGGACCCTGTGCGCCATACCCGGGGCCAAGGGCCCCCGCCCTCCACACACCTGAGGTTTCTCACACAAGTCAGAAAAAAGACAGCAGAGGTAATTAGAGTTCCCAAAGACGCAGAGCTCCTACGAGGCCAGCACCCACTGACAGCGCACTAACCTGGTCGCTGCTACAAAATGAGAAGCTATGGAGGAAGAGAATGGGCCAGAATTTAAAGCAGTCTCCAAAGTCAAGTGAAAGACCCAGGAACCAGTGGCGTCCCAAGGAACAAGTCCCCAGTGCTCATCACAAGCACTCTCACCTCCACTGTCGATGAGGCAGCCCAGGAGCTGCATCCTCCTAGGGTCCCAGGCGCTGAGGCGGGGGATGACAGCGCAGAGGTCAAGGTCTGAGAAGTTGCAGCCCTTGATGAGGCAGTCTCCCAGGGGTGGCTCCCCACTTACTTTGCGGGTCAGCAACAGAAGCACTTCCGGCCATTTCTGTTTCTCCAATAAAAACTTGATGAAGGTGTTGGCGCAGTCACGGTTAATGTCACAGACCAGGTCAGGAGGAATTTCTTTCAAAAATAAGAATACATCACACTCCCAAAAAGGTTCATATGATTCCTGTCCCCAAATACCACCCAACACATTTAAGCATAATTAACAAGAACTATCCATCAGTATTTTTAACCTCTGGGGAACATACAAGCAAATAATTAGTTTGGGCAGCTACTCAACCACTCATAAATGTCAGTATAAGCACCGGCCGTGTGACCTTCCTGGGAAGATCTGAAATATGTTAAGGAGAGTAGAGACTGGCCCAGAGGAAGAGCAGGGCTGCCTGTGTCTTGGAAGAATCTGTGAGTTAGAGCATTCTACTGAGATCAGAAGGGCAAAAGCCTGGCTAAAGTTTTGCATAATATTAATTGAGAGCGTGCACTGAAATACAAGGAGACACTATAGAATAATTAAAAAGTTAAGTGTTGTCAGGTAGTGGTGAGAGGATGGTTTAATCCTCAATTCTTAAGTTCATATCATAATACACTAAGTATTCCATCTAATATCGAACGTATGGAGACAGGAGAATGGTCATCTCAGTTCATGAAACTAGTTTATCCTATGGATGGAAAACTTCTAAAAAAGGTCCTTGGTAAGTAAATTGCCAGATTTGGCAAACAAAAATATAGGATGCCAGTTAAATTTGAATTTCACGTAAACAACAAACAAAATTTTAGTATAGTTCATGCAGTATTGGGGATATACTTAAACCATATTCACTGTTTATTCAAAGTTGTAATTCAACCAGCATTCTACAATTTGTCTGGCAACCCTACCAGTAAGAAAGCAGGAAGAAAGAGAAGGGAAGAAATCAAGAGTTAACCTAAACAAGAGCAATTTTATTTGCATTTGCTAGTTTTTGCTTTCCACTATGTTCTAGGATTTCTAACATGAATATTCATTTTGATATTTAATATTTAATGTGAAAACCAGAAAAATAATTTTGTGTGCAGGACCCTGGACTAAGTGTTCAACATCCAACATCTCACCCTCTAATGCAGGAGTGAAGGAACTAAAGCTTAAGAAGTTAAATAATTGGCCCAAGGTCACAGATCTGCTAAGTGGTAGAATTAAGATGAAAACTTAATTTGGAGTAAAACTCCAAACCTTAACCACTAAGATCTGCTGCATCCCCTGAAGAGCACTTTTGTTCCGCTGGCCGCCCCTTCCCACATTCTCTGGAAAATTAAGAAATCTTAGCTCTCTGAATGGTCCGAGTGAATACGTTACAGCCCATACTGACTGCCAATTTAAAAAATACCAAATTTTGGGGGCGCCTGGGTGGCTCAGTGGGTTAAAGCCTCTGCCTTCAGCTCACGTCACGATCTCAGGGTCCTGGGATCGAGCCCCGCATAGGGCTCTCTGCTCAGCGGGGAGCCTGCTTCCCTCTCTCTCTGCCTGCCTCTCTGCCTACTTGTGATCTCTCTCTCTGTCAAATAAATAAATAAAATCTTTAAAAAAAAAAAATACCAAACTTCACCTACTTAGGGCTTCACCTACTTAAGGCTTCTAGAATCTTCCCTAAGTATTATCTAAAATATGTCCTCTTAAATTCTTTTCTAGAACTTTCCTGATTTCCTCATAGTGAAAAAAAATTAACATCCAATTCTACAAGAACTTTATATACCAACATTAGCCAAGATCTATGGAAGAGAGAAATAACCAGGGTATTTAAAAAGGAATCATACGTGCCAAAGTAATTCCAGCAGAATCCGTGAAAAACCAGAAGCAGAGATGGATGTTGGAGATGGGATTTATCCTGTTCAGGGTGGATGATCCAGACTTCCCACTGAATAACATTCTATGCTGCTCCAATGTTTTACACGTAGCTCATCGCTTTTATTTATTTAACTGTTTTTTAAGATATAAGGGAAGGATTCCAATGGGCATAAATCATCTTTGGCACAACCGAATGCTGGGAGGAAAGTTACCTTGCAGAGAAGAAAGGAGGCGCAAGAACCTCTGAACTACTTCTTGCTTAAGAAAGTTCTTATGCAGTAGCCGGTTTCCTGAGTTCATGTACTTCACCAGCTGCTCAGAGGCCTTCCGGAAAATGTCAGTCTCGCTAACAGGTCCATCACCATTGTTCAGTCCTGCAAAGCAAGAGGTGATGCTTCTGAAGACAGAGACCACAGCTGGGGGAGACTACAAAAATTACCCCGGTTCTCCACCCCCTCCGTGGATGCCCTTGCTCTGCCCGTTGACTTTGGGTCTCTTTCCATCGAAAAGTGGAACCTATTCTCCCCACCCTGGCCTGACCAATAGAATAGTCATGAGATTTCTGTCCTTGTTCTGAGGTGGGACCCCAAGAGGCCTGGCTTAGTTCTATTCACTCTCTTGAGGCCCTGGCCTCTGCCGCGTGAACCGGTCCAGTCTCGACTGCAGGGGGACAAGAGACAGCATAGGACAAAGAGGAATTGGTCTGGTTGTCCAAACTGAGGATCCATAGATATGAAAGAGTGTGGCCACGACCAGCAAGACCACAGCCGCTGGGAGGAATTCAGTTAAAGCTATGAGAACAGCCCAGCCTAAACAGCTGGCCCGCAGATCAGGAACAAAAGAAACGCTTGTTTAAAGTGACCACATTTTGGGAGCAGTCTGTCACGCAGCAATAGATAACTGACAGAAGTGTTGAAGGAGGTGACAGCAAGAGGAGAGCTCAGCCCCACAGTGACATCCAACCACATGCCAGCGACCTATGCATCCTAGGGGCCAGCAGGAAAACCCAAGAGGAAGGAGCCACCTCTCTGGCCAAAGAAGGGAAGACAATATCCTCTTGGTTCAGCTAATTTGAGAAAGTAGTCATGATTGGGGAAAAAAAGATAAAACAATACCCCTATAGAATGCTGAAATGGGCAAATGTTTTATTTGGTATCGGGTGATAGACTAAAAAACACTGTTGCTCAAAATAGAATCTTACTGAGCACAGCAGGTGAGCAGAAATAAATAAAGGAGATGGACTATTTGAAAATGAGGAAAAAAAAAAAGAAAAGCATCCTATCTTCATCAGGTTTTCCAACAGCAGGCCCTGTGTCAAAGATTTGTTTAGAAGTAGTTCCCAAAGGAGGTTGACAGGTGGGAAGCAGACTGAGGGGGGACAGGGAGGAAGCCAGGTGGCCCCTCCTGATCCCACAGGGGAGCTTTAGAGGGATTGCCCCTCACAGCTGTCCCCACCCAAAGCCGAGGAGATGGGCTTTCAGACTCTCACCTCAACCAATCACCGGCTACAGGCTGCCCTGGGAGGTAAGTTCTCAGGCGCTTCTGACTTGAAGAAGCCCCAGCAAAACTGGCTCCATATGCTGGTCTCCTTGAGAGGAGGCCTTAGGTGCTGGCTTCCCAAAGTGAAGGCACCCCCATGTCGGGGTGCACACAATGGTGAAAGGGATCCCAGGGACCAGGCAGAGCTCAACACGACCTACTGTGCCTTCTCATACATACCTGCATCACCTTCCAACAATTCAAGTCGGAACACCGGAAACACACATACACACACACCGACTCCAGGGGCAAACGCTCATTGCCCTCTACTCCAGAGAGAGAAGCAAGACCCACTTTAGCACCATCCTCCAGAGAAAAAGAAAGGGAAACCACTTAGCAAAGGAAGACCTACATCACCTCAGCTAGAAGCCCGGAAAACGTCTATGTGCTCTGACAGTGACTCAGCCCTCACATCTTCTTCCTAAAATACCTACGAAAACACAGCAATGGTGAAAACTCACAGTACAGAGATATACAACCCTTGGAAAAGGAGCAACTTCCTTCACTAGCATGTGTTACTTGTCCCCCAGCTTCATGCCATTAAAATCTTTTCTAGAACATCATTCTTTCACTAGGGAAATTAGTATAGGTCACTTGACACTGAACAGAAATAGACTAAGCTGACCAATGCAGATAATTAGATGCAGTTGTATAATAAATGCACGGCTGCGTAGTTCAGAATACTTAAGCAATGGGTCTGAGAAAGTTCCACACGTCAGGAAAGAAACCAGAGAGTGATATCAACAATGTAAAGATACATACAAGGGAAGGTGCTGGCGATCAGACCCCTGGGTAGATGTGGGTGACTTATTTATTACTTTGAGTCCGTCTGTTTTTTTTTCTAAATTTTCTATAAGCTTAGTAAGAGATAAAAGAAACATCAGAGGGGCACCTGGGTGGCTCTGTCAGTTATGTGGCTGCTTTTGGGTCCTGGGATCGAGCCCCTGCATGGGGCTTTGGGCTCCTTGCTCAGCAGGGAACTTGCTTCTCCCCTGCCTCCCATTCCCCTTGCTTGTGTTTGCATGCTCACTCTCTCTCACTCTCTAATAAAATTTTTAAAAAAGAAATATCAGAATATAAAGTCGCTTATGTATCATAATCCCATATTGCTTTTTAAAAGATGATTATGTAAGTGCTAAACACCACCACCAAAAACACGGGATAAAATATGCCGAAGTATAATTACAATAAATTTTTGTTTTTACATAATACTATGCTTTTTACAAATTTTCTACAATGATACTTAGTAGATATACATAAGCAGATTTGAAATTAAAAATTTCAAAAATTAAAAAAGAGATCTTCTGGAGTTGCAATAGTGCTCAGAAGTGTTAGAAAACAAAACAAACAAAAAAAAAAAAACAAAAAAAAAGTTAGAAAACAGAAATAAATCATTTCAAAAAGAGATTTTACTCTTGCCTGAAATTCTTCTTTCAAGCTAAAAAAGACAAAATGGTTAAGTTTTAGTACACACATTTTATCAATTCAAATTTATGTACACATTTCATTTTTTATAAAAGAAAGGAAAAAATATATAATTATGAAAGCATGGAATAAGACCATTTGACCAAATCACAAATACATTAATTTGGGAGGGCAGGTAAATTTATGGAGAATTCGTATTTTCTTGTTTACCTTTCCTATATTTTGTAGTTTTCTTAAAGAAAACATTGTCTTTATAATAAGGAAAAAGTATCATGAGGGTCCTTTAGGGGATTCTGGATGCCTGTATTTACTGAAAACAGGGCACCGTCGGTGCTGAGGGATGGTAAAATGACGAATCAGGGCCTCTGAGTCCCAAGCCCTGTCTGTGGGGAAGATCGACACAGACAGAAGGTTCCGGTGTCCGAGTGCTGTGTCTGAGGTGCCTGCATGAGCACAGAGCAGAAAGCAGCCGGCTCCCACTGGAGCAGCAGAGAGAAGGCCTCAGAGGCCTGGAACGGTCCTCACTCTGAGTGAAGCAGAGATTACAAACCCGGAGGAGAAGGAAGACTCCAATCCTGTTCTTGGTCCTGAGAAGAGAGGAGCAACAGCGGCCAGAGAGGTGGACGTGCTGCCACCTAGTGGTGTTCATGAGAAACAGGTAAAAGCAGGTAAGAATTTTCACTTCCCCCTCAACCACAGTCCAGAAGCAAATGATCCTCCTTATGACAAATCGTCAGAAGGCCAGTAGTAGGGGCGCTTCGGTGGCTCAGCCGGTTAAGCATCCGACTCTCGGTTTCAGCTCAGGTCATGACCTCAAGGTCGTGGGATCAAGCTCTGCGCCGGGCTCTGCACTCAGCATGGAATCTGCTTAAGATTCTCTCACCCTCTCTCTCTGCCCCTCCCCCATGCTCTCCCTCTCTCTAAAACAATAAATAAATCTTAAAAAAAAAAAGTCAGTAGTAGCCTAATGCTCTCTCACAGCGCTTATGTCGTTCTCATCTCACCTGATCAGGCAGGCATTTTCTCATCCCATATCATCACAAGAAGGGTGAGTACAGTACAATCAAGTGTTTTGAGAAAGAGATGACAGTCACATAACTTATATTACTGTAGATTGTTCTAATTGTTCTATTTTATTATGAGTTATTGTTGTTAATCTCCCACTGGGTGTAATTTATAAATCAAGCCTTATGAGATGTATGTATAGGAAAAAACAGTACATACAGGGTTTGGTACTATCCATGGTTTCAGGCATCCACTGGGAGGCTTGGAAGTATCCCCGACAGACAAGGAAGGACTGCTGTATATAGTCCTGACAGCTTAGGGGTAAAGCCTGGCTCCTCCAAGCGGCCTCTGGCTCCTCCTGGTACTTGGCAAGAGCTGCAGAATCTCAGGTCCCGCCCTGAACCTGCTACCTCAAAATGTACATTTTAACATGCTCCCAAATGGTTCCTGTTAACATCGGGAAGCTCTGGTTTAGAGATTGGCAGAAATCTTCAGCAAGACCCTTCATTTCTCACCTCGGTGCAAAAGCCACCTTCTCCAAAGCTCAGGATGAGCCAAGGGTGAGAGCATCTTTTATCCTAGTCTTTAAGTCAAAAAGCTGTCATCTGGGTACAAAAGCTAACATCCTTATGGTGCTTTACTTGGGGCCACAGATGTAAAAAACAAAATCATTCAGTCCGTGGACTCAGGTCAGGAACAAGGGTACCCAACTCCCCAGCAGCAACTCCTCCCAAAGACAGTGTGCTTCCATTGGGCCTATTAATGCATGAGGATGGGGAGGGAGTAAAGTCCACGAAACTGCATTTTTATGACTGGAGATCTACCTTTATGCCCATGGCCCCAAGTCCTCCCTTCGCCTGTCTTCTCAGTCGCTACACTGGTTAAAAAGACCATGCCGGCACTAAAGTCTAAAACTACACTGGCCGTTACAGTGGTCACTAACTTAATTACATAAAATTAAAATGAATTAAATAAAATAAGAATTTCAATTCTTCTGTTGCATGAGTCACACCCTTTTCAAGGGCTCAAAAACCACAGGTGAACAGAGGCTATCCTACGAGACAGAGCACATATAGAATATTTATATCTGTACCGAAAATTGTATTGCATGGTCCTCATCCACAAAGATTCCCCAGCCCTATCTCAGGTTTTAAAGCTTGTACCACTGGTAAAATCTTAAAAACAAAATGTACGCATACAACTCTATATGGCCATATGGATGCACAAAGTAACTGTATTAAGTACAGATGTCATATCCCAATACTAATGTCTATAAGGGTTCCACTCCTAGGAGTCTTTGGAAAGTGCACTACCAGAAAACTTCAACTGGCTAGCACCTGATAACTGGTCATTCTCCACTGGTCCAATTTTTGTCAGTTTCTTTTGTTCTTTTTGACTCCATGTTTCCCCCACAGTCTTTCAATATTCTTCTAGTATGGCAAGGAAAAATTCACGGTCGATGATCTGGAAAACTTTAACATAATCAAAAATCCAATAAGTTTACCAATGAGTACGGGGGGCTATAGGCTTCGCTGCAACCACTGTCATCACAAACTACCCCAGTGAGCCAAAAGGCAGGCTTGGACTGAGGCACACTCCTCTTGAATGTGCTTTTCTTTCCAAGTGAGCATAACTGAATTCTAGTAAGTAGAAAGGGAACCAGCTGCTTGTCTACTGAGTCTCTTCTCCTGTTTTCAAATCTGGGCCGCAAATATAGTTGGTGAAGGTAAAGAGAGAGGAAAGGAGAGTGAGACCCTGTCTCAGAACCTGAGCTATTTAAGGATTAGCAGATATTCAAAGATTCTATTTATGCTTCATTTAAAAAAAAATGAAAAAAACCAAAACTTTCAAAACTAAACAGAAATGGATGATTTATGCTAAAGCCTATTAACACTAGATATAGCATACACATAACATATATACAGTATTCTAAGAATTAAGGTTAGAATTAAGTGCAAACAAAAGGATTAAATGTAAGAGAAAAATCTGCAGACAAATCAGCCATTTCCTACCATTAACTGGTGGTCCTTTGTTGTTGTTACACTAAAACCTGGAAATTAACTGGCAAAGAAATCTGTTCGGTTAGTTTCAATTTCTCAAACAATAGAACCCATTCTGAAGCTGATATTACAGGCATAAACTCTCAGAAAGCATTTCACAGTGATTTATTAATTATACTACCTTACAGAAGAAATCACAAGTCCTTGACACGGCAGTCTTAAAAACTAAATATGATATGTCATGGCTTAAAAAAAAATCCATGAAAAACAGAGGACTCTACAAATACAATTGGTTCCCCTCATTCCAGTGATCTCATGGAAACAACAGATGATATTTTAAATAAGTAAATAAAAATGAAAACATAGATTGGGCAGTGAGGGGGGCAGGGACATTACATGAAAAGCAGCTTCTCCCCCATATGAAACTTTCCTGACCATAGCAATTGCGATGATCCTCGCCTGTCCAACTGCCTCCCACTCCAACACGCACATCCAATGGGCTGCCTTCCACTTGCCACCTACTTACCCACTCCAGGGGCAGGGGAGTATTTCTGGATGCATCCAAATAACTTCAGTAAACACACTATCTATTAAGTATTAATCAGTCCAGTCCTTCACTTATGCACCTAGACCATCTGAAGATCAGAAGATTAAAAAAACACAATAGTACAAAAGAGAAACAAGAAAACAAAACTACTCACCCCAAAAGAAACAAATAATTCAGGGAAGAGAGAAGGACATTCTTTTAGGAAAAAAAAAATACTCAATATACTTAAATGCCATTCAAGAAGAGGTGGCAAATATAACACAAGCAAAAGCTGGCATAGATTAGAAAAAAATCAGAAAACAAGAGTTCTTAGAAATTAGAACTGAGTTTCCAAATTAAAAAATGCAATGGGCAAGCTAAGTTATAATAGGAAAAGCTGTAGACCAAGTTAAAGTTCTAGAAAGAAATAGTACCTAGAAAACAGTAGGGAAAAGTAGGGAGACGTGTTATAAATTCAGGAAGCTCACCCATTCAATACTTGCAGCAGAGACACTGGAAGAGAATAAAATGATAGAAGATAAATTTCCCTGAGCTAAAAAAAGTCAGATTGAGAGGGGCCAAGAAGGGCCAAGTGAGACCGTGTAAGGACCCAAACTGAGAAACTTCCCAGGGACATTTCAAAACTCGAAGGACAAAGAAAATCCTAGAAGGGAAAATAAATGAAACTGACATCAGACTTCTAACCAGAAGCAAATGGAATTTAGAATACAATGACACAATTTCCTCAAGGTTGTGAGGAACGAGGTTTTACAGCATATTTCATAAATCTGAGATCCCATGGGTTGTCCCACACACCGGAAATGGCTACATCAAACTGACCTATCACTGAGTAAAACACATTCCAATTTAAAGATGTGAAAATATGGGGAGAGATTGCAATTTAGAATCGATGAAATACAATGCCTAAATTAAAAAAATGCAATGCCTCTATTCAACCAACAGGACAACATAAAGATATTTTTGAAAACTCCGTAAGTCCATGCTTCCTTCAGGAAAACTTACTTGAGTAGGTATGCTAACAGATCAAGAGAGAAATCTGAACAGACAACATGAGCCACAAAGTCATATATGAGTACAAGAACTAAAGGAAACATTTATACACACACACACACACACACACATTGGGGCTGAAGTCTAAATAAAAAGTCTAAATAAGGTCCAAACAGTATATATACATACATATGTGTATAGCAAACAGTTCATTAAACTGGAATGCTTAAATGGTATCACATTGAAAGAGCAAAGTTGTCAGGACGTTTGGTGGTTCTTTTCTATGGGTTCTGCTATGCTACCAGTTGTAGAACGTAATTTACATAACCATTTACATAATCATACAACCCCCACATAAATGCCATTTACTGGTTTTTCATTTCTACAATTCATCCATGGATGAGGCCTAGAAAACTTAGAGCTAAGGAATAGAATGTAAATGACACAAATGACATTACTGGGCAAAATTCAACCATTGGCACTAATTTATTGCATTTCATCCTATACAGCATCGAGTCAATAGATGCTGTCCCAAACTGATAAATCATATCTATTTCAGGGATATGAATGTATTTTAAATTGTTGGTTTTAGTTGCTTCTGAGGAATAGACTTGATTTTTGTTAGCCCCTCTTCTGTATGACCTTTTTCCTTTTTTCACTGTATGCATGCATGGAAAAAAACAAAAAAAATCATCCAAACTACCCAAAGGCAGACCTAGCAAAGTTTTTGGGATGTCATAGACACTCTCTAAATAAGAGTTGTCTCTGTCTTTCAAAAAAAAGCAAACAAGTTTTCCAAAGACTGGCGGTCTCACTTCCATCTTCATATACTAAGAAAGTATGAACTGATTTGTATCTGATGTCCCAGGAACCGCTTTACCACCACCCTCCAAAAAAGTTATTTCACTAGAAGCTGTACCTGATAGGTCCTTAGAACATGCAGCCAGCTTTGCCAAGTGATTGTTGATTTTCTCAATGGCCTTGAAGTTCTTATTCCTCTTGAGGACATCCATGGCAGAGCGGGACTGTCTATCCAGCAGGGTAGGGTCCGCCCCAAAGCGCAGAAGCATCTGCACATCCTCTGTTTGTCCTAGAGCGGGCCAGAAGGAGAAACGGGGACTGTCACGGTTCCTTCCATAAGGAGACGTCCCCATGAGTGCTCTTCCTCCCAGTTCCCTGCCCAAGCAGCCTGGGGCAAAAGGATCAGTGTCCCTCTGCTCCTAGAATCTAAACTACTGGCCTTGGGCAATCCACCCAACTCCCGGAAGCAAGGAGTCCTGTGTGGAGTGGGTAGGACAATAGCTTTGAAGAGGTTCAGAAGTGCGCTCCTCTCTACCTTTCTCCCCTCTCCCTGGCAACATGCAAGGAGAGGGGGAATCTGGTTACTAGGCAACAGTTACAGCTGTAAGGATAACAGCAAGCTGCGACTTCAGATTTCTTTATTCCCTAGAGAGGAAACAGAATATTCTTCCAGAAGGAAAAAAAAAAAAAAACCTGTCTGGGGATCGGAGAAGAAAGTGGCAATTGCTTTCGCATCAGGGTCTTTTTGTTGTCACTGTTTCCACCCTCCCAGCCCCAACCCTCTGGCTGCCAGCTCCATTTGCTGCTTTGATGTATCTATTTGCCAAGCATCCAGGTGTCTCCGATCACAGATGCAACACTTTCCGAATGGAACAGGTGTATCCCTGGGGGTACAAAGATTGACGTGGGCGCAGAGAGTTCAGCAAATCAATGCCTGATCCCTAGCTTCCTACCCATGCTTTTCTAAAATCCACCACCTGGACAAGGCACCTTTACTCCAGGTATCATCCTGTTCGTGGCACCCTCCTTTCCCATCTCCCCGGTCACAACTGCCCTTCACCCATTTACAAAAATGAGACAAAATGAAAAGGTCAAACTTTTTATCCATGGAGTATCTCACTGAGGCAGGCAGAATTCTAAGACAATCCCCAAGATTCCCAGCCCCTGGTGCACACACACCTTCTCCCCCAGTTACTCAATCAAATATGAATCTAACTGTGATGAAACTTTGCAAATGTAGTCAAGATCCCAAAGCAGTTGACCTTAAGATAGGAAGAGTCCCCTGACCTAATTACATGAACCATAAAGTCAGAGGTCTAGAGGTCAGGAAAAGGGCAAAGATTTAAAATATGAGAATTTCTTATGCATAAGACATGCGTAAGATTTAAAATAAGAAATTCTCCCCTGCTGGCTTTGAAGAGAGGGAGCCACATGACAAGGAAAACGTGTGGCCTGGAGAAGCTGAGAGCAGTCTCCGGTTGATAGCCACCAAGGAAAACGCGGACCTCATTCCTAGGACCAGATGGAAGAAGATTCTGCCACAACCATGTGAGCTTGAAAGAAGGCCCACCACTCCAGATGAGAACACAGCCTCCGTCAGTACCTTGATTTCAGCCTCAGGAGACAGTGAGCAGAAAACTGCCATCACATCATTTCAGACTACTGACCTACAGAACTGTGAGCTGGTAAATGGGTGTGGTTTTGAGCCACTAAGTTTATGGTGATTTGCTATGGATCACAGAGAACTAATTACTAATTAATGTATTACCCCAAAGGTGGTGAAAATTCCCGACTTCCAGAGTATCCAGGGAAGGTAAAAATTAGGTGCCTACCAAGCCCCTTTTAAAAGGCACTATACAGGGGCACCCGGGTGGCCTAGTTGGTTAAGCGTCCAACTCTCGATTTCCAGCTCTGGTCATGATCTCAGGGTCCTGGGATCAAGCCCTGCACCAGGCTCCCTGCTCATCAGGGAGTCTGCTTCCCCGTCTCCTTCTGCCTATCCCTCTGCTCTAGTGCTCTCCTCACCCAAATAAATAAAACTCTAAAAAATAAAACAATAAAATAAAAGGTACTACAATCTACCCTCCTCTTACTGCCCTCCAAAATTATTTTCATCTTTAATAATTAATCACAGATTTTAATATATTTCTTTGCTTTGATATCTGTAGTAATAATTTTGTAATAATAAATCTAGAAAATATTAACCCCTAGACTCTTAAATCACAGAAATTTTTTTTAAATTTAAAGCTATACAAGTACTTTTGTTCCAGAAGAAGATCACTGGATGACTAATAAGACTTCCAAGCATAAACTATATGAAAGTAAACTTCTTTTTGAAAAGTAAACTAGAAATATGATCCCAAAAAAAGGAAGGTACAAATTGATATTTTTGGCTATTAAAGAGCTGGTCCATAGTTTTTTAAATAGATGTTAGACGATATCAAGTTGCTATAGTATTTATGTTCTACTATATGCAACTAAGGAGTGAGATAATAGTTTTATTTTAAAATATCTCTACACAATTCTGAAATTACCTTTTTAACATATTTTTTACTCATACATAAAAAAAATTCTACATATCAATGTAAAAATAGGTAAAGAGGTACATAGGTTCTCAAAATTCTTGAAGGAAGCAAAATTAAAAAACATACTAGACTTTTTTTTTAATTTACTAGCATCCATTATGCCTTTTCCTGGTAACACTACCTCAGTTTTCCTTTGAGAAAGCACCTTTTCCCCCTGGTTTTCAGCCTACCTGATTTGATGGGCGGAAACACATTCAGTCACCATGAAATCCTCCACCACTGTCCCAGCCCGAGCTCGCTCGGGGGGATAACGGGGGTGGGATAAACTTCTGACCAGAACCTGGCCAATCAGATCATTCCATTCTCTCGATCCGCCCCAGCCCCAGATCCAGGGGTGAACACCTGACCAGGATCTAGCCAATCAGATCATTCCATCCTTCTGGCTCTACTGATTGGTTCACAGAGGGCATGTGACACCGAGACTCATTCCTAAGACTTTAACTGAAATACTGAGTAAAGAGATCCTCTTTGGCTAAAGAGATCTTCTTTGGCTGAGACTGACAAATAGGCATAAGATAAACATAATATCAGGTGGCTTCAACTGAAAGGAAGCCTGCCTAAGAAAGAACCTAACGCAGAAGAAAGCAGAGCTGGGAGACAGGGCAGATTCTTGAAGACGCCCCACGAGCACGTGGAGCAAACTCTGGACCGTTGAGTCACATGAGCCAATAAATTCCCTTTCTTGCTTAAACCAGTTTGAGTGTCTGTAGCTTATAACCAAGTCAGATGCAACTACTGATCTGGCCTCATGTTGGTTCCGGAAGGTGATCATTTCTAGGCTTTGGGTCCTGCTGTTGGGCTCTGGTAATTCCCAGAGACTGAACCCCTGAGCCTCCAAAACCACACGGATCTGGAGCCAGGAGGATAATCATAACAACCTCCACCCACCAAAATACCAACAGAATTGATGATTTCAGAGGCTCTAAGATGCTGCATTTATTTTAAATGATGGATTTGGAATTCGGGCCACATTAAAGAGAGTTCCTGACTCTCCATGTGTCAGAAAAGTATTCAACGTGGAGATAACCTCATACACTGTTGGGGTAATCTTTCTGGGGTTCAAGTTAATAATAGCTTTCAAAAGCCAAATACATCCCACTATGCTAAGGACATCCTAAAACTGCACATATATTTTTACTTACACATTACAGAATATTTGTGGGAAAAAATCATAAGATATTGGTAACATTGGTTTCTCAGGTTAAAAGACAGAGACTCTCAATGTATACTTTTTGTATAGTGAATTTTTGATTTGTGATTTTGTGAATGTAATCTATTTAAAAGTTAAATAAAATGAGATTATCCAAATAAATAAAATGTACAATTCTTTGAACAAGCAATCTCTCAACTAGGAAATAGTCCTATAGATACATTGCATCAGTTCACAAAGACGTATATAGGAAAATATTCTCTGAGCATTGTTCTTGGTAGCAAAATAACTGAAAACCATTTAATCATCCATCAGTGCAGTATAGTTATGTCAGAGACTACTTTGAGATGTTAAAAAAAAAAAATGAAATAGTTATGCAGGTAGTATTAGGGAAAGATAGCCAAGATTATTGTTCAGGGAAAAAGCAAGTTGCTGAATAGAATGTAGAGTATATGCACATTCATATTTAAGAGGGAAAAAAAATTGGCAAGACTCACCAAAAAATGCTTTGTAGACTTTGTGAAAGAGAATTTACTTTTTCTCATGTATCTTTGTAAAGTGTTTGAATTCTTTTTTTTTTTTTACCAAGAGCATGACTTTCAATTTCTTTTTATTTTTTTGCCTTTAAAATTTTTTTGATTGAACATACCATAAAATTCATCCTTTTAAAGTGTATAATTTAGTGGGTTTCAGTATATTTATGAAGTTGTGTAATCATCACCAGATGATCAATTCCAGAACATTTCATCACTCCAGAAAGAAACCTTATATGCATTGGCAGTCACTCCACATTTCCTCCTGTCCCACCTCCAGGGCAACCAGTGATCTGGTTCTCTCTCTAGGGATTTCCTTATTCTGGACATTTCATATAAATGAGATTATGCAATATACGACCTTCTGTGTCCAGTTTCTTTCCCTCAACATAATGCTTCAAGGTGCATTCATGTTGTAGCGAGTTTCAGTATTTTGTTCTTTTTTATGGCTGAATAATATTGCATTATCTGGATGAACCGCGTTTTTTTTTTTTGTCCACTCAGCAGTTGGAGATTTGGGTTGTCTGCACGATTTTAGTTGTTATGAGTAATACTGCTATGAGCATTCATGTACAAGTTTTTGTTTGCATATATTTTCATTTCTGTGACGCATGTACCTAGGAGTAACATTGCTGAATCATATGTTAACTACTTGAGCTCCTGCCAAACTTTTTTCCAAAGCAGATGCACCATTTTTTCATTCCCACCAGCAATGGGTCCCAAATTTTCCTCATCCTTGTCAATACTTGCTGCTGTTCATCTTTTTTATTTTGACCATCTTGGTGTGGAGTGTACTTCTGATTTTTAAACTAGTTTTTGAAAAGTGATCCAAAGAAGTTTATATGAAGGAGTGCCTGAGTGGCTCAGTTGGTTAAGCATCTGCCTTCAGCTCAGGTCATGATCCCAGGGTTCTGGAAGCCCCATGTCGGGTTCCCTGCTCAGCTGGGAGTCTTCTTCTCCCTCTCCCATTCTCCCTCCTTATGCTCCCTCTCTCTCTCTCAAATGAATAAATAAAATATTTAAAAAAAAAAAGCTTATATGAAAAATGAGACCAGTAGAATAGAACAGAAAGTCCAGAATTAGTGGTATCTCAAATTCATGAGGTCATGAGAACACTTTTAAACAAATGATGCTGAGACAAATAGATAGCCATCTGGAAAATGGTAAAACTAGATCCTTACATGAAACTCCAATGGATCAGGGACTAATGTTAAAAAGGAAACCATATAGGCACCAGAAAAAAATGTAACTCTTTAACCTGGATTTCGGAAGTTTTTTTTAACTCTGACTCCAAATACAGGAGCAATAAATCAATAGATTGATAAATTTGGTTACATAAAAAAGAAAACATTTGATGACCAAAAAAGCCCAAAATCAGAAGACAAGTGAATAAACTGAGATGGGGGGGGATTCATGACTTATACCACGAAGAGCTAATGAACAAAGAATTCTTAAAAATTGAGGACAAAGAATCAAAAACTCTATAGAAAAATGGAGAACAGACATGAACATACAACTTGGCAAAAAAAAAAGATATAAAAATGGTTCTCAAATATATTTTGAAAAGGCCAACCTCACACATAAATAATTAGAGAAATACAATTAAAACAACTTTGAGATACCAATTCACACCTCTCAGACCAGAAGAAACTTAGAACAACAAAATTCTGTTGGTGAGACTGTGGGGAAAGAGGCACTCTTCTACATTACGGGTGGTTGTACAAAGTGGCACCATCCTTCTGGATAAAGATTTGACAGAACTACATATGCATTCATGCATTTGAAGTAATATGAAGTGATTTCCAGGAAATACTCTTAATGAAAAAAAAGCCAGGCATCAAGCAGAATCTATAGAATAGGACCTTCCATGTAAAAAAGAAAGTGTAAGAAAACACACATGTGTCTGCTAATTACTACAAAAGGAATCCAGGAAGATAAGCCTAAAAAAAAAAGAAAGAAAGAAACTGATCACCCATAGGGGATGAATGGAAAGGGGGCAGAAAAAAGGAGGAAGTGGGAACTCAGGGGGGTCAAGGGACAAGGAAGACATGATACTTCTCTGAGTACATCTTTCTGCAAAAGTTCAGACTCCTAGAACCATAATAATGTTTCACATATGTGCCTTTCACATACCAAAATATAAACAAAACCAATCAGGATGTGAGGAGAACCCTAAAATGGAATGCAAACTAAAAAAAAATATACCTAAGTGTATACAAATGAGCAAAATAATCATAGCAAATAGGGTGGGGAGGCAAAGAACTTAGTGTCTTCACTAGATGCTATAAAACTGAAGACAAAAAGAACTGAATACAAACAAACATAAAATGAACATGAAACAAACATACATCTAGTTAGTAGATGTGTTTCTCAAAGGGACATGGGCTAGCAAGTCTGAAACTCATAAAACTGTGAAATGTGTAAGCCTAATGATTCATAGACATGTACCCTGGGGCAAATAATACATTATATGTTAATAAAATAATAATAATAATAATAAAGATTTTGAAATGAGAAAAAAAAACTGAACAAGTAAGTAAATATATTATAGATGAGAGATGTTACAAATTTTAAAAGGCTAAATGACCATGGTGTGGGACCAGAATCAGAGGTATCAGCATAAACTCATGGTTTTTAATACAGAGACACAGTAATATAGATGTGTGTATCCGTGGGTTAGTACATGAACATATATTTCCTACCTCCATCTGCTGAGAAGGCCCAGAAATAATGACACTCCAGTAAGAACGAGCCCACCAAGCAGCAAACCTGGTTTTCTACACTGTTCTCTAACAAAAGAAACTAGGGATCTTTGGACAAATGGTTGATTCCAGGGGGGGCACAGAAAGTTCAACATGAGCCTGTAGCAACTTGTGATGTCTGAAAATAAGGAAGTATTCAAAAAAAGATGGGGCTTGTTGAAAGAACACAGGAGCCAATCAGAAGAAAGGAGTGCCTAGTGGCCAGAGCTGGAAAGATCTGAGCAACCAGGGATTTTATCCTACAGAATAAGTATCCATGAGTCCATACATACATACATACATACATACATACATACATACATACAGAGAAGGGACAGCTCTTCATTACAACTGAATTCCAAGTAATAAGTGTAGAAGGAAAGGAGAAAAAAAAATCAACATTAATCAAAGATCACAGTGATAGCTGATGCTGACAAGATCCACCAATGAATATGAAATTAGTGTGCAGAAATGTGAAGAGAAGCAGCATATTTGAATAGCCTCAAAATATCTCCTCCAAGATAACTAAGCACTACAAAGGGAAAGACGGTAATTTTACAATAGAGAAATCCCACAGATCCCACCTTAACCAACTAATTGAGATTAACATCACAAGACATACTGGCATGATGAACTCCTCGGTATAATGCAGAGAAGATCACAAACTCATTTTATTGTATTCTTAGCAAAAATGCATAATTTTATTCCAGTCATGAGAAAGGCATCAAACAAACTCAAACTGATAGACCATCTACAAAACAACTGACCAATACTCTTCAAAAGGGTCAAAGGTATGGAAAACTAAGGAACTGTCAAAGACCAGAGCAGACTAGGGAGCCCTGACAAGTAAAGGTTGTGTGGGTCTCCTAAGGGACAAAGAACATTAGTGAAAACAAGGGTGAAATTCACATGAGATCTGTGTCTTCGTTCATAGAATTCTGTCAGTGTTAACTTCTGGATTTTTTAAGGGGAGCTGGATAAGAAAATACAGAAACTCTTTGAACTATTTTTGCATCTTTTCTGTAAGTCTAAAATTAGTTCAAATTGAAGATTTAAAAAAAAAAAAAGGTGAGCTTCTCTGATGAAAGAGAGGAAGAGGACGTGGGTAGAGAGAAAGAGGTGGAATTAAACGGAGGAGAATCAGCCTATAAAGGTCTACAAGAAGGCTTACTCGGCAGCAGCTGGGACTGGGGGGTGGGGTGCAGGGGAGCAACCCATATTACACCTGCATGAAGAAAGGGCCATCTCTTGACTCCTCATGTTTATTCCCCCATATTTCAGAAAGTCGGGAAGAATTCCACGTTTGTAAGAAATGGTATTAAGTTGTGCTGTCCAAAATGGCAGCCACGAGGCCCAGAGGTGGCTACTGAGCACTTGAGATGTGGCTAGTCCACACAAAGATAGGCTAGCAGAGCAAAATACCCGCTGGATTTCAAAGACTTAGCACAAAACCGAAACACAGAATATAAAATGTCTCCATGCTTCTTATATTAATTACACAGGACAATGATAATATGTTGGCTAGATGGGTTAAATAAAGTGTTACTAAAATTAATTTCACCTATTTTGCTTTACTTTTTCATAGCACTTCCAGAAAACCTAAAATGGTGTATGTTGTTCTCACGATGCTTGTAGTGGAAAGCACTCGTTTAAGTCTCAGGAAATGGATGCTTGCCAAGTCATCACTGCATAGGGCTGGAATCCAAGGCTCTGTGTGCATCTAAATTATGCAAACACTGCTCAAACCACCTGAATTTCAGGAGACTTGGAGTTGTGTTTCTTTGCAAACCAAAGAGTCTTGTATGGAAATTGTTTTTCTTGGACATCTTTGGGCTGGGGATGCGTAAGGAGAGCACAGTGATTAGAGGCACAGACTTTAACCGTAAATTACCAGGCCAATGATAGCTTTAGCACCGAGGGGTGCTGGAACCAGCTCACACAAGTCCACGAGGGCCAACTGTCGAATATCCAGAAATGCTACAAGAAGGTTGGTAAACGCTGCCATTATTAACAACTAACTTATTTAAACTTACAATAAATAAATCATATTAAAAACAAAACTCATCACTTCCTAATTATTTTACTATGCTTTACTATTGTCTATGATGAGGTTCCTTTACATCTATCTTAACATGGATCTGTGTGGTAAAATATAATCTAATGGTATGCTACTGCACGTGTCCCAGCCCTATGCTCAATGACATCACATTAATAGCTTGAAATCAACCATGGTGGGAGTATTTACACCAAGGAAATTGGCAAACATCACAATTTGGGGCTTTTCTTTTTGAAGACACAGCTGTCAAACATTTGCCAGGATACCACAGTCTCTCAGAGGATACTAAAATTCAAGGCACACCAGAAAGACATACAGTAACAAGTTGTGGCAAGGATTTAGAAAAATTAGAACCTTTGTACTTTGCTGGTGGGAACATAAAATGGTGCAGCCACTTTGGAAAACAGTCTGGCAGTTCCTCAAGAGATTAAATATAGAATTACCATGGGATCCAGCAATACCACTCCTAGGTATCTACCTGAGAAAAATGAAAATATATTCCAAAAGCAAAGACATATATGCAAAAATTCACAGCAGCATTATTCATAATAGCTGAAAAAAATGTCCATCGGCTGATGAATGGATAAATAAGATGTGGTTCATCTATACAATGAGATATTATTTGGTAATAATAAGAAAAGAAGTACTGACACTCACTACAATGAGGATGAACCTTGAAAGCATGCTCAGTGAAAGAAGCCAGTATCAAGACTGTATAATTCCATTTATATGAGATGTCCAGAATAGGCAAGTCCATGGACACAGAAGGTAGGTTAGTGGTTGCTTAGAGCTGGACAGGGAGGGGGAAATGGGGAGTGACTGCTAATAGAGACGATAAAGATGATGAAAATGTTTTAAAAATTGATTGTGGTGATGGTTCACAGAATTGGATGTTTTAAACAGGTAAATTATATGGTATATGAATTGTATTTCAATAAAGCTCAAAACAGTATCTGTAGCTCCCCCTTTCTCCGTTTCCAAATGTGGGTTCCTGGGACCCAGTCCAGTGGGGAATGGCATTGAGAAATACACTTCACTACACTCCTCTGGGACATGCTGAGGACACAAAATTCTAAGGTCCCAGGAGGACTCAGCAGGCCAGGAGTCCCCAGCCGGATGCCTCTGGGCTCTGTCTAGTCCACAGGCGTGTCTAATTTTGGCAGACATTTTATAATCATGAGTTATCTTATTTTTTAAAAATCCATCTTTCCAACGTCTCCTGCCATCAGAAGATGGCGGCAAGGCCTAGTTCCTATGATTGGCAGGAGGCTGTGGACTCCTGAGCCAAACTCCCCAGCCCTCCCTGTTACCTCCCTTCCCCTGGGACTGAGAGTCTATTACCACTCATCATCACCACAGCTACTCTAATGTTCTTATAGAACAAAATGAGCTATCTCCACGGGCTTCCAGAGAGGCAAGCAGCATCAGACAGCCTGATGGGTGGGAACACAGGCTAACGAGGTATGGCTGCATCAAAAAAGCCAGCTTGTCCTTGCGCGCACCAGCCTCACTCCTCCCTGTGGCCTCCCTGGCCCTGGCAAGTATGCAGGACAAGATCCCTGTGTTAGAGTCTACCGTGGCCAAGAGGCAGGACCACATCTGCAGTGTGATTCAGAGCATCTCTGGTAACTAGTGCAGATTTGACCTCAAGTAAAGCACTTAGTAACCGTGTGATGAGGGAGGGAACAAGCTGTCCTTGAGACATTCAATCCCACCTAAGCCACTGAAGTGGAAAGAGCATGTGGAGAACTCCTCCCTCCTTCTTTCTCTTGCCCCCGTCCTTCCCGCATACAGCCTGTCCTCCTGCCAATCACGCTTCGTTCGAGGTGAGGTTTAGCCCTGAGCCTGTCCCAGGATGGATGGGTAATACGTGTGCTCGGTTGGGTGGGCTCTCTAATGCCTGAGGTCGTCCAGCCCACAGCGCACCCTCCAGCCTGGGGCTGCTACTTACGTTTGATGAGGTATCCTGAGTAGGGGGCCACGGCGGCGACGACATGGAGGACCGTGCAGCCATCCTCATCCTTCTGGTTGATGCGGCCTTTCCACTCAGGCTTGTGGTCCATTAACCACCTGAATAGATGGTTTTCCTCTGCAGGGAATTAAAATGAGTGACTAATGTTATTTTCTACAGACAGAAAAATCAATAAAGCGCATCGATGTGTAGCACCCTGAGGGAACCAAACAGATCTCAGGGTCCTGGGATCAAGCCCCGCATCGGGCTCTCTGCTCAGCAGGGAGCCTGCTTCCCCACCCCCTCTGCCTGCCTCTCTGCCTACTTGTGATCTCTCTCTGTCAAATAAATAAATAATATCTTTAAATTAAAAAAAAAAAGAATTCTATGAACATCAGCGTCCTTTAGAAGAACCATAAGAAATCTGTCTCGGCAAGAACCAGTGTTTCCCTTGGTATCAGCCCCCAGCACCACCACCACGGCAGTTAGCCTTCTGGTTAGAGAGAAAATGAGCTTGAACAAGGGGGAAAGAGCACCTGTGCCTTCACTAGCAGGAAGAAACTCCACAGCCACAGGGAGCTCTGCCCAGCCAAGGCTGTCTGTCCCAAGTCCCCTGCTTGGGTCTCAGGGCTTGTCTGCTGCCAGCATCTGCCTAGAAACACAGAATCCTTTCAACTTGTCCCGGGCAACATTGCTGCTATGAACATTGGGGTACATGTGGCCCTTCTTTTCACTACATTGGTATCTTTGGGTAAATACCCAGTAGTGCCATAAAGCCCTTCAACAGATGAATGGATAAAAAAGATGTGGTCCATATATACAATGGAATATTACTCAGTCATCAGAAAGGATGACTACCCAACTTTTGCATCAACATGGATGGGACTAGAGGAGATTATGCTGAGTGAAATAAGTCAAGCAGAGAAAGTCAATTATCATATGGTTTCACTTACTTGTGGAGCATAAGGAATAATATGGAAGACATTAGGAGAAGGAAAGGAAAAGTGAAGGGGAGGAAATCGGAGTGGGAGAGGAACCATGAGAGACTGGGGACTCTGAGAAACAAACTGAGAGTTTTAAGGGGAAAAGGGTGGGAGGATGAGTTAGCCTGGTGATGGGTACTAAAGAGGGCACATATTGCATGGAGCACTGGGTATTATACGCAAACAATGAATCATGGAACACTACATCAAAAACTAAAGATGTACTGTATGGTGACTAACATAGCACAATAAAAATTAAAAAAAAAAGCAAGGCTGTTTCCCTGCTGTCTTTGTGCATTTGAATCATCAGACCATTTGCATATTCGAATCATTTGAATATTCCACCTTCCGGTGGCTGAATTCTGGTTTCTATTGAGCTCAGGGCTGGGAGGGCGGCTTCGACGGTGTGTTACTGGGAGAACACTCACTTGCTTGGATACAGAGTCTCATGAGGGCGTGAAGAGGGTACGGTCCTATCGTCTCAATACTCGCACCAATGCAGATGAGCCACTGTACTAACTTGGGCACCTGTTCCATCTTCTCATAAAGTCCAATGAAGACGTATTTCTGGGGGAGAAAAACACACAGGAAGAATCACAGAAGTCACTCCGTCGATTTGAGACGTCAAACTCCTTCACTCAGGAAGTTCGGGATCAGTAAAACCTCGATAGCTGTGGCCCAAGCCTGAGATGATTATAAATAATAAATTTGCAGTGAGACAGCTGAAGTCCCCTTAGACAAGCTAAGGTCCCAAATACAAGCCTAAGTGGCCTGTCTTGAAACCGTATGATTTCAGAAGTCACCTTACCTCAAAAAGATTCTTCAGTGATAACTCTGGGACATGGATATTTCTTGGTAGCCGGTCTTTTCTCGCCGACAGAAGTAGGAATGACTAAGGAGAAGGGAGAAAAAGAAAAAGCTGGAATAATCATGCTCTCCACATAGGTTATTAGAGCAAAAGTTATCTTCGGGGTTAAAATAAACAAGCCAAAAAACTAAACAAAATCCCCTCCGGCCCCGCCTCTCTTTTTAAGCTACCTGCTAAGATTTACAGCCTGAGCTATACTCAAAGTCCCTCTGCCCAGCCAATGTCCTGTTCTCGCTGAGAACTAAGCTCTCTCCACATTTCCTCACAGCCTTGCTTAGGACGGCAGCCGCTGATGTCAAGCAGCATGGCTCAGAGTATAGAGGGTAAAAAAAAAAAAGTGATTCCCTGCAAAGTTCTTAAAGCTTACTTAGCAAGCAGAAGAATCCAATCCTTTACAAGTAGTTCATTCCAGTTGATTCTTTAGCACTTTAGTGTTTCATAAGCCCCAAGGCTCTGGGGTCCATTAGACTCGTATCAGCTAGTGAGAGCCGACTGCAACTCAGAATTCCCAATGCTATGTCCTGTGGCTCTATTAGTGACTTCAAATTGGTCATGGTGACAGTATTGATACTAGTCAATACTGTATTATTGTACAGTATTGACAATTGACACAGAAATTGACAAACTTTCTTTTTTCTCAGAAAGCCAGGTGTTAAACCACCAACGCTATCTAACGTCACTGAAGAAATGGAATCCCGCAAAGGTGAAGTAATGTCTCCAAGTCACACAGACAGCATGTCCTACTGAGGTCATCCCAGTGTGCCAACAGGTCTCGGGGTCCAGGCTCTGGTATGGCCACCACTGGAGACCCAGGCTCAGCCTCAACCTCCGTCATGTTGCTAGTAGACGTGGGACCACAGGAACTGAGCCTTTGGCCACATCTTGATTCTGGGTTTTCAACCTGATGATCACTCTTTACTGCTCACCCTGAATAGACCCCAGTAGCAAAATGACATGCTCTCAGGGTTCCTGGATGGCTCGGTCGTTAAGCATCTGCTTTTGGCTCGGGTCATCATCCCAGGGTCCTGGGTTCAAGCCCCACAGGGGGCTCCCTGCTCAGCGGGAAGCCTGTTTCTCCCTCTTCCTCTCCCCCTGCTTGTGTTCCCTCTCTTACTCTCTCTCTGTTGAATAAATAAATAAAATGTTTTTTAAAAAATGACATGCTCGGGGCGCCTGGGTTGCTCAGTCGTTAAGTGTCTGCCTTCGGCTCAGGTCATGATCCCAGAGTCCTTGGATCGAGCCCCGCATCGTGCTCCCTGCTCCGCAGGAAGCCTGCTTCTCCCGCTACCAATCCCTCTGCTTGTGTTCCCTCTCTCACTGTGTTTCTCTCTGTCAAATAAATAAATAAAATCTTCAAAAAAAAAAAAATGACATGCTCAGCACTCTGACAATCCTCATTGCTGAACTGGTTTTTGTTGTTGTTGTTTTTTACAAAATGTCTCTATTTCAAATATGTGAAAAAATGACCAGGGCCCCACTGCTGGAATATTGGACCAACTGGACCTGCCACTGGGCTGCATTCTTGGGCCTTGCCTTGCCTGCCTGCTTTCTCAAGATCTTTTAATATGGGAGTGAGCTTCAGAGAACCCGTTGCTGAACTTCAGGGAATTTCCCATGAACTGCCTGAAACTCTACCCCTAACTGCGTGTGCATGCAAAGAAAACCCCACTGATTTCATTAGATTTCCAATGGAATCCATGGGCTTTTTAAAAATTGAAAAATTCTGTATTCTAAAGTCATTTGCCCTGCCTGGCTCTAGAGGCCTTTTGGGTTGCCTTTGCTTTTGGTGACTTTTCTGGACTGCCCCGCTTCAGAAAGCCCAGCAGGCCCTTCCTGACCTAACTTCCACCCTTGGCCAGCCCTTTCCATGTGCACGGAGAGCCCACCATCAACGACAACTCCTATTCAGTGGGCATTTAGCACACACCAGGTATTGTAAAGCTCCCATAGTTCAGTGCCTGGCTCATTGTAAGCCCTTGATAAACATTAGCTAATATTATTATTAGGTATTCTTGGTCCATTAGTTTTCATCCTCACCAAATCCCTGAGGGAGTAAGTTTGTATCCTGTAACTTACAAATGAGGAAATGACGCTCAGAGGGGAAGTAATTAGCTCAAAATAGAAAGTGGAAGATTATGATTTGAGGAGGCATCTGTGCGATACTGAAGCCCAGGCTTTCAATCCACTCTGCTCCTCCTTTCTCTGGGTTCCCAGCCCTGGTTTGGCTCTGGTAGCCTCACCGTTATCTGTGGGCAGCCCTCCCTTTAAGCTACACTGAAGCAGGGCGTCCGAGTGGCTCAGTCAGTTAAGTGCCTCTCTTTGGCCCAGCTCACGATCCCAGGGTCCTGGGATTGAGCCCGACGTGGGGGGGGGGGGTGGGGGGGGGGGTCTCTGCTCAGCAGGGAGTCTGCTTCTCCCTCTCCTTCTGCTCCCCCCACAACTGAAGCATGCTCATACACATGCGCGCGCTCTCGCTCGCGCGCTCTCTCTCTCTCTCATCCTCATGCGTGCACATGCTCTCTCTCAAATAAATAAATAAACTATTTTTAAAGAATTTGTTTAATTGAAAAAAAATAGAGCCACACAGAAGTGCTCAGAGCAACACAGGCAGGTCTTCTGAGCCAACACTAGCAAATGCGGTATCAAAAAGATGACGAAGGGGCGCCTGGGTGGCTCAGTGGGTTAAAGCCTCTGCCTTCAGCTCAAGTCATGATCTCAGGGTCCTGGGATCAAGCCCTGCATTGGGCTCTCTGCTCAGCGGGGAGCCTGCTTCCCCCTCTCTCTCTCTCTCTGCCTGCCTCTCCACCTACTTGTGATCTCTCTCTGTCAAATAAATAAATAATATCTTTAAAAAAAAAAATCTGAACAGGCAATTGTTTATTTTCCTCATTCCACATTATCAGTAGCACCTGAACTCGACACTTTTGTGATGACAGTGAAGACAGAGAACAAGGCGCGAGGGCAATAAACACTAGCTAATATTATTATTAGGTGTTCTGAATATGTTTCTTATTTAAAAAAAGAAAACAGAAACTGGCTAATTAATATCTCTCAGCAACTTTTCATCTTTAACAATGGTGCAGTTAAAAAGTTATTTTGGCATCAAAATAAAAGGATAATAAATTACAATCTCCTCCCCAACACAGGCAGAAAGAATCTACTGAATCAAGAATATACTTTCCCCACAAGAGAGCCATCTTTTTTTACTTACATGCCATAATCCTTTCTTTGCCAACTTTTCTATTACAGATTGCCACACTTCTGTTGAGAATTCGGTAGTAAAAATATGATCAAAACAGGGCAAGAAACTTTGCAAAACAATGGGGTCACCTGAAAGAAAGTTCCATAGTTTAGAAATTTTAACCTGGGCAGAGTCGAGAACATTTAGGCAAAGGTCCTCCAATTAAGACCACAGATAGACAAATGGAAAATTAAAGATGTCAGAAAGAGAGGCATTTTCAATGTAAAAGTCCTCTATAATGGGATAAAGTGGCAATCACTTTAGGTTCATATATAAACTCAATGCCCCAAGAATCAGGCAGTATGGTGTGAGCTAACTGTCACTGAGCTCTTCCATATGCCAAGCCCAGCGATATGTGCTAATATTTAATCCCTCAAACAGACCAAGAAGGCACTGCTTATCTCTGCTTATAGAGGAGGAAATAGAAACTCAAAAGACGTAAAAAAAAATAAATAAATAAAATATCTCATGTCCTTTAAGAAAGATGTGACAAATATTACTTTCACCCAACCAATGAGAAATGATGACGAATGAGGTCAGGCTTCATGGCATATCATGCAGCTAGTTAATAACAAAAACAAATATGGGGACCCAGATCTACCAACTCTCTTAGTCAATACACATTCTTCTAATCTAGTGGCCCATTGCATCTCATGATCCCCCAAACCACATTTCTCAGACTCATGGATGAGATCATCCAAGGAGAAAGGACAGGTGTCAGAATAACACAGCACCTCCGCCAGGATTGTCAACTTCCAAAAATAAGTAAATATCAAAATAAATAGATATTGGACAAAAGGGTACAGAATTTCCATAAATATATTTTTCAAATTTTAGAAATTGGGCCGTGGGTATACATTCACCCTCCAAATAGGAATATCTTGGTATAAAATTACATCCCATACTTTTATATGGGATGCATTGACCTAAGAAATCCTACAAAGTGTCCCGTCTCAAGATGGCGGCAGAATGGAAACCATCCAGATTTCTTAAGGGAGCAGTCACCCAGAAATAAACAGTGACTTTACAAAGATGCAGAAAAAACATGAGAGATGGTAGGGAACAGGCCAAGCCATAAGACTCAGAGGAAAGGGAAACAGGCTCGGTCACTGCCAGCAAAAGGCTAACTGGAAAGCTGGGACCCATCAGCATTTATCTGGGGATCATCTACTTCTCCGTCCAAGGGACTCGGCTGTGCCCACCTCCAACCCCTTCCTACTGCCTGCCTGATATGGCTCTCACCAGCCCCCACCCCATCTGCCAAACTGGCCCAAATTTGTCGAATACTGGCCACAGACCACAATAGTTGCTTTCCCACAATCACAGTGGGAACAGTTGGGTCTGTAACAGCTGAATCAATTTCCCCCACCTCTGAAAGCCAAGGCCATTTTCCCGGTAATTCTAACATGTGCTGTTTTTCACATTCTAACATCTCTAGAATCGGGACATGTGTGACAATTGATTTTCTCTCTCAGTGGCCGAACATTTTTCAACGGCACATCTTAAGTCGGGGCGATCTTAAACTCGATGAAACGCCATATTTGAAAACAAAGGCCTGGTCGTTGGCAGGACTTTAGACTGTGAAAGTTAAGCAGGAGAGAGCTCCTTTGTCACTGGCAAGGAGTATGTTACATTGTATTTTATGGTTTTCTGTTTTTGCTTAACCCAGGAGGCTGACAAAGCCAGCTCACCGCCTAGGTCATCAGAGTGATAACTCAAGGCAGCAGCTCAAAAGGCTCCCCTAGCCGTCTCTCCTATACGAGGGCCCGGGTCCTCTGTGGCCGTGAGCATAGCAGGTGAGACCCGGAGCACCACGTCGGCTTCCACAGGACCCTCTGTTAGCAGGTGGTTGGACAGTGAGGTAGTCCAGGCCAGGGTCCCCAACAAGACAACTCGGAGTCAGGACAGCTAAGACAAAACAGCACTAACATCCTGTTTTGTGGCTTAGACAGGAGCGCGCCGACATTCTACTTTGCAGCCTTTGCAGAAATGACTTCTGCAAAACATCCGAAAATAAGACAATTATCCACAAAGCACTTGTCACTATTACGGGCAAGGGGCAGTTAAAACATAAGCCCCTAGATGTCAGCAAAAAAGGACCATCTGCACTTGATATTAACCTAATAGGTAGATGGATACACGACCAAAGGCCTGATTGGCAGGACTCAGCACACCCTGATTGCCTAAGATAGTTCTGCAAAAGAGCTCATAAAACCCCTAAATTTAGAAACTCTGGGAGCAACCCACTGGGGGTGCCCCTCCCCCTCCGGGAGCTTTGTACTATCGCTCAGTGAACTTCGCTTTGCTGCCCACCACACTTCATCTGGTCTACCTCTTCATTCTTCCAAGCAGTGTGACCAAGAACCGGGGGCACTAAACGCAGAGAATTCCTACAACATCCTCCATCACCTCCATAGCAAAGAGGAATAATCATACTGGAGAAACACATGCAAACGTCCCAGGAAGGAGCACAAATCACATGAAATCAGTAGCATAGAGAGGGAAGGATCTATAAGTAGCAACACAGAAAACTGAAGTCTGATTGGCAGCACTTTAAGTGGTTTCTGAGAAAGGATTTTATTGCTTTTACAAGGACATGAGCCACCAAAGCTTCCAAAATGCTTTCTAATGTGAAAATCAGTTCCATTCAAAGGACATCAATCAGCCACAAAGAAACACCCTAGAATTATCTCCCCAGGGGTTGTTTGAATAAAATAACAAGGACTTTAAAAAAAAAAAAAAAAAGGAAAGAAAGAACCAACAAAAGGTCCTCCCAGTTTGGACTTACTGCCCATTGTGGTGAAGACTCCCACAAGGAAATCAGCAACCTGGATTTGGTCTGGAGTACCCTGGAGAAGTCGCAGACCCTCGAAAAACATGCGAGCCGCTTCATAGGGTTGGAGCAAACGCAGCAAGGAATAACCGGCTCGGTAGTATCCCTGGGACAGAAGAAAAGCAAAACCATAACTTGTCTGTCTCTTCCAACCAGCTGCTAAAAGGAAAGGGAAGATTGATGACCTGGGAAAACGGAGGGTAGAGGTTTCCCTTCTATGTAAACACAGATTTCTAACAAGCACCAGAGACAGCATTCCCACGTTATGTTGTGTGCCACATTTTTCCTGTCATTTTTTTAACCGCCAAGAAAATAATCACTTTCAAATCTATGACTTATACGGCATCTAACACATGACACGGAGCGAAGGAAGCAGGCCTGGTTCCAATTGCATGTGTGGCTTATTTATTCATGCCTCAAATGAAAGCCCGGGCAAGGAGAGAATGAAAAAATTCTATGGTGACAGTGTTCCAGAAAAGAATGAGATTGTCGTGTAAACACAGAAGTTGTTCGTTGCTCCTTTCAATCAAAGTAAACACAATTTCCACTGGGTATGTATCCAGAAATAAAGAAAAAGAAAAAGAAAATGGTAATGGCAAGCATTGAGATGTATTGAGCTCCACATCGTAGGCAATGTACACCAGCGGCAAAAATTTTTTCTTTCTGGAGAGGAAAATTACAATGAGTGACAGAGGAAAATGGTTTGGTTCTGCCTATATACAAACTAAGTACCTTCAGTAAGAACAAAAGAATCCACACCAGGACCTACCAAGGCAACGTTCTAAGTTAATGAAAGAGGTTCCCCAACCAGCTTCACAAAAAAAGCAAGCACTTGAAAATCCCACTTGACACCAAATCTCTGATTATTTATATCGATTTGTTTTCACCTTCATTTGAAAGTCTAAAACCTTAGATAACAACCAGAAAAAAAGGGGTGAGAAGGTGGGGTTTTTTCTCCAACTGGGTAAGCTGGATACAGAATTCCCCACTTCCTTACCCTCCTCAGATTGAAGTTTTTTTCATCTTTTATTTTGGTGGGGGGATGAAAAGGATCAGAATATGCCACCCCAAAATATGACACTTTGGCATAAGGGTTATCTTGGGCCCAAGGCATTTGAGATTCAACAGATGTAGAAAGAAGCCTTCCTGGAGCCTCCCTTATCTGACTAAAAGCAGAAAGTCTAGGAAACAAGGACTGCCAAAAATCCCCTCTCCCAGGGAATTTTTATGGCCATGAAGAAGATGGAAATTGGTACTGAGCAGGACCAGCACTGCTAAGAGTTGCTAATCTCCCTCTGGTTAGTTTCTCCTATGTACCTGTGTTCCCACAGTCCATAGCCCCAGAAGTCTAAACCCCTTTCCTTTGTCTGACTCATCTCCACAATTTTTTGCTCTTTATTAAAAGGGCTCTAGGAGCACGGCTCAGACAGTTTTAAGACTCTTGATTTCAGCTCAGGTCATTATCTCAGGGTCATGGGATCGAGCCCGTATTAGGGCTGTGCATTCAGTGCCAAGTCTGCTTGTCCCTCCTTCTCTCTGCTCCTACCCCCACTCCCTCCCTCCCTCCCTCTCTCTCTCTCTCTAATAAATAAATAAATAAAATCTTTTAAAAAAATGTATATGAGCTCTCTGGCCTACCTGCTTCTCTTGGGGTCTTTCCAAGGAAGGCCCCTGTGTCATGTAAAAATTAACAGGAAATAAAATTTGTATGTTTTTCTCTTGTTAATTTATCTCTTGTCAGTCAAAATTGCAGGGCCCCAGCCACTGAACCAAAAGAAGGTAGACAGAAAGTGTTCTTCCTCCCCTACAGAGAACATCCGGGGGAGGACGGGAGGTAGGAAAGAATGGGGAAAGAAGGAGACACCCTAGAGTAAGAATGGGGGTGGGTCCCGGTCGCTGTGCTGCTGGGACTGCTGCAGGTCTGGCCTCTCAAGGAAGTTGGCCCATCACCTGAGGGATGTGTGCAAGCCCCAGCTCCTCCCCGCCATCCACTTGGGGGGATGGGGAAAATCCTAAAATGCCTCTGGGGAGATTTCCTCAGGAATGCTTTCCCATTTTTAAAACTATTCAATAATTCCTAAGGTAGGAGACACTTAAGGTAAAATAGACAAATCCCTCCCTCAGGGATGTGGAATCCAGAACCCATAGGTCAAAGCCCCCCACCACGTCCCACTGTTCCGCTTCTTGCAGCCGTGCACAAAATGCAGCCCCCTGAGGAAATGACGCAAACTCGAACCAAGGGCTCTCAATCCTTGAAGCAACTCCAGGGTCTAGGTAGCATCTCCCTCAACAGTCCGGAAAAGGAAACCTTAAAGAGGGAAAAGGAGCCCCTCCCAGCTGCGGAAACCAGTACGCAGCGGAGCACTGGGGAGAAAGGGCTGAGCTTTTTCCACCTTGGAGCCTCTCCGATTCTGCCTTCTGTCCTCTCCCCGAGGGAAAGTGAATTACTCAAGTGCTGGGATGGTGTCATCCTGCCCTTTTGTTTGCCTAGAGGTGTGAAGAACGTGAGGTGCCTTGCAGAGTGGGCATTGACAGCATTTTAGCTGGGAAAAAAACTATTAAATGGTCATTTGTTGACCTTTCTAACACCAGAGAGGGGCTGACTGGCCTCCCAAACCTCCCCAGTCCCTCCAAAGGGGCTGCTGAATCCGTGTCATGTGTCCCCGCCCCCAGCCACAAAGCGTTGCTAAAGCAAAACTTGCAAACATCAAAAAACACTTCTGACTCTCAGCCATGATGTAACTGCATCAGAGCACCACGAGCTCCCCCCACAAGGGCATTTCCACACGTGGCCACCAGCGTTGCTAGTCTTCTGCAGATGGGCTCACATTCCCTACGGGCATCTGTCTGAAGCGAGAAGAGTTGAATGCAAAGCTCTCCTCATGTTCCCATTTTATTCTTTTTATTGTTTTTTAAAGTTTTTTTTATTTATTTGACAAAGACACAACGAGAGAAGGAATACAAGCAGGGGGAGTGGGAGAGGGAGAAACAGGCTTCCCACTGAGCAGGGAGCCGGATATCGGGCTCGATCCCAGGACCCCGGGACCATGACCTGAGCCGACAGCAGACTCTTAGAGACTGAGCCACCCAGGTGCCCCTCACGTTCGCATTTCAAAAAGAAAGGAGGAGAGGAGGCAGGTGGGAGGAAGACAGGCAGGAGCCTCAGCTGTCACCATACCTTCACGTAGGTTGGATCCCACTGGAGACATTCCTTGGCTGCCACAAAGGCCTCATTCCATTTCCCAAGGCTATAAAATGCATTGGATTTGTTGCAAAGCAGCACAGCCAGGTCCCTGGGGGGAACCCTGTCAGAAAGAATGGACTGGTGGTCAGTAGAGCTCTCTCTCCGCAAATACAGAAAACCACCCTTGAAGGCCACAATGCTGGGCCACCATCGCCAATTAATGTCCCGATCACCACTTTTCACACCTAGCCTCCCAGCCCCCCAGAAAGCCCAGGGCATTTGCAAAGTACACGACGTCTGTCCCTCCTCCCTCCCAAATCTTCTGCTCCTTTTCGGGACAAATGTTCTCAACATCTCGGTTCTACCTCTGCCTGATCTCCATGGATCTTTTCATTGTTTTAGAGACCGCATTGGTGAAGATGCCATGAAAAGAGTGACCGGTCCTAAGGATGGAGAGGATGGGAGTTCCCGCAGAGCCTCAGCAGAGTCCAGACACTGACTGGGGCAGTGTGGGGTGAGCCCCTCCACATGCATGTCCACACTGGATGGATGCAGAGCTTCTCACGGGAAGGGCCTTTCAGAACATGTGACCACACCATCCACACGGACCTACTGTGACAGGTGCAGGATGAGCACCGTTGTAGGGAAGAGACAGGGCTACCCTAACATTTGCAGGACCCAGGCCAGAGTGCAAATGGGGCTTAAACATCCTAGGGCTAATTAGCACTGTCCAATAATGGTAACCATTCACCATGTGTAGCTATTCATATTTAATTAATCTAATTTAAATAAAATTTAAAATTCAGTTCTTTAGCTATATTAACCACATATCAAGTACTTGATAACCACATTCTATATTGTAGAACATCTACATCATCATAGAAGGTCCTATGGGATGGTGCTAGCCTAAGTATCTGAAGGTCATAAATCAAGGCCACAAAGTGTTCCGTAAAATGCATTCTATCTTTCTACTTTACAATGACTGGTTCAAATTTAGAACTTTAGGGAGTGTATCAGGGCAGAGTGAGCCAGGATGGCACCCCTGCCCACTCCCTCCACCTCAGCATTTATCCCACGCTGCAGGAAGCATGGTTCCAAGTGTTGTCCGCACCCCTGAACTTGGTCAGCCTCGGAAGAATGGGCTGCAGGTGGGAGGTCTGTAAAGGCCCCGGGAGCAGAGTCCACGGGCAGGAATTCCAGAGTCCTGGTACCCATGGAGTGGACCAAATGGGGGAAAAGAGTCTGGGTGGGTAAAGCTCTTGGCCCCACAGACTCCTGCCTGGTGGTGGGCACAGCTGAAGGAAAGCCACAGGAGGGCCCGGCCCTCTAAAGCATGTCAAGGCAGTTCTCTCTTGCCTGGGTCTAGGCACAATACGACCAGGTTGGTGACAAACCACATCAAAATTTGAAGACAAAGGCAAAGTGTACCATGCTATGTTAAATTAGCCCAGGTGCCATTGAATTCAAGCCACGTGAACAACCAAAAAAAAGGCTTATTTTTTTATTGACTATTTTAATTGCAAAAGTACTACAAATCACTACAGAAAAGTTAGATAATGCAGATGAGCACAAATAAAAAGCAAAATAAAAATCAACTCTACTACTGCCCCATTCTCAGTGCTTTATGTTTCCGGCTTCTGTCACTGCCCATCGTTCCCTCTAGCTGAAGGGATGAGGGCCCAGAAGCAAGAGAAGGGGCTTTGGGGCGGGGAAAGGGGGGGTGACTGGCAAGGAAGCTATGCCTGCAGGTGTCCAGCCCACAGTCCCCAGCTGCAGTGAGCACTGGCTGCCGCTAGGGGCTCCCAGTGCTCTGTTCTCCAGATTTGCCCTCAGCCTAATGGGAGGTGCCCTCTCTCCAGGAAGTTATGCCCCTGTTGTGGACTAAATTATGCTCCTCCACCCATATGTTGAAGCCCTGCCCACCAGTGTGATAGCATTTAGAGATGGGGCCTTTGGGAAGGTAAATAGGTTTAGGTCGTGAAGTGGGGTCCTTATAGTAATATTAGTGCCCTTATATGAAGAGACACCAGAGAGCCTCCTCTCCCTCTCTCTCTCTCTCTCTCTCTCTCTCTGCCCTGTGAGAAGGTAGCCATCTGCAAGCCGGGAAGAGAGCTCTCACCAGACACTCAATTGGCCAGCACCTTGATCAGACTTACCAGCCTCCAGAACTTCAAAAAATAAGTTCCTGTGGTTGACTCTGCCCAGTCAATGGTATTTTGTTACGGCAGCCCAAGCTGACTAATACAGCCCCACTCCTTAGGACAACTCCTAAGGGCCAGAGAGCCTGCAATAGATGACCGACTGACATGAGAATCAAAAGGTCAGCACTCTTGCCCCAAAGTGGGACCGGCTCTGGAATACAGCTCATGCTCCCGAGTTCCCCAGGGGGTCAGGCTGAAGTTGCCCCGGTTGACCCACCATCCCACCTGGAGCCTTCCCCTGCCCCTTCCTGCTTCCCTCTGTCCCCTCCTCCTGAGAGCACTTGCACTTAAATCCCTGTGTCAGCTGCTGGTCTCAGGAAGGCAGACAGCAGCTGTGTTAGGAAGGTCATGAAAGACAATATGCAAGGGTCCAGGCACAAGTCCCATTAGTGGCCCCACAGTGTGGGGTCGGTCTATAGCCATAACCACTGCACAAAATCTCCTCTCTAAGAAGGGCAGATGCTATGGGCACCTGGGTGGCTCAGTCAGTTAAGTGTCTGCCTTCTGCTCAGGTCATGATCCTGGGGTCCCAGGATCGAGGCCCACATTGGGTTCCCTGCTCAGCCAGGAATCTGTTTTTCCCTCTGCCCCTCCCCACCTGTGCTCTCTCACTCACTCTCTCTCTCTCAACTAAATAAATTCTTTAAAAAAAAAAAAAATAAGAAAGAAAGTCAGATGCCTTGTACTCTAGGCCCAGCTTTGACACAGGTCTGATCTGAGCCAGGAAGGGCAGAATTACAGGCCCAAGCCAATGACACTAAACTCACATCCAGCTCGAGTGTAGACACCAAAGTAATAGAAGGTAGGAAGGGGGAGGCGTGATTCAGTGATTTCATTCAGTGACATTTCCCATCAGAAGTTCAGGCTGCATGCCCTCCACAAATGACAACCTCTCTTGCAGCTGTTCCCAAAGCATGGTGTGGGAACCTCTGGGGGTCCCTAAGACCATCTCAGGTTGTCTGCAAGGTCAAATACTTTCACCATAGTAGCAGGCTGAATCTTGTTCCCTAAATATTACCTTTTATTGGAAAGAAAAAAAAAACCTTTGCAGATGTGATCAATTTCTAGATCTTGGGGGGAGATTATCCTGGATTAGGATTCCATCATGAGAGTCCTTGTGAGAGAGAGACAGGGGAGACATGATACAAAACAGGAGACCATGATACAATGCAGCAGCCCCCTGGAAGGATGCACTTTGAACTTGAAGGAAGGGGCCACAAGCCAAGGTGTATGGACAGCCACCCAAAGTGGAAAGAAGCAATGGATTTTCCTCTGCACAAGACCAGCCCTGCCGACACCTCAATTTTAGCTTTGTGAGACTCCTTTTGGACCTCTGACTTCCGAAACTGTAAGATAATAAATATGTACCATGTTAAGCCACTAAATTGTGGTAATTAGGTACAGTGGTAACAATGAATAAAGACATCACGTGCTTTTTTCACACATTCTCTCACATGTATTCTTGGAATCTTCCAGGGGCTACACGTTGTATCATATCCCAAAGGATTGAATGCAGAAGCAGATAGGAGACGTCAGATGTCTTCCATTGAGAAAGAGCTCAGCAAAAATGAAAAATGTGCCACTCTCCTCACGAAGCTTCTGGTTTTGGAAAATCTACTTATTTTTCATTAAAATACGTGACTGAGTTTGACGCGGAATGAGTTTCTTATTGAAACTTTAAGTAGGTGATTGAATACGTATTTTAAACTTATCTCAGGTTTAAGTTCCGACCCAGGCTATATTGATAGCCCTATATTGATAGCTTCAGGTTACATTAACAAAAGTTCTTAGGGGTCCTCCATAATTGTTAAGCATGTCATGGTACTAAAATGTGTGGGCACAGGTCGACTTGAACCTGAAGGGGCAGGGGAACAGGTGAGCCTGAGCTCCCCTGAGATACGCACTGTAGCCGGGGGGACACAGCACAAGAGAACCAGGAAAATGAAATAAATGACAGAGGAGAGGTTGGGGCCTTGAATCATCCCAGAAATGCTGATTCCCATCACCAGACAACAAGCAAAGTTGTGCAACTGCTCCCTGTGTTTCACTTTCTATTTCCCTATTAGTATTCTCTGTGCAGTTTCTGAGCTCACAGCACAGAGCAGATACTAGGAAACAGGAGGGGTGGAGGGGGAAAGAAAACAGAAACTAGGCGCTGTGTTAAGGGAGAGGAAGAAAAACCTAAGTGACAGAGGGAGTTTCCATTTACTGAAAAAACACAAACAAACCCCAAAACCAAGGTGGGGAGTGACTCCCAGCACTTACCCCCACTGGTATAACTGCAGGAGGATCTGGATGGCTTCATCGTACTTTCTGATGGCCAGGGAGAAGTTGCCATTCTTCAGGACCTGGTTGCCAGACTCTTTCAGCAGCTCGGCGTAAGCTGTGGGGTCCATCCTGCGAGGAGACGGAGGTAAGGCTCGCTGCCTGGCCCCGTGTGGGGCCCGACTGCCTTCACATCTGCATTGGTGGGAGTCTGCAGGGCCGTCTGTTCGCTCTGGCCCCACCCACCTGCCGAGAGCACATCCTGACAACGCCCCTCACCACCAGAGGACCAGACAGGGCTTCTGATGAGACTTTTCTTCCTCGGTTCTTTTCGCACCTGGGAGGCAGCGGCCAGAGCTGTCCCATGGACTCTGGGTTATTGATCAGCCAGGGCCTGAGGGGAGAGGCGGCTACCAAGCACGAGACAAGTCACACCTCGCTGGGAGCATGCGCCTCAGAAGTGGCAGCTATTCCCAAACGAGCACTATTGTTCCTTTTTCATTTA